>OY728150.1:707660989-708910989 GCA_963277665.1 Viscum album
TGGAAAAGCGTGATGAGATTTGGTAAGAAAGGAAAGTTGAGTCCAAGGTTTGTTGGACCATAAGAAATTCTGGAAAGAGTTGGATCAGTTGCATACCGAGTGGCTTTACCTCCGAGTTTATCTCAGGTACACAATGTTTTTCACGTTTCGATGTTGAGAAAGTATATGCCAGATCCATCTCATGTTTTGAGTCCAGAGGTAGTTTAGCTGGAAGAGAACCTATCTTATGAGGAACAACCGGTCCAGATTCTTGACCACAGGGAGCAGGTGTTACGGAATAAGGTGATTCATCAGGTAAAGGTTTTGTGGAAAAACCATGTGATTTAAGAGGCAACGTGGGAATCTGAAAATGCTATGAGGGATAAATACCCCCACTTATTTTGATAAGTGAATAAAATTGCGAGGACGCAATTACCAAAAGGGGGGAAGGATGTAACATCCCAGGTAAATAAAGAATAAAGAATTTTCATATTTATTAATATTTACGAATTAAATATTAATTTTATTTTAAAGGGGTTGCTATGTTCGATAGCGTACCCGATACACAACGATGAGTTTCTTTGAAACTTACGTAGCACACTAGTAATAAAATAATATTATTTTAAATGTTAGTTAACGAGTAGTCGTTGCAATGGCGGGAATGGATAGAAATAACTAAAATATGATTATATATGTTTTTAAATTTTTTTACATTTACCCAATAAAAGATAAAGGCTTAAAATATGGAAAGAGTTCAATTTTAGGCATTTATACCCTAATTTTCACGAAAGGTTCACTTATCACCTTTTAATGGTGAACCGTCATTAAATATAGTTTTTATCAATCTTATACTTTATTTTGGACAAAATATAACTCTTCTTTAGAATCGGGACATCAAAATTTACTTTGTGTAAATTTTTGGTACCTTTCTGATAAAGTTCATTTTTTTTGAATAGTGTAAAATGTTGTATTTTAATTCAGAACCTCTTTTTAATCTAAATTATTTATATGATTAGATTATTATTTTAATTGGTTTTAAAGTGAAATTAGAAAATATTTTTACCAGTTAATCCAATGGTGGTCATTGGAATCAATTTCACTTTGAAATTGGACTTAAACTGGTGTCAATCTTTTTATACTTATTGTTTCACAAAAACACGCTATTTGTCATGACAGCGGGAAGTAATTATTAAAATTTGACTTATATGTTTTGAATTTTGTAAAATGGACTTCATTTTTGAATTCAGAATATCAAATATAGCTTAGGGTGAATTTTTGGTAATTTTCTGAAAAACTTCAATTTTTGATGAATAGTGAAACCACTAAGTGGTAATCAAGCAAACTGATTTTTCAGTTAAATGAAAGTTTACCACTAATGTGTATTGAATTTTGAAAATCCGACATACATGGTTGTCTTTAAGAAGTAAAATGTGGTTCAATGATATTAAAATAATTTTTTGGTGAATAGTAACTTTTTTTCATTAATCGCGATTAGAGGTAATTAGTGTAGTTTAAGGTAAAAATGGTATTATAAGAATGTTAAAACACCATGACACTTGTCCTACACATATTGGGTGAGTCATGGCCGACCAAGACAATCCATGGGCCAACTTGGGGACCCCATGGAGCCACTTTAGTTGGAAAATGACATTAATATATTTTTATTTAATGTTAAAGTGAAAATGACACTAACATAAATTGTTTTACTAAAATAATTTTTGAGTGGGGTTATACAAGTCCAAAGTCTGATTATAAATAGTCATTGGAAAGCTAAAAAGATTTCCTACATCATAGTATTTGTTTTATAATTTTTAGACATTAAATAAATTAAATTATATATGACATAATAATGATGCAGTGATGACATCATTATTTGACGATTTAAATAAAATGGAAAGCTAATGAAAAATATAAAACCTACACATGGCCAAAACCAATTGGATGAGTGGATTTCGAACCCTTATCACCTTATCCACGAATTATATCAATGTGGGACCTTTTAAAACCGAAACAAATTTTCAAATAATGTAATATTTCTTTACTTTCCAAAAGTGCCCCTCCTCTCCTCTTATAAAAGGCCCCCACCTCTACCTCATTTCACACACTTCTCAAGCCTTTGGATCGGCCAACCCCTGCCCAATTACTCTCTCCACATCCCTCTACTCATCCTAGAGGATTAACTCTGGGCAGAATCCTTTCAAAGGAATCCTTTAGGCTCAAATCAAAAGGGAGTTACACTTTTAAAGGTAATTTATTCTCTCTGGTTCATTTGTTTTATTTTGCTTCTCCAACCCTCTAAACTCTTTTTATTTACTTCTTTTGTAACAACACCAGTATCTTCAATATACTAGGATGTTGTTATAATATTTATTTGAGCTACACTCTCACACAACTACATCAAATGGTTAAAGAACATACGGTTTCCGTGGATGGCGAAATTCTGCCTCCTGAAACGATGATTGTTCAATACTCATTTAACACCTTCAAGGGTGGCCATTATGATGTCACTATTTTTATATATGATATATAATATGTTTATTTTTTCTTTAAGCTTCTGTATTTTTCATTTTTTTCATACCTTTATGGTTTCCATTATGGGTAAACACGATATCTTCATTTAAGGAAGTGCGGACTATCGCCCCCTAAAAGTGATGTGATTCGTTAATGCCATATGTGGGACGTGTAAAGGATGGATTTAAAGTTATTATATATGATGTTATACTGGAATTATAATATACCTCTATATCATTATTATTTCTTTCCATTAAAGTATGAGATAGAAATGAAAGTAGCGTTCATGCGTACGTACGGCTTACCGTCTCCATGAACGGTGCATTTCATTTCTTATCCCCAAATGTAATGTACTATTAAAGTTACATGTATATAATGTATATATATAATTAATGATATATCTAAATGATGAATATAATTCTGGAATTAAAATATACATACCTCTCATTTAGTTTTAATTCCACTAATATGACAAAGAAATGAAAGTAGCGTTCATGCGTACGTACGGCTTACCGTCTCCATGAACGGTGCATTTCATTTCTTACCTCTAAATGATTATGTAATATTATAAATACATGTATATGCTGGATATATATGATATATATGATATCCAAATCAGGAATTTCATTCTGGATATAAAGAACTTTTGACCACACGAACAACATGTAATTGTAAGAAGTCAACTTTCGACTTAAGAACCAAATATTGACAAAACAAACATTATTAACTTAAATGGTTACATAATGTTTATAACATGGAAATAAGTGATATAAAAAGAATAATGAACTTTAAAAATGTTCTTAATCAAGTATAAATTAACTCATGTTTATTATTCAGGACGTTAAAGAACGATCGAGTCAAGTCGGACCCAAGGTAAGGGACTTCGTCTCAATCTCCTTTCATTGAGGCATATTTCGTTTTATACACAACTTTCTTTTATACGGTGTATAATCTCCTTTGAATTTTACTTTTATACAAAAGGAATTTTTTTCTACGAAGCGTTTTACTAAACGACAAAAAGGAATGTTTTTTTTAACGTACGCGGTGACAACGACCTTTTTCCGCCGCCGCGAGTATTATTTGATCTTTGGCTTTCTCAACAAGCTGTAATGTTTTTAGAATAAAATAAATACCATATACTCTTTTATGTATTTTGGTATTGAAAATGGTTTTGAAAAAGGATTCTATTATGTCAATATATTTATGATATATTGTGATTGAAATGTGGAAATGTTATCATTCCTTTATATTGGTTTTATGTTTTATGATTTTATATTGGTACTTGGACATTTTAACGGGTGGTTACGTTATAAACCATATGACGGGGGGTGCCGTGAATACCAGGACGGGTGGTTACATTATAACCTCCAATGCATTGGGTATGGAAGTCAGCCGTATGGCTATTCCATTAAGTATGTATGGAAATTGGCCGTATGGCTATTCCATTAACTGATATGTGTGGAAGTCAACCGTATGGTTATTCCACATAAGTATGTTTTTGTCCCAAGTTACCTTTATATATTCTATGTGTTCTTTATATGGGTTTTATGGTAATCCTTTGGTTACAAAAAGGTAAGTAATGATACTTTATTCAGTGAAGATTTTTTTACTACTTCATGAAGGTGAATGTATTACTTTGATATAGTATACATGGTTTACTTGATGTTTGAAAAACTAACAGTTTTCATTCTTTTTGTATCCCTTACTGAGCTTTTTATGCTCACCCCAAGTTTTTCGAAATGTTTTTCACAGGACTTAAAGTGGAATAAGGTCAAGGATGGGATGAAGGGAATTTCATGCTATCTAAAACATGGAATCTAGACATCTTTCTTTTTAAGAGTTTTTTTTATGGAGACTTAGTATAAGTGTCTACTTTGTAATCTTTTAAGATATAATAGTTATGTTCTAATTCTCTAAAACTCTAAACCTGAAAAGATCCTCAATGTGAATTATTCATTTAATTCAATATTAAGTAAGGCTTAAGGCTGGGGCCTTATATTAAAGGCTTAGAAAAGTTCTTTATTCAGAAAGTGACAAGAATTTTGCCTTGAAAATATTGGTAAAATAAAAAAAGTCAAAAATTTCCTTTTAGTTTTTAGAGGATAATTGTATAAAATTCTTGGAATCCCTTTTTAGAAAACATATATTTCTAACCGGAGAAAGGGTAAAGCTGAGATTTCCTAAAAACAATTTTTTAACTATCTTATGTACCAAAGTGTATAAAATGGTACCAATGCATGAGTATACCATGAAATAATAGAGGATAATAAACTCATGAATACTCTTTAGACATGGATCATAAGATTTCATCAAAGGAAGTATAAAGATAAACAATCTCTAAGAGAAATGATATTATCTCAATAAACTCTTATAACTTGGTATTTTTGAATCATGATATACCAATAAGGATTTGAAATTATATAAAGTTTATAATATAGTAAAATTTTAGAATCACAATATTTCATGTAAAATTGAATTTTCTATTCCTTTAAAAAGTGTTTATGTGCATAACAAAACATAATCCTCAAAGAATGCACAATGAGCCAAAAGAGTTTTACCGATTTTGTGACTTTTGAGACATAAACCTCATGAAAGAAGGATCATAAAATGGGAATGTGCATACAAATAAATTTATGTAGAATATACATATAATAAAATTATCATTATTATATACACCACACAAAATGAAATACTGGTAGACATAACATTTATCATAGGAAAATTAAATGTGAGATGAATTCCTCATACCTTGTGTATTGACTCTCTCTGTACTCGTACATGATTCATCTATAATAAATACAAGTTTATTATACATAATATAAATAATAATATTATTATATATATTTCTATATAAGAATTTATTTTAACCTTATATTACCTAATTTTTAACAATTTTATGTTAAGGTTTCACTTTGGGTAACATTCACTTTGTTCTTTACATGTGTCTTAATATGTTACATTATTGGTCTTTATAATTATACCACGATTACAGAAGATCTAAAATTATAAAAAAATCAGGTATATACATTATATTTTTATTATAATAATCTATATAATACGTTATTAAATAACCAAATACACTATTCATGGAGACGGTAAGTCGTACGTACGCATAAAGATTGTTTCTGTCTATATCGTCATATTGACAGAAAGTATGAAAATGAAATATATAAATATATATATATATATATACATATATATATTTGTATTTATGTATACATAATTATTCTAGTAGAGTTAATATATCATATATATATTATAATTTTATTAAAACTATCATTAATACATTCCACGTGGTGTGTAACTGAATCACAACGCTTTGAGAGGTACTAGTCCACATTTCCTCAAATGAGATTGTTATATTAACAAAAAATGGAAGAAAAAGGGATGTGTGTTGTAAAAGTAATATAGAAACTTAAATACATATTAAATATAATATATGACATATATAAATATGTTTTCCCTCATAATTTTCACCATGATTTGTGGTAAAAGAAAAATGAACAATCATCATTTTGTGAGGCATTATTTCATCGTACATAGAAGCAATATGTTCAACATATTTTAGATAGAGGTGTGTATAATAGTAGGTAAGACCATTTTCATAAAATAATGATTGTATATAATGTATAATTTTGTTTACACACAATAATGTAGTAATGATAGTGGAGTTATGGAGAAATTAAATAAATAAAATGTGCTTGAGAGAAGATGTTACCTCTTAATCGGTTTATGCCAAAATGCTTCCTTAAAAAGCTTTCTTCCAAAAAGGAGGCTTCAAGATAGATTGGATAATTTTTGTGGGGATACATGGGTATATCTTTTTGGAACATAAATGGTTTTATTGGTGTGAAGAATGGGTAGAAGAGGTGTCCTTTTATAGGGATTGAAAATGACTCATTTAGAAATTATAGAAACAAGTTAGGTGTGAACCTGATCCTTCTTAACAAATGTTATACCAAGCCAACAAATATAATGAATGGAAGGTTTATGGACATAAAATGGACTAAAAATTGTTTTTTTACATGTTTCTAGTTTATTTTTTCCCTTAATTTAAGAGTTTAGTCCCAAATTAATCTTAATTTGGCCTTAACCGCTATGATTAATTTTAATCACTTTTACTAATAATATTGGTGAAAAATTAAAATGCTCTTATAAGAGTATAAATATTAAAATATATAAAATGTTTTGTGTCAGATTTATGAAATTCAATTCACAGAAGCCGCAAAATTAATATTAGTGATAATCTTGCAGATGGGACGAAATAATGGGGTCTTAATGTATGAAAACGTTTTGAAGTTTGTTATGATTTTATATTCATTTTAAATGTGAAATTGAAGATAATGAATTAAATTGTATTAATATATGTAATATGTATTCAATTTGACCTTAAAACATATTTATATTATCATTTAGCATTAATAAATAATTAGACAAAAATTTATTTTTAACTAAAAAGAAATATTTTCACTATTCATTAAAAAGGATGTTTCTCAAACAAATCCCACAAATTTACAATAGGAAGATTTCAAGGTTTGGAATTAAAAAAAGAAGAAGATTATTTTATGAAATTAAATTTTTGGAATGTTTCTAAAATTAATTTTATTATTAGAATAGGCCCTTTCAAGAAAATGATATTTTTAACAGAAAATGGACTATACCAAATATCTTATTTTTCATTATCTATATGTTTTATTTATATAAAACAATTATAAAAAATATTTGTAAAGTAGTTATTAAAATTACTATAAATATGTTAAATGGTTAGGTTATAATTATCACATTTAATAAATTATACATATATATAAATATGTATCATAGAAACCTAGTGTCATGTGCATCGTATGCCATGTCGGTGTTTCTTGTAGTGCATGACATGTTGGTATTGCATATAGAACAAGCCATGTTTCTTTTTATATATCTCAATCTATGTTTGTATTTCCGGTGAAAGGAATGATTGAGTTAGTGTTATTATAATATATATATATATATATATATCTATCTATTTTTGGAGTCATGTCAAATGACAAATATTAATGAGATAAATTAATTTCAGAAATAAAATTCTTAGAATCTAGAGGTTTTTCATAAATTATTCTATACAATTCCATGAGTGATACCTGGGTTTATATTATCAATTACATATAAGGACTTATAATGGGGTGAATTTTTAAAGTATACCTAGAGCGTTACCTGGGTCCACTATGAGATACTACTTTGATGGGATCATTTTCCCAAATAATTAAATGATGCACATATGAAGTCAAAGAAGCAACTTGGTTTCGATCAATACTTCATATACATGATAGATTTTGTTACCTATTTTTTGGATTCACAAATTCAATGAGACATACCTATCCATCAAAAAAATATTTTCATTTGAGCACACCTTGCATACATGTCTTCGGTCCCATGCCCATATTAATATAAATAATATTTAATAAACATTTTGATATATTATTGCATTGTCCAAAGTAATTATTATCAAATGGGTGACCCATGGGAGATACAGGCCAAAATAGGTATTATATATAACATTTACTATTCTTTATATTATTTCATGCACATTTCTCATTGTATTTTAATTAAATAGATGTAGTTAGATTCCATTGGTGGTGACCTACATAGATCATATCAGACAATATTCAGGATACAGATTAGTTCATATATCGACTTGATGAATGAAGGTTGGGATATGGGGAATAACCCATATTTTGATGAATCATTTTTAGATAAGCTGGAATCTTACTAATAGATGATTGAGATAGTAATTAGGATGATCATTTTCACACCTGTGTTTTGGTATTCAACCCTTTTCATTAGTTTATTTTTTTATCAGGGTTTCTATCTTTAGTTCTAGGTGTGACAGGTTTGAATTTTTTGATGATTATATGATTATCTTTGTTTCCAAGGTCATAAAATTGTTTCCTCTCAGAGATTTTTGTGAATTTGTTTTAGCATGGAATAATGTGGCACACAGTTGGCACATGGTTAGAAGAAACTATGTGGGTTGGCCCAGGAAACTATGTATATTTAGTTTTGTGTTTGAGGCTTGGCACACAACTTTCACATGGTTTGTTGAACCTTGAGGAATGTTAGTGTGAAGGATATATCTCTTAGCAGAACCATATCATATGGTTTGTGAACAGTTTTCCAAAACATGCTTTTGAACCATGTGAGCTTCCCAAATCATAAAAATTATGAATTTTTACTTTTCCCTCAGTAAATTTTAGGTCAAAATAACCCATTATCCCTATCTCTTTGTTTTTTTAGCCCAAATATCCTTCTACCTCCTCCTAAAATCTTTCTTTATTCCTTCCACGTGTGGGTCTATGCTATTTTTTCATGTGTGGGGATAGATTTTTCCTGGTATTCCTCTACTCTATTCATCGTCTTCCTTCTCCATCCATTTTCTTTTGAGTTATTCTTATCCTATTGTACCTTGGATCTAGGTTTTATGTTTCCTTTGGTTTATGTTGGTGGTTTTGTCTTATTTTGGATTCTCTCGAGTTTTCATGCTTCTTAGTTCCTTCTTGGAGTCGATTCGGGTTGGTATTATTGAAGAACATGTGATTTGAGGTTGGTTTCCCTTAAAATTATCCATTATCTTTAAGAATCATTAGTTTCTTTATTTCCTCACCTTCTTTATATTTTAAATAATGATTCATGATTTTTGGAATGATTTTTTGGTGTACTATGTGATGATTTCATCCTAGTTTTTTTGATAAATGGATTTTTTTTGTTAAATTTTTAACACCAAGTGTTTGATAAAATGACTTGTTGTAATTTATGAGTGATTTTTGACATTTAAATCATGTTTTCTCATTATGAATGTATTTGTGGAGTTTTAAAATTTTAGTTGCGTTTTTTGAATATGATTTAAAAGGGGTTTCATATAAGAAGAGGTGTGATATTGGCTTATGAATATGGAAAAGAATGTAATTGAAAATGTGATGGTTTTATTTTTGAAAACAGGTTGCTTCTGGAGGGTTAATGGATCACTTATAATTTGATGAAAGTTACTTTGGTTTTTAAAGATGTTTCAGTATTAACATTTAATTTTCCAATGATGTTGAAATGTAAAATGGTGTACTTTCATCATTGTGGAAAAATTGGATTAGTTCTTTAAAAAGTGGGTTCTGAGGCCTACTTTGATTCTGTGAAAAATATTTGAAAATTATTTTTAGGAACACTCTCCATTGATAACCCTCAAGACTTTTCTATAAATGGATGGGATTTATAAACTATTTAATCATCCCTAACCATTTATGTGAATGGATGTGAAGTCCTTATTGTGTACTCCTTGTGATCCTTTTTCATTGTTTGTAATAGAGGATCCTTAGTGTGGACTCCTTTGATATCTATTTATTGTAAGTCAACGGATTGATCCATGGAGTGACTTGAGTGTTGCATGTTTTGTGAATTATTTCTATATAATATATTCTAATGTGATTGGGTTTTGATTTGCTGTTAGTTGCCTCACCAATTTTTGAATTATTTACAGGGGAACCTAGATTATGTAACTAATTTTTTGAGAATGATTGTTTCAGTACTTTGGATTATGCTCTGTCTTGTGGCCCATAGATGGGGGATATATCTTTTTATTGTTACTGTGGGATAGTTCCCCTAGGTCAGACCATTTATCGTGAGATTTGGAATTTGGGGGAAATTTTATTTCACCAATTGATCTATGCTTTCCACAACTAGTCAGGATGTATAGTATACTATGGATTATTTCTTGAGCTCCATGGAACTAGGTTGTACTTAGAGGATGATTGAGATTCATTATTGGTTGAATACTCTTATGTGTTTATTTTCATTTCCCTTATTATTTTAAATTTTTTCCCCCAATGTTTGGTGTAGTTCTTTGGAATGTGGTAATTTGGATTCCATATGTTTATGGAAAAAACATATGGTAATGTTTCACACCCACTTTTCCTATTTTAAAACAAAGGATCAACTCTCTCTTTGGAATGTTAATTTTACTTCTTATTAAAGAATCTCTATTTGAGATGAAAAATTTAAGTGATCCATGTTTTGTTTAAAAATGGAAAAATCTTGTGAAAAAATAATAGTTTAATATATTATACTTCTAGCCTAAGTTTACTGTTACTTTATTTAAAGGATGTTTATTGTGAATTGATTTTTTTGGAACACCTGCTGATTTTTTAGTACTCATCTATATAGTTTCATTCTTTTTTTATCCTCTGGTGTAGATTTTCAACTTGGTCTCTATCACCATGAGTGAAGGTTGGTTTTTCTATCGAAGTGTAACCATCAATGTCACATGGAGACATTTTTGTAGTCAACTGTAGCTTGGGTTTTGTTGTTTAGTTTGATGTATTTCATTATATGGGTCAATGATGTTCAGTTTGGTTATTTATATATTTGGATACATTATTTATTTCCATATATCTATTTCAATATTTATATTTGTCGAAATCGTTCCCTTGGTTACTATGTTGATACTCGGCACTAGTTTCCATCCTGAGAGGTTCATGAATGCCTCTTGGGCCTTTCCGTGGATTTTCTTAGGTAACCAATGCTGGGTTGACCTGGGTATGTTCATGATAAAATGGTATCAAAGGTTAGATATTTCTTTAGAGGCCCGAGTTTTCATATCACCCTTTCATATTTTAGATTTAAAGGTAGATGGATTAGGACTATTGAAACATGGGGTGTAACAATGAGAGAGTGTATGAGAAATAATTCATAGATTAAACCATGAGTTTCCCAAGGAATTTGGTTTTCTTTGATTATTTTTTGGTTTTTCTTCTTTTGGGATTTGTAATGGGAGTTTGGAAAATGGTCTTAGTGAGCTCGTATATCCTAGAAATCCATGTTGAGCTGAGGACAGGGTCCTCGAATAAATATTGTGACAATTTTTTGATTAGCTTATGGTCTCTAGCTATATATCCAAGTCACCCACCACCATTAGATTCCCCTAGTTAGTTTTTTCAGTCCTCCCTTATTCTGAAAATATTTTTAAATGTTCTTGTTTTGGATTTGTGAAAATTTTCATTTTTAGCGATAATGGTTTGGTTTTAGGAAATAGGAGAATGGATTTTTAGAATTAACTATGAGGAACAATTTAGATAAATGAATTTTTATAAAATAATAAATTTGGGTAAACATGATTGGCTGAATAAGTTTGAATTTTTATAAAAAAAAATGGAGATTATTGGAATTTTTTGTTTGGAAAACATAAATTTATTTTAAAGAAGATTTGAATTTGTTTTAAATGTGAAGAAATAATTTGTAATAAAATGATTTTGGTAGAATGGGGCTTAATGAACCACTTAAAATATTTTTAATAGAATTAAATTAAGTGTACAGTTTTAAAATGGGGTTTTGACTCTGTGGTTAGTGATATTATAAATGTGTTTTTGAATTCCAAAATACTAACACCATTGATAAGTGTCAAAAATTTGGTGGAATGTTTTGTTTTGGATAGTGTAAATGTATTTTTTGAACATTTTAATTTCAATGGGTGCTCACTTGAAATGATATGTGTTGTATGGTGGATGGATGATAATATGGGTGGATGAGTTCGAAGATTAGAATGAGTTGATGAGTGCTCCGGGTGTCATGTGAAAGTATATTTGTGAGGATCCATTGAATAAAAATGTTGAGTGCTAAATAAACAATGTGTTTTCTCACACAAAATTATTTTTAAGATGAAAAATCAGATTTTATTTATAACCACTGCTCGTGTGTCTTGTTTTAATATGTTTTGGAAATATTTCTTGGGTGGTATTTTGACTTTGAGAACTCTTGCTGAAGATTTTTTTTATTAAAATCATAATTTTCATGTAAACTAGTATCTTCCCCCATATAGATTTACTATATATTCTAACTGGGGCCATGGGTGGTTCACCATTATAAAACCCTCCAGTTGATACACCTATGGATTTCATTCTTGAGTTTAAAAATTTGAAACCTCCCCTCTTTTATGGTTGAGAGGATCCTCTCGAAGAGGAAGAGTAGATCTCCCGAACCACGTCAGGTCGCCATCAAATTGACACCCAACCTGGTTCATGGCCTGTCCTGAAGGGCGTTCCCGATCCCCATGGGCTGGAATAGGTGCTCAGGTATCAAAATTAAAACATGGGAATGATTTTCCCTAATAGATAAATATAAATCAAATAGAAAGCTGGTGAAAAAATTAAAACTAAAATTAGACAACCAAACAAGGTCGTAAACTATGTTTAAATGTTATGTTTACAACTTAAACTAAAAACCCAAAAGAGAATAAAACATAGGAAAACCAAATCTCCAACTCAATCCTACGTGCAACATGAGGAGGCCATCCCCAAGCCACCACCACCAACCTGTATGGGAAAACCAATACAACTTAGACCATCATTACTAATCTTAACACCTTGACCTATAATACCAAAGAAATATAATCTACATTCACTCAAAGGTTTATATAGGGTGTGTGACAAAATCCCAATAGGATGCCACTGAGAAAAGGTTTCATGCATAATTATTCAATGAAAAACACATTTTCAATTTAACATACAAAAAATAAATAATTACTCAAACAATTTTTAAATAAAATAGTTTTAAGGAAAATAACTTTAAAGAAAACTACATAAATTAAAACACACTCACGCACACTTTAATGGTAACCCCAATAAAACACAATGTTTCGACAGTGAGAAAAAATCAAAAGTGGAGTACAATACATGGGAGAGGCCTTAATGATACCACAAATAATTCAGACACTAGAACATCATGTCTTAGTGAACAACAGCATAAGAACACAACAATATACATTCTCGTGCATGAGCCACTGGTAGGGTAACACATCTATAACCAAGTGGTCTCCCAACATCATCCAAAAAAATTTCATGTTTAATCGTTAATCTAGCAAAGTGAAACAGGGTCGAAGCCACTTCTGTGTCATTAGCAGACTAGTCCTAGTCTTCCCACCTCATACCTAGGCTTCCAATTAGTGATTATGTGATTTAGAATTCATTTCATATGTCATAATCATACACTCAAAACAAACAAGACAATACATATGTGAAAACCACCATTTTCACACACAAAAAGAATTTGAAATAATACACACACTAAAACATCCTCCAAATATGATTCAATCCATTGATATAATTTAATAAACTATTTAAAATTTTTATAAAGAAATGTACAAAGGATATCACAAGATCTTGCACAAAAAACCCACATCATAGTCTCTTTTACGATCCAACGCACATCAATACATTTCTAAAACGCAATTCACCACCCTTGTACAATTTAATAAACCGACTATGCAATTTAATACAACACTATTTGAGGACACCATGTGTATTTTCATCAAAACCACACCATATCTCATATGAATATACCACTTTAAAAATCAAACACATAGTAAACTCTCTTAAAACGATTTTCTCACCACATAATCAATTTAATAAATCAATTACATACTAAATAGAACATTTTCAAGGTGTTCAATATTGTTTTCCAACAAAACTACAATCAAATGGTTCTCTTTAATGTTCAACACACACTAAAATATTTTCCACATACCATTTTTATGACTTAAACAATTTCACAAATCACCTATGAAGTTCAATAAATCATTTTCAATATCTCAAAAATTAATTACTAAATTTATAAAACAAATAAAAATAATTTATTTCACCTGATTTTTCACAAAAAGTAGACTCCATAACACATAAACATGCCAAAATATTAAATAACCAATGCAATTAAACATTTGGTGAAAACTATATTCTCACCGAAAAAGTAATTTAAATAATATACTAATTTAATTAAACATGAAAATTGATTCATCAATTAATAATCAAACATGGAACCACCTGCCTTGGTGTAGAAAAAAATCGCAAATTTGTGGTGAAACTCGAATTTCTCTCCAACGACATCAAAAATAACTTATATTGAACGCTAAAAACAGGACCTCAAACCATAAACATCAAAACTAAATCCTACCCAATACGAACCCTACCCAAAATTCTACCAAAAGGAGGAAAAATATTAATGGAGAAAAACACACCAAGGGGAGGCCACAGAAAGGGGGATACACATTAAAGAAAGATACCTAGATGGGAGCCACACATTAGGGACACCGGAGGGTCCAGCCGTAAAGGAGGGCGCATTCAAGGGAGGGTGCAGCGCTGGGAGTGGTGTTGGCCCAATTCACTAGAGAAGGGGGTGGACAGTCAGGGTGAAGGTTGCGATGGCCGGCAGTTGCTACAGGGAGGATGGTGCATTGGACGACCATGGGAGAGGGGAGAGCATGTGATGGTTGTAGGATGGAGCAGAGGTCATGTGCGAGGGAGTTTGTGCAGCGTGATGGAGGGTTGTGCCGCACGTGGTGAGCTGAAGGGAAAAGGCAATGGTTCGGTTCTTTGGAGAGGAAGAGGAGGGTGTTGGGTTGACGTTGGATAATAGAATGAAAAAAAAGGTGGAGGGATAGGGTTGCAGGGGGAGAGGAGGTCCGCATGAGAGAGAGGGTAGAGAAAGAGATAGCGGCAGATGAAAAAAATAGTGGAAAAGAAAAAAGAAAACGAAAATTAAAATAAATTAAAATAAAATATTATTAAAAAAAAAATATATAATATAATATAATATAATAAAAGGAAGATAAGTAAAAAAATAAAAAAATGATGAAAACCCAAATAAAAAATATTGAATTTAATATTAATAATAAAAATAAAATAATAAAACTAACCATTAAAATAATAAATTTAATAATTGATGCCAGACACCATGCACATTTGTGTGCATGATTGCATGCCCTTATAATAAAAAATTTAAAACTAACACATTCTCTTTTTAAGGACAGGAACCAATCATGATCATGCGAATGGCCACCCAACTTTATAAAAATACCAAGAAATTTAAATTAAGAACCGGTTCAAACCTCTGCTCAAATATGAGAACCAAAATAATTAAAATAAAATAAACCGTCGGGTCGGGGTGTGAAAATTCTCCCCACAACGACCCTTTCTACCCCCCCCCATAAAGTCCCAAAAGGCATGACCAACCAAATATTATAAACAAGACAATGAAGATACCTAAAACAAAACATAAATCTCCCAATGATCGAGCTTTCAAAATGCCCATGACTTGAAATTTCAATGATCTCAAAACCAGAATCACCAAGAAGAATATCCAACATCAAATAATTCAACCCCAAATATAACTACAATATGGAACACCCCGACCCCTAATATAGGGATCACCAGGGCCGCTCGAGATCTCCAAGAACACTCGTCAAGCAACCCACTACCAAAGTTAACCAATTACAATGGTCAAGGTAAAACAGAGAAGAATTAAGGGATTACCCATCTGAGAACACATTTATGGTATATTTTTCCATAGTTTTATCCTATGGTGGTCTCCCCACCATATTAGGATTCTTGTCAAATTTTGGTTCTATAATCAAAACAACTCACAAACCAGAAAAACTATAATAGTAGCTTGACCCTCCTAGCTCCCTAATTTAAATAAAACCAACATAGGTTGAGGCACCGAAGAGTCCCGTAGTGGGTCTCCCCACCATTTTAGGATTTTCCAAACTCGACAAAACCCACAAAAGAATTCCTAGTATACCTTGAATGGTATGGACTGAAAAGTTCAGCACGAACCCACCAAAACAGGCCGACCTGTATGGATGATTCCTACACTGGATGATAATCTACCACATGAGATGTTTTTTATAGCGGACACCCCTAACCTAGCGGAAAACTGGATAGGTGGGTGTCAATTACACAAGGCATTAGCATCTTTGAAATGAGTACAATTTCTATCTATAAACGAACAAGAAAAGTTTCATAAAACATGCTTTACCCTGAGACCTATATCTGGGGCCCTAATGTCTAAAGCATCTATCGCCTCTCCTTTATAAGCTAAAATTTTTTTAATAGAACTTCCTATACTGGAAATTCAATCTACATACTTCTTTTGTTCCATGCAGCAACTCCGTCAATATACCAACTAAGAATTGCATAAAAATACATAGAGTTTCTGACTGACCACAATAGAGATTATAAATTGAGTGTTTGGTCAAACACGTGATGAAAATTGACTGAAGGGGCACACCAAGAATTGGTCCATCTGGTTCGCACTCCTCATCGGATGAGGAACCTATACATACAACAAAATGTAAAAAAATACCATTATGAGTTTTCAACTGATTATTCTTCACAACCTCTTAGGGAAATGAAACTAGCTCATCTAAAAGGTCAACACACCTCCTTCAAAGCCATTTGACCTGTCGAGCACTAACAATATCCACCACTTTCCCACACATTCAATTCCATATGAAGAACCACAGAATGAGGCTAGTCTCGAGGATCACTCAAGACATCCTCATTCACAATAAAAATGGATTTATCACCATTCACTAGTTTATTCCCTCCCATAAAACATAGTTGAGGGAACTTTCACTTGCACAACATTTGGAGTCCCTAAAAAACCGGGGACACTCACAACATTTCCAAACCACCCAGATATATTCAACTGACCTCAATGCCTACCAATAGTCAACACAACTGAGAAAAACCGAACTCTGCCACCCTATTGGAAATCCGTGCTGAGACAAGAACTTAGAGACCTGCTAGAAACCCATGGGACATTTTTGTGGGTCATATCCCAAACAATAAACAGAAAACTAGCATTCTAGAAAAACAAGCACTTCATTAATAAAACTTCCACATTCCATACACAAATACAATAATTCCATTTTAAAACATCAATTCATTCTTAAGGAAAAACACTCTTTGGAAAAAGCAAGCTCTTCACAACAAATCCAAAAATCTCTTTTGAAAAACTTATCTTCACACTGAACTCAAAGTCATTTTTCAATTACAAAATCATTTATACACAAAATCCCATTTGAGAGAAAACCCCACTTTTTAGGAAATAAGAATCATCCTTAGAAATTACTCACTCACCACTGATATTCCATGATGCCTCGCAAATGTGAATATTCATGCCACTCAGGCACCCATCGACACGATCCACCAACAATCTATTAATCAATACCACATGCACACATGAGCACCTGTAAATATACCATTGGACAAAACAAGGCTCTTCTACTTTCAAAAAAACATTCCGAATATTCCAGAAATACTTTTCTCAAAACTATTTGAAAAATTCAAAAACAATTTTCAAAATTCAAATATTTCCAAAATAACCCACATTGATTTTAAATAAGATAAGACATTATATTAAAAATTATACTTCGAATGGAAAATGCCAGATTCCAAAAAAATGGTTGAAGAGAAATGCTCCCCAAAAAACATGCCAAACTCATAGCAATAGAAATATCAGAGAAACCCCAAGGTCTGTTATCCTTTTAAAAACCCATTCACACCAACCAAAAAATAAACTGTGACCTCACCAACACTAAAGCACATAGATGGAGAACAAGTGTTCATGTCATACCTAGTCACATCGGTTAGCAGACCATTCCCCAAGAAATCACCAACAACTATGTGTGTCGAACCGTACTCTCGAGAATTACATGGGTCACTATACCATGTGAGACTGCACACAGTATAGGTTTAATCCTATTTTCATTCCCCATCCACAAATACCAAAGCCTAAAACATAAAAACCAAAATACCCCTGGTTACTCAAGGATCAGAATGAGTAAGATTTTGTGATGATCTTCATGCACCTTTCAATTGAGTACTGACAATCCTATCTTTGATCTACCTGACACCACAAATAACAAGAACAAAAACATGCCTTTGATACCATTTTGTCATGAACCAATTCGAGTCGTCATCAAACCGACACTTGACCTGGTCTCCAGTAAGGCCCGAAAGGCACTCTTGATCCCCATGAGATGGAACAGGTGCCTGGGTACCAAAAGTAAAACTTGGTAACGGTTTAAATTAATAGATAAAAATAAAATAAACAGCTGGCAAAAAAATTAAAACTAAAATTAGACAACCAAACATGGACTTAAACTATGTTCAGATTTGAAGTTTACAACATAAAATAAAAACCCAAAATAGACTATAATAGAATAAAACCAAAACTCAAACTCAAAACTCCATGCAACATGAGGACCCATCCCCAAGACACCACCACCAACCTGTACGAGAAAACCAATAGAACTCATACCATCGTCGCTAAGCTAGACACCTCAACCTAGAATAGAAAAGAAACATAATCTACATACACCCAAAGGTGTATGTAATGTGTGAGACAAAATCCTATTATGATTCCACCGAGAAAAGGTTCCTTGCATAATTATTAAATGATAAAAACATTTTCTATTTAACAGATGAAAAATAAATAATTTCACAATTTTTTTTAATGAAAATGGTTTTATGGAAATTACTTTAATGAAAATAACATAAATTGAAACACGCATACACACAAACATTCATGGTTACCCCAACATCACACCATGTTCCGATGGTGAGAACAAAGTAAAAGAGAACCCCAATACAAGGGAGAGGCTTTAATGATACTAGCGATAATTGGGACCCTAGAACATCGCATCTCGATGAAAAATGGTATAGGAACACAACAATAAACATTCTCGTGCATGAGCCACTAGTAAGGTAACATATCTATAATATAGTGGTCTCCCAACATTATCCAAAATTTTAGTTAGTGTTGTAGCCATCAATCAACTAAGTGAAACTAGGATGATGCCACATTCGTGTCACTAGAGCACTAGTCCTAGTACACCCACCTCGTACCCAAGATTCCCATTAGTGCTCATGTGATTCAGAGTTCGTGTCATATGTCATAATTATACACTCAAACCAAGCAAGACAGTACACATGAAAAACCACCATTTTCACACACAAAAGAAATTTGTAATAATATACAACATAAAAAATATTCCAAACAAGTTTCAAACCATTTATATAATTTAATATACTATATAAAATATTTATAAAACAATATCCTAAAGGTATCACAATAACTTGCACCCAAAACCTACTCAAAATCCTCTTTAATGATAAAACGCACACCAATACATTTCTAAAATGTAATTCGCAACCCTTGTGCATTTTAATATAACAACAATGCAATTTAATAAAACATTATTTGATGACACAATGTGAATTTTCATCAAAACCACACCATATCTCATATGAACATACCACTTCAAAAATCATACACATAATAAACTCTCATTAAATGATTTTATCACCATATAAACAATTTAATAAATCAATTACATACTTAATAGAAATTTTTTTGGGGTGAAATATTTTTTTACCACAAAACTACACTCAAATTGATTCCCTTTAAAATTCAACACACACTAAAATATTTTCCACACACCATTCACATCACTTAAAAAATTTTAAAAATCACCTATGAAGTTCAATAAATCATTTTCACTATCTAATAAATTAATTACTCAATTTCCAAAATAGTAAAAGTATATGATTTCACATGAGTTTTCACAAAAAGTGGACTCCATTACAAATAATATTGCCACACAATTAAATAAGCGAAGAAATTTATCAATTTATAAAAACTAACTTTACATCAAACAAATAATTATATAACATAATAATTTAATTAAACTGGAAAATTGATTTATCAATTAACAATTACACGTGGAACCACCTACCTCGGTGTAGACCAACAATAAAAATTTGGCATGAAACGCTAATTACATTATTGTATAATCAAGAAAAATCTCATATTGAACACACAAAAAAGAAGAAATAGAACAATAAACATCAAAATTGAAACATACACAGCAAGAACCCTACCAAAAATTATACCAAAATGAGGAAGAAGCATTCCAAAGAAACGTTCACCAAGGGGAGGCTGATAAAAGGGGTATGTGTACTAAAGGAAGGTCCCCATAGGAGAGCTGCACACTAGGGGTCTCTGGAGGGTATGTCCATGGAGGATGGCATCGTCAAAGGAGGGTGTGGAACTGGGAGTGGTGCTGGTCCAATTTACCGAAGAAGGGGGTGGATGGTCGTGGTGAAGAGTGTGGAGGTCGACGATTGCGACAGAGTGGCTGGTGTTCTGGCTGGACATGGGATAGGGGGTAGCTTGTGACAGTTTTAGGCTAGAGAGGAGGCCATCATTGAGGGAGGTTGTACGGTGTGAGAGAGGGTTTTGCGGAACGTGGTGATCCATAAGGGAAGAGGCTTTAGTTCTGTTTACCCGAGAGGTATAGGACGATGGCGGGTCGATGTCAGACGAGAGAAGGAAAAAAAAGGCAGTGTTCTAGGGTTGCATGGGGATAAGAGGTCCACGTGAGAGGGAGGGGTGAGGAAGAGAGAGGGAGAGAAGAAAAAAAGAGAGGAAAAGAAAATAGAAAACAAAAACAAAAACAGAATAAAATAAAATAAAATAAAAATGAAATGAAAAAGGAAATAAAATAAATATTAAATATTAAATGGAAGATAAAATAAAATAAAATAAAAAAGATTAAAAAATCAATAAAAATAATGAAATTAATACTAATAATAATATTCATATAATAAAACCAACCTTAATAAAAAATAAATTTATTAATTGAGGATGGGAACCCTGTACCTTTGAATGTATGGTCATGTGCCCGTATAATAACAAATTTAATACTAGAACATTATCTTATTAAGGAAGGGAACCGATCACAGTTGCGTGAATGGCCACACACCTATATAAAAACCCAAATTATTTCTAAAGGAAGAACCAGTTAAACCGCATCTCAAAAGTGAGACCCAAAATAATAAAAATAAAATAAAGAGTTGGGTCGGGGTGTGATAGTGGTTGAATAAATAGATAGTATTTTAAGACACCATGAGTTTCCTGAGAGGTTAAAGGTAATGTTTTATACCATCATTCTTGAAGGAAAATTCTAGAAGTGGTAGAAGACAGTTTCATGAACCATTATTCCATAATATCATACATGGGTGTTCTTTAAGGATTCGTTTATCGGTAGTATTTCTCTTAGATCATTAATGTGAGAAAGGGGAAGAATATTTGTTGATTGCATCAAGGAGATGAATTAATGTTACAATTATTGTTTCACTTTTTGGATATAGTTTTTTATCATCCAGATTTAGTTGTAGAAGATTCCAATATGGTTATAGGTTTTTAATGTGGGATTTATCCTTATTTATAGACGAAGGTGTTATGGTATTGGTTCACATATTTTACTAATATTATGTGGTAATTTTTTCATGTTGAGGCTGTTTTAGGAGGAGCACTTGAAGAATCTATCCTACCTATGATCTCATGAATCATTTAAGGGAATTATAGTAATAAGATAGAGAATTATCCTGAGGCCATTTTTACTGATCACACTATTAGAAGGCCTCGTGATCCTTCATCATATTCTAAGAATAGGATCGTGGTGTGTCATATGTGAAGTAAGCTATATCATAAGAATCTTTCATTTCCACATTCTCTAAAGTCAAGTCGATCCTATGGGAAACTACGTCACTTCTAATGGTTATATTGGGGTCTTTATAGGAATTCATGTGGAGCCAGATTGTAGGGGTAGGGTGTTGTTTGGGCTCAGTTTAAAGTCCCTTTCTATATATGCTTCTTTTCTTGTAATGTTTGTGTCTTCAGGTGTTTTTTAGATTTTTAATATTCCTTAAATTATAAAAGTGGATGTTGGGGATTTCTTGAGAACGTCAATTCCAATGGACACACATTGGTCTTTTGTAAATTCTAAATTTTCTCATCCTCATTAGAGGTGTTCATCATCGAGTATCTTTTTTTTGATATTTATCATTTGAATTGAAAAGGGGTGACATGTGAACATCATCAATACTATTTATTAGTGGAAAATTTTATTCCCAACTGAGTTTTATCTACATCTGACTACAAGGTAGTGGATGCTTCAAACATCAGGGCCCCTGCCACATGCCCTAGAGTGAAGCTATCACATAGTCAGAAATCCGAGTTGTATGAGGGACATCATTTTAGTTTTTTCATCAGTGAAGGAAGAGATTCATTTTTAGGTTATCTGTTTCAGTTTTTTCATCATGTAAGATCCTATTATGTGGGAAAAATAATAAGGGACTCATTTTCTCATTGAAAACCATGTGGTTTGAATGTTCCTCCATGGTTTCAAGAAGTTGTGGCAGTCTCATATTCTTTAAATTTCGTTGATTATACCCTTTTCAGGGGAATATCTCTATTTGGTTATCATTGTGTGGTTAGCCCTTGTGAATTGTAATTGATTTTGGACATGTGCCTAGGTTTTTGTTTCCTTTATTGAGTTCACTCTAATATAGTGGGGGTTTTCATTCTATATTGGTTGGTCTATTGTATTTGGTTCCTAAATAGAGTGAATACACATTGCGGGTCTCATTCATTTTTCCTCTGATATTGATCAGTGTTAGTTGGTTTATTATGGTAGGGATTCTATTCAAACCTCCCATGTTGATAACACAATGTAGTTCTACTTTTGGATCAATATTTGTTTTCAAGGTAACTAATTTTTAGGTCCTCTCTATTAGTGTTGGTTGTTATTTTAATTGAATGTTATTCCTTGAGGAATGTGTGGTTGTTTCAGGAAAGGGGTATGAGATTCATATGGTGGTTTTTGAGGTGTTATTGATTTGAGAGGTTAGATAATTGAGTTTTGGGAATCATCTTTATTTGACTAATCAATTCAAAAATATTGTGGATTTATGGGGTGGAAAATCATTGTGGTGGGGAGAATTTCCAAACCCGTATTTATGTATTGGACAATTTTTTATGGTTCCTTTTTGGATCTCTATTTTTCTATCAAGTTACAGGATTGAAGGTTTTTAATTTTTAGGTGATATTTTTTTAATTTTGGACACTGAGTTATTCCATATTTTCTTTAAGGAGTATTCCATGAAAATATGTGTTTTTAACCATGGTATTAGGGGGCCCAATTGGCACATGGTTAGAGAAAATTGTGCAGCTTGGCCCAGAAAACTATGAAGCTTTGAAATGGTTGTTGAGGCTTAACCATAAATTATCAAACCATGTCGCATGTGTGAGGTAAGTTTCTGTCTCTTGGCAGAACCATATCACATGGTTGTTTCAAGGTTTTCCAAACTATGTGGAAAAACATAATGAGCTTACCAGTTCTTAAAAATTGGGAATTGTCTCTTTTTCCCTCTCATGATTTTAACACCAAATCACCAATTCACCCCCTCTATTAGTTCATTGACACAAAAGAGGCTTTTACCACCTTCTCCAGGATTTCTCTCCTCCCTCCAAGTGTTTATCTATGTGATTTCTTCAATTTAGTGGTAGATATTGAAGGTATTCAACTAATCTATTCTTCCTTTTCTTCTTCCATTTTATTTTTAGTTCTTCTACTCATATGGTCCCTTGGATATAGGGTTTATGATTCCATTGTATTATGTAGGGTGTTTTGTATTCATAGAGTTTCTATTGGTAGTTATTTCCTCTTGAAACATTAGTGGAGTAGTTTCGGGATGGCGTTATTGAAGAACATGTGATTTACGGTATGCTTCCCATGAACTTGTCATTTAAATTTAAGAATATCTAGTTTCTTGCTTTTTGAAAACTATTTATATGTTAAATAGGGATTCATAATATTCGGAATGATTTTTTGGCAAGAAAGTGATTGTTTTACCCTTTTTTATGAAAAATTCTATTATTTTGTAAAATATTGCACACTAAGTGTTTGATAATATATTGGGTAGGATTTTGTGATAGATTTTTTATATTGAATGCATTGTTTGGATTTGTAAATGAATTTATGGAATTAAAAAAATATGATTTACGTTTCTTTAATGAGTTTTAAAAGTGGTTTTGGATAAGGATAGGTT
Source organism: Viscum album (assembly GCA_963277665.1). Lineage (NCBI taxonomy): Eukaryota > Viridiplantae > Streptophyta > Magnoliopsida > Santalales > Viscaceae > Viscum > Viscum album. The sequence continues at coordinate 707,685,232 of OY728150.1, forward strand.
TTTTTTTATTTTTAAAATGTTTTGGAATGTCAGAGAAAATGTGTTGGTTTCCAATTTTAAAATAGGTGATTTCTTGTGGGTGTATGTCTCGTTTTGAATTTGATAAATATTTTTTTGTTTGTAAAGTGTTGTGAGTGTTAAAATTTATTTTTCCAATGGTTTTTAAATGGAAAATGGTATACTTTAACCTTTTGGGGAATGGGGATTTGGTACATTGAAAATGGGCGTTTGAGGCCTACCTAGATTTTTTGAGAAAAGGATAAAATGATTATTCGGATATCTCTCCTTGCATAACAATCTTTCATTTTTTTATATAAAATGGATGGGATATCCTTTTTATGGAATCCCTATGATCCATTTATGTAAATGGATGTGATGCCCTCATTATAAACTCCTAATGATCCATTTACTTTTAGTGGAATGTGAGATCCTTAGTGTGGACTCCTATAAGATATATTTTTTATAATGGAAGGGATTAATCCTTGGGGTGACTCGGTTGATGCCTGTTGTGTGAGATATTTATATATGATAATTGTGATATTATTGGATGCATAGTTTGTATTGGTTGGATAAACCATTATTATATTCTATAATTGGGGGCCTGGAATAGCAAGAATTTTTTTTGAGGATGATTATTTCACTATATAAGACTATGCTCTGGCTAGTGTCCCATAATATGGGATTTAATTATTATTATTGCAATGGGATAGTCACCCATGGTTTGACCATTAGGGATGTGATCGAGAATGTGGGTGAAATTTGATTCCACCGAGTGAGGCATTCTTTCTAGGATGAGTTATGATGTATAGCATGTTCAGGATTATTTCATGATCTCATAGGTTCACTTGTGTCTCTAAACACATAGTTCTCTATAGTTGATGATTAAGATACATTCTTTTTGGTATACTATTTTTTTTCTTTTCTCTAATTATGGAATTATTTTTGGTTCTATTGAGTTTTTTGTATGTATTTGGAAAGTGATAAGTTTTATTTCAAAGGATTTTGGAAAAATGTTTTGTATATTTTTTACACTACCTTGTCCTATTTTAACAGAAACCACCAACTTTATCCTTGTAATTTTAATTCTTCTTATTGGTTACGAATCTAGATTTTATATGAAAAAGTGAAATATATTTTATTTTGTTTTAATGTCAAAAAATCATACATTTATATATTTTATTTAGAACCTGATGTTTATGTTTCTTTATTTAAAGGGAGTGCATTGAGAATATATTTATTTGGGAATTCATATAGAGTTTTACTACTCATGATTATAGTTTTGTTTTGGTTTCTAGTCTATGATGTAGGTTTTTATCTTGGTCTCAATCTTCATGAGTGATGGTTGGTTTTTGGAATCAGAGAGTGTCCATCAAGGGTACATGGAGACATTCTAGTCATCAGGTGGACATTGGTTTTTTTTAAGTTTAATGTATTTTATTTTATGTGTAAATGATGTTCAGTTTGGTTATTTATATATCGGTATACCTTATTTATTATTGATGTTTAGTTTATTTATTTATATTTGGAGAAATCATTTCATTGGTTACACTGTTGATTCCCGACACTATTTACCAACCCAAGAGGATCGATAATGCCTCTCAAGACTTTCCATGGATTAGTTTGGGTGACCGATTAGAGCTCAAATCCGATTGGTTCATGAAACACAAGGGATACTTATTATCCTTTTATTTATTTATTTTCATCAAATGATAATGTGTTTCTGAATATATGTATTCTAGATTCTTTTTTTTTAGAATCATGAGAACATCATTTTATATATGATACTTGGTATTGTTGTTGTCAATTATGTTATATAAATGATTTTATTTTATGGATTAGTATTTCATCCACTATTAATTATATTTAATCACCTATTTTTTATTTCTTTTCACTATTCTTCCCCCCTTTTTTGGAGGGTATATTATCCCCACTGTAGAATTATATATCATCGCTTCTAGTTAGTATCCTCTAGCATACAGGGAGGAAAACTTGAGGCCATGTGGCTAACCTAGTTTAGTGAAAAAGGAGTGAACCGGGTCTAGGAAGACACTACTTATAATAAAACATATTTTTCATCTCTGATTTTCAAATATGAAGAGGTTAATATTTAAAAATACAAGTAGGTTGTTGGTGCTCCACCGTGACCAGGTGACGGGTGGGGCACCACATGAAAAACTAATACATATTTATTTTTATACCATCAGAAATTTTTTTAATATTAATTCCTTATTTATCATCTAAATTTCTATATGAACATCTTCTCTCAAATGGTTCCAGGAATAATTATGATATTCATATCAATTTAGTGTATTCATTATCAAATATTGAAAATACAACACAAAATTTCCATCTAGTGTCCACCCCTCAATGGTCACCACACCTTTGAGTTTTTAGCACATGGATAAATATTCCGAATAAGATGAATGAGCATCCATAATCGAATCATACATATCATAAAGAAGATAAACTATAAAAAAACATTACAATTAAATCTTGATTAGTGCAATCCAAACGAGTATAAGCTATAAAAACATTAGATACCACTAATATGAAGCTTCTTTAAAACATATTATAATACATCTTACCTAATGAATTTGTCGCTAATTTTTGTCCCTTACTTATACCTAAATTAAAATGAAAACAAAAGAATAAATTTCATCCTTATTTTTTCAAATATTCAATTCCATTATTGAGAAAAAAAAATTCATGCTCTTATGATCCATGAAAACTATGGTTTTCTCACCAAAAAGCTAATAACACCAATTTTCCCAGGCTTAGACTACATCTTATAATTCAAATTCATGTTTCAGTTGATTATTATATTTCACACAAAAATTTATAGAACAATTAGTTAAACATGATTTATTTTATGTGAACACATCCCAACCTAGAACCAAATGCATTATAATAGACAAAATAGCACTGTCCCGCCTCTAGAAATGTCAGGATACGTGTTGATTTGGGAAAAACCTTGTCCTCTTGAAAATATTTTTGGTACTCATTTATCTATTGAAAAGGAATTCCTTTCCTTGATATAGACTTTATCAAAGATCCATTTTTTTAAATCATGAAAAAAATAATTGGTGAAATCTTGCTAACCATATGAAACTGCATATCTCAAAAACATATTTTTGTGGTTTCCAAGAGATAATAGCATCAAACATTTCATGATCTCTCAAGCGTTAAAATTCTAAAATGATATAGAAAAAGGAAGTTTTTATCTTGTACCCATAAACCATCATTTTAAATTTTATTATAAAGATTTTTTTTCACAAGATACCTACCACTATGAGCATGTGTTATTCATGATGAAACTTAGTCCTAGAATACACCAGAATATAATCATTAAAAACCACTAAAAGGGAAAAATAGATCCTTAAAAATATCAAATTATTAAATTCCAAAAAAAATAAAAGGTTTTTTCTTATTAAAAATGGGCATAATCATGTGTTCATAGTGAACAAAACTTCTCATGAAGAATTTCATTAGAATTTATTCCTTTTAAACTCGATGTATGTGATACTGAGATCCTAATTAAATATTTGAGAACTATATAAATCCACTTAATTGATCAAATAGATCTCCAATCCATAGAATATGATAAAACAATATTTATCAAAACACGGTTTAGTTTATGATAATTCAATGAAATCCAAAGAGTTGCATCTACATTTTTCACAAAAATAACTTATTCTACTCAAGGAAATATACATGGTTGAATGAACCATTTTCCATTTAAATATTATTAATATAATTTCAATTCGTAAAATTTGATTTTTTTTCTATCCTCTTATATGAAAGTGAAATACAATTGGTCCCCATTAAGAGGTAAATCATAATTTACACTTCAATTTTTGGTAAAAACCAAGAGAAATTGTAAGGAATGGTATTAGTAAATTGGTCTTCAATGTTGGGAAAATATATAAGTTGGATTTCTGTTATAAATTCCAAATAAACCCCTTCCCATTTATTATAGATAGTCTGAAACACCTATACCAATTTTCAATATCTATTATCAATCACATACCATACTACATTAATTATATGATCAATGTCATAGTAAGATGATAAATTAACTTCAAATAATAATAGTTGATGTGGGAATTGAAATATGATTATTAATAAATTCTGAAAATTTGTTTATAGATATCATTCTCTAGAATTGATAAATCCAAAATGGATTTATCCCCATCAAAATGTATTGAATACTCTACATACATAAATGATCGACAATCTCATTGACTGGGTGGTGTTTGAAGTTTCAATATAGATGGAAATATCTCTACATGTAAACCCATCTGATCAATTACAAGATAATAAATTAAAGAGTGGGATTTAACTATATGAAATGTGGATTGACTAAGGGTATAATTCAATAGAATGTTACAACACACCATTGAAGGACCATATTGATCTTTTGTGATCATTTTCACTACACTACATTTTTTTACCCACCCCCAATTTATCCTTGATTCATTTTTGATATTATATTTGTTATGGAGTCATGGTATTCCATAAATCTACCAAGATTGCTCAGTTTTGTAGATAAGATCTTCTCTGGTGATTTTATCAAATTAACGCATAATATTTCTAATACACATGAGACACCTATCTAGCATTATACTAGGTAGCTCTATGGAAATAACTCTATATATATCCCATATCATTATATGTGTGAAAAGTCGAGTTGTTGTCATACAGTCTTACTTCATATGAGTGGAATATCTACTATAGAAACTACCATGATGGATATTTTTTATAGGAAAGTAAACTGATTCAATGTTATAGGATCAAGGTGTGACAACTCCTTTAGAATGTGTTTCCTTCTTAATATTGTAGTAGAATTAAATTTCAAACATGTTCTCATAGAAACACAAAATAATTCCTCCCACTAAATTCTCAACAATATCCCTTTACACTACTATTGATCTACTTACCATCTTCTTATAATCAATAATATTGAGTAAAAATATATTAGAATGAAATTTAGAGCTTTGTATTAAAAGATTTTTTACTTCTATGATGCACTAGAATCAACTTTTAGAGGAAAATGAAAAAAATTCATAATATAAGTTTCATACTCCATCATAAATAGATACCCATTCTTTAAGATAAATAAAACTAACCTTTTGGTTATCATGAATATTTAAGGATTGAATTTTTTGGAAAATAATTACTCAAATTCATCCCACATCATTCCTTAGTCTACATAATCTTGGATAGCTAAATCACAATAGTGGCATGAAAGATCATCAAGAATATAATTATCCTAATTGACCAATATATTTCCAATTTTACCAATGAAATAAAAAATAATTTTCATTTTATTGATCCAAACTTCTACCTTTTCAAGTTTTGAATCCCCCCAAATGATTTGGGATTATATTTATAAAATTGCATGGAGTTACCCAAATATTGAGGTTATCCTTTCTAATTTCCCCTTTAGATATCTTGAAAATCTGGATTGATTCATTTAATATGTTATTGTTTTACATGTCACTCAGGTGGAACCACATTTTCAATCTCCATATCCTACTCATTTCTATGAGGTACACCTAGTTATATTTTCTATAAGTAGAAAAAAAATTAGTAATAGTTTATAGAAATTGATGACTTATTGTATTACAGATCACCATAAGAAATAATAATTACAACCAACATTGAATTAAAAAAATTATGATTTATTTGAATCATTAAACATTAAAAATAGAAATGATGTCTCGTTAATAAGTATCACTATTATTACATGGTACCCTATACATATCATATAAACCGATGATGATAATATAAGATGCACCAAGAAGTGTATTAGAAACTGGTAACAAGAATATAAGTATACAAGATAAGATATTTATTTTTTCTATATATTTCATGTTATTACATTCTTACCTCCTTTCTACCATCCCATGAAGACAGATAGACCAACCGATATCGATACCATTTGTATCATCCTTCCCCAAAAACACAGGATAATTAAGAGGATGAGGTGATACTAACCCCATGTGACATATCCAAGACACAAAAGGCCACAAATAAATGTGTATGGATTAGTATAAATTTAGGGGTGATTTTCATTCATGAAATAATACAGCCAAATGAAAAAATTACAAACAGCCAAACCAACTCTATAATTCTTGAGTAATTATTATACAACATAATGTTTACCAATAAACCAAAACAACAATGTTTTAGGGAAAATGGTGTGACACTAGAGAGATGTGAAACCTTTATATTACATATATATATCATTATACTATATATATATGTATAATATATATATATGATCCAATATTCCCAATAATGGGTGATTATATTCATAGAAGGAACTCTCTAATGACTTCATAACATAGTCGGCCTGGATAAGAACATGTTAGAACATTTTAATTAAACATAGTGGAAGTAGATATACAATTTATAACAAAACCTAAAATAAGTTCAATGTAAAAAACCACTAAAAATGATATTATATTTATTTCATACCAGTTAAAATAATAATCACATTCAAACACATGTTCATACACAAACATATATTCATGTATAACACTAACCTCACTATACAGATGAGTAGGGAGTTATCATTTCACCAAGACATCACTGTGTGAAACATTTGATGGGTGAACTTATGACCATGATCTGTACCACATTTAAATTAATGATGGTGGAAATTTTGACCATGATACCTTCCATGATTTCTTTATTGATGGTGCAACGTATAACTATGACCTATCAATAAATTCACATGAACACACACCATTGTATTTTACAAATTATCAAATCATTTATTCAATACAAAACATTTCTATAGAATGCAAATTTCTTCCAAGAAATTTATAAAATAACATACGACAATTATTCAAAAACACTTGTATTTGCATAAATAATAAAGTCATTTTCCTAAAAAATTAGAGAATAATGAATTTAATCACCATCATTCAAGCTATATAATGAGTATAATGAGAGAGAATCCACCAGTATTTTAATGATTAATGTAATCAAGGAAAGACACCTGAAAATTCTATATATGGAATTAAATCCTATATTATTCTGTATATCAAAAATTATATCACCAGAAACACATCAAGGATTAAATAAAAATCCATAACAGAATAGATATAACATTCAGGGTGAGTAAAGATGAGGATATTTAAGAATCATGAGATAGAGTGGGGGATTTCCATTGAATATGGATCTCTAACATAATTTGAATTGACAAAAATTTCATTCGGGTAAAATTGAATAACCACTTCATCCTATGAGATGATAGGGGAATCATCTCTTGGAATAATATGAGAAAATTAGTGTTTCATAGCCTTAATCCGAATATAAACCAAAAATTATATTATTAACTATATGTCACATTGTGAGGCTGATTTTTTTTTTCAAAACATGATATATATGATCTCTTATAATTGTAAATCACTCTGGTAGCGACATGTTTTTTAATGTATGACTTAAGAAACTTTTTAGAAAAGTGCATTTATGTGGACTCAAGTTAATTTCCTTTTATGGTTGGATCACACAATTTGATAATATTAGGGTTTTCCTTGATTCTTCCACTATCTCTAGAAGAACATTTCATCTTGGGATGTACAAAGATTGGGAAAACTGTGCACATACTCTGAACCTTCCTATAACCGTACACATGGTTTTCTAGATACTTTTCATGGTTTCCTTTAACCAATGTCAAACCTTACACCATTTAAAAAACATAAAAACATTCCAAAACCAACAAGAAACTCTTGAATCTAAAACCAAGTATTATATAACTTCAAAATACACAATTAAATGAAAATCTACAAGGAACCTAGGGTGTTACACAAAAACACTAATTTTTATAGTTATATTTTCAATAAACCAATATTTTCAATGATAGAGAATAAATAAATTATATAGAATAAAAATTATACGGGACTATTCTAGATAATGTCTCAGAAGTTAATTCCCATGAGGATAAAAGAAAAATGAAAATTAAGGGACATGGGGTACAAATTTTAAATGAATTTTTCTTAATAATTGTTTGGATATTGATACCCACTAAAAATATTTAAAATAAACTAAATTTCATTAAATTGATCTTTAATGTTAGAATTTCTAGTGGTATAAAACAAAAATATCTACACAAAAATTAAACAAAATTTAGAAATTTGTAAAAAATTTAACAATAAGGGGTTATTAAATATTTTAATAACTCTATGTTAATATCATTTTTAACTAAATTTTCATATTAAGAAGTGGATTAAAGTATTATTGGTTTCATTAATTTATACATGGAATGAAATTATAATAAAAATAATTCTCGATAAATACGGCACAACTGAAGAAACATTGATGCTCTAGAATGAAATATAGAATTTTGATCAACAATAATAAGAATATAATTTTTTATTATTGTGAATTCTTTAAGGATTTACTTAAAATTATCTTTTAATATAGATTTCTATTTTGGATGTTGCCTCAAAACATATATTTCAGTATATGACCAAATATATGTGTAATAGTTGTGATTTCATGGTTGCAGTTTTGATGAAAAAAATCATAGAGTTGATAAAGAAATATTAGATAAATTATTCAGAAATTACTTTAAATTTATTAGTTTAATAGGCCTAACGCGGACTATAATTCATCAGTTTTATAATAATACCATGTTGTTTGTTCATATAGAAATTATATCAAAATAACATGAATTTATGTTACATATTTATACTAAAATTGGACCACTTATACCCCAACCTATTTTATATGATGTGTGAGGAGGCCCCCACCTTTTTTAGGACTACCAAAATAGATAAAATGAAATAAATCAATCAAATTAAATATTACATGCTACAAATAACCACCTAATAATTTTTAGGAAAAATATATTAAATAATAGAGGTCATTTAATCTTATTAAATGGAGGAGAAAATGTTGATAATATTTCAATCCCAAAAAATGTCCCCTAGGGTTTGCTATATCAGAACTCGGTATTCATGCCTTCAATTAAAAATTCCATGATTAACATCTATTGAAAATTAAATTTAACATCAAATTCAATATAAACTATGGGAAGTGAACTCATTATTTAAGGAGGTGATAAAATATTATATTAAAAAGTGTGAATAATGATTAAAATGGTTGAGTAATGATTCAACCGAGTTTAGAAATAAATAAAAAATATTCCAATCATTATGTACATATAGATGGATTTTCTCTATATCTATGAATATTATTTGGGGTTAAAATTTAAAGATCTTTTTCCATATACCTCTTGATACACTATTAAGAGACACCGAAGTTCAAATGAAAGAATCAAATGGTTTAATGAATTATAGTAGCATAATGGATAAACCTGAAACTAATTGTAACATCCTAACTAATGCTACTATATTCTATTTTCAAAGTATTTTTGTGAATTAAAAGTCAATTCCATGGATTATTTTATCAACATGAGTGTTATAATAATAACAAAAAGAAATTAACATATAAATATTATATTGATAATTTGAGGGATGTGTCAAAAGATAATAGATTTTGATATATTTCATATATTCGTGCTATTTATAGTTAAACATATAATCTTGAAACTATGTCTAATTTATGTTTCATTGTGTTGTAAAATAATTAAGAATTTTTTATTTGTTATTCAGAAAAATATGAATATAATTTCTCCAATATATATAATGTATACTTCAATGGGTGCATCATATTCAATGATTTTCACTTAAATGAATATTTTATTAAGAACGAAAAATCTATAAGGAATATAAATGTTAAATAAAAATGATTTCTAGATATACTATCTAGATTAGGTAGTATTTAATTATTATAAGTATTCAAAACAATAGAATGATTTCAAGATCATCATGTTTTATAATTACTAGGGTGTTTTAATGTACCAAAATATTCAAATACAATTGAATCAAGAATTTGTTTTCTATAAGGATAAATTGATACTTGTATTTATTTAAGGAGGCCTAATATGATCTGAATATGAGAGAATATGATAATATTAAATATTTACTATCTTCTTCTAAAAACTTTTACAAGAAAAACTCCAGTCACCCAGATATTGTGGGTTATATATTACATGGTAAAAATATTACATGATATTTAAATACAAGGATTATGGTTCAGTTTTCCTTGAGAAACTTGGTACATAATATTTACATCAAAATATGACATGTGACATTATTTGAGTAAATGAAATTATTACTTAACTTAGTCTAGAGTAATTATTACACATGATATTCCTCTTCATTACATTGATCAATGGGAAATTGAAGAAAAGGGAGTGCTCGGACACTCAATATATGAAAGTGTATAGTGAATGAAAATATATAATCATATAATGAACAATATAGAATGGTTAGTTACCAAATAATATCATATAAAGGAGTATATAATCCAATAATAGTCATTGGATAATTAAATGAAACGAAAATTCACATTGATAAAATATAATTATCTCATAATGATCGAAATAATTTTAATATATGAATTTGAACATATTAAAAAAACTTTTAATTTATAGTTCTAGTAAATCAAACATAAAGGGTAAGGATGTCCGTATTACACTATCTTTGTAGTCTCGTGGAACTTGTTGGTTCACTGCGTAGTTGTATAAATATGGTACTCACCCATCCCATAATATTCAAATACATCTGATAATATAATTAAAGTGAATATGTAATATATTGAATAATGTTAAATAATGAACAATGTAGAAATGAATAACATAATTTATCATTAAATCTTGTCTTAAATGATTTTTAAAAATGGGAAAAGGATTAAATATGTATTAGATTCTATATTCTATGATATTGAATTAATTAGTATATCTAGGTAAATACCCTTTAAACTTATTATGGATAATTAATTATTTAAAATTTTAATATAATAATCCTTATCTTTTTAATAATATGGAATTTTCATTATTACATACATATAATGATTTAGAAGGATAATGTTCTTAGTAAATTGAGTACATGTATTAGCAATGGTATGGGACCAAATAATTTTTGGATAAATAACCTTTACAGTATTGAAAAATTAGAAATATTTAATATTCATTTGAAATGAAAAATTTCCATGATTATATACTTCCATGTTCGCATGCATTGATGAAAAAGGTGAACCTATTCCCAAATTGAGTTTAATCTACTTGGGACTAAATAGAGGCTCCAAAAACTATATAATTATAAAAACTATTTATAAAAATATAACAACTTTTAAATTTTTAATCCATGATACTATAATTATACAAAACACCTGGGGATTTTATGTCCTAGGACAAGATAGAGTTTTATACCCCCTATGTGAATTTCAAAAAAACAATGCATTAAAGGAGTATAATGTGTGTTGGATGAGGTCTCACATTCATAGGATATCCTAACATAATAAAATAAAATTATTTTTATAAAATATTATAACATAATTTTTGAAATTAGAAATTATTCAAAAATATTGAATTGTAAATAGGAATTGAAGAGATATTGAAAAGAATTATTTCCTCTATTGAGCTTCATAGCCCATTGAAAAAACATATAACTAACCAAAATATTTAGAATTGAACAAAGAGATACAGAATATTCCCCTTGAAAGATATATAATTACATAACATATATTTATGTGGGGGAAAATGACAATTGTGTGTGTGTTTGTGCATGTGGTTATATAGGTCTTTTTGAATGGAATTCCATGAAATAAGGTGATGAGTATTTTATTGTCACATTATCTTATGTGCTCCACTACCCTTGTAATTACCCATTACCTCTATTAGTTATCCATTGTGAATTTTTATTTTAAAAATTAGGCAATGAAAACTAACATACAAAATTTTAGTCATGATTACATATATATGATTTCATATTTAATGTATTTCACCATATTTCTCCACTATTTACAATATTTTACATTTTTTGCCAAAAATTTCCAAATTTTACTCTGTAGGTAAATTAGATTTTTGGATTTTAAACAGATGATCCATTTTATTATATTGATACTCAAATTTTATATATTTTATCTTTTTTATATGGGTGATAAATATTATCAAGACGCAGTATGTTAGTAAACACCATGACATTTCAAGAATATTTTATAATTTAATACTACAGAGAACCTAGAAATATAACCCCTTATCACACCATGATAATCCATATGGGTAATTTGTATATTGGTGGTAATTTAATGGGGTGGTTTGAACAATATTTATTGGGTTTTGTTTTCCAAAACATGAACATCGCCAACATAATATTCTACTCAAGACTAAATTGTTAATTTTTTAGGACATTAACGACGGAAAATCATAGTGATGCTATATTTTCCCCAAGATATAATAAATGAGATTCATAAGTGGTGTTCTTTTTGGTTGATTCCATTGTTTATACATTATACTTTAATGATATCTCATCATTTCCTGTTAATATACAATAATTATAATGGTCAATCTAGTAAATTTAAATAACCGATGATCATAATTCACAAAGATCATAATTCCCATATATTATTATGTTAAATGTCTATGTAATGGATATATTTCTTCTTAAATACTCTAAATTCATTCAAACCAATACCCTAAATAATACTTCTCATTTTTTTCTCCTTGAATATATTAATTTCATAACTTTTATTATTTTCCATTTATAGTGTTCTTATTATAATTGTGTTTTTTATTGAAGAATATAATTCAAGAGACATATACATTATACATTAATTTCTATATTTATATTATCTGTTATTAGTTTTAATAATCATATGAAATCTCAACCTTTTATTTTTAATGAATTACTATGTAATAAAATTTGTTCATTCCATACACTGATTTTATTTGTTATTGTGTTTGGTCCTTTATAATAACTTTTTCCTGAACATTGTAAATCAATCAATGAATCTTTTTGAAGAATAAATTATCATTGCATCCTCAAGATCCCATGTATCTTATTCTAGTTAGTGATTTCTTTAAAAAATATTTCATAGTTAGGTTATTTTATTTCAATGAAATTTCATAATCATATCAAGAATCAGAATCATATCTTCATTACATGATATGTTATACTTAAAATGAACTTGAACCGTGTTTAGAACAATGGGATGGAATGAAATATACATCATTATATATGATATATTGAAGATTTAATGCACAATAAATAGTTTTAGTGTCATAGAAAAATGATAGTACACATGTCCTGTACACTCCAATATTTGAAAAGAACCATTATATCATGGATATATCATTCCTTTATTTTATAACATCATGATACCTCTCCATAGAGAAATATTTAAGAAGTTATTTTCCTATATAGAATTAATGATCATACCATTGATTATTTGAATATATTTTTTCTCTATGTTTTTTCACTTTAATATGCTTTGGATGGATCGTAACTTCTTTGATGTCTCTTTCCCATGTTATGTGCATAACAGATTTCTTTCTCTAACTCAATATCAACATATCATTGTATGAAATATTTATCCATATAATTCTTCATAGATATCCACATTTATTCTTGATTAGTAACTACTATTTCATTAAAAATCAACAAGATGTCTATACTAACCCCAAAATTTTATGAAGATCAATATATATTGATTTTAACATGTTTTCTATTACTAATAAATACCTTTTGGACTATCAATTATTTTATGTGTGAAGGTTCTGTTAAGATTGAACTTTTTTTTAAATAATTTTAGAAATTCCTCTATAATTTTTAAGTGAACCATAGATTATGATTTAAAACTATTTAGAATTGTATTCGAAGATGTCTCGTTGTGTCATTTATATACTATCGAGGAAGATGATATACAATGAAATATTTTTGAATTATAATAAATTGGGTTTAATTTTTTTTTAAATTGATAATCACCCATGTTTTATAATATAACATGTATATATTATTGAATCCAATGATGAAATCTATAGTAATATTATAACTTTAATGTTATAGTATAGCTAAAGGACTCGTAAAAACATTGTGAGCCTTCACTTGTTGGCATACCGTGTATTTTTTAGTAAAATTTACAATTTTTCACTTCATATTGTCTCAACAAAAGTGATCTTGTAAATATTTATTTATCTTGTTTATTCCCAGATATATAGAAAATTTTGAGATATCAGCCACATCCAATTGAACCCCCTTTACATTTGGTTTTAATGGGATACATAACCACCCAAAACATAAAAAAATATCTTCTCCAATGTTAATCACTGGTAATTTTCCTTCCCTCGCAACATCCACATTCTTTTATTGGCTATTGATCATCATATTGATATTTATTAATACTCTTAAATAATGATGTTTTGGTAATTATATATAATATTAATAATTTTGTCCTTTTATTATAATACCAAGTCAATTATTACAAAATCATTGAGAATTTAAACATTCTACAACTTTATTAAAGATAAGATAGTATGATCATTCATACATAGTGTATCTACTAGCATGTTTTAATTTCCATAATGATAATTTCATTAATATTTATAATAATTAGGTTGTTCCAACCATATCCCTTTCCTCACATTGAGATCATATTGAGTAAATGAGTATTTGAAAATGTTGTTGTTGGTGTATATATCGTATCCTTCTCCATAGATATATTTACTAATATTTTTAGTAAAAAAATCAACACTAAAAAAACTAAATCTTGTGTCAAATAATTAATCTCATAGGGTTTCACCAAATAGTTCCAAAATTAATGACCCAATCATCATACATTTAATACATTTGATACCTTTTATTGATGTATCTCTATAAATGAAAAACTCATATTTACCGTATAGGAGAGTCAATATATGGCCATTTACAAATATCTTCCTCAATTTTTTAATGATGTCTTAATATCCCATTATCATATTAATTTTACCTCTCAAATATGTCATCATGTTCTATAGAAAATATAATTATTTGAGTTTTTTAAAAAAACCTTATAAAATCTAACTAATATAAGGATTGTTCACATTTCAATCAATTTGGGGGGTGTTGGACCTTCCTTGAGGATAATGTTTTTTGAAATGTTGTAAATTTTACCATCCTGGGAAATAATAAGGCCAAATAAAAAATGATGTCGAAAATCACATGTACATAATTTTCAATATAATATATTTTTTTAGAACCTCAAAAAAATCAATATTTTAGAGTATAGAATAATATAATAAAAAAATACCACAAAAATAATTTAAATATAATAATGTTATAATCAATTCATAAATTAATTAAACACATAAAATGATTTTTAAACCCAAAATGCCTTACGGTGAACTCACAATGACCAAACATCATATAAAAGTTCATCTTTGGGATATCATCCTTCTTAAGTTTTAATTGATGATAAAAAAATAAATAAGAAGTATTAGGAAGTATTAATAACATTAATGTTGATAAAATAGGTCGTTAATATATGAATAAATGTAATTATTTTTTATATTAATTCCCTTTATTTCAATATAATCAATGTATATCCTAATTGAATCATCCTTCTTATTCATAAAAAATGATTCTCCCTATGGTAAAGCACATGGAAAAATGTATAATTTTAATATAATTATTATAATTACTTATTTAACTAATCTAATGACATTGAATCCACCTTATATCGTCGATTAAATATGGTTTTTACATTTGGGATGTGGTCAATAAAGAATTCAACATCATAACATTGTAAAAATTAAATAATATATCTTGTTATAGAGAAATATATTATTGCACAATGGATATGTATTATATTCTAAAAAACCGGCTTAACAATCTTAGATTGAATTTAAACCATTTCTTCCACATGGATTTAATTCATCTTACCTATTGGGTGTAGTTCCTAAAATGATTCATGAAATGAAATATCTCATGGATAAATATCTATTTTCATACGTGCCTGACTAAATTTAACTACATTACCTCTATAATAAATTAGTTTTTCAAAATTAAAGATCCAATCTATCCCTAATATTACATCAATATCCATGATAGTTGTGATGATTAGATTTTCAACTTAATAGACTACATTAATTCTAATTTTAAATTCATAGTATAATGTTGCTGCAATAAAAGTACCACTATGAATTATAACAAAAAAATCCATTAATTCATCACTGTGATTAAATATAATTTATAAAATTTTATTACTAAAAATAGTGTGTTGATCTAGAATAAAATAAATTATTATCAAATTTTGATGGAATAATCAAAGTACCTTCTATCACATCATTTGGATCTTCAACTTTAATCATTATTATTGTAAAAATGGAATCGTGGACTACATGGTTCTTCTTATTTATATTCCCTTGATGGATGGTTCATGAATTTGATTAATGACTAATTTCATTAAATTTGAAACATTTCACATTTAATACTTATCTATTACCTTTTCACTCATGATCTTGATGAACTTTCATTCCACATTTAAGGAATTAACACTATCCCATTAATGAAACCCCCATATGATTATTTTTGTATTTAGTAAATATAAGTAACTATATTCTTAACTTATCTCTCTTCTTATAAATTCAATATACATAGAGATATGTCATAAGAGTATTCCCAGTTTTTCATTTATAAAATAATTATTTATATAACACATTCTAAATATTCATAACAGTTGTTATGATATATTCATATGATAAAAAAACATAAAGTAAGGATCATAGAAGACTGGGATTTTAACTATTAATGAAGTGATTTTAATTTTCATATGTTACATAGATAATCCAAAAAAAACTGAATGACCTTATTAAATTATCATCATACTCAATATTCATATCCTATATTTTTTAGTAAATTCAAAAATAAAATTTTCATCGCAACACATTTCTCTCAAGGAAAAAAATATCCAAAATTCACCTTCAGTGTAATGCACTCAATGTTTTATACCTCCTCTAACTTCATTGTATTTTGAATAATTGACCACCATTGGTAGAAAATTTAGTTTAAATGATAAAAAACCCTTGAATCTTTATCCTTTTCACTACACCCAATTACCATAAAATTACTCTCTAATGACATTATCAATTACTCTATCACCATTGGATTAGTGGAATCAATGAATAATATAGGTTTTTTCCTCATAAAAGAGTATAAATATGTCGATCCATATCAATGGTAAACTTGTTTTTTATATATAAGAAAGTATATTTTTCATAACCATTGTTAATTTCCCTAAAATTTTGTACAATACCAACATTTACTCTATTTTCCTAATTATCAATACAATCCTAACATTTTCAATGGTTATTGTCTTGGTTTCCATTCTTTCTAGTTGGAACCATTATCTAATAAATGAAATAATATAATTTTAAATATTATAATATGTTAATTTTTTTGAAGAAGGTTGTGTCTGGCCAGAAAACCAAGGCACATTTATTATTAAGAAAGAGGCTACAAAAGTATAAAATACAGAAACATATTACAATAATTGTTATGAGAGGGTATTATATCCCCAGGAAGATCATCAAGCCATGTAATATCTTGATTAACCTACTTATTCTCAAGGACATCAGCAACCATGTTAGCTTCCTGATAAATATGAGTAATGATGTAGTTGATGTTGAGAAGAGTGTGGATGCAACCCATCCAGCGGGTGGTGATCATCCATGCAAGATGTATCACACCATTCTAAATTTCTTTCACAATGGTGTTCGAGTCACTCTAAATCCAATGGTTTCTTCAACCATGCTATTTTTAAGAGTAAACGGAATGACTCATACTCATTATTTCAGCTTCCAGTGAATAGGAAATGCCACAAGTACCATAAAATCACTGAAGTATCTAACCATCACGATTCTTAAAGATTGAACCACAACCCACAGGGCCCAAACTACCCTTGGAAGCACCATACACATTATCTTTAACCCAACCATATAGAGGGGTGTACCAAAATACATCATAAGTGCGGTGAGGCTGGCAGTAATTTCCATTAATACGAAGTCATCACAGAATGCCAAATTCATGCACTATGTAGTTGTAGTGTCCCTTTTGGATTGAAAATGCTTCACGAATAGAAATGAGAATCCTCATTTACACTACATTATGACTTAAAAAGAATTTATTATGAATAATATCATTTATATCATACCATATCACATAGGGATGCTCCACGACAACCGTGATGAAAATGTTCTTAATATGTTGAGAGTTATCCATATCTACACTTCTATTTAATTGAGATTTGACTGAATCATGTGTCAACCACCTAAAGTAAAAAATGACAAAAATATAATTCCAAAGAGCATAAGTAGTCATATAAGAAATAAATAGATGACTGACATCTTCTATGTGTTGGTTATAGAGACAACAATCAGAACATAGTTGAATACCATAAAATTGAAGGCGATCATCAGTGGGGATCCTATTGTGAGAAAGTTTCCAGATGAGAGTAAATCTTGAAGGTTTTATCCGAGGTTTTTCAAAGATATTTATCCACCCAAAATCACTTTTAGAGTTACAAAAATAGTTGTTGTAATAGTTTTTTTTGAATTCATCATGGAATTGTGAGCATGTTCCTAGACTAAGAAGTCATTAGTGATATAGAATGTATAGGTATCACTGATATTCGTGATAGTGTATAGAAGTTCATAATTTTGGGAGCAGAGGAAATATTTGATAGAGAGGTTGGTTTTCTCAGTAGTTTGGTCAAGATAAATATTAAATATTGGATGAGTTCTATTCCAGTTATCCAAACATAAAATAATTGAGGTGTCTCTAGAGACCATCCACCTGGAATTATTCCAAATAGAGGAAAACGACTATTTTATGGATGGCCAGATATAATAGGCAAGAGAATTTGAGTTACCTTTCCTGATTTTTTCAAGAAATCTATTTTTAAGGAAGATAGTGGAATTAGATTTATTATGTATGAGATCCCAAGTGATCCTAGATGGAAGAGCCGAATTAATGTGTTTCATATTTTTATTTTCAATTCCTCCTTTATCAATGGATTTGTTTTGATCAACTAGGTAGGTGAAAAAATTGCTAAGATAATCCTCCACAATGGAGAAAAGGATAGTAGAAATGGGGCCCCCCTATCTTACACCATTAGTGCATTTGATGTATCCTCTAGGGGAACCATTGGTCGTAATGGAAATGGAATCTGAATTGAATAAGGTTCTCATAGTAGTGATAAAGGCATTACTAAAACCTAAATATTAAAGTACTTTAAAAATAAAAATCCAGTCCATTGTATCAAAATCATTTTTAATTTCAAGTGTAATGGAAATATTACCTCCTCTTTTGACTTTTATTTAATTGTTAAAACACATGAAAGCAATAAAAAATTAGTTTGGGATGGATCTAACATTGATAAACCCAAAATTATTCCAGGAGACTATTTTATTAGTGATGGATGAATGCCTATTGGAAATTATTTTTTTTTTGATGATTTTATAAAGGGTGTTAATGATAGTAATTGGCCAAAAAAAATTTATTTCAAAATCATTGCCAACTTTGGGGATTAGAGAGAGGAATTGGGAATTTAGACCGTGAAGAATAACACCATTGGAGAAAAAAGATTTGACAAGCTTTCAGACATCAAATTGAATAATATCCTAATAGTGCTAGAAGAAACCATTATTAAAACCATCAGATCTAGGAGAAATATCAGGATTTTAACTAAAGAAAATATCATTATTTTCATGATCTAGACGTTTGTTAAGAATAAATTTGTTATCTTCATCTTTGATGACCATCGGAATGATCTCAGGTAAAAGGTCCTTGTTGTTATTAGGGACATTGATGAAATATTGAAGGTAAGAGACAATATTACTAGAAATGTCATCTTTATTGTGTAAGATGTTGTATCTATATTTTAAAGAGTTAAGAAGCCTATATGATCTTCATGATCTTTGTAGGTAATTATAGAACATAGTATTTCTATCACCATCAGTAATCCATTAAATTTTGAAGTCTTGTTTTTTCATGTTCTCTTTAAATGTGAGCATAGAATTTAGCTTTATCTAAGTGTTGATTTCTTGATTCGGATAAATTCTACAATCAGAGCTATTTATATGGTTTTTGAGATGATTGAGCTCATTACCAAGGATGAGGATATCCTTGTTGATTTGTTTGGAATTTAAGCTACACAATCCTTTAAGAATCTACTTAAGAGTCTTTAGTTTGATAGAGTAAAAAAATGCATCATTGAAATGTGTCATGGAAATATAAAAGGATTTCATGATGTTAGTGAATTCATTGTTATTGAACAAAGAATTATTAAATCTAAAATAAGAGGATCTCTTATAGGGTCGGTCGAGGAAATGACTAAAATAGTATGGTGATCAGGGTGGAGATTATGATATTTGGTGCTAGTGATGGATTTCCAAAAATCTAAAGTAGAAACATTAGTGAAGGATCTATCTAGTTTTAAGGAAATCATCTTATTGGAATGATTCCTATAAAACTATATTTGGAAATCGTAAGATTTATTTCAATGATATTGTTGTCTTAAATAGTGGATTTGAATTATATCATGGAGATAGTTGCATTTGAATGACCAATTCTCTCATTTGAGTTGAGGATAGAATGGAAATATCAAATAACTAACCAAGGTGTGTCGATATTAGTACATAGATAAGTAAGATCATCCAAGAGGGGCCTTCTATCCTATTGTATATTCTGGGAATAAACAAATGAGAAAAAAAATAGAAGAGCCCTCAAAAACAAAATCACATATGATTGATTTCTCCAAGATGTTAAAAATATTGACATTATAAATAGAATAGTTTGAAATGATCCCTAGAGAACAAACCAAGGAGGAGTTTTTTGTTGCACAAGTAAAATAGTATCCATGTTTACATATGAGATGGAACTTGGAAGATAAATTGATTCTTGTTTAAGTAATAGAAAATGACATAGGGAAATAACTTTTAACCATTTTTTAACACAGAAAGGCTATCAGAGTTCGCAAAACCCTGACAGTTCTAAAAAATAATCTTTATTTGAACCTAAATTTGGAGTTAGAACTCCATCTTTTGGTGTTTCATGAACACTTATGCCTAGAATATCATCTAATCTATTTAGTATTATTTGGGATCATGTTCTTTTCCTGTCTTCTTTTAGAATCATTAGGTTGGATTCCTGAACTATCTGTTTAAATATAACCCTTCGTAGGTGAATCCCTAGTGCTTTTATTATTGGCATTATTGTCATTATCAGGTTGAGTATTCAGATTCACAATGTTAGCAGGAAAACCTCTAGCATCAAATGATTGATAAATATCTATATATTTACTGTCAAAGTGAAAATAAGTCCTACCTAAAATAGTTTTATAATAAAATTCATGTTTAGAGGTACTTGAGGTTTTATCATGATTCTATCTAGAACATGGAGGTAATGTTGGTGTGTCCTCTAGGTTCTTATGGATCTGTTTCAAATCCAGATTAATTAAAGTGCTATCTATTTTCTCATGCAATACTAGGAAATCTAGATCTAGGGGTCTATCCAAGGGTAGGTCAGATTTTTCAGCATCTAGTGGCACGAGTTTTGACACCTTGGAAAGGGTATTGTCTATGTCAAATGGATGCTCTGACCATCCACTTAACTTACCACTACTTAGTTCTGAACTTAGTATGGATTTTCATTGACTCTACTCGGAATCATTCGTAGAAGTATAATTCAACACATGGATTATAACCACCTATTTTCCAGTAGAGTCTTTAGAGTCATGTGAAGGAGAAACTAATGGATTCATTAATGGTATTTAAGGGTTAGATGGGATGTGAGGTCCACCAGACAGAATAATTGCACTAGAACCTGACTCCTTGCCCAAACCAAAGGATATAAGAAAGTGGCTGCAAGATGGGGACTCCTGTTGTTGTTCTATTCCTTCATTTATCAGTACACTACCAATATGTCCAATATCATTTTCCATTTTTCTTACCTTTAGACATAATATATATTGCATTCAATGGTGTTTCACATGAGTTAGAAGGATTATAAGTAATAGTACCAATGGTTTGTGATGATACCTCACCAGTTTCATTCATTCAATGATTATTTTCTTGTTTTTTTTGACATACCTCCATAACAATGGATTCTAGTTCATTAAGGAGGTGTTGATATTTGTTTTCATCCTCTTTTAAAAGATAGTCCCATGATTTATTCGATGTGTTCAGTGTATTTATTAGTTTATTAGTCTTCTTCACCCATTCCTCTTTTTTTGATGTTTTCAGAATATCTGTGATGGGTGGATTACCTTTTTATTATTTTTCATTTCCTTCCATTAATTTTGTAGTGGTTTTACCACTTGTTTCCTAATCACATGATATTTTTCTATGTTATAGCTAATAAGTTTTCAAATTTCACATAATGGTGTATTTTTTTCATATTCAATCCTAATTTTTGTTTTGTATTTGATGTAATTGAATATTATTGAATTACTAGGAGAGGTAGAAAGATTAACCTCTACTATTACCCTCTGAAAGCGGCCCAAATCAGCATTTATATTTATTTGTTCAATTTTCAAGGGCATTCCAATACAAGAAACAATTTCATTTAGGATTTTAGTATGCCAAAAATAACAGTTTAACCCATGCAGTTTAACCCATATTGGGACCATTGTTTATAATATATTAATGTATGATAAATTAATTATAAAATAATGTTTCCATAAAATACTATCTTATTTTTTGGAATACTATCAATCCAATTCAATAATAATCTTATGAATTTATATAATATAAAAATATATTTTATTTTAATTCTAATTCTTATGTTTTCTACTAAACCATGTTTTAATACCAACTATAATTCCCCAAAATACGGTCAACTATAGATTGTAGGATATTTATTTCATATTAAGCTAAATAATTGAGATTTCATTCCCCAAATCTGAGTTCAATTGTCTTCTAGAGACTAGATACATAAAATTTACCTTAAAACATGACATATTACGTCATTTGAATAACAAATATTATTATTTAATGGTAATTGTAGTGATTTTCACATATATTATTCCACATAATTATCTATAATAATGTGGAAAAAATTAAAGGCGGAGGTAATATTCACAATAATGGATAGAGTACAATAGAAGTTTACATATAATTTTGGCATAAGAATTATAACAAGTTGAAATACAATTTTATGACTTGTCAGTTAATACATTGAATAACATAATCCATGGATAATATTGGATATAAATATTCACATGGCTTAAGTTTATTCATATTATAATAATAGAAAGTATGTGAATTCATAATGAAAGATATCACAAAGATAAAATCATGGCATTTTGTAAATACATTATACATAAATAGTAAGGACACTCCTATTACCATATCTTCATTGTCATACATAGCATAAAATGAACTAATATTCTTTATAACTCTTGAACCTACCCTTAAAAAAATTTAAAATCATCCAACATATAAAAAAATTATAGCAAATTTAAAAAATAATTTTCATGAATGAATAACTTAAGAAAAGATTGAACATTTTCTCAATGAATCTTGTATTTGTAATATTTGTTCATATATAACAAAGTGTTATATGAATTTTTTTTTCAGAATTATCAATTCAATTAATTAATAAAGATATATATGTGAATTACCTTCAAAATTATTATATAAAATTTTGTATTTAATGTGTTATAATAAGTACCCATATTATGTGAATAATATTTATTTGTTGTATTCGGGTTCATATAAAGATCAAGATGATCAATACTTTATGTAATTCACATACATGTATTTGAAATGTAAGGAGATTAAATAAAATTTTGATAAATCATCTATAAATAAGGATTATGTAATAAAACACATTTTATATTCATTGGGGATATAAAACATTCTATTGTCAATTACTTCTAGGCTAACATAAATGGATATCAAAGATGAACATATTCTAAAGTAATGCTTATTAGACTTGGTATTAGATAAGTTCTCAACTACATATATCATCATCATAATTACCTATAAAAATCCACCTTTTAGAGATGATACATCCATAATTCAACAAATATATGATATACATATGGATTTTTTCTATCATTAGACAATATAGAATTTTATACCTCCAGGGAGTATTTCAACCTTAATGTGGAGAATGAAAACTATATAATGTGGGTGAAATGGGTTATCACATGTATATGATATCATAAGTAAAAAACTTATAATGATATTATAAGAATATTAGAATAAAAAAATTTATGTTGAAGTAGATATGGCAATGGAATTATTCTTAGGTATTTAAAAGAGAGGAAATGTTAACCCATATCTCTTTAGAGATTTATATACTAATGATCAACCATATAATTAACCAAAATCATTATGAATAATGAAATATATATGGGGGAGAATCCTTGATATATATAAATTGAAAATGTGTAATTTTTTTGGGAGAAATTAGAATAGGGCTAGTTAATTATAGGTGTGGTGGGTGGAGTTTTATGGGATAAAGTAATTCATAATTTATTTTCCCATTATCATAAGTGATCTACTACCCCCTATATTTCCCCATGACCATACTTTATAGTCCACTATAATTTTTATCTCCAAAATATTTCAAATATAATTTCCTTCACATATTTGATTCATGATTACATACATATGATGTCATATTTATTGAATTTCAGCCCCTTTAATACTTGTTTATCATGATTCCAAATATTAAATACAATTTATCATATTTATCATCTAGTTATTTATTACTACATTTCACCCCATTAAATAATTTAGATATATTGTTTACAAATTCAGAATCATTTTTATCATATTTATCCTCTAATAATGTATATTTTAATATTTATATATGGGTGATAAATTTTATAAAATTATATTATCAGAGTAAAATCCAATTATTTTTTAAAAGAATTTAAACATTAGTTTTACTTAAACCCTAGATATATAACACATTATTATTAGTGAATAACAAGAAAGGGTATGGTGTTGAATGGTGATAAATTCATTGGATGGTCCGACCAACATCGATTTGGTTATGATTTCTACCAACCTTATCATCTCTCATAGATTATTGTATATAAAAATTAATTGTATAAGTTCTTTCGGGGATTGGTCCAAGGATAATGATACTTTTTCTACCAAATTTCCAATATACGATAAATGAGCATTATAGTGGATTTTTCATATTTTTTTAGTCTATGATTTAACCATTTTTCATTAATTACCTCTTGTCATTCCCCTTAATATACACTCATCCTAATGGTAAAATCATATTAGGTATATCAATAATTGGATGAATTCCCAATGGTCATAATACCCAATGATCATAATTTCCAATGGTTATAATTCCCTATATTCATATAGCATCTATATTTCATCATAATATATGTAAAATCTATTGGTACAATTCTTTACAACATAATTCTATGTTTTATTTACTTTAATTTGTCAATTCTATTGTTTTATAATTTTATTTCCTGAATTTCTTGTTATAAATATGATTTTCACTGGATATTATAATCCAAGATATGTCAACATTGTACTTTCATTATTTATTTTTATTTATTCTCCGTATTTAGTTATATTAGTTAGAAAAAAATCATTTATTTTAATGCATTATATTTTCATAATATATGTTCATGTCTGGTAAGGATTTTATTTGGAATTTTATAAATGGTGGAGGACCTAAAAGTCTTGAATATGTGTAATGAATGAGTGAAATAAAATTTATTGTGTTAAAAATGAAGGAGGAGATGGGTTCATAGATTTTTGTGTAATAAGAGAGCTGAAAAATCTACCACTAGAGATGTTAATACATTATATTAATGTGTTCAGCAATAAATAGAATAAGTAGATCAGAGGAAATGGTATAAATCAATATTTCATTTGAAATGATTTTAAGAAAAATGTATTGTTTTCAACAAAATATTCTCTCCAATGGTGAAAACCCAAAAGTTAAAACTATTCTTGGAATGGTTTTACAAAAATTTCAACATAATGAACAATTATATATGAATATAAAATTACTTCTTAGTTATTTAGAGTAATAAATTTTCATGATGTGAAAATATTAATATCCATAACCACTAAAAAATTACTTCCTGTTTTTAAGCTCAAACAAAGTTTATAAGAATGAAAATTGGTACCCTAAAAAATGAAAAATAATTTTTAATCTTTCATAAAAGATAACACTTTATTTTTGTGCAATGTTGATCAGTGTTGTTACTTCAGTTGTGTTGGAGATGTAATTTTCATCATAATTATATTTTATATTCTTGATATTATCATGGATGTCCTATAAAATAAATATATTATAGAGTTAAATTGGGAGATGAGGGATCCATTCAATATGAAATAGTGAGGAAGAGTAATAGGGAATTTGGGAAGAAGATTAATAGAGATTAAAATATTGTAACAATGAGGGTTTCTTAGTATGTATATATTTAGAATGTAATAGATTTATTTGAACTTTTTGGATAAAATGATATTTCTTCATCATTTGTTGATCACTTTAGGTTATCTAAAGAATAGACATCTTAAATATATGATAAGGGTATGTACTTGGTGAGATTTCTATATACATAAATGGTTCATATCCTGATGCATGTCATAGTTTGTACTAGTCCTGACATATCATTTGTAGTGGATGTTATCAGTAGGTACATAACTAATCCCTAGAATGAATAATAGGATGTTGTGAAATGGATTCTCTAATATCTTACATGTATTTTTAAATTAAACCCTTTTTAATATATATGATTCATTTATATGAAATATTAAACATTAATTTATATGATATGTCAAATGGTGAAGAAGTATCACATGATATGCGTTAACTTATGATGGGACACCAATTATCTTGATTTTATGAATACAATGTGTAGTTTCACTTTCATCTGAAGTATTATAGTATAAGGTTGAAATCAAGTATAAGATAGATTTTATATACCTAAAGAGACTACTATATTAAATAACCGGGAATAAAATTTACATAATCCCATTCTATTATTGTTGATGTGAAATCCATATTCCTATGAATCCAATGTTTTAATCAAGAAAAATCTAATTTATATGAAGTATTACATAAATAATATTTTTCTATGAGATGGTGTCATAGATTTAAAAATTCTTAGTGGGAATAAATATTTAATAAATTTATTGGAAAATATTATAATTTGAGATAATATGGAGAAATTTGGCATCTAATCAAAACATATACGATAGTAAGGTGACCATAAGATCAACTCTACAACAAATAATCCAATGGTTTTTATTTTTAATATGGATAGAATGACTATCTTTTACCATCTTCATGTGGCGGAATTTGGAGTTCTGAATCTGTTTTATAACTTAGGACACTAGTGTTGGGGCATCAATTGTTCATCTGGAATATAAGTGAATTGATTATGATGAAGATTTATTGAAACCAAAAGTCTAATATTATATTTTTATTTTCTAATAGAGGTAAATTTGATAAATAAATCCATGATGTTGGACATTGGATTTCTAGTTTCCATAGTATCAGTTTGAATGTTAGTAAAATAAATAGAATTATCATCCTATGTTGATGGAATATTCTTATATTATTTCTTTAAAAAAATTTATTATGATTTTAAAAGTTTATAAGGCTTAAATTTTAATATATAATCATTATAGGGGTTTTTGTAACATAAAATTACTTAACTGAGTAGTGATTAGGGATACCAAATGTACCATAAGTGTTTCTCTCTATTTTATCTTCTAATGGGACACTATGTTTATCTATGGACATTGGGAATTTCCATGAAAATGCTAAATTCCTTATGTCATAGTGTTGTATCAATGTATGATATTTAATTATTAATATAGAATTTAACATTTAGTAATAGTATTCATGACTAGGATGGTCGATATAGGATGTTGTGTCTTTTTTGGATAAGCTAGTATCATGAATGTCAAATGTCAAATGTTTTTTAAAATTTAATATAACAATGATAGATCCATGTAGTGAGAAATCATTTTTTCTTTGATATTGTGCTTGGAGTATAAGTGAATAATAACATCTTTATTCACTTCCAATTCCTTATGTACTCAAATGGTTCAAAATTTCCAACAAAAATTTGTAGAATTTTTCTTTCTACAAACAACACTTCGAGATTGTTTAATCTAATTTTCTTTGAAAAATATAAAATCATTTCTATTCAATATAATATATACTTGATACCAGTAGTTTTATTTGATTTGGATGTTAGAACGAAATAAAATATTTATCTATGTTTTTTTCATTTCCAATAACATTACCACATCATGTTTGGAACTCTTATGATGTTTCACACCTGCCACAAGTCATCGAGATTATTTTTTGAACTTTTAGTCTCATTTCACTGATTAAAGTGACAAATCATATCATTTGGTGAGTTTTGAAACATGAGACTATATAATAGTTTAATATAGTTATTTATTCCAATTTAATTTATCTTCCTAGTTTAAGTCATAAGGATTAGTAATTTTGAGACTTCTGATGGATAAATTCAGGTTTTGGTTGTTTTAGAGGGTATGTGGTGTCTTAAACTGAGTTTTTCCTATTTTTAGTTAAACCATGGGTAATACCACACCATGGTTTAGGTTTTTTAAGCATTTAAAATACCTATGTGAAATGGTAAGGACCATCATGACTATTATGTGGCATAGTCTTGGGTGTGTAGAACTATAAGTCAATCTATAGAACATGAATAGATTTGCATCACCCCATCATGGTGGAGGGAAAAAATTTCCCAAAACAGAAAATATTTTGAACCCATGATGTAGTTCATGGTATTGATGGGTTTAATGAACATGGTGTGTTTGAGGGAACCTCATTAGTGGTTGAAAAAAAAAACATGAAATGGTCATAATAGTTTTAAATTTCTTAAATCGTCAAATCTACAATTGAGCATAATGGGATCTATGAATTTAAATGTGTAAGAATGTGTTCTAACAAATAGAGGGTGTTTGATATTTTATTAACTTTTTTCCATTACTAATTGATTAACCCCCCCTACTTCCAGTTTCTATGATCTACACTAATATTTTTTGAGATATACTTTATCCTTATTTTGTTTCAAGTTAGTTCTTAGGGTGACCTTGTTCTTCATTACCTAAACCTTGTTCGACCTTACTGGAAGATCAAAACTTCTATTTTGGGGGATTATTTATTTTGATCTAGTCTCATGGTTGTATTAACCACATGATATTTGGTCACATTTTATTAGAGAGACTTCTTCACTTTCTTCAGCAAGATCTAGATCTACCATTTACTATGGTTGTTATTATAGATATCTGTTTGTAATTTTATCTAGTCGGTGCCAAATCAGGATTTAAGTATCAAAACCTGAAAAACTCATAATATTAAATCTAAATTCATAAATCAGGAATATCCTTACCCTATATATCCCTAGTATATGGTTGTTTTATGAAATTAAGATATTTATTTGTGTGTAATGAACCATTCTTGAGTTTGAGCGTATGTTTGTGCATGTGTATCCATGAGAACCATATTTGATATTGATAACATGTGTGTGTGGTTCATAAGACTGTACATGATATTTATTTCATATTTTTATATGTGAATCAAGTTATATAATGTTTTATTCTGAGTGCATGTGTGTGTCTGTTCGTTATTAATTAGACTCTTTCTTGATATGCTATATTATTCCTATATGTGTTATACATTTTTTTTGTGAATAAATGGCATTTAGAGGATTTACATATCATAGAAAATTAAAGGATTCTCATTGTGTCTTGGTTATCACTATGAGTGTGTTTATATAAGAAATAAAATGCTTACAATGATGAATTGATTCATAAGTAATGTGGTACAATTACTTTGATTCCTAGCCCATGGTAGTGTCGGGATATGATGACCTTATGACCTGAATGATTTTAAAGATTGGGTATAATGGCCTTGTGGATTGACTTGAGGTTAAGAAGGAAAAAAATAGCCTCATAAAAGGACCCACGACTCTTTATCAATGTGGAAGTTCATGGATTTTTGATGTCCTTGTCGTCAACCATGATTATTACTTTAATTATGAATTTAATTCTAATATAGAACTGCAACAAACATGGTTTGTGTTTATAGTGTCTTATTTAATGAATGGTGACTTTTAAATTTGATTATATTTATTTATTAATTTCATGATAATGGGATATTCCTCTGTTTATACCTCATTTTTTCAAAGAGTATAAAAATTACAAAGGGAATCCCATTAGATAGAAAATAGGAAAATAAATGAAGAAAACTCAGGATTTGTAGAGGCATGAATTTTGAATCGCCTTAGTCAAGACAAAATGCTGACAGCACTCAGCCTACTTGCGCGTCCAAAAATTTCACGTAGCCTACTTGCACGCCCAAATTTTTCACGCAACCACCTTGCGCGCCCATCCTTTATTCACCCAAGGTCAGGTTTTTTCCAATAAATAGACCCTTGGGGACCTCATTTGGATGGACAAATTTCCCTAAATCCTAGTACATGCTCTGGTCACCCTAGTACATCTCCCTAGTCTTCCAAAACATTCAATGTAGTTCTTCAACACCTAGAGTAGATGATTTAAGGGAGGATCATTGGACATAAGTCCTTTTAGTCTTTGAAAACCATAACACTTGCGTGCCTAAAGTGCCCAACCTCCCTAGGTTATAAATACATACATGACACTCATTCCTCTCACCACAACATAAGCACCCCACTTCTTGGATAACCTGTGAATAATTTTGAAATATTGAGCAAGGTATTTCCCATGTATAGCCATACAGGTTGTTCATCGCTTAAGTGAACATCAGGATGCTCAAGTTTACTTGCATGGTCATACTTGCACGCCCTTCTCTACTTGGGCGCACTACTTTGATTCACTTATTCTATTCACTATCCTCAGTTGACAATCCATCAATCCTTCCTCAGTCATTCATGGCTCGACTTCTTCTTCATTGTATCCCTTATCTGAAATGGATTCAGTTGAGACCTCCACCAAAACCTCCTAACTTATCAAACCTTTGGGAAAGCCACATCAATGTGTCTCCTTTTTGGTTTTGAATTTCCACAGTTAGAGGTTTCCCGTATTTGTTTCACAATGGGATTAGGATTCATGGGATGTTTGTGGGTTTGTATATCCACATTAAATTGGAATTGTTTTTCTAGAAACAATGATGGGAAGTTCCCAGTTTGGTGGAGGGTTGGGTCTTGGTCTCTCCTTTCTCGAAGAGGTGACCCATAACCTCAGGTCTCAGGTAGGGAAGGTACAGTTCACAGTTATTTTTCCATGCAATAAAAGGAGAAGTATCTATTTCCTACCACGGTCAATTTTAGGGAAACCATCTTTGGTGTAATCCCCTCACCTTCATCCCTTTATACTTACATTGGACTATTTCCCAATGTAAGAGGTATGGCTCGTCGCCTCACCCTCTTCCATGGTCGACGCGCCCTCTTCCATCAGCGGTGATGGAAAAGTGTGAAATGTCGTTGTTTAATCTTTCACATCTTCTTGTTTCTCACATGGAGCATGAAATATGTGGGCCTAGAGATATGTAATGGTTAAAACATGCGAAAAAACACTCTATAAAGGATCTACGAGAAATCTTATTCCTGTTCAAACCAGGATACATAGGCAGCCGTCTCGAGGCCCAAGATCACTGGGCATCCGCCTTAGAAAATAAGCCCCAACACCAATCTTCAAATCATCAAGGCATCCTTTTCAGAAAGTAATCCCAATCTCATCATTCTTATAGGAACATACTCTGCTATGAGATTTTTTGAACTATGTGGGCTTTGATTTCCATTAATATGGGATACATAGGAAGCCTCTTTGAAGTTCAAACCCAAAAATTCAAATCAACCTTGTTCTCCTTGGTCCATATTCCCAATAGGGTCTGATCCTACTTAGAAACCTATATTCCTTCCAAAGTTTCATGGGATACTTCATAAAAAGTCCCACACTATGTTTTAACTAAGGATCGTTCACTTATATGTCCTTATCACATGTCCTTAAAAAGTCTGATGTGTCCTATTATGTGACACTGAACATTGAGGGTTCTGATTCCTTTCACAAGGATACGTAGGTATCCAATTTTATGGGCATGATCCCAAGATCAAAACAAACCTTCATTTCCTTTGATGACAAAAATTCCAGAGTGCCCTACTGAGTGGCTTAAAACCTAGTATCATCAAAATGTTGATTAAAAGAATCTCTAATTGGTATATTAGAGGATACCATTGATGGAAAACCTCAAATACATGAATGTTTCCATTAATGATGAACATTGATTGCATACTGATGATTTGAAATTTGACATATGTTAGTAAGTGATTGTAAATTCCAAGGGATACTTATGATATACTTGGTTAATTAAAAAGGATTCATGAAAATATTTTAATTTTACAAAGAGAGCCCATAGTACACAATAATTCACCCCAAAGGGGTGTAATGAGTGCAACCTCCCATCCTCTCAACCAATGCAGGTTCTTAAGTATAATAATGTTAAAAACATAACAAACGTATGCCTTTGGAATAAAGGTCTTCTTTGGATAAAGAACTGTTGAACGTTTCTGGTTCCATGAATAAATTTAATGGAAACTGCCTAGAAACAGTGATTCTTAAATCTAGAACATGTGTTTCAAGGAACTAAGAAACAAAAATGGTGAACCCAACGTGAATCCTTAACCAAGTTAATAATGTTACCCACTTGTTAGGCCCCTATCAATTGATAACGAAATTATAGACAAAGGAATAAATCACTCATATATCCATCTGAAAAGATGTTGCTTTAATGAAGTTTTTTTTGTTTCAAGTTTTTCTTCACAGAACTCCCTTTAATACAAAGAATGGATTTCTCCAAGACAACAACTATGAACTTTTCAACTACTACTCAAGCTGTATCTTCATCCACGGTAAGGACATTATCGCCAACCCAGCATCTTCAATGTTGGGTCTCCAATGTGCCGGTAATGGAATATCGCCAGCATGGTACAATCCCAACTTTAGAGGCTGCTTCAATGGCCCTCCAGGTCAACAAAAATCCCCGATCATCTGTCCAACGAAGACCAATGATCAACAATAAAACGGTTCCAACCATTGCCTCCAATCTTTTCAGGTACTTATCCCTGGAACTCAACAATTAATCGATCCTGAACTACATGGAGGTGGATCAAAAGGTCACTCAAGGCCTCAATTCAAGAATTCAGGAGTCCTTCCCGAGGACTCGCACCAACAATCGCCACCAGAATCGCGCGGTAGTGCACCTCCAACATGATGGGGGTATTTCCTCTGGAAATTTGCCCCATGTTTCGCAGACCCAAGCACGCCAGACGAACCGCCAGGGACAATGTCCGATTAATAGGGAATAGGTTCTCACCCTTGACTCCTTCGAAGAATTCCATCAATTAAACATGATGGAAAAAAACTAGCGGGAACATACACCTGTCTGTTCTAATTTCTCTTTCTAGAAGGATCGTCTAAAAGTAACCCACTAATCACACCTAATAAACCTGGTGGAGTACTGTGAATAGGCACATACAACTGCTTAAAAGTTATCAGCTAGACAGCAGGCTTGTCTGACTACATTAAGAGAAACGGGCCAATCTAATGTGGTTACAACTGGGGAAAAGGCACATACACCTATTTACAATCACCAATTCTTTTAGCAGTATCGTCTTCCAGTATTGAAGGAAGTATTTCAACCATACATGATGATTAAAAATAGTATGCACATACATCTTCCAGTGTTCTTCAATCCTGCCAACAGTCTCATTTGGTATCACCCGAAGAAGTCAATCAGAAAGCTTCGACGACAAATTTGGGGCAGACCCAACTCTCTTCCCCCTTGCATGAGTACTGTCAATACCCATTGACATGGAAAGGAGTATAGGAGTAGGCACATACACCAACTCCTGATATGGAATGGACAAATATTGTTGTAATAGTCTCTAAATTAACCAAACACATCTTA
Organism: Viscum album; assembly: GCA_963277665.1. Lineage (NCBI taxonomy): Eukaryota > Viridiplantae > Streptophyta > Magnoliopsida > Santalales > Viscaceae > Viscum > Viscum album. The sequence goes on from OY728150.1 coordinate 707,719,050, forward strand.
TCCATGGTTAAAGGGAAGACAGAAATGCCTACCCATATTCTGCAAGCATGCCAGAATATTATAATAACTACTTCAGTAGTATTAGGGAAACATACACATAAATTTTTTCCCATAAATGGGATGAAAAATCACCATTCCATCTCGGAGCAGACACACACAATTGTTCCCGTGCAAGAGGGTCATGGGGCATCACTACTACAAAAATAGGAAAGGGAAGTGCCCCCTTATATCAGCGCTAAGAAAAAATGCTGATAAAGGTTACCCTGTATTAGCGCTAAAATTTTAGCACTGACAAAGGATTTATTTATAAGCACTTTTCTAGCACTGATATATGGTCTCTTTATCAAGGATAAAAAAGCGCTGGTAAAGAAACCTTGTATCAGTGCTACAATTTTAGCGATGATAGAGGGAGTCTTTATCAGTGCTTTTCTAGCACTGATAAAGAGGCCATAAATCAGCGCTAGAAAAGCGCTGATAAAGAACTCCTTTATCAGTGCTAAAATTTTAGGGCCGATACAACATAACCTTTATCAGCTCTAAAATAGCGCCAATAAAGAGACCCTTTATCAGCACTAGAAAAGAGCTGATAAAGACTTCTTGTATCAGCACTAAAATTTTAGCGCTGATACAATGAGTATTTATCAGTGCTTTTGTAGGTCTGATAAAGGGTACTATTATCAGCGCTAAAAATCCGCTGATAAAGGTAGTCTTTATCAGCGCTTTTTAAGCACTGATCAAACCTTAGTGCATTTTTTTATAAAGTTGGTCACACAGTGCCCTTGTTTTATCACGACCTAAAGCTCTCGTGGTATTGTAACTCTGCGACTCCCCTCTGCCGCTCACTGAGATCACATTGTTGGACCTCCACCGCCCTCGCTACTCTTTTTCGGACCTCCGCCGCCCTCGAGCTTGAGTTTGCAGGACCTCCGCCGCCCACAATGCTTTCAAGCTTCGGTTTGCAGGACCTCCTTTAAGTCATGTTTTCCAAATCTTTTTTTAATATTTTTCTCCTCCCCCATTTGTATATCATTTTTTAACATGCTTTTTTATTCAATGGGTGAGTATTATGGATTGACCGATTGAAGAAAATGGACCATACTTGATGGAAAATGATTTAAAGGGGATGATTCACATGTGTTTACTAATTTTCATTATATTTATCAAGAACATGGTGCTTGTTTACTTTTATTGTTGAAAATGATCATTGATTTTTCATGGGGTTGTTTGAGAAGTTTTTTTTAGATTGGTTGTGATAGATTCCATTAGGGAAAAATGTGAGATGGTTGAGGTGGTAAATTGTGCAGTGGGGAAGCATCAACCTTTCCATTGTTAAAAAGATGTAATGAGTGGGTTATTGTGGGATATGACATCATTAGTTGATATGGGTTTTCCTTTTAGTTTCCCAGTGACATAGAATATAGTTGTTAATGATGAAATTGAAAAGGGTTTGGTGGGAATTGAATAAATTCATGGATAAAATTGAAATGGTGGATAAAAAACTTTTCTCACCCCCTATGCGATGAGTGTATCGGGTGGTTCCCTATTCTAAAATTTAAATATGTTAGTTCCTTTGCCGAGATATAAACCTATGACCACTCTTAATTCAGGAAACATTCAACTCTAGGTGATAATCCTAGGTTGCCTTAGGTGACGAGAATATGAAGTCCCTATGTTATGGGAATATGAGATCTTCTTTATCTCCCAAATAATGTTCCCTTGATTACACCTCATGAGATTATAAATAGATTCATTAAGGGATATGCCTAAGAATCCCCTAAGTGATGATCATAAGATCTCTTATTCATCTCCTAGGTAATGATCCTATGATTATACCTCACATGAGGAGCATGAGATTCCTGAGGCGATGTGCCAAAGAATCCCATATGGGATGAGCATACAATCTCTAAACACTTCCCTTAGTAGGTGATCTTATGTTCTCACCTGGTGTCATAAGAACACGATTCATTAGTAGATGAATATGGAAATCCTTATTTGCTATGAATATATTTTATGAACCAAATTGGTGTAGATTCCTCAAATGAAAAATGTGATCCACCTTGTGTAATGTGCCCAAATATCCAATTCAAATGGGCCTTATTCTATGGGAACCATACATATTAGGCCATACTCTAAATAAAAACATTCCCACACAAAGAGGACCATATTCACATAGTGGTTCATACTCCTACTAGTTGAAAAAACCCTATACCACATAGAGTCATATTTTTTGTAAATCCAAAATACACTCATTAGGCTATATCCCCTTTTATTTAGACAAAAAATGTCTTATCACATATATTTACCATACTAAATTTCACATGGCATCATTAGAAAAATCATCTATAAAACATTATGTTAAACTATATCAATTATTTATTATTAGAAGTGCATTGCACATGGTTGTGATAAATACCCTCGGTGCATTCACTAACCAATGACACGTTGGAGGATGGTTTTAGGTGGTCACTAGACTATAATATACTAACCAATAGAGGAGTCTAAATGGGTATAGGCCATGTAATAGTGTTATAAAAGAATTTTATTAGGAGATATGATGGGTTTTGATGTTAGGAACATTTGAGGATTTCAATGGTTTGGTTTAGAAATTATTTCATTTGAATTCATTGGTATGTTTTGGGTGTACCTTTCCTTAGGTTTCAAATTATGCTCTTAATGGTTCTTCATGGTTAGTGGTTGTAGTCTCTTATTTGGGTGAAGGGATGTGTTCTTAGTATATTTACATCTTTTGATGTTCTTCATGGTTAGTGGTTGTAGTCTCTTATTTGGAGATGTATGATGTTCTTGGTGAGGGCCACTATCTAGCTAGTGGTGTCGTTGTATATGAGAAAGCATCGATCTAGTTGGAGATGTATGATGTTCTTCATTTGAGAAAACTCATTCAGATTCCAAGTGGGTGTTTATATACTATATCTTCTTTTTGGGATTCATGTGTTTCATGAATTCATATTTTATCCATTTGAAGTTGGTTATACATGTTTTGATCATTTTGAAGCACAAAATAACCCTATTAATGAAAATAATATATGGAATGGATGGTATCTTATTTTGAATTAACCTTTTTCATTGAAATAAATTAGGTGTCCTTCTATCCAACATGAAAGACACTAACCTATTCTCAAATACCATGTTTTTCCATCTTATTTGGGGTATTTTGATTCACTCCCCCCTTTTGGTTTCTATTTCATCTTGGCATGATCATCAGTAACGGTTTCACTTCCACCAGCAGTGAGTATTTAGGCATGATGAATAAATACTAATGGTTAGGCTCTATTAAGCTCCATTTTTATAAGGAAGTGGTTCTCTTATACTGTATTTGGAATTATTTTATTGTGTACTTGAACCATAAATACTAATATTTGAGATTTTAATAGGATGGAGATGAATAAAGATTGGATAGATGCTAATCGTTTAACAATAGAGTACGAGAACGGAGTAAAAGAGTTCATCATGTTTGAAAAGGATCACGCAAAGGATCATTCTCAAATCATTTGTCTGTGTTTACGTTGTTTTTATTCTAGACTACTTACTCTAGAGGAGTTGGAAGAACATTTGATACCTCATGGAATAGATCGGAGTTATAAATGTTGGAATAAATACGATGAAAAAGCGAATATAGCTACTCGCGGGGATAAAACTTCATTTTAGGGATCATCAGATATGAATAAAAATACGGATAATGAAGAAGACCATATGGAGGATGTGATTACAGATGTCAATGATGATGAAGATCGTATTGAGGAAATGACAAATACAATTCAAGATGAACTCCGTGATTGCCCAAATTTTTTGAGAAGTTAAAGAGTTGTGCAAATATTCCATTGTATGTTGCATGCACTAGGTATACATCATTGTCAGCTGTACTGAAGTGGTATAAATTGAAAGCAGGAAACGGATGGAGTGATGTTAGTTTTATGGAACTACTTTCGCTCTTGAATTACATGCTCCTGGAAGATAATGAGCTCCCAAGCCAGACATATGAAGCTAGATGAATGCTATGCTCAATGGGAATGATTTCTGAAAGAATACCTACCTACCTGAAAGACTTTATATTGTTTCGCAAAGAGAAAAAATCACTTACAGAATGCCCAAATTGTGATTATTCTCGATACAAGAAAGATAAATCCAATCCTACGAAAGTTGTACGGTACTTTCCAATCATTCTAAGGTTTAGGCGTCTATATGGAAGTGAAGAAACTGCAAGACAATTTTCGTGGCATGCAGATAAAAGAAATAAAGATGGGTTATTACATCATCTGGCCGACTCTCCTCAATGGAAGAAAATTGATCATGAGTATCCTGAATTTGGAAAAGAGACGAGAAACCTTCGTCTTGTATTATCTACAGATGGAGTGAATCCTTTTGGTTTTCAAACCATCACTCATAGTACATGGCCTGTTATGTTGGTAAATTATAACTTGCCACCCTGGTTATACATGAAGTGGAAATTCATCATGTTATCTATACTTATATCAGGACCAAAACAATGAGGTAACGATATTGATGTTTATCTGGATCCTTTGATCGAGGATTTGAAGTTATTGTGGGTCTCAGGTGTAATTTTGTATGATTCTTATAAAAGTGAATACTTCACGTTGAGAGCGATGTTGTATGGGACAATAAATTATTTCCCTGCTTACGGAAATTTCTCAGACTATATCATTAATGGAACTCAAGGGTGTCCCATGTGCGAAGAAGATACAAAATCAATTAGGTTGAAACATTTATCGAAATCTGTGTTTCTAGGACATCGTAGATTTATACCTCGTCGGCATAAGTACCGATCTTGGAAGACATCATTCAATGGAAGTTCCGAAAAACGTGCAACACCGTCTCCACTAACAAGTGATCAGCTGTTTGAGAAAGTAAAAGATCTGAACACTATTTTTGGTAAAACTTTTTTGAAAAACCTTATGAAATTCGGTTGGAGAAATAGATCAGTTTTTTTTTGAATTACCATACTATAATTGTTTGTATGTCAGACATATTCTTGATGTGATGCATGTGGAAAAAAATGTATGTGACAGTGTTATCAGAACGTTGCTAAATGCCCCTAGAAAAACAAAATATGTAATTAAGGAAAGGTTGGACATGGTTGACTTGGGAATACAAGAAGAGTTGGCTCCCGTGAAGGGTGAAAATCGAATGTTTCTTCCTCCAGCTGCTTATACTCTTTCTAGGACAGAGGGATATCAGTTTTGTAACTTCTTCAATGATGTAAAGGTTACATAGGGGTACTTATCAAATATCAAGAACATTGTGTCAATATAATTATTTGAATTTAAAAAATTTTAAATCACATGATTCCTATGTTTTAATGCAAGATCTAATTCTTACAGCTTTACGTTGCATTTTTTCCAAGAATGTTCATCATATGTTAACCAAAATTCGTTTCTTTTTCAAAGCTATATGTAGCAAAGTTTTAGACCCGGGGAAATTTCCAGCTATGGGAAAAGAAATTTTCATCATAATATGTGAATTAGAAATGTTCTTCCCACCAACATTCTTTGATATGATGGTTCATTTGAGGATTCACTTGGTGAGAGAGATTCGACTTTGTGGTCCTGTGCACTATAGATGGATGTAGCCTGTTGAATGGTATATGAAGATTTTGAAAGGGTATGTCAAAAATCTTAGTCGGCCAGAGGTTTGTATAGTGGAGCGATATATTGTTGAGGAAGCCATTTAATTTTTTACTGAATACCTATCTGATGTGGAAAGCATTGGTCTCCCAAAATCTCGTCACATTGGATGCATTGTGGTTGAGGGAATTTCTGGAAGAGAAGTTGTGACAATCAATATTATAGATCGGTAGCAGGCTCATCTTTATGTTTTGCATAACAGTTGGTAGGTTTCTCCATATATTAGAACTCACAAAGAAATTCATAGGCAGTTGAATCCCTCGAGGGCTGAAAAATGGTTATCAGATACACATAATCACCAGTTTATATTTTGGTTTCAGGACCATATTTTGAAGCAGTTGGATGAAAATATGAATTCAATTTCAGAACGTCTTCGATGGCTAGCCGCTGGACCAAGTGTGTATGTATTATATTACAGTGGTTATGTAATTAATGGTTATACATTCTATACAGATGAACATGATGATGATAGTACCATGCAAAATAGTGGAGTTACACTAGTGACTGAAGCGATGCATGTTTCTGGTAGTAAGGACAGAAATCCAATTTATGCAAATATTTCATACTTTGGCATTATCAAACTAAAATGGGAGTTGGATTATACGACATTCCAATTGCCGATTTTTCAATGCAAATGGTTTGATAACAATAGTGGTGTTACAATAGATGAATGGGGATTTGTGAAAGTTGATTTTAGTAAAGAAGGGTATAAAGACGAACAATTTATAATGGCATCACAAGCGGTACAAGTTTTTTATGTTCCAGATCCCACAAACTGAAAGTGGTCGGTTGTTCTGTTATCGTCCAAAACTACTGAAGGTTCCGATGAAAATTCAGTCGAGGATGATCCTTTTAGTGGTACGTCGCAATCATTTCAGAGCGATCCCAATGTAGATGATGTTTTGTATGTTAGAGGAGACCACAATGAAGGGATTTGGATAGTCAATAGAGGTGTGAAATCCCTTCAAACTTTGAAAAAAAGAAAGAGAGTTCAGTAAACAGGTTATATTTTGTTTGTAATATAGATCTTATTATCTCATGTTATTATCTTATCATTACTGAATTTATGTAATCTGAATTAACTGTTCAACCACTTTTGCAGATAATGACTTCTGCACATTCTGATGCTCCTAACCTTGAGGCTGAACAACTCTCTCAAGCAGATGGTGTTGCGGCTGCTTCTACTCTTACAGCTCATGATGCTGTTGTTGTTGCTCTTGCTTCTCCTGCAGCTCATGCTGCTGCTGCTGTTGCTCCTCCTACGGCTCCGGTTGCTCCTGATGCTCCTCCTGCTGCGGCTCCTGCTTCTACTGCTCCTCCGGCTTCTCCTTCTGCTACTCCTCCTGTGGCTCTTGATGCTCTTAGTGTTGAGGTCCAACAACCATCAACACATGTCGTTGATACCATTCTAGATTAACATATAGATGATGTTGATATCGATGAAATGGTCGGGAATGAAGGACCAGCGTCACAGAATTCACAGGTGCATCATAGTTTGACGGTGTTATCCAAAATTCTTAAGGCAAAAAGCAAAGGCATCAAATTTGAAGTTGGATGGAATGTATGAGGCCAACATGTGAATCCCAAAAAGGATATGTTTAGCAGCTACATTGGAGTTGTCACTCGGAAACGCGTGCCGATTGACATAGATTCATGGAACCATATTGTGTTCGGGCTGAAGGCTGTGATCTAGGAAGAAATTGCAGTAACATTATGAATTTATTTCTTTAATTTACTAGAAAATAAAATAATGAAACAATGTCTTACTCTTCTCAATCTCTTGCAGAGTACATTTATAGTAGACGATTCACACAAAGATTATGTACTAAGGCTTTCATGAAAGATTCATTGAGGTTTTCACACTATTTTAACAAGATGTCACCTCAAAGATTCTAAAGGTAAAATAAACCCGCACCCACCCATTGTCTACGCTCACCTGATATCCCAAGAACCATGTGATTCATTTATTTGTCGTCGTGGGGATGAGAAGTTTCAGGTACATTGTGAGTGATAATACGTTGTTTGAGTATACCTGTATTCATCACTTTGATTTGCAATATTTCATTTATTAAATAGAAACTCTGTACTAAAAATAAGGAACGTGCTTCAAAACCAACATACCCCTATCGTAAAGCAAGGATGGGGTACGCTTCATTAGAAAAGAAAATGGTACGTATTTTAAATTTAAAATAATATTTTTAGGTGCCAATAAATAACATCATAATTATTTTTCTATGTTTATATGTAGATTTATGATTTTAAAACCAAATGCACTTCCATCCCACGTCATGTGCTATGGAAGGAGGCATGTGTGAACAAAGATGGGATGTTAGTAGATGAGAACACACAGAAAGTGTGGGAAATAGTTGTAAGTATGACACTATGATAAAATAATTTGTTAAAATTTCCATTACATAAAAATAATTAGTTATTTTCCTTTGTCCGATAGTCATAGGAATCAGCTACTCCTGTAGCTGATATAGACCTATTATCGACGGCTTTGAAGCAGCCAGAAAAATATGGTCATGTCAGAGGTGCAGGTTTTTCAGTGACACCCCGAGTATATTTTGAGAAGAAGAAAAAATGGATGATACAGATGGAAAATTGGAACAAATGAGCGAAAGAATAGAAACCCTTGAAGAACAATTGCAATGGCAGGGAGAGTTGCTAGCAACTTTTAGGGGTGGGAAGAAAAGGGAAGCCACAACTCAAGAACAACCTCTGCATGAACATCCCGCCCCATTCCCCAGCAGCTTTGAGGCAAGCCATTCGCCTCAAAGAACTGTCTTAGTTGGGGTAATCAATATTCTAATAATTGTTCCCATGAAATATGAATCAGACAAGAACTGATAATTTTTCTGTACTCATCTTCTACAGGGTGATAATGATTGTGATTTATATTTGTCAACACCCACCTATCACCTTGTAGCGAGGGATACAATGTTCAATATCCCAGATGCCACACGGCATAATATACCACTTCTGAATGATCATCTAAAAGTGATGATTACTGTATCTCATTAGCAAAAGGCAGAGCTAGCTATTCCACTTGATGACGATGATATTCATACGGTCGAGAAGGCTATTGGGACATTCATTGCAGGGCCTTCACAACTTGTAAGAGTACATGCGGACAAAGAAGTATTTATTTCCTTTTTTTTCTCAAGCTAAATCCTTAAAAATTAATGAAAAAGGGGTCTGAATCAATGATTGTTCTTATATATGGAGAAAGGGAAGGGGGTGACAAACGTCTACTGAAAACCATCTAAAGGATCGACCAACTGATCCCAAGGAGCTACTGAAAGCAAAATAACACCACCTTTTCTTTTTCCACATTTACTAGCATTGAAGACTCATGTGGATACGAATCTAAAAGATGGTAATAGTCATATATTGGTTTTCGAAGAGAATATATACGGAGAGGAAAGTCAATATTTCATTGCGGCTGAAAATATAAATGAAATCCTTGAAAATGGTTGGCTAGGCGTCACAGTTGTAAATGTATATATGAGGTTTGTTTCCATGAATTGATTTTCCAAAAGCTGATCTAGCATGAAAATTATGACTAAATGCATTTTATATTGTTGATAGACGCATTTATGAAAAATAATTGAAGGAATTTCCCCATGAGCCAAGATTTGGACTGGTTGGTCCTCATATCACATCAACACACCTAAAAAAATAGAGCCATCAAAAAGGAATGAAATAGTGAACGGCATGCTGAAAACAATCGAACGCAACATTACAGATGATAGACTTTTCCTAATACCAACCATGCAAGGGTAATAATCTACGATTAAAGCATATCAATTGTATTTTCACTTCTTTTATTACTTATTCCTTTTTGTGTTTTTAGGAAACATTGGTTGCTAATTGCGGTCAACTTGGATACTCCGAAGATTTATTTTCTAGATTCAAAGTAAGGATATCCATTAGACCGACCACACATGATAGAGTTGGTGAATCTATAAGACACTACATCTTACGTTTTAGGTCTAAACATCAACTAATATAATTTATATTATCTTTTACTGATAGGGCGGTGAATCATTATCGTCTAAAAAAGGAATGCGGCCAGGGGCTAAGCATAAGGAGGCGAGAAAGTACTACGTCTGGAAAAATATCAGGGTATATATAATAAAATTTCACTATCCAAACACATCTCAACACAAGTTACTTATTCCCGTAATGATCATTTGTTTTGCAGTGTCCAAAACAAAAAAGCGATAATGATTGCGGTTATTATGTTTGTTAATTTATGAAAGATATCATTTTTTATCAGCAAACTAGCATCCCTAAATATGTATTTTTAAAAACAACTACTAGTTTGTTTAAGTTATTTATTAATTATTTATTTTTTTATTTTGCAGTACTATTATGACTACCGAAAATCCTCATACTCACAAGATGATATAGATGTGTTCAGAAACGAGTGGGTCGCATACCTGATGGAATATTGTACACAAATACAACGAAAATCTGACTTGGGGACATGTACAATTTGTGGTCATTTTTGAGAGGGGTTAAGGGGATCAAAAGATAAAACATTGTTGTATGTAAATGTTCGTAGGAAAATTGTAATTTTTATTAAATAAAACGGCCTTTCTCCAATGAGTCATTTTCCCATTTTAATAGATGATATGCACCAGCAACATGCAAGAATGCTAAACCACTCAAAGGGTCTCTATTTTTTTTTAAAATGGACAAGATTTTAAGTGAAAACAACAACTGACCTACAGAAATCCGACCAAACGCATTAGGATTGCATTGATATTTTATAAGAACGATCCAAGGGTCCTTGGTAATGTGTACGAGTCAACCCTGCCTCAATCCGAGGCATGGTGTGGCCTCTAGCACTCAAAGGGTCTCTATTTGGTTTAAAATAGACAAGATTTTAAGTGAAAACAACAACTGACCTACGGAAACTAATGATCAGAGGCAGCTTGATTAGCATCCCATATTGTTCATCAAATGGATTGGCCAACTTCCAATCTATCATGGAGGCTGCCACACCACCTTTATAGGCAACTAATGATCATAGGTAGCTTGATTAGAAAAACAATCCTGAGGGAACTGGACATGAAAATCATGTGGTGCCATAGTTGCTCAGCAACCTCAATTTACCCCACATGATATAAGGCTATTGCATGATGTCTAATACATAGCGAGAGGAGAGGAGAAGGAGAAAGTCTCGTAGATGAACAATATCAACAATGAACATCCACCACCCTTTCACTATATACATCAAAATCATATCTTTAAGAACGTCGATGTGAAGTTCTATCTTACATCCATCAAGGATGATGCATGTTGGTCAACTTGTTTTAGAAATTGTTTATATTCATCCGTGACTTGTACTTGAACCCATGAATTTGAAGGTGAGTATGCGTACATGATAGTTGACCTTCTTAGAGAAGAGTTTCTGGAAGAGTATAAGATACATGAAGCAATTAATATCATTAGAGTGTTGGAGAAAATGTGGTTGCTACAAATAATGTGGCAATCGGATTATGCAACGTGGCCTAAGTTACAACTTGCAGGTATTGTACTTTATATTTTTCTGGAGGGTTTCTGTGTAAATGCATTTTGGAATGATCATTCCTATTCATTGCCTTTTAGGTTTTTTTGACATCCAAGGGGAAAGGGTGGGATCTGCAGACATTGGAGGATATGTCGAAGGGTGATTTTGTGTGTGAATATGTTGGACAAATGGCCTCTTTGCCCTTCAAGCTCCCCGAACCCCGATGGTGATCGGGGTTTGGGGAGCATGAAGGGAAAGATGCCATTTGGTTAGATGTTAGATACTATGGAAATGTTGCAAAAATATAGGATGTAATTTCCCATAAATTCACCCTTCGACATATCCTCCAATGTCTGCAGACCCCACCCTTTCCCCTCAGCTATCAAAAAAACCTAAAAGACAATGAATAGCAATGATTATTCCAAAATGAATTTACATTGAAACCCTCCAGAAAAAAATAAAGTACAATACATGCAAGTTATAACTTAGGCCGCGTTGCACAAGCCGATTGCCACATTGTTTGTAGCAACCACATTTTATCCAACACTCTAATGATTTTAATTACTTCATGTCTCTTATACTCTTCTAGAAACTATTCTCTAAGAAGGTAAAATATCGTGTACACATACTCACCTTCAAATTCATAGGTGAAAGTACAAGGCACGGATGAAGATAAACAATTTCTAAAACAAGTAGAACAACATGCATCATCCTCGATGGAAGTAAGATAGAAATTCAAATCGACATTCTTAAAGATATGAATTTGATGTATATAGTGGAAGGGTGGTGGATGTTCATTGTTGATGTTGTTCGTCTACGAGACATTCACCTTCTCTTCTACTCTCACTATGTCTTGGACATCATGCAATAGCCTTATATCATGTGGGTTAAATTGAGGTTGTTGAGAAAATATGGCACCGCATGATCTTTCATGTCTAGTGCTGTAAAGATTGTTTTTCTAATCAAGCTGCCTCTGATCATTAGTTGCATGTAAAGGTGGTGTGACAACCTCTATGATAGATTGGAATTTGACCAATCCATTTGATGAATAAGATGGGATTCCAAATATGACATTAAGAGCATCCAATACAATAAATTGTTCCAATGATTCGACAAGTGAGGCTACATTTAAAGATATTTCCTGTTTTTCATCAAGCGATTCAGTTCCTAGTTCCAAAAAGCATTCACAAACACCACTCATCAGTTTCCTCAAGGATAAAATTGGGTTCATGGATTTGTATGATCAAAGAGATCTATCCTCTACTGCTTTTACAACCTATGTGGTTCATGTTGCAAATTCCTCCCGGAAAAAGGAACAAATGTGGTGAGTTGTAAGCCACATATATTTGATGTTTTGAAATGATAATTATGTTTTGAAAATGGGTTCAATCTTTGAGGAAAAGTTGAACTGTCCTTGATTCATGTATGGATGATGGATTCACATCCATTCCAAGTGGTTTTGATGGAAAGGATAGACGATAACATTGGTTGGTGTTCTCATGGATGTCTAAGCATGGTAAGTTAGAAAACATTTTGGGTATTTTGTGGAGTTTTAGTTGGGGTTCTAGTGGTTCTTTCCCGATGGTGGAGGTGTTAAACATCAGATGGTGGTGTTTGTGAACTAAAGCGTATAGTGGGGAGCACCATAGAAATAAAGTGGTTGGTTGATGACATGATCAGTATTTTGAATTAGTATTATTTGGTAAAATCCATCTTGGTGTTTAGATCGGTTGAGTACATTGAGAAGAAGTTTGTGGTTGGGTTGTGTTATGGGTGTTTGGGGCAATGTAAGTATTTAATGGTACCTTTATGTTTTTCATAATGAATAATTAGTAGATCACATTCGTATTGCATTGATCTTTTATAAGAACGATCCAAGGGTCCTTGGTGACGGGTACGAGTCAACCCCGACTCAATTCGAGGCACAGTGTGGCCACTAGCACTCAAAGGGTCTCTATTTTGTTTAAAATGGATAAGATTTTAAGTGAAAACAACAACTGGCCTACGGAAATCTGACCAAACGCATTCAGATTGCATTGATATTTTATAATAATGGCCCAATGGTCCTTGGTGACGTGTACGAGTCAACCCCGCCTCAATCTGAGGCACGGTGTGGCCGCTATCACTCAAATGATCTCTATTTTGTTTAAAATGGACACAATTTTAAGTGAAAACAACAACTGACCTACAGAAATCTGACCAAAAACATTCAGAATTCATTGATATTTTTTAATAACAATCTAAGGGTCCTTGGTGACGTGTACGAGTCAACCTCGCCTCAATCCGAGGCACGGTGTGGCCGCTATCACTCAAAGGGTCACTATTTTGTTTAAAATGGACAAGATTTTAAGTGAAAACAACAACTGACCTACGGAAATATGACCAAACGCATTCAGATTGAATTTATATTTTATAAGAAAAATCCAAGTTTCCTTGGTGACGTGTACGAGTCAACACTGCCTCAATACGAGGCACGTTGTGGCTACTAGAACTCAAAGGGTCTCTATTTTGTTTAAAATGGAAAAGATTTTAAGGGAAAACAACAACTGACCTACGGAAATCCGACCAAATGCAATACTATTGCAGTGATCTTTTATAAGAACGATCCAAGGGTCCTTGGTGATGTGTACGAGTCAACCCCACTTCAATCCGAGTCACGGTGTGGCCGCTAGCACTCAAAGGGTCTCTATTTTTTTTAAATGGACAAGATTTTAAGTGAGAACAACAACTAACCTACGGAAATATGAACAAACGCATTCAGATTATATTGATAATTTATAAGAACGATAAAAGGGTCCTTGGTGATGTGTACGAGTCAATCCCACCTCCATCCGAGGCACGGTGTGGCCGCTAGCACTCAAAGGGTCTCTATTTTGTTTAAAATGGACAAGATTTTAAGTGACAACAACAACTGACCTACGGAAATCTGAACAAACGCATTCCAATTGAATTGATCATTTATAAGAGAGATCCAAGGGTAATTGGTGACGTGTATGAGTCAACCCCGCTATAATCTGATGCACGGTGTGGCCGCTATCACTCAAAGGGTTTCTATTTTGTTTAAAATGGACAAGATTTTAAGGGAAAACAACAACTGACCTACGGAAATCTGAACAAACTCATTTCGATTGCATTGATCTTCTATAAGAACGATCCAAGAGTACTTTTTGATGTGTACGAGTCAACCCCGCCTTAATCAGAGGCACAGTGTGGCCGCTATCACTCAAAGGGTCTCTATTTTAGTTAAAGTGGACAAGATTTTAAGTGAAAACAACAACTAACCTACAGAAATCCGACCAAATGCATTCGGATTGAATTGATCATTTATAATAACGATTCAAGGGTCCTTAGTGATGTGTAAGCGTCAACACCGCCTCAATCCGAGGCACGGTGTGACCGCTAGCACTCAAAGGGTCTCTATTTTGTTTAAAATGGACAAGATTTTAAGTGAAAACAACAACTGACCAACGAAAATCTGACCAAACGCATTCAGATTGCATTGATCTTTTATAAGAATGATCCAAGGGTCCTTGGGGATGTGTACGAGTCAACCCCGCCTCAATCCGAGGCACGGTGGTGCCGCTAGAACTCAAAGGGTCTCTACTTTGTTTAAAATGGACTAGATTTTAAGTGAAAACAACAACTGACCAATGGAAATCCAACCAAAAGCATTCGGATTGCATTGATCTTTTATTAGAACGATACAAGGGTCCTTGGTGATGTTTACGAGTCAACCTCGCCTCAATCCGAGGCATGGTTCGGCTGATAGCACTCAAAGAGTCTCTATTTTATTTAAAGTGGACAAGATTTTAAGTGAAAACAACAACTGACCTACGGAAATCTGACCAAACGCATTCAGATTGCATTTATATTTTATAAGAACGATCCAAGGGTCCTTGGTGACCTGTACACATCAACCCCGCCTCAATCCGAGGCATGTTGTGGCCTCTAGCACTTAAAGGGTCTCTATTTTGATTAAAATGGACAAGATTTTAAGTGAAAACAACAACTGACCTACGGAAATCTGACCAAACGCATTCGGATTGCATTGATATTTTATAAGAACGATCCAAGGGTCCTTGGTGACGTGTACGAGTCAACCCCGCCTCAATCCGAGGCACGGTGTATAAGGCCCCATCCTTAAATGTTACTTAATCTTGAGTTATTTCAAGAATACATGTTGAGGATCTTTTCAGGTTTAGATTTTTAGAAAATTAGATCATAAAACATGCATTACATTCCACATTTAAACAAAGTGGTTACATAAAAGATAGTATTCATTTTTCCCATCAACGGAAACATATATAAAATAAAACATGGATACTTTCTTGACACTTCCTTGACACTATCATCAGATCATGTACCTTTCCCTTGACCTATGAAAAACATTTTAAAAAACATGGGATGAGCATAAAAAGCTCAGTAAGGGATATAAAAATATGGAAAGGAAACAGGAGTACATATATACATAAGAATGAAATCAAACTTTACCCATAAAACATAATCAATTTAACATACCTCATCAAATCATGAATAAATCATAGAAATCATAAGACATAAAGGTAACATAAGGCATTCATAACATTCTTACGTAGGGAGTAACCCTCTTGTTTACGTTTGGAATACCCATCATAGTATATTCCTTAAATCGTTTCAGAGAAACCTCAATGTTTAACCCATTTACGTTACCCAATACATTGGAGAGATATATCGGGCTCACCCGCCATTAGTTTATCACGGAACCACCCATCATCATAATAATTCCCAAGAACCATAACATAATCATATCACATAAAACATGCATAAAGGAAACATAACATTTCCACTTTTCAAACACAATATATCAATAAAAAACATTGATATAAAAACATTATAAAAACCATTTTCATTAAAAAAATAAAATTAAATTAAAACATGGTATTTATTATTCATTTTTAAAAACGGTATGGCTTGTAGAGGAAGCCGAAACTTAAATAATGGTCACGGCGGCAGAGAAGTCGTTGTCACCACATATGTATGAAAAAAACATTCCCTTTTGTCATTTAGTAAAATGATCCACATAAAAATATTCCTTTCGGATAAACTTAAAAGTCAAAGGGTTTTATACACCGTATAAAAGAAGGTTGTGTATAAAACAAAATATTCCTCAATGAAAGGAGATTGAGACGAAGTCCCATACCTCGGGTCCGACTTGACTCGGTCTCCCTTTAACCTCCTGAATAATAAACTTTAGTTAACTTCTACTTGCTTTATAACCTTTTTTCAAGTTAATTATTCCTTTTATATCACTTATTACCATTTTATGAACACTATGTAATTATTTATGTTAATAATGGTCATTTTGTCGATCATTGGTACTTGATTCCAAAATAAACTCTTTATAATTACAAGTTGTTCATGGGGTAAAATATCCATTATATATAAAATTATATTCATGATTTATATATCATATATTTCATATATATCCAGTATATACATGCATTTATAATATTACATAACATTAAGAGGTAAGAACTGAAATGCATCGTTCATGGAGACGGTAAGCCGTACGTACGCATGAATGCTACTTTCATTTCCATTTCGCATTTTATGGAATTAAATCATAATGATATAAAGGTATATTATAATTCAAGTATAATATAATATATAATATCATTAATTCCATCCTTTATACATCCCACATATGGCATTAACGAATCAAATCACTTTGAGGGGGCGGTAGTCCGCACTTCCTAAAATGAAGATATCGCGTATACCCATAATGGAATCCATAAAGTTATGCCATAAATGAAAATAATGAAGCTTAATGAAATCATAATCATATTATATATCATATATAAATACATTTACATCTTAATGGCCACCTTTGAAGGTGTTATATGAATGTTGAACAATCATCGTTTCGTGAGGCAGAAATTCGCCATCCACGGAAACAGTATGTTCTTTAACCATTAGATGTAGGTGTGTGTAAGTGTAGCTCTAATACTTTTTATAAAAACAACCTAGTATATTTAATATACTGGTTTTGTTACAAAAGAAAGGAATAAAAAGAGTTTAGGGGGTTGGAGAAGCAAAATAAAACATAAGAACACAAGAGAAGACACTACCTTTAAAACGGGTAACTGTTTTTGATTTGAGCTCAAAGGCTTCCTTGTGAAGACTTCATCCCAAAGTGAGGCTTCAAGGAGTAAGAGAGGGATGTGGAGAGACAAAATGGATAGGTTTTGGATGAGCCAAAGGCTTTAGAGGTGTGGGTAAGGTGGTATAGGTGGGGGCCTTTTATAAGAGGAGAGGAGGGCACTCTTGGAATGTTATAAAAGGTTACTTTATTATAAAATGATTTTCGGATTTAAAAGGTCCCAAAATTATATATTTCTCGGATAAGGTGATAAGAGTTCAAAATACACCCATCCAATATGTTTTTTACATGTTTAGGTCTTAGAGTTTACATTATATTTTCATTTTGTTTAAATCGTTAAATAATGAGGTAATCACTGCATCATCATGGTGTCATAAATAATTTAATTTATTTAATGTCTAAAAATTATAAAACAAATATCATGATGTAGGAAATCTTTTTATCTTTCCAATGTCTATTTATAGTAAAAAATCTTACTTGTATAACCCCATTTAAAAATTGTTTTAGTAAAACAAATCATGTTTGTGACATTTTAATTTTAACATTAAATAAAAAGTTATTGATGTTATTTTCCCACCAAAGTGGCTCCATGGGGTCCCCAAGTTGACCCATGGATTTTCTTGGTCGTCAATTACACATCCAATAATGGTAGGACATGTTTCAATGTCATTTCATATTATTAAAATAGTATTTGTACCTTAAATTACACTAATTACCTCTAATCGCGCTTAAAAACATAAAAGTTACTATTCACCAAAAAAATTATTTTAATCCCATTGAACTGAATTTTAATTCTTAATGACAACCATGTATGTCTGATTTTTGAAATTCAAAACACAGAGGTGGTAAAATTTCATTTAAACGGAAAATCAGTTTTTATAAGTACCACTTAGTGGTTTCACTACTCATCAAATATTGAAGTTTTTCAGAAAAATACCAAAGCTTCACACTAAGATATATTCGATATTCCGAATTAAAAAATGATGTATATTTTACAAAATTCAAAACATATATGTTACATTAATTAATTTAATAATTAATTCCCACTGTCAAAACAAATAGCGTGTTTTTATGAAACAATAAGTATCAAAAGATTGACACTAGTTTAAGTCCAATTTCAAAGTGAAATTAATTCCAATGACCACTATTGTATTAAATGGTAAAAATATATTCTAATTTCACTTTAAATAAAATTGAAAAGATAATCTAATCATATAAATAAATTATATTAAAAAGTGGTTTTGAATTAAAATACAACATTTTTCACTATTCATTAAAAAAATGAACTTTATCAGAAAAATACCAAAAATTCACACAAAGTAAATTTTGATGTCCCGGTTCTAAAGAAGAATTTTATATGGTCCAATAGAATGTATAAGAGTAACCAAAACAATACTTAATGACAGTTCTCCATTAAAAGGCGATTAGTGGACCTTTAGTGAAAATTATAGTATATATGCCAAAAATTGAATTCTTTTATTATTTTAAGCCATTATTCTTTATTGGATAAATGTAAAAATATTTAACAAACATATATAATCATATTTTAATTATTTCCATTCATTCCCGCCAATATAACGATTACATGTTAACTACCATTTAAAATAATATTATTTTATTACTAGTGTGTAACGTAAGATTTCAAAAAAACTCTTTATTGCGTATCGGGTACGCTATCGAACATAGCAACCCCTTTAAAGTAAAATTAATATTTAATTAGTAAATATTAATAAATATGAAAATGATTTATTCTTTATTTACCTGGGATGTTACATCCTTCCCCCCTTTTGAGAATTGCGTCCTCGTAATTTTATTCACTTATCAAAATAAGTGGGGGTATTTATCCCTCATAGCATTTTCAAATTCCCATGTTGCCTCTTCAACCATATGGTTTTTCCATAAATGCTTTACCTGGAAAATTACCTTATTCCGCAACACTTTCTCTCTACAGTTAAGTATCTGGACTGGTTGTTCATCATAAGAGAGATTCTCTTCCAACTGAACTACCTCTGGGCTCAAAACATGAGATGTATCTGGCATGTACTTTATCAACATCGAAAATGAAAAACATTGTGTACCTGAGATAAACATGGAGTTTAAGCCACTCAGTATGCAACTGATCCAACTTTCTCCAGAATTTCATATGGTCCAATGAACCTTGGACTCAGCTTTCCTTTATTACCAAATCGCATCACACTTTTCCACAGTGAAACTTTGAGAAAAACAAGATCACCTACCTCGAAAGATAGATCATTCCTCCAGTTATCCGCATAACTCTTCTGCCTACTCTGAGCTGTTCTCATGTGTTTCTGAATCAACTGATCTTTTTCTACCATCTCTTCTACCAATTCTGGTCCCAGCAACTTCCTTTCACCCACTTCATCCCAGAAAGATGGAGTTCGACACCGCTTCCCATATAATGCCTCAAATGGTACCATCTGTATACTAGAATGAAAACTTTATTATAAGAAAACTAAACCAAAGAAAGATGTTGGTACCAACTTCCATGATAATCCATCGAACAAGCACGTAGAATATCCTCCAAAGTCTAAATTTTTCGTTCTGACTGCCCATCTGATTGAGGATGAAAAGCTGTACTAATATTTTATTCAGTACCCAATGACTTCTGAAGGCCTTTCCAAAAGTTAGAAGTGAACCTGGGATCACGGTCAGATACAATGGAGATAGGAACTCCATGTAACCTGACTATCTCTTTAAGATACAAATGGGAAAGTTGATCTAGGGAAAAAGTATCTCTTATAACAAGGAAATTAGCAGATTTAGTCAAGCGATCAACAATAACCCAGATTTCATTATTACCTCGAGGTTTCTTCAACAATCCCACAACGAAGTCCATGGATATATTCTCCCATTTCCACTCTGGCACTAGTAAAGGCTGAAGCATCCCTTTCGGTAACTACCGCTCTGCTTTAACCTGTTGACAGGTCAAACACTTCACTATAAAATCAGAAATATCTCTTTTCTTTCCGTCCCACCACTAATACTCCCGAAGATCTCTATACAACTTAGTACTGCCAGTATGGAAAGAAAACGGAGAACTATGAGCCTAACATAACAAATCTCTCTTCAACTGTGAATCACACAACACACACAAACTGTAACACCTGAGATTGTTATGAGTAATATTTTGTTTTTATGTTATATATATATATCATCAAAGTAATCTTTCACTACACACTAGCTTGACTTACTTTACACGCAATCACGACCTTCCTCGATAGCTTGCGTTGTACGCAATACTGAGTTTCACTAAACAACGATATGCTATTAAAATATTATTAAAACTAGCTGTTATGAATAGTAATAACTACTTTTTGAAATTTTATAAATTTTATTTTTCAAAATGGACTTCATTTTTGAATTCGGAATACCGAAATTAGCCTAGGGTGAAATTTTGGTATTTTTCTGAAAACTTTCAATTTTTGATGAATAGTGAAACCACTAAGTGGTAGGTTAAAAACTGAATTTTGCATAAAACATAATTTTACCGCTTCTGTGAATGGAATTTCGAAAATCCGACAAACACGGTTGATATTAGTAAGTAAAATGTGGTTCAATGAGATAAAAATAATTTTTTGGTGAATAGTAACTTTTAACTTTTTTTTACCGCGGTTAATAGTAAATAGGGTAACTAAGGGTAAATATGATATTACTATTACCCTAACACATGTCCTAATTCTATTGGATAAGTGTAATTCGACCAAAAACAACCTTATGAATATAATATAACCATTTAGGTCCACTTGGATTAGATTATCACATTTAATATTATTTTATTTAATGAATAGTTAAAATAGTTAAAATCAAAGTTTAATAACTAAAACATTTTTAATATGGGGTTATACATAAGATAAATTCGACTATAAATATTAATTAGAAATATTAAAATATTTCCTACATAATGATATTTTATTTATAATTTTTAGACTTTAAATTAATTAATTTATTTATGACACAACAATGATGCAGTAATTACCCTTTTAAGAAAATGTTAACATAATTGATGTTATAAATGCTCAAATAAATGTAATTTGAGACTTTTTATGAATTCAAATAATTTTATAGGTTACTATGATATATTATTGTTAATTTAATCAACTTTTTTCGAACATATAATTCTGTTATGACTTTCACAAAAATCATATATCAAATAGTGTCAAAATTGACACAAAATAGTTTTTAAATAAAATATTATATTATTAATTGTTATTTTATTCCTAAAAATCTACGATTCGGCCAAATGACTTAGATAAGGATATATATATTAATAATAAACAACTTTGGGTTCGTTTGGCATGTTATAGTAAGTGTATTAACCATATAGTGTAAGAAAACAAAAAGTCACGGTAAAAGTTAAATTATTTAACTTAGAGTTAAATCTAATTGATAAGGTTAAAATAATAACCTAAATTTGTCTAAATCTTATTGGTTGATAGGATTTCGACCCATCCCCACTTTAGCTTCTAAATAAGACCCTTTGGAACCATTATAAACCGATTTTGACTTTAATATAAAATAATATTTTGAGATATTCCTAAGGTGCCCCTATCCTCCCTTATAAAAGGGAACCTCCTCCCCCTCCTCCTCACACAAATTTGAGCACTCAAGCTCGGACAACCCCTGCCAAAATCCCTTCTCCACTTCCCTAGAATAATCCTAGAGGTCCTGGTCTTCTTGAAAGACCAATCTTAGTTCCCTAAGTGGAGGATTCGAAGAGGAGTTTCAAAGAAGAGGTAATATCCATTACCGATCTTTTCAATTTCTTTCTTCTTCAACTTCTTCTTCTTTATTTGTTTCATGATAAAGTAATAACATCAGTATTACTTACATACGGATATGTTATTATAAATATGAAACAACCCTAATTCACCTTCTATCCATCCTATGGAAAAATGAAATCACCGCGCGTGCGTACGTACGGAATACCGTCTCCACGCCGTGGTGTAATCTATTTTCCACCATCACCTTACAAGGATGGGTATAATGGTGTAATGAGTAACTATACATGATTATTATAAAGTGATATTGATACTGAAATAGTATAAATACACTTAAATACAATTCCACGATCATGGGAACAATATCATCGCTCGTGCGTATGTACGGAATACCGTCTCCACGATGTGATGCGACTCGTTCTACATGATCATCATTACATAGTAATTATATAAATGAATTGAATAAATAAATATGATATATGTTACACTAATACCATTCTAGACATAAGGTATCTATAACCTTAAAAGAATAATAAGAATTTATTCGGCAAAACACGCATAAGAACAAAAGGCAATAAAGACCCGAGTAACAAGTAACAATGAAATATTACTAATAAGAAGCTAAGAATATGACCATATATGATATCATATCAATATTTATGATTCTGGAATAAGTCAATAACATTATTTAAACCATTATACAGGAGCTTCGGACAAGTAAAAAGCAAATCGGACCTAAGGTAAGGGAAATGTCACAATCTCATTTTTATCCGAGATTGTTTATACATTGAAATTTACTGGGGTGTATTTTATCATCCACATCCATGTTTCCTAAATATTTAATATTTACATCATTCTACAATAGTTTATATCCAATTTTACCCTTAGGTGAATTTTTAGCAAAAAATATGAAAGGAATCTTTTGTCGTTTTTCGTACGAGGTACTTTTTTACTTTTCCAACAAAAGTACGTGAAGAATGTTTTTTTAACTTATACGGCATGAATGGATTTTTAAAAAAATTATTTCCAAGAAGCTTCCATTACAAGTTTTCTAGTTTATTTTTAATCAACTTCTTTTAGTTTAGAATTGTATGACATGTTAAGAAAGGAAATGTATTTTTGAAGTAGAAAGGATATTTTCCTCAAGAATGGAGTTCAAATGTTTTATCAAAATTATTTTCCATCTAAGATAAAATAGGGTTCTGTTTTTATCCCTATTATTACATTGATTTGATTATGTTGTGAGGGAATTATTTTTATGAAGTCATTTACCTTATATGATTTGTTTTATGAGTTTTCAAGAATCCCATTTTTGTTACATGTGTTATGCGATGATGTATGATTTATGATTATGTGGCACACATAAGAAAGGATTCATTATAAGATGGGTGGGACCTATATCTCCTTCCAATGCATTGGGTAAAGATTTATATCTCATGAGATTGACATGGCTGGAACGGAAGGTTATTTCGGTTCAGTGATACAGGACTGAAACGAGGAGTGAACTCGGTTCAGAAATGGACTTTGTCCGCTAAGATAGTCTTGGAAATGAGTCATGACTAACAAGAAATGATTTCCCATGATTATGTGTGCATGCCACAAAGTTTCAAATTTTATGTTATGATTATGGGGATCTCATTTTCACTTCTATGATTTATTCCATGTTAAGATATTATGATCTCTTTTGCAGGTTATGATTTTCAAGAAGATATGATATGATTTTTATTTCCTTTATTTTCCCTTGCTGTGCATTTGAGCTCACCCTTTTTTTGTATGTTTTCTTTTCCCCAGGTCAGGAAGATGGATATTAAGTAGAATATGCTAAAAGGGACCCTAGATATGAAGAAATAAATGGGAGACACTGTAAAAGATTTATGAACCAGTTTTTTATGTTTCTTAGTTTCTAAAGACACTATACCTATACGGTCCTTTGTGGTTTTGTCATATGTTGTAATAAGTGTGCTTCAATTTTGAAGTATTTACAATGTATGTAAAGTATGGGTCTTTATAGTTGGTATCAGAGGAAATGTATAGTCAACATTTGGAAACTAGGATGTGAAAGCCTTAGTAAGAACCCTAAGGATAAGTCTAAGCATAGAACACAATCTTAGTGTTTTAGAAATGGCCATGAATAACCTAGGATAAGACCTTAAGTGTGAAATTTTATTCTTGAGTATGTGGTTTTCCTATTATAATTAGTGTTGCTCACACTATTCTTCTTGGTTTTAGTTAATGGCTGGAACCCGAAGGAATCATGTTAATGCGGAATGCGACGGGCAATGCAATGATTGTCCCCCTGAGCATCCAGACGTTATGGGAGCTGGAATGAAAAATATTGTAGCCATGCTCACACAACTTTCTCAAGCTATGAATCATGCAGGACTTCCAAACAAGCAATGGAAGGAGAAAAATTCTGTTGAATCCTTCATGAGGCAGCGTCCACCTTCTTTCAGTGGGTCTACTGATCCATTAGTTGCTGAACAATGGATTAGTACTACTGAAAAGATATTTTCAGTTCTTCAATGTTCTGAACGTGATAAAGTCATCCTTGCAGTGTATCATTTGGAAGGAGATGCTGATCAATGGTGGAATCTTATTAAGAATATGAGGCAAAGGGATGAAATTAAGTCCATGGAATAGGACGAGTTCAAGAACTTATTTTTCAATAAGTACTTCCCTCATATTCTCCGAACAAAGATAGAGAAAGAGTTTCTTGAACTAAAGCAAAAGGATGATGAATCTGTTGGTACCTATGAAGAAAATTTTACAAGACTTGCAAGGTACGCTTCTGGTATTATTATCTTACCTGAGACTAAGATCGATCGATTCTTTAGTGGATTAAAACCAAGTATTAGAAGGGTGTTAGCCATAAGGGACTTCAATAGATATGAGGAAATTGTTCGATGTGCTCTCAAAGTCGAGATGGAGATTGGAGTAAACCCATCAGTCATATGGGTTTGATAAGAAGAGGAAAATGGAATTCAAAGGAAAATCTAAAGATCACACTGAAAAGAAGATGAGTTTTCCCTTATTCTCAAAGTGTGGAAAGAAACATGGAGGGAGTTGTCTTAAAGGGACAAGTAAATGTTTCAAATGTGGAAAGGAAGGTCATCGGGCATTTGAATGCCATGATAATGGGAAGAAGATGTCTAATGATGCAAACAAAGGAAGGGATACACAGAATGAACCTACTACACTTCAATGTTTCAAGTTTAAGGATATGGGGCATTATGCTAATCAATTCCCAAATCCAAGGGTTGATGATGATGGTCGACGTCAACAAACTCTTAAGGCTAAAGAAAAGGGAAAGTCACAAGCATTTTCTATCAGCGATGTGGAGTAAGATAACGATGTTGTGAAAGGTACACTTACCATCCACTCTAAAGTAGCAAATGTTTTATCTGATTCTGGATCCACCCACTCTTTTATTTCTGAAGGATTATCTAAGGGTATCACGGTATTACCTCAACAATTAGATGTTGAGTTAGCTGTGACAACACCTAATGGCACATCAATCACATCAAAAGTTTATAATTCTTCTCCGATCAAAGTTTGTGGGAAAGTGCTTCCTACAAATCTAGTGATCCTTCCTTTAGTGGAATTCGATGTGATTCTTGGCATGGATTGGCTTTCTTTATACAGAGCTCATATCAATTTCCAAAGAAGGGAAGTCACATTTCATATTCCAGATCAATCTATGTTCGTCTATCAATGCATGGATGAACATAACCTTCCAGTGGAAATTTCTTCCATTTTATGGGTATTGATTCCACTAAATGAAGGTTATTTATCTCAAATGGTTGGTGAGAAAATCGCAATTAAGAATATGCCCATCGTACGGGAGTTTGATGATATCTTTCCGAAGGAATTACTGGGTCTTCCACCAAATCGTGAAGTTGAGTTTTCAATAGAACTCGTACCGGGTGCTTTGCCTATTTCAAAGACACCTTATAGAATGGCCCCAATTGAGTTGCAGAAATGGAAGAAGCAACTCCAAGAGAATCTTGATAAGGGATTCATACGCCCTAGTGCGTCACCTTGGGGAGCACCTGTTCTATTTGTTAAGAAGAAAGATGGATCAATGAGACTCTGCATTGATTATCGAGAACTTAACAAGATCACTATCAAGAACAAATATCCTCTCCCATGCATTGATGACTTATTTGACCAACTACGTGGAGCACAATACTTTTCCAAGATTGATCTTCGTTCAGGGTATCATCAATTAAGGGTCAAAAGGGAGGATATACCAAAGACGACTTTCCGTACAAGGTATGGACACTATGAATTTATAGTGATGCCATTTGGTCTTACTAATGCCCCTGCTATCTTCATAGATCTAATGAATAGAGTCTTTAGAGACTATCTTGATCAATTTGTGGTAGTCTTTATAGATGATATTCTTGTCTATTCAAAGAGCAAGGAAGAGCATGAAGATCACTTGAGAATTATATTGAAGACCCTGAGAAAGGAGAAGCTTTATGCCAAATTTTCCAAGTGTGAATTTTGGCTTCAAAAAGTTGAATTTTTGGGTCACATAATCTCAAAAGAGGGGATATCTGTGGATCCAGCAAAAATAGAGGTTATCGAAAGATGGTCAAAACCAAAAATAGTAACTGAGATCCGAAGTTTTCTTGGTTTGGCTGGATATTATCGAAGTTTTGTAAATGATTTTTCACGATTATCTAATCCACTCACCAAGTTGACTCGGAAAGGAGTTAAGTTTGTCTGGACTGAGGAATGTGAAGAGAATTTCAAGGAGTTGAAAAGAAGGTTATCCAGTGCACCTGTGCTCACACTACCTTGTAGTGGAGAAAGGTTTGTGATCTACAGTGATGCATCCAAGAAGGGATTGGGGTGTGTTCTTATGGAAAATGATATGGTGATAGCTTATGCCTCACGACAGTTGAAAATCCATGAGCAAAATTACCCAACACATGATTTGGAGTTAGCTGTGGTAATCTTTGCATTAAAGATTTGGAGGCATTACCTTTATGGTGAAAGGTGTGATATTTATACTAATCATAAAAGTTTAAAGTATATTTTCACACAAAAGGAGCTGAATATGCATCAAAGAAGATGGTTGGAGCTGATTAAGGATTATGACTGCTCAATCCATTACCACCCTGGGAAAGCAAACAAGGTGGAAGATGCATTAAGTCAACAAGACCAAGCCAGTTTATCCATGATGAGGATCACAAAAGATCCAATATTTATGGATTTACAAAGGATGGATCATGGAATTATAATGGAAGGGAAAAAATATTATCTTTCTCAAATGAATGTTCAACCATCTATACATGTGAAGATTAAAGAGGCACAGAAAGAAGATGTCGAGTTACAAAAGAAGGTGAAAAATGTTCCTGAATTCAACCTTGATTGTGATGGGATAATAAAGTTCAGGAATCAGGTTTGTGTTCCTCCCATCCCCGAATTAAAGAAGGAGCTGCTGGATGAGGCTCATAGTTCTTCATTCTCTATTCATCCTGGAAGCACGAAGATGTATAGGGACCTGAAAGAGTACTTCTGGTGGGATGGCATGAAATGAGATGTTGCTGAATATGTCTCTCAATGCTTGGTTTGTCAACAAGTTAAAGCTGAGAGACAGAAGTCTAAGGGGATGTTACAACCATTACCCATACCCGAATGGAAATGGGAAAACTTTACTATGGACTTTGTCACAGGACTTCCTAAAACATCCAAAGGCAATAATGCTATCTGGGTCATAGTTGATCGTCTTACAAAGTCTGCACACTTCATTGCTATTAGAGAGGATTTCTCTCTAGATCAGCTTGCCAGGATATATGTAAAGGAAGTGGTAAGATTTCATGGAGTACCACTTTCTATTATATCTGATCGGGATCCGAGATTTACCTCGAAGTTCTGGCGAAGTCTTCAGCATACTCTGGATACAGAGTTGAGTTTCAGCACTGCTTATCATCCTCATACAGACGGTCAGTCTGAGAGAACAATACAAACCCTAGAAGATATGTTGAGAGCTTGCTCTATGGATTTCAAAGGAGGTTGGGATCAACACCTACCTTTGGTGAAATTTTCTTATAATAATATCTTTCACTCCAGTATTCAGATGGCTCTTTATGAAGCTCTCTATGGAAAGAAATGCAGGACTCCAACTTTCTAGGATGAAGTTGGGGAACGAAAGCTATTAGGACCTAATCTCGTTGATGAAATGGCAGAAAAGGACAGATCTATTCAACAACACATAAGAGCAGCTCAGAGTCGACAGAAAAGTTATGCCGACAACCAAAGAAAAGACCTAGAGTTTGAAGTGGGTGATAATGTGTTCTTACGAATATCTCCCTGGAAGAGGGTTATGAGATTTGGAAAGAAGGGGAAGTTGAGCCCTAGATATATCGGTCCTTTCGAAATACTGGATCGTGTTGGGAAGGTAGCATACCGATTGGCGCTTCCACTGAATCTCTCTCAAGTTCACGATGTGTTCCATGTATCTCTCCTGAGAAAGTACATACCCGATCCTTCACATGTACTCAGCTCAGAAGTTGTACCGCTGGAGCAAGATCTTTCTTATGAAGAACAACCGATAGAGATTCTGGATCGTAGCGAAAAAGTCCTACGAAACAAGACCACTCGATTGGTGAAAGTTTTATGGAGGAACCACCAACTTGAAGAAGCTACATGGGAGGTTGAGGATATGATGAGGGAAAAGTATCCTCATCAG
This sequence comes from Viscum album, assembly GCA_963277665.1. Lineage (NCBI taxonomy): Eukaryota > Viridiplantae > Streptophyta > Magnoliopsida > Santalales > Viscaceae > Viscum > Viscum album. Next base: position 707,747,809 of record OY728150.1, read on the forward strand.
TTTGTTACAAAGTGACGAATTTCGAGGGTGAAATTCTTTTTAAGGGGGGTAGAATGTAACACCCGAGATTTTTATGATTAATATTTTGTTTTTATGTTATATATATATCATCAAAGGAATATTTCACAACACACTAGCTTGACTTACTTTACACGCAATCACGACCTTCCTCGATAGCTTGCGTTGTACGAAATACCGAGTTTCACTAAACAACAATATGCTATTAAAATATTATTAAAACTAGCCGTTATGAATAGTAATATCCACTTTTTGAAATTTTATAAATTTTATTTTTCAAAATGGACTTCATTTTTGGATTCAGAATACCGAAATTAGCCTATGGTGAAATTTTGGTATTTTTCTGAAAACATTCAATTTTTGATGAATAGTTAAACCACTAAGGGGTAGGTTAAAAACTGAATTTTGCATAAAACTTAATTTTACCGCTTCTGTGAATGGAATTTCGAAAATCCGACAAACACGGTTGATATCAGTAAGTAAAATGTGGTTCAATGAGATAAAAATAATTTTTTGGTGAATAGTAACTTTTTACTTTTTTTTACCGTGGTAAATAGTAAATAGGGTAACTAAGGGTAAATATGATATTACTATTACCCTAACACATGTCCTAATTCTATTGTATAAGTGTAATTCGACCAAAAACAACCTTATGAATATAATATGACCATTTAGGTCCACTTGGACTAGATTATGACATTTAATATTATTTTATTTAATGAATAGTTAAAATAGTTAAAATCAAAGTTTAATAACTAAAAAATTTTTAATATGGGGTTATAAATAAGATAAATTTGACTATAAATATTTATTAGAAAGATAAAAATATTTCATACATAATGATATTTTATTTATAATTTTTAGACTTTAAATTAATTAATTTATTTATGACACAACGATGATGCAGTAATTACCCTTTTAAGGAAATGTTAACAGAATTGATGTTATAAATGCTCAAATAAATGTAATTTGAGCCTTTTTATGAATTCCACTAATTTTCTAGGTTACTATGATATATTACTGTTGATTTAATCAACTTGGTTCGAACATATAATTCTGTTATGACTTTCACAATAATCATATATCAAATAGTGTCAAAATTGACACAAAATAGTTTTTAAATCAAATATTATATTATTAATTGTTATTTTACTCCTAAAAATCTAATATTAGGCCAAATGACTTAGATAAGGATATATATATTAATAATAAACAACTTGGGGTTCGTTTGGCATGTTATATTAAGTGTATTAACCATATAGTGTAAGAAAAAAAAAGTCACGGTAAAAGTTAAATTATTTAACTTAGAGTTAAATCTAATTGATAAGGTTAAAATAATAACCTAAATTTGTCTAAATCTTATTGGTTGATAGGATTTCGACCCATCCCCACTTTAGCTTCTAAATAAGACCCTTTGTAACCATTATAAACCGATTTTGACTTTAATATAAAATAATATTTTGAGATATTCCTAAGGTGCCCCTATCCTCCCTTATAAAAGGGAACCTCCTCCCCCTCCTCCTCACACAAATTTGAGCACTCAAGCTCGGAAAACCCCTGACAAAAGCCCTTCTCCACTTCCCTAGAATAATCCTAGAGGTCCTGGTCTTCTTGAAAGACCAATCTTAGTTCCCTAAGTGGAGGATTCGAAGAGGCGTTTCAAAGAAGAGGTAATATCCATTACCGATCTTTTCAATTTCGTTCTTCTTCAACTTCTTCTTCTTTAGTTGTTTCATGATAAAGTAATAACATCAGTATTACTTACATACTGATATGTTATTAAAAATATGAAACAACCCTAATTCACCTTCTATCCATCCTACGGAAAAATGAATTCACCGCGCGTGCGTACGTACGGAATACCATCTCCACGCCGTGGTGTAATCTATTTTCTACCATCACCTTACAAGGATGGGTATAATGGTGTAATGAGTTACTATATATGATTATTATAAAGTGATATTGTTACTGAAATAGTATAAATACACTTAAATACAATTCCACGATCATGGGAACAATATCATCGCTCGTGCGTACGTACGGAATACCGTCTCCACGATGTGATGCGACTCGTTCTACATGATCATCATTACATTGTAATTATATAAATGAATTGAATGAATAAATATGATATATGTTACACTAATACCATTATGGATATAAGCTATCTATAACCCTAAAATAAGAATAAGAATTTATTCAGCAAAACACGCATAAGAACAAAAGGCAATAAAGACCCGAGTAACAAGTAACAATGAAATATTACTAATAAGAAGCTAAGAATATGACCATATATGATATCATATCAATATGTATGCTTCTGGAATAAGTCAATAACATTATTTAATCCATTATACAGGAGATTCGGACACGTACAAAGCAAATCGGACCTAAGGTAAGGGAAATGTCACAATCTTATTTTTATCCGAGATTGTTTATACATTGAAATTTACTAGGGTGTATATTATCATCCACATCCATGTTTCCTAAATATGTAATATTTACATCATTCTACAATAGTTTATATCCAATTTTACACTTAGGTGACTTTTTATAAAAAGATATGAAAGGAATCTTTTGTCGTTTTTCGTACGAGGTACTTTTTGACTTTTCCGACAAAAGTACGAGAAGAATGTTTTTTTTCACTTATACGGCATGAATGGATTTTTAAAAACATTATTTCCAAGAAGCTTCCTTTACAAGTTTTCTAGTTTATTTTTAATCAACTTCATTTAGTTTAGAATTTTATGAAATGTTAAGAAAGGAAATTTATTTTTGAAGTAGAAAGGATATTTTCCTCAAGAATGGAGTTCAAATGTTTTATCAAAATTATTTTCCATATAAGATAATATAGGGTTCTGTTTTTATCCCTATTATTACATTGATTTGATTATGTTGTGAGGGAATTATTTTTATGAAGTCATTTACCTTATATGATTTGTTTTATGAGGTTTCAAGATTCCCATTTTTGTTACATGTGTTATGTGATGATTTATGATTTATGATTATGTGGCACACATAAGAAAGGATTCATTATAAGATGGGAGGGACCTATATCTCCCTCCAATGCATTGCGTAAAGATTTATATCTCATGAGATAGACATGGCTGGAATGGAAGGTTATATCGGTTCAGTGATACAGGACTGAAACAAGGAGTGAACTCGGTTCAGAAATGGACTTTGTCTGCGAAGATAGTCTTGGCAATGAGTCATGACTAACAGGAAATGATTTTCCATGATTATGTGTGCATGCCACAAAGTTTCAAGTTTTATGTTATGATTATGGGGATCTAATTTTCACTTCTATGATTTATTCCATGTTAAGATATTATGATCTCTTTTGCAGGTTATGATTTTCAAGAAGATATGATATGATTTTTATTTCCTTTATTTTCCCTTGCTGAGCATTTAAGCTCACCCTTTTTTTTGTATGTTTTCTTTTCCCCAGGTCAGGAAGATGGATATTAAGTAGAATATGCTAAAAGGGACCCTAGATATGAAGAAATAAATGGGAGACACTGTAGAAGATTTATGAACCAGTTGTTTATGTTTCCCAGTTTCTAAAGACACTATACCTATACGGTCCTTTGTGGTTTTGTCATATGTTGTAATAAGTGTGCTTCAATTTTGAAGTATTAGCAATGTATGTAAAGTATGGGTCGTTATACAGTCTCTTCCAAAATCTCAAAACAAAATCATTATCAATATTGAATTCATGCAACTTACCCTTCTGAACTAGCTCTACCTTTTTCTGCAACTCGCTGTCTTGCTTCTGTGCTTGCTTAATTTTGTCTGATAGCGAAGATTTCACTGATACATGAAAAAAAATAGAAGGAAATCCTATACCAACAACTTCTATGCCAAAGTTCATCAAATCCTTAACCAAAGGATCACGTTCCAAACGCAACATTGTTAATGAAGCATTACTTTTTCGACTCAAAGCATCATCCACTTTATTTGATTTTCCCGGATGGTAATGAATTGTACAATCATAATCCTTGATTAGTTCTAGACATCTCTTCTATCTCATGTTCAATTCTTTCTGAGTGAATATATACTTTAAAATTTGGTGATTGGTATATATTTCACACTTTACTCCATACAAATGATGCCTCCAAATTTTTTAAGCGAAAACAACAGTAGCTAATTCCAAATCATGTGTAGGGTAATTTCCCTCCTGATTTTTCAACTGTCATGAAGCATAAGAAATTACTTGATCATTTGGCATTAAGACGCAACCAAGTCCTTTCAATGAAGCATCACTGTAGATAACAATGTCCCCATTCCTGGAAGGTAGTGCCAAAACAGGAGCATTCACCAATCTTCTTTTCAGTTCCTGAACACAATCATCGCATTATTTTGTCCAGATAAACTTAACACCCTTACGAGTTAGCTTAGTTATCGGACTAGATAACCGTGAAAAATTTCTAACAATCCTTCGGTAATAGCCTGCCAAACCAAGGAAGCTACGAATCTCAGTTACATTTGTGGGTCTTGACCATTCTTCCACAACCTTTGTTTTTGCAGGATCAACAGTTATTGAAACAAACGAGACTTTTATGAGAAATATTTTTTTATGTTATATAAATCATCAAAGGAATCTTTCACTACACACAACACTATCTTGGCTTGCTATACACACAACCGCGGCCTTCCTCGATAGCTTGCATCGTACGCAATACAAAGTTTTACTAAACAATGATATATTATAATATTATCCATTATGAATAGTATTAACTGAATTTTCAATTTTATAACATTTTAATTCATCTTATACATTTTCTAGAATTAGTTATGAAAACAGAATCAGTTTTTTGGACAAACGAAGTGTTTTTCAAAGAATGCAGTTTTACTGCCTTTTGATGGCGCACCCACATTAAATATATTTTTTGACAAGTTTATAAGTTCAATTTGAAAAAATAAAATTCTTCTTTAGAATTAATATATAAAAATTTACTTTGGATAAAATTTTCATATTATTCTGATAACTTTTATATTTTAATGAATAGTAAAAACACGCTATATTTTAATTAAAAACAACTTTTTTCATCACAATACTTAATATGGTTAAATTATAATATTGATTGTTTTTAAAGTATAAATAGAATATATTTTTACCATTTAATATAATTTATGTCATCAGCATTAATTTTACATTGAATTCATAGGTAAAAACATTTCAATCTTTGGCAATGTTTTAACTTTTAAAACCCGTTTGCTTAACAACGGGATTAATTTTAAATTAATTACTGCAACCTCTGTGTTATGAATTTTTAAAAATGGATTCCATATTTGGAATCAGTGGGTACAAATTATGTAAATAGGTTACTTTTATTTTTTTGATATTATGAATAGTAACTACGGTAATTTTTTTATTTACTACGGTTAAAGGTAAATATGGTAATTCAGGGTTAAAAGAATATTATAATAATTCAAAATTACCTTTACACTTGTCCTGACCTTATTGGATGAGTATTGGCCGACCATGGGCATCATTGGGTCTATTTTGGGACCCCATTGAGCCACTTGTTAGTGACAATGACAATTTGGATTAATTAATTTAATGTAAAGACAAATTTGACATTAACAAAAATCTTTTAGTAATTAATTTTTATAAGGGGTTATATAAATTATATATTCGACTATAAATATTCATTAGAAAGATAAAAATATTTCCTACATAATGATATTTGTTTTATAATTTTTAGACACCAAATAAATTAAATTATTTATGACACAATAATGATAAAGTATTTACCTCATTAATAAATGATTTAAATAAATAAGATTATAATGATTAAAATATTTTCCAAAACATGTCCAATTATGATTGGATGATTTTATTTCGACCATTAGTCATCTTATCTTAATCTGTAACGATTTTTGGACCTTTTGAAACCGAAGATAAGTTTATAATAAAATAATATTTCCACACTTTCCAAAGGTGCCCCTCTCCTCCCTTATAAAAGGGCACCTCCTCCCTCTCTTCCTCACACCAATTTGATCATTCAAGCTCGGCCATACCCTGCCCATTTCACTTCCTCACTTCCTTATAAACCTACTATAGGTACTGTTCTTATCAAAAGACAAAATCTAGTGCCTTAAGAGAATGTGTAAAGGAGGCACTTCGAGAAAGAGGTAATACCTTCTACCGTTTTATTCAAGTTCCATTCTTCTTCTACTCCCTCTTCTTTAGTTGTTTCATTATGAGATAATAACATCAGTATCACTAATATACTGACATGTTATTATAAATATGAAACAACCCTATTTCACCTCTTATCCATCATCGGAAAACGAAATCACCGCGCGTGCGTATGTACAGAATACCGTCTCCACGCCGTGGTGTAATCTGTTTTCCACCACCACCTTAGTTGGATGGGTATAATGGTGTAAAGAATAACTATATATGATTATTGTAAAGTGATATTAATTATGAAATAGTATACATACACTTCAATTTAACTCCACGATCATGGGAACGATATCATCGCTCGTGCGTACGTACGGCCTACCGTCTCCACGATGTGATGCGACTCGTTCTATATGATCTTCATTGAATAATGATTATAGAAATGAATTGAATGAATTAATATGATATATATTACACTAATATAATTCTGTAAATGATGTATCTATATCCTATAAAGAGGAATAAGAATTTATTCGACAAAACACGCATAAGAACAAAAAGTAATAAACACCCGAATAACAAGTAGTAATGAAATATTACTAATATGAAGCTAAGAATATGACCATATATGATATCATAACAATTAATATGATTCTGTAATAAGTCAATGACATTATTTAAATCATTATATAGGAGGTTCAGACACGTACAAAGCATATCAGACCTAACCTAAGGGAAAATATCACAATCTCATTTTTATCCGAGATTGTTTATACTTTGGTATTTATTGGGGTGTATTTTATCATCCACATCCATGTTTCCTCAATATGTAATATTATTTCCATCCACCCACAACTGTTTAAATCCAATTTTACCCTTCATTGAGTTTTTAGTAAAATATATGAAAGGAATCTTTTGTTGTTTTTCACACGAGGTACTTTTTGACTTTTCCGACAAAAGTACGAGAAGAATGTTTTTTTAACTTATATGGCATGAATGGATTTTTAAAACATTATTTCCAAGAATCTTCCTTTACAAGTTTTCATGTTTATTTTTAATCAACTTCTTTTAGATTAAAATTGTATGACATGTTAAGAAAGGAAAAAATGTTTTTGAAGTAGAAAGGATATTTTCCTCAAGAATGGAGTTCAAGTGTATTATCAAAATTATTTTCCATCTAAGATAATATAGGGTTCTGTTTATATTCCTATTATTACATTGATATGATTATGTTGTGATGGAAATATTTTTATGAATTCCTTTATCTTATATGAATTATTTTATGATGTCATGATGTTTAAGATTCCCATTTTTATTACATGGGTTATGCTATGATGTATGGTTTATGATTTTGGGGGTCACAAAAGAATGGTATCATTATGAAAAGGGTGGGATCTATATTTCTGTCCAATGCATTGGGTATAGATTTTATATCTCATGAGATAGACATGGTTGGAATGGCAGGTTAAACCAGTTCAGTTAAACAGGACTGAAACAGGGAGTGAACTCAGTTCAGAAATGGACTTTGCCCACTAAGATAGTCTTGGAAATGAGTCTTGACTAACAAGAAATGATTCTCTAAGATTATGTCTGTATGCCACAAAGTTTCTTGTTTTAAGTTTGGATTATTGGGATTAAATTTCACTACCATGATTTATCCCAGCTTATGAAATTATGATCTCTTTTGTAGGTTAAGATTTCAAAAATGTTATGTTCTTATGAATATGATGTGATTGATATTTCTTTTGTTTACCCTTACTGAGCATCTGAGCTCACCCTATTGTATGTTTTCTTTCCCCAGGTCAGGAAGAAGGTTATTAAGTAAGATATTCCAAAAAGGGACTATAGATATGATGAAATAAATGGGAGACAGTGTAGATGTTTTATGAACTAGTTGTTTATGTTTCCCAGTTTCTAATGACACTATACCTATACGGTCCTTTAATGGTTTTGTTATATGTTGTAATAAGTATGATTCAATTTTGATGTATTAACCATGTATGTAAAGTATGGATCGTTATAGTTGGTATCAGGGGAAAGGTATAGTCAACCTTTGAAAACTAGGATGTGAAAGCCTTAGTAAGAAACCTAAGGATATTTCTAAGCATAGAACACAATCATAGTGTTTTAGAAATTTCCATGAATAACCTATGATAAGACCTTAGGAGTAAAATTTTGTTCTTGATTATGTGGTTTTCTTTTTATAATTAGTGTTGCTCAAACTATTATTCTTGGTTTTAGTCAATGGATGGAACCCAAACGAACCGTGTTAATGTGGAATGCGATGGGCAATGCAATGATTGTCCCCCTGAGCAACCAAAAGATATGGGAGCTGGAATGCAAAATCTTTTAGCCATGCTCACACAACTTTCTCAAGCTATGAATCATGCAGGACTTCCAAATGAGCAAAGGAAGGAGAAACATTCTGTTAAATCATTCATGAGGCAGTATCCACCTTCATTCAGCAGGTCTTCTGATCCATTAGTGGATGAACAATGGATCAGTACCACTGAAAAGATATTTTCAGTTCTTCAATGTTCTAAACATGATAAATTCATCTTAGCAGTGTATTGTTTGGAAGGTGATGTTGATCAATGGTGGAATCATATCAAGAATATGAGGCAAAGAGATGAAATTGAGTCCATGGAATAGGACGAGTTCAAGAACTTATTTTTATATAAGTAATTCCCTCATATTCTTCGATCAAAGATGGAGAAGGAGTTTCTTGAACAAAAGAAAAAGGATGATGAATCTGTTGGTACCTATGAAGAAACTTTTACAAGACTTGCAAGGTATGCTTCTGGTATTATTATCCAACCTGAGAGTAAGATCGATCGATTCTTTAGTGGCGTAAAACAAAGTCTTCGAAGGGCGTTAGCCATAAGGGGCTTCAATAGCTATGAGGAAATCATTCGATGTGCTCTCAAAGTTGAGATGGAGAGTGGAGTAACCCATCAGTCATATGGGTTTGATAAGAAGAGGAAAATGGAATTCAAAGGAAAATATAAAGACCACACTTAAAAGAAGATGAGTTTTACCTTATGCTCAAAGTGTGGAAAGAAACATGGTGGAAATTGTCTTAAGGGGAAAATCAAATGTTATATGTTTGGAAAAGAAGGTCATCGGGAAATTGAATGTCGAAATAATGGGAAGAAGATGTCTAACGATGCAAACAAAGGAAGGGGTACAGAGAATGAACCTACTACACTTCAATGTTTCAAGTGCAAGGAGATGGGGCATTATGCCAATGAATGCCCAAATCCAAGGGTTGATGATGATGATTGATGTCATCAAACTCTTAAGGCCAGAGACAAAGGAAAGTCACATGCAATTACTATCGGCGATGTAGAGTACGACAACAAAGTGGTGAGAGGTACAATTACCATCAACTCTAAAGTAGCAAATGTTTTATTTGATTCTGGATCCACCCACTCTTTTATTTCTGAAGACTTTTCTATGGGTATCACCGTATTACCTCAACAATTAGATGTTGAGTTGGCTATGACAACTCCTAATGGAAAAACAGTTGCATCAAAAGTTTACAATTCTTCTCTGATTGAAGATTGTGGGAAAGTGCTTCCTGCAAATCTTGTGATCGTTCTTATAGTGTAATTTGATGTGATTCATGGCATGGATTGGATTTCTTTATATGGAGCTCATATCAATTTCCAAAGAAGGGAAGTCACATTTCATATTCCAGATCAATCTATGATCGTCTATCGATGCAAGGATGAACATAACATTCCAGTGGAAATTTCTTATATATAATGGTTCTTGATTCCACTAAATGAAGGTTATTTATCTCAAATAGTTGGAGAGAAACTCACGATTAAGAATATTCCAATTGTACGGGAGTTTGACGATGTCTTTCCGGAGAAATTACTGGGTCTTCCACCAAATCGTGAAGTTGAGTTTTCAATAGAACTCATACCGGGTGCTTTTCCTATTTCAAAGACACCTTATAGAATGGTCCCAATTGAGTTGCAGGAATTGAAGAAGCAACTCTAATAGAATCATGATAAAGGATTCATACGCCCTAGTGCGTCACCTTGGGGAGCACATGTTCTACTTGTTAAGTAGAAATATGGATCAATGAGACTCTGCATTGATTATCGGAAACATAACAAGATCACTGTCAAGAACAAATATCCTCTCCCATGCATTGATGACCTATTTGAACAACTACGTGGAGCTCAATACTTTTCCAAGATTGATCTTCGTTCAGAGTATCATCAATTAAGTGTCAAAAGGGAGGATATACCAAAGACGGATTTCCGTACAAGGTATGGACACTATGAATTTATAGTGATTCCATTTGGTCGTACTAATGCCCCTGCTATTTTCATGGATCTAATGAATAGAGTCTTTAGAGAATATCTTTATCAGTTTGTGGTAGTCTTTATAGATGATATTCATGTCTATTCAAAGATGAAGGAAGAACATGAAGTTCACATGAGAATTTTATTAAAGACCCTAAGAAAGGAGAAGCTTTATGCCAAATTTACGAAGTGTGAATTTTGGCTTCAAAAAGTTTCATTTTTGGGTCACATAATCTCAAAATAGGGGATATCTATGGATCCAGCAAAAACAGAGGTTATCGAAAGATAGTCGAGACCAGTAACATTAACCGAGAGCCGAAGTTTTCTTGGTTTGGCTGGATATTATCGACATTTTGTGAAATATTTTTCACGATTATCTAATCCACTCACCAAGTTGACTCAGAAAGGAGTTAAGTTTGTTTGGACAGAGGAATGTGAAGATAATTTCAAGGAGTTGAAAAGAATATTATCCTGTGCACCTATGCTCACACTACCTTGTAGTGGAGAAAGGTTTGTAATCTATAGTGATGCATCCAAGAAGGGATTGGGGTGTGTTCTTATACAAAATGATATGGTGATAGCTTATGCCTCACGACAGTTGAAAATACATGAGCAAAATTACCCAAATCATTATTTAGAGTTAGCTGTGGTAATCTTTGCATTAAAGATTTGGAGGCATTATCTTTATGGAGAAAGGGGTGACATTTATACTGATCATAAAAGTTTCAAGTATATTTTCACACAAAAGGGGCTAAATATGCGCCAAAGAAGATGGTTGGAGCTGATTAAGGATTACGACTGCTCAATTCATTACAACCCTGGGAAAGCAAACAAGGTGGCAGATGCATTAAGTCGACAAGACCGTACTAGCTTATCAATGATGAGGATCACAAAAGATCCTATATTTATTGATTCACAAAGGATGGATCTTTGAATTATAATGAATGGGAAAAAATCGTATCTTTCTCAAATGAATGTTCAACAATCTATAAATGTGAAGATTAAAGAGGCTCATAAAGAAGATGTCTAGTTACAAAAAAAGGTGAGAAATGTTCCTAAATTCAACCTTGATTGTGATGGGATAATAAAGTTCAGGAATCGGGTTTGTGTTCCTCCCATCCCAGAATTAAAGAAGGAGCTGCTGGCTGAGGCTCATAGTTCTTCATTCTCTATTCATCCTAGAAGCACGAAGATGTATATGGACCTGAAAGAGTACTTCTGGTGGGATGGCATGAAAAGAGATGTTGCTGAATATGTATCTCGATGCTTGGTTTGTCAGCAAGTTAAAGCTGAGAGACAGAAGTCTAAGGGAATGTTACATCCATTACCCATACCCGAATGGAAATGGGAAAACATCACTATGGACTTTTCCACCAGACTTCCTAAAACATCCAAAATAAATAATGCTATCTGGGTTATAGTTGATCGTCTTACGAAATCTTCACACTTCATTGCTATTAGAGATGATTTTTCTCTTGATTAGATTTCCAGGATATATGTAAAGGAAGTGGTAAGATTGCATGGAGTACCACTTTCCATTATATCTGATCGGGATCTGAGGTTTACCTCAATGTTCTGGTGAAGTCTACATCATACTCTGGATACAGAGTTGAGTTTCAGCACTGCTTATCATCCTCATATAAACGGTCTGTCTGAGAGGAAAATTCAAACTCTAGAAGATATTTTGAGAGCTTACTCTATGTATTTCAAAGGTGGTTGGGATCAACACCTACCTTTGGTGGAATTTTCTTATAATAATAGCTTCCAATCTAGTATTCAGATGGCTCCTTATGAAGCTCTCTATGGAAAGAAATGCAGGACTACAACTTGCTGGAATGAAGTTGGGGAAAGAAAGCTATTAGGACCTGATCTTGTTGATGAGATGGCAGAAAAGGTCAGATCTATTAAACAACACATAATAGAATCTCAGAGTTGACAAAAAAGTTATGCCGACAACTGAAGAAAAGACTTAGAGTTTGAAGTGGGTGATAAAGTGTTCTTACGAATGTCTCCCTGGAAGAGGGTCATGAGATTTAGAAAGAAGGGAAAGTTGAACCCTAGATATTTCGGTCCTTTTGAAATTCTGGATCATGTTGGGAAGGTAGCTTACCAATTGGCGCTTCCACCGAATCTCTCTCAAGTTCACGATGTGTTCCATGTATCTCTTCTGAGAAAGTACATACCTGATCCTTAACATGTACTCAGCTCAGAAGTTGAACCACTAGAACAAGATCTTTCTTATGAAGAACAGCCGATAGAGATTCTGGATCATAGAGAAAAATTCCTATGGAAAAGACCACTCTCTTGGTGAATTTTTTATGGAGGAACCACCAATTATAAGAAGCTACATGGGAACTTGATGATATGATAAGGGAGAGGTATCCTCATCTGTTTGTTAAGAAGTGAAGAATTTCGAGGGCGAAATTCATTTTAAGGGGGGTAGAATGTAACACCCGAGACTTTTATGATAAATATTTTGTTTTTATGTTATATAAATCATCAAAGGAATCTTTCACTACACACAACACTATCTTGGATTGCTTTAAATGCAACCGCGGCCTTCCTCGATAGCTTATGTCGTACGCAATACCGAGTTTCACTAAACAACGATATATTATAATATTAGCCGTTATGAATAGTATTAACTGATTTTTGAATTTTATAACATTTTAATTCATCTTATACATTTTCTATAATGAGGTATGAAAACAAAATCGGTTTTTTGGATAAAAGAAGTATTTTTCAAAAAATGCAGTTTTACCGCCTATTGATGGCACACCCACATTAAATATAGTTTTTGACAAGTTTATAAGTTAAATTTTACAAAATAAAATTCTTCATTAGAATTAGGATATAAAAATTTACTTTGGATAAACTTTTCATATTATTCTGATAACTTTCATATTTTAATGAATAGTAAAAACATGCTATATTTTAATTTAAAAAAACTTTTTTCATCACAATACTTTATATGGTTAAATTATAATATTGATTTTTTTTAAAACAAAAATAGAATATATTTTTACCATTTAATATAATTTATGTCATTAGCATTAATTTTACATTGAATTCATAGCTAAAAACATTTCAATCTTTGGCAATGTTTTAACTTTTAAAACCCGTTTTCTTAACAACAGGATTAATTTTAAATTAATAACTGCAACTTCTGTATTTTTAATTTTGAAAAATGGATTCCATATTTGGAATTAGTGGGTCCAAATTATGTTAATAGGTGACTTTTATTTTTTTGATATTATGAATAGTAACTATGGTAATTTTTTTTATTTACTACGGTTAAAGGTAAATAGGGTAATTCAGGGTTAAAATAATATTATAATAATTCAAGATTACCTTGAAACTTGTCCTAACCTTATTGGATGAGTATTTTCCAACCATGGGCATCCTTGGGTCGATTTTGGGACCCCATTGAGCCACTTGGTAGTGACAATGACAATTTGGATTCATTAATTTAATGTGAAGACAAAATTGGCATGAACGAAAATCTTTTAGTAACAAATTTTTATAAGGGGTTATATGAATTATATTTTCAACTATAAATATTAATTAGAAATCTAAAAATATTTCCTACATGATGATATTTTTTTATAGTTTTCAGACACCAAATAAATTAAATTATTTATGACACAATAATGATGAAGTATTTACCTCATTAATAAATGATTTAAATAAATAAGATTATAATAATTAAAATATTTTCCAAAACATGTCCAATTCTTATTGGATGATTTTATTTCTACCATGAGTCATCTTATCTTCATCTTTAATGATTTTTGGACCTTTTGAAACCGAATATAAGTTTATAATAAAATAATATTTCCACACTTTCCAAAGGTGCCCCTCTCCTCCCTTATAAAAGGGCACCTCCTCCCTCTCTTCCTCACACCAATTTGAGCCTTCATGATCGGTCAACCCCTACCCATTTAACTTCCCCACTTCCTTAGAAACCTACTAGAGGTATTGGTCCTATAAAAAGGCCAAATCTAGTGCCTTAAGAGAAAGTTTAAAGGAGGCACTTCGAGAAAGAGGTAATACCTTCTACCGTTTACTTCAAGTTCCATTCTTCTTATAATCCCACTTCTTTAGTTGTTTCATTATGAGGTAATAACATCAGAATCTCTCATATACTGATATTTTATTTTAAATATGAAACAACCCTATTTCACCTCTTATCCATCCTACGGAAAACGAAATCACTGCACGTGCGTACGTAAGGAATACCGTCTCCACGCCGTGGTGTAATCTGTTTTCCACCACCACCTTACTTGGATGGGTATAATGGTGTAAAGAATAACTATATATGATTATTTTAAAGTGATATTAATTCTGAAATAGTTTACATACACTTCAATACAATTCCACGATCATGGGAACGATATCATCGCTCATGCATATGTACGACCTACCGTCTCCACGATGTGATGCGACTCGTTCTATATGATCTTCATTGAATAATGATTATATAAATGAATTGAATGAATTAATGTGATATATATTACACTAATAAAATTCTGTAAATGATGTATCTATATCCTATAAAGAGGAATAATAATTTATTCGACAAAACACGCATAAGAACAGAAAGTAATAAACACCCAAATAACAAGTAGTAATGAAATATTACTAATAAGAAGCTAAGAATATGACCATATATGATATCATAACAATGAATATGATTCTGTAATAAGTCAATGACATTATTTCATTCATTATACAGGAGTTTCGGACATGTACAAAGCATATCAGACCTAAGGTAAGGGAAAATATCACAATCTCATTTTTATCCGAGATTGTTTATACTTTGGTATTTACTGGGGTGTATTTTATCATCCACATCCATGTTTTCTAAATATGTAATATTATTTCCATCCACCTACAGTTGTTCAAATCCAATTTTACCCTTCGGTGAGTTTTATTAAAAGATATGAAAGGATTCTTTTGTCGTTTTTCATACGACGTACTTTTTGACTTTTCCGAAAAAAGTACTAGAAGAATGTTTTTTTAACTTATACGGCATGAATGGATTTTTAAAACATTATTTCCAAGAATCTTCCTTTACAAGTTTTCAAGTTTATTTTTAATCAACTTCTTTTAGATTAAAATTGTATGACATGTTAAGAAAGGAAAAATGTTTTTGAAGTAGAAAGTATATTTTCCTCAAGAATGGACTTCAAGTGTTTTATCAAAATTATTTTCCATCTAAGATAGTATAGGGTTCTGTTTATATGCCTATTATTACATTGATATGATTATGTTGTGATGGAAATATTTTTATGAATTTCTTTATCTTATATGAATTGTTTTATGATGTCATGATGTTTAAGATTCCTATTTTTATTACATGGGTTATGCTATGATGTATGGTTTATGATTTTTTGGCACACATAAGAATGGTATCATTCTGAGATGGGTGGGACCTATATCTCCCTCCAATGCATTGGGTCAAGATTTTATATCTCATGAGATAGACATGGCTGGAACGGCAGGTTAAACCAGTTCAGTGAAAGAGGACCGAAACAAGGAGTGAACTCGGTTCAGAAATGGACTTTGTCCACTAAGATAGTCTTGGAAATTAGTCTTGACTAATAAGAAATGATTCTCTATGACTATGTGTGTATGCCACAAAGTTTCATGTTTTAATTTATGATTATTGGGATTACATTTCTCTACCATGATTTATCCCATGTTATGAAATTATGATCTCTTTTACAGGTTAAGATTTTAAAAATGTTATGTTCTTATGAATATGATGTGATTGATATTTCTTTTGTTTACCCATACTGAGATTTGAGCTCACCCTTTTGAATGTTTTCTTTCCCCAAGTCAGGAAGAAGGTTATTAAGTAAGATATTCCAAAAAGGGACTATAGATGTGATGAAATAAATGGGAGACAGTGTAGATGCTTTATGAACCAGTTGTTTATGTTTCCCAGTTTCTAAAGACACTATACCTATACGGTCCTTTCATTGTTTTGTTATATTTTGTAATAAGTATGCTTCAATTTTGAAGTATTAACCATGTATGTAAAGTATGGGTAGTTATAGTTATCCCATCTTTAGAAACAATATGACCATGGAAAGAAATTTGTTGTAACCAAAACTCACACTTTCTGAATTTCTCATACAATTTCTTTTTGTTAAGGTTTGAAAAATAACCATTAAATGTATTTCATGCTCCTCTTTAATTGTAGAAAACACCAAAATATCATCAATGAAAACAACCACAAACTTATCCAAGAACGCATGGAAAATTTTATTCATTAAGTCCATGAATACAGCAGGTGCATTGGTTAGCCCAAAAGCCATTACTACAAATTCATAATGGCCATATCTTGTACGAAACATGGTCTTTAGAATATCTTCTTCCTTTACCTTCAACTGATGGTACCCCGATCTTAGGTCAATCTTTGAAAAATACTGAGCTCCCTGGAGCTGATCAAACAAATCATCGAATTGAGGCAATGGATATTTTTTCTTAACAGTGATGTTATTCAAGGATCTATAATAATGAAAAGTCTCATAAAACCATCTTTCTTTTTAACAAATAAAACAAGAGAACCCCATGGTGATGTTCTAGGTCGAATGAAAAATTTCTCTAATAAATCTTGCAATTGCTCCTTCAACTCTAAAAGTTCAATTTAAGCCATTCGATAAGGGGGTTTCGAAATTGGCTTAGCATCAGGAACTAAGTCTACAGTAAAATCAACTTCCTGATCTAGTATTATTCTAGGAAACTCATCAGGAAAAACATCAGGATACTCATTTACCACTGGAAAATCATTAATCTGAATAGTTCCCTTGTTTTCAACAATATGTGCAAGGTAACATTCATTTCCATCTTTTACAAGTTTCTCGGTCTCTTGATACATTATCAAAAGTAAGGGTTCATTCTTGTACACAAATTGAAAGGTTTTCTGAAAAAAAAACTTATTTAGCTCTACAATCAATCTTAGCATGATAAATAGCGAGCCAATCCATACCCAATATAACATCAAACTCTACTAGAGGCAAAATAATAAGGTTTTCAATTAGGTTATTTCCATAGATAAGGATAGGAAGATTCTTATAAATTATTTTTGCCTCAAAATTTCCCCCAGCTATTTTTTCCACAAGTTCAGAAGTCATTTCTTGAGATGGTATTCCCATTTTACTAGAAAAGTTTTCAGAGATGAAAGAATGTGTATGACCCCGAATCAAACAACACACTGACATAATCTGAAAAAACAAACAAAGTACCTGATACCACTTCATTTGATCGCCCGACATCTGCTGAAGTAGTTGCAAAGGATTTCACCACCCCTTTCTACTTGTAGTCTAACTGCTTCCCATCACTCGAGCTCTTTGTCAGACACTCGTTTTTATAGTGACCCATCTCATTGAACATAAAACATTTCACTAACTATAATTCAAATTGAGTCTTACCTTCACCCTGATCATTTTCAGTGCAATCACGAGCCTTATGTCCCATCTTACCACATCGGTAGCACTTTATATAATTCAAAAGACATTCCCCATCATGCCTTTTACCACATTTATCACAAACTAGAAACTTATTTTTCTTACCGTCAGACCTTTTTGATGAATTCTTTCCTTTCTCCTGCCACCTCGGTCTCTTCTTCTGCCGGTTTTTATAGAACAATTGATCATCTTCAAACTCCATTTCCACCTTCTCATCACATCTAACAAGCTTTTCATAACTTTTGAACTCACGAGAAGAAAATTCCCTTCGATATTTTGGCTTTAATCCTGAGTAAAAACGATTGATTTTACTATCAAGGTCTCGGATAAAATTTGGAGCATACCTAGCCAATCGAGTGAACCTCTCTTCATAGGCAGCCACTGAGTCTTCCTCTTGCATCAATTCCAATAATTGTTTTTCCATCCTAAGTCGAATAGCCTTAGGAAAATACTTCTCAAGAAACATACCTTTGAATTCATCCCAGTCAAGAGCATCAATCTCATCAGTGCCCCTGATATTTTTAACCATCGACCACCACTAATCTGCTTCACCCTCCAAATGGTAAATAGCAAGACTAACCTTTTGATTGTCTGAACACCCCATGACATCGAAAATCGTATCCAGTGCTTTAATCCACCCTTCAGCTATCACAGGGTCAGATGATCCTCTGAATGATGGGGGATGTTTCCTCATGAAATGTTCCACCATGAATATGTTCCTCGACAGTTGATCTGGCTGATCTCGCGCATGGATACCACCACCATTTATCGCTTGAGTCAACTGTTCCATTACTGCAACAAACTGTTTAGTTCCAATTCTGATCATCTCAGGATGCTCATTCGGAAGGTTATTTCCTTCTGTATGCCTTCCTAGCACTACTTCCCTATTTCCTCTATGGAAAACCATTCTGAAAAAACATGTCTTAGATGAAGAAACATGGTAATCTTCAAATGCTATATCATTTCAATTTGACCATAAAGAAATATTTTTGGATAATCATTTAATAGAATTCTAACTCCTAACATTATCTAAACCAACCTCTGATACCAACTATAAGTCCCCAGCCTTAAACAATACTTAATCTTGATTTATTTCAAGAATACATGTTGAGGATCTTTTCAGGTTTAGAGTTTTAGAGAATTAGATCATAAAACATGCATTACATTCCACATTAAAACAAACTGGTTAAAAAAAGATAGTATTCATTTTTCCTATCAACAGAAACATATTTAAAATAAAACATGGATTATTTCTTTACACTTCCTTGACACTATCATCATATCATGTACCTTTCCCTTGACCTGTGAAAAACATTTTAAAAAACTTGGGATGAGCATAAAAATCTCAGTAAGAGATATAAAAATATGGAAAGGAAACATGAATACATATATACATAAGAATGAAATCAAACATTACAAATAAAACATAATAACTTTGACATAAATCATCAAATCATGAATAAATCATAGAAATCATAAGACATAATGGTAACTTGAGACATTCATAACATTCTTATGTAGGGAGTAACCCTCTTGGTTACGTTTGGAATACCCATCACATTATATTCCCTAAATCTCTTTAGAGAAACCTCAATGTTTAACCCCTTCGCGTTAACCAATGCATTGGAGAGCTATATCGGGCTCACCCACCCTTATTTTATCACGGAACCACCCATCTTCATAATAATTCCCAAAAACCATAACATAAACATATCACATAAAACAAGCATAAAGGTAACATAACATTTCCACTTTTCAATCACAAGATATCAATACAACACATTGATATAAAAACATTATGAAAACCATTTTCAATACCAAAATAAAATAAAAGTAAAAATGGTATTTATTTTTAATTTAAAAAAAGGTATGGCTTGTATAGGAAGCCGAAACTCAAATAATGGTCACGGCGGCGGAGAAGTCGTTGTCGCCGCATACGTAAGAAAAAAACATTACCTTTTGTCATTTAGTAAAATGCTTCCTATAATAATATTCCTTTTGGATAAATGTTAAAGTCAAAGGGGTTTATACACCATATAAAATAAGGTTTTCTATAAAAAAAATATGTCTCAATGAATGGAGATTGAGACAAAGTCCCATACCTCAGGTCCGACTTGACTCGATCGCTCTTTAACCTCCTGAATAATAAACATGAGTTAATTTATACTTTCTTAAGAACCTTTTTTCAAGTTAATTATTCCTTTTATATCACTTATTACCATGTTATGAACACTATCTAATTATTTAGGTTAATAATGGTCATTTTGTCAATCATTGGTACGTGAGTCAAAAATAAAATCTTTATAATTACAAGTTGTTCATGGGGTAAAATATACATTATGTCCAGAATTAGATTCATGATTTAGATATCATATATGTCATATATATCCAGTATATACATGCATTTACAATATTACATAACATTAAGAGGTAATAAATGAAATGCACCGTTCATGGGGACTGTAAGCTGTACGTACGCATGAACGCTACTTTCATTTCTATTTCGTATTTTATGGAATGGAATCACAATGATATAAAGGTATATTATAATTCCAGTATAATATCATATATAATATCATTAATTCCAAACTTTATACATCCCACATATGGCATTAACGAATCAAATCACTTTGAGGGGGCGGTAGTCCGCACTTCCTAAAATAAAGATCTCGCGTATACCCATAATGGAAGCCATAAAGGTATGCATAAATGAAAAATATAGAAGCTTAAGGAAAACATAAACATATTATATATCATATATGAATAGAGTGGCATCTTAATGGACACCTTTCAAGGTGTTATATGAATGTTGAACAATCATCGTTTCGTGAGGCAGAAATTCGCCATCCACGGAAACAGTATGTTCTTTAACCATTAGATGTAGGTGTGTGTAAGTGTAGCTCGAATAATTCGTATAAAAACATCCTAGTATATTTAATATACTTTTTTTGTTACTAAATAAAGTAATAAAAAGAGTTTAGGGGGTTGGAGAAGCAAAATAAAAATAAGAACACAAGAGAAGACACTACCTTTAAAACGGGTAACTTTTTTTGATTTGAGCTCAAAGGCTTCATTGGGAAGACTTCTGGCCAAAGTGATGCTTCAAGGAGTAATATAGGGATGTGTAGAGATAAAATGGACAGGGGTTGGCTGAGCCAAAGGCTTGAGATGTGTTGGTAAGGTGGTAGAGGTGGGGGGCTATTTATAAGAGGAGAGGAGGGCACTCTTGGAATGTTATAAAAGGTTACTTTATTATAAACTTCTTTTCGGATTTAAAAGTTCCAAAATTATATATTTCGAGTTTAAGTTGACAGGAGTTCGAAATACACCCATACAATAGGTTTTTTACATGTTTATGTCTTAGAATTTACATTCTCTTTTCATTTTTTTAAAATTGTTAAATAATGAGGTAATCACCGCATCATCATGGTGTTATAAATAATTAAATTTATTTAATGTCTAAAAATTATAAAAAAAATATCATGATGTCGAAAATAGTTTTAGCGTTATAATGAATATTTATAGTCAAAATTATGACTTGTATAACCCTATTTAAAAATTGTTTTAGTAAAACAACTCATGTTTGTGACATTTTAATTATAACATTAAATAAAAATTTATTAATGTTATTTTCCCACCAAAGTGGCTCCATGGGGTCCCCAAGTTGACCCATGGATTGTCTTGGTCGGACATGACACATCCAATAAGGTTAGGACATGTGTCAATGTCATTTCATATTATTAAAACATTATTTATACCTTAAATTACACTAATTACCTCTAATCGCGATTAAAAACGTAAAAGTTACTATTCACCGAAAAATTATTTTAATCCCATTGAACCAAATTTTACTTATTAAAGACAACTATGTATGTCTGATTTTTGAAATTAAAAACACATAGGTGGTAAAATTTCATTTAAACGGAAAATCAGTTTTTATAAGTACCACTTAGTGGTTTCACTATTCATCAAAAATTGAAGGTTTTCAGAAAAATACCATAACTTCACCCTAAGAAATATTTGATATTCTGAATTAAAAAATGATGTCTATTTTAAAAAATTAGAATCATATAATTTACATTAATTAATTTTAAAATTAATTCTCGTTGTCAAAACAAATGGCGTGCTTTTATGAAACAATAAGTATCAAAAGATTGACACTAGTTTAAGTCCAATTTCAAAGTGAAATTAATTCAAAAGACCACTATTGGGTTAAATGGTAAAAATAAATTCTATTTGAACTTTAAATACAATTCAAAAGATAATATAATCATATAAATAAATTAGATTAAAAAGAGGTTTTGAATTAAAATACAACATTTTTCACTATTCATTTAAAAAATGAACTTTATCAGAAAAATACCAAAAATTCACAGAAACTAAATTTTGATGTCCCGATTCTAAAGAATAATTTTATTTGGTCCAATAGAATGTATAAGAGTGACCAAAAATATACCTAATGACGGTTCACCATCAAAAGGTGATAAGTGGACCTTTAGTGAAAATCATAGTATATATGCCTAAAATTGAAATCTTTTATTATTTTAAGCCTTTATCCTTTATTGGATAAATGTAAAAACATTTAACAAACATATATAATCATATTTTAGTTATTTCCATTCATTCCCGCCAATACAACGACTACGTGTTAACTACCATTTAAAATAATATTATTTTATTACTAGTATGCAACGTAAGATTTCAAAGAAACTCTTTATTGCGTATCGGGTACGCTATCGAACATAGCAACCCATTTAAAGTAAAATTAATATTTAATTAGTAAATGTTAATAAATATGAAAATTATTTTTTCTTTATTTACCTGGGATGTTACATGGTGTGGCCGCTAGCACTCGAAGGGTCTCTATTTTGTTTAAAATGGACCATATTTTAAGTGAAAACAACAACCGACCTAAGGAAATCTGACCAAACACATTCGGATTGCATTGATATTTTAAATGGGGGGTCATGGAATGTGATCTATCAGAGGCCTCATATATATCAAGTCATGGTTGGCCTGGTATACTAGGGTGATCATGTGTTTGGGTTTATGATACTTATGGGCTTATATCTGGATGAAAATACTCCCATTTGGTAGGGTGGATATGCTTATGGGTCTTATTCCTTAAATGAGGATACTCTCATAGGGGGGGTATGATATGTATATAGGAATTATTCCCCAAATGAGAATACAACCATAGGAGTGGGATGAGATTCTTATCAGGAATATTCACTAAATGAAAATAATCCCATAGGGGAGGGCTGAGATGATTATATAGATTATGCCTCAAATGAGAATACACCCATATTGGAGGGTTGATATGCTTATAGGGATTTTTATTTGGATGATAATACTTCCATATGGTAAAGAATATATTCTTCTTAGTATTATTACCTAAATAAGGGTACTCCCATAGTATAGGGATGAGATCATTGTAGGTCTTATGCCTCAGAATTGGAAGAACACATATGGGTGGTCTGAGATACTATTGAGGGTATTCCCTGGATGTGAAAACTCCCATAAGTGGATTTCCATGATGGAGTATAAATACAACTCAAATATTGGAGGTCAATGATAATTATTTATATAGTGGGGAGACCATGGTATATTATATGTTTTGTGTGGTTCTTATGATGTACTCAGAGAAACCATAATATTGGATGAAGTAGGTATGGTTGATCAAGCTTTAATACTTGAGAATCAATGTGTCCTGATGTAGATGGGGTAGGACTTGGTCAAACTATATTTTTATAATGCCAACATGATCCTTTTTAAATGCATGGTAAATGTTCAGCACTTGGAAAATTAATTTGGGTTTACTCATGGTCATGGATTTGAGGATCAATGATGATTTTTATTAGTTTTATTCCAATTCTTTCTCAACTAGGTTGTGCATATTTCCTGATCATGCACTTACAATAGCCTATTGCAGGTTTAATATTTGGGGTTTATTAATGAGATTCATCCCCCCACCCAAGTATGTGCACCTTAGTGTGTGTACAAACCTTATAACTTCTTTGAGGTTGAGAATATGATGCATAGTGGATAGAGAAATGTCCAATTATTTATGTATTGATAAAATACACCCATGTGGATTCCTTACGATTGAACTGGAAAGCCCCCCGGACACCCCCTACCCCCCTTGGACAGCCACCCCAAACCCTTGAACAGCCACCCCAATCCCTTGAACAGCCCCCAAACCCCCTGAATTATGAATTGATTTCTTTAAGTACTTGATTAACATATAAATTATGTGTTAATGGTGTACGAGTATAATTGTTTTATGGGTATACTTGGTCTAATTTTCTTATGATTTATGAGTTAATTTTGTATGGATATACTTGCTTTAATTGGATTATTGAGATGCTGTTTTTTTTTGCAGGTGTTCGGGTGTGCTGCTGCAGATTTATCGGAGCAGCAGAGACGGAATTTATCAGTGCTCTTTTAGCGCTGATAAATCGGGCTTTTATCAGTGATAAAAAAGTGATGATAAACTACACCATTATCAGCGCTAAAGAAGCACTGATAAAAGATAAGTTTATCAGCAGTCTTTTAGCGCTGATAAATCATGCTTTTATCAGCGCTAAAAAGGCGCTGATAAAACAATCATTTATCAGCGCTAATGAATTTCTTGTTTAGATCTGATAAAAGGTTGTTTTATCAGTACTTTTTTTAGCTCATATAAAGTAACCCTTTATCAGCGCCGAGGTTTACAGCGCTTTTTTAGCACTATTGATGCCCGTTTTTGTAGTAGTGCATACTCCCCCAAATCATACGGACAACAATATTGGGAACATATACCCTTTCCAAATGGAGTTAATCGGTCCAATCTGGTAACTACTCCAAGGCAGGCACATACACTTTCCCATTATAACCACTTCTCCCAGAAAGCGGCCCCAACTAAGTATAAGAGAACATAAAAGAAGAAGTCTCACCAATTATTGTTGGAAAATAAAGAGTTGAGTCGAGATGTGGCTCCTCTTAATGATGGAGTTCTTGAAGCCCTCAGACATTTATCTATTGTTTCTCAAGATACTACTCGCCCATTTCCAAATTTTGGGAGTGGTAGTTTTAACTCTGAAGTTTCTCATCGTACACTTCATTATGAGGGCTTGCGTCATGAAAATTTGGTCAATCCAGAGTTTCTATCTCTGGATGAAAGTCACAAGAAACCCTCCATGTTCACAGAAGACCAAGGAGAAAGAAGATTTATCCATTGATATAATCCACCATGGTGATCCTCCCCATGATGGCATTCGCTGTGAAATTCCTCACTATAGTAGTATCTCACATTGTCAAAAAAAATCAATAATTGACAATATATCAATGAGAAAACACTCATATCTCGAGATACTTGCAAACACAAGGCCAATCTTGTCTTATGCCTTGTCATTTACAGGTGAAACACTTTCTCTGCAAGAAGATATTTTAAGGGAATGGTCCTTCTCCGAACCTCCCTTGGGTCAATTTTCTTCTAATACAGAGCATCCCCTTTGGTCAAACCAAGTGGAGAAATCTCTAGTGAATGATGATTAATAACTATTAAACATGAGGAAACAATTAGCTAAAAGTGAAATACGAGTCATGTTCTGGACATCAAAAAATTCTCAGTATGATATTCCAGAATTGATAACAGAAAATTGAATTAATGACATTTGTCTCAACTTATGGAAAACACTTTTTCATTTGAAAACCAACGTATTACCATATGATGAATATCAAAATCATGTAAAGGTAATTGAAGAGTTGCAGTGTCTAATTGACTTGGAATATCTCTCAGTTTCCCAACATCCAAAGGATAAAAATAGCAGAGAACTATTCAGCGTGTATGCCTCATTACTCTAAAAAGGCTACACCAATTAATCTCGGATTCCCCATCTAGTGTTCACATCAGTGGATGGTCTGCATATGCATCATTGCATTTCAATACACTCCAAAATCAAAAAAGTCCGCCAAAATTGGTCTCATGCAATATTATTTCCCACGGTCATCCACAGTCAATAGGTTTTGTATGTAGTCAACTGTATGCTCAAGAACAGGCCTCAACTAGTTTTCATCAGAATTAGGACCAAAGAGAAGAAGTTGTTGAGTTAAATTTACATCAAGCCTATGAGAATCATGAGCTGGAATCCCATTTATAAGATGTTAGGTGTTAGAAAATGAGTGTTTCTAAAATAGCACTGTGATCTTCTGAAACAGATGATTTTACTGATTATCGCATAATGTACCCAATAAATTTTCAAACCTAAATCCGCAAAATCAGAAGAGCAGTTGCACTAATTTCAGCTATTGTAGTTCAAGAATATCCCCAGCTACAAGGCTAGGGGATCATCTAATTCAACCTTAATATTCATTAAACAATGTTAAAAAATGTGAAGAAGAAGAACAAGAAAAACCCATGCCTGCAGGGCTGGGGTCTTTTTCACATTTGCAATCTCTTTCCCAATGGAAGTCAGTTTTCCCCCAATTAGGGAAGAAGCCATAAAGAAGGAATAAAACATAACTATCTAATTATTTCCTTTGAGTTACTGTCCACCAAAAAATTCCAGGTAATTCTTCATATAGAATAACAGAGTCTCATTAAAGACACCAAAGAAGAAGAACTTGTAGAAACACTGACAGAATGCCATCAATGCATTATGCATCAGTAAATTTCATTAAAACCATTGAAGAAGATCCTCCAGAATAAAATTCCAGTTCAAAGGAATTGTAAGATGAAGTTCTTGTCCATAATATGGTACACACCGAGGAAAATGAAGAAGGTGTGCATACCTGAAATCAGTGGCTTACCCAGAATCTTGGAATGCCTTCAAATAACCAACTCCCCCCACTCAGAAAGGCATCTAACAAGGGGAAAGGAAAAATTCAGATTACATCTCACTTTTCCACTAGATAAGGTCAATATATATGGCTTGAAGAGAGATTTTAATAACAATAACTGGAAATAAAATAGTTGGAAAGAGTCAAGACATAGTTACTTTGAAACAACATTTTTTCTTGGCGTACTCCCCAGACAAATCCTCAACTTGAAAATACTGTAGGAACTCCTCATCAAAAAGGATTTGTAGTCACTATAGATATGGATAATTAATTCCCTCTATTGGGTACACAATCAATATAGGATAGTATACATCTTGATAGACCTGTTCTCATGGGTTATCCAAGGCAGATATCAGCACCACCATTAGTGGTTTTACCGGTCATTGCACCAGCTCATGCTCCAATCTCAATACCTGCACAGAATCCAACTCATCTGGATATTCCCCAAAATCTTATAAACACAATTGAGGTATTAAAAACTATATTGGAAGCTATTGTGGAATGATGTGCACTAGTTCATCTAGAAAAGAGTGCTTACCCTGAATGGGTGGCTGCAATTCCTCACCCTCCAAATTTTGTGAATACCACATTTCCAATCTTTAATGGTTTGGGAGACCTGAAACAACACTTAACACATTTTTTCATGTTGTTATACTTTGATGGGAACTTATCAACAACAAGAAACAGTTATGCTTAGGTTTTTTGTGTAGTCATTACAAGGACCAGCTCTTGTCTAGTATACAAGTTTTCAATCTCGATCCATTATTATATGCGAAGATCTCCATCAAAAGTTCCTTCTTCAATTTAGCTCAATGATACCAAAGACAATAGTTTTTTATCTTACCAATTTTAAAAAAAGGGAGAATGAAATACATTTAGATTTCATTACATGATGGAAAGGATTAACATATTCTTTTAGTCTAGCACTCCCTCAAGAATAGTTACTGCCAATCATTGTGGAAAATATGTGTGATGAATTATTCCCACCATTGATACATGTGAAATAAACAAGAGGGTTTTGAGACCTTATATTTATCGCTCAACAAAATAAAGATTCTATTATAGAAACTAAGGCTACAAATCGTGTAATTCCATCAGTTCCACGAAGGAGGATATGAAAGGCAGAAGCTGCTATAATCACACTCAAACAGGCACATGTACCTACTTCTACTTCAAGACCTTCATCATACCAAAGGGCTTATCCTCCTGAGCATCAGTAGCAATGACCTTCTAGTTCAAGATTATCAAATATAACAAAGTCAGAAACAGTTTTAGGAATTAATGAATAAAGTGTATTCTTTCAATAATGAGAAAGTTCCTTGCTACTTTATCTCACGTTTAGAAAATAATTTGGTTCAATTTCCATGTTCGAAGAAGCCAACTAAACATGTATCTGAAGATCTTCCAAATTATTTTCCCTTTCATCAGATGTTGATACAACACATTCATGAGTTATTTGTTTTCAAAGTCCTTTTGAAAAAGATGGTAGACTCTAGATAAGTGAAACTGAATAGTTCTGTCATCTCAAGTATCATGTGTTACTGGTATTGATCTAGTGGAATAAAGTGAATGGAATAAAGTTAAAAGTAAAATTTTTTAGAAATATGATGATTGGATGATCAGGAAAATGATCAACATGGCTCATGCTATTTTACAAGCACAGTTGAAACAACAAATTGTGTCTTATTCCAATCTTGACACAATAAAACCATCTACATCAAAAGGCCATTCCTCAAAGAAGAAAAGTGATCATAAGGACAAAGATTAGTCAGAAGAAGATGAGCTTGTGTCAAGGCCAAATTTTTCTTTGACCCTGGACGATTTTATGCCATCTATTTCAAAAGCACGATCATCGCCTTGCAAAATGGCACAATAAGAAGTATCTTGTCATGTAGAATCCTCCTCAGATGAAGAATTGATATTTGGTTCCATTATTATTATCCATATAACATATTCTTTTTTCAAGGATGATTCTGATTATAATGATCCTAAATTCCTTAAACCTAAATAAGAAACTGAAGGAAGAGGCCAAGGTCAAAGTTATTGGAGAAGATGCGGGAATTCAAATAAACTCCAGTTTAACTCTACCCCTACTCAAACCATATATGCGAAAGAATATCGTGGAATAGCCCTTCAACATGATCAACTAGAACAAGGAGCATCTTCTATGACTGATTGGCTCGGTTCTAACAGAATTGTTCTGAAATACCTATTAGAAGATACAAAAAAAATTTCTATGCAAATGAGTTGACTTAGAAAGTCTAATTTACCAAAGTCATTAGTGTTTTCTGGTTTATATTCAACACAAAGTACATCTACAACAGAAGCATCAACATCCAAATCACATGCAAAACCACATCTTCATGCTGGGAAATGCAGACCTTTGGATCGAATGTATAATGTTTTGAAACAATTGGCCCACGTGCCGGCCAAGTTTTAAATTCTGTATTCTTTGAATCTATCAAAAGATCTTTGAGAGGCAATCATTGAGGATTTTTCAAGCCCTCAAGAGTTTGAAATCAAATTTATTACTGCTAAGGTTTACCGTATAGAGAATGATTCTGCATAATGTCATGCATTCATATCTTCTACAGATGAGGATTAAGACCATGTGGTACATGGGAATATCAGACCTTTGTATCTATCTGGAAAGGTCAATGACATAGATACCCAAAGATCCTTCATTGATAATGGATTTGGGGTAAAACTCATTCCCGTTCATACACTTCGTCGACTGGGTTTGACTGAATCTAACTTATCTACTTCAACATTAATTTTGTAAGGATATGACCAGAATGAACAAGAACCTCTGGGATAGATTATACTCTAAACTCGGTTTAGAGATATTGTGTCTAATTCCGATTTCATGGTTGTTCGTCAGGACATGGCCTTCAATATTTTTCTTGGAAGGCCTTTGATGCATCAACATGCATCCATACCCTCATTATAACACAAATTTCTGAACTAATATTTCAATGGACAAATCAGGACATTTTATGGTGACAAGGCTCCATTCCAAACATGTGAATCTTAGTAAATTGCGGAAGAGTTTTATCACACAAAAGGAACGAAGCCCATGAAAAAGGAGATAACCAGAGCTAATGCTCCAAATGGACTGGAAAAGATCCCAACAAATCCATTCAAACATTTGATTACAGATTATGTGTTACCTATCAATCAGGTTAAAAGGGTAGAACCAAATCCAATGACTTATCCTGTAATTTCCATTGTGTCAATTGCGTAAATTGAGCTTGATAACATGAAAGAAATTATTGATACACCAAGCAATGATGGAAGCCTGAAAAGAGATGTTTTCATTTCATCTACTAAACTAAAAAATCCTCTACTTTATCAATCAGAATGTAAGAAATTGTATTAATTCTAGGGGAAGACAATGATATTGATTCTCAATCCATCAATCTTCCTTTGTTACCATAGGATGGCCCTTCATCATCAGTAGGGTTAGATATGGTCGCCTCTTCTTCAGGATGTTAAAATACTGACTCCTCCCCAAACTCTAGGAGTTTCTCTTGGTCAATAACTATGAAAATGGAAACAGAAGAGGTAACACATAATGAAGAAGAACAGGATGATCTCAGGGATGCTCCTTCATCATTTGAAGAAGGTGTCTCTACCACTGTGTATGAACTCAGAGAAATAAATATGGGTATAGAAGAAGATCTACGCCCCACTCTAATTAGTGTGGCAATGACCTTTGAAGATCAAGAGGTGTATACTTTTATTCTAAATAAACATAGAGATATATTTTCTTGTAACTACATAGAAATGTCATGTCTTAATCCTGATGTAGCCACCCATCATTTGGGTTTTCCAGAAGAACATCATGGATCTAAGCAAGTAGTAATAAGTGAACACCCAACTCATGCTTCTAAAATTGATGTTGAAGTTGATAGGCTTATAAAGGCTTACTTTTTAGGGATGTTTAGTATCCCAAATGGATGGCCAATATTGTCCCAGTGAAAAAGAAGAATTGTCAAATTAGAGTTTGTGTGGAATTCAGATATCTTTACCAGCATTGTCCTAAAAATGATTTTCTAGTCCCGATTACAGAACTTCTAATTGATGTAATAGCTAAATATGAAGCTTTTTTCCTTCATGTATGGATACTATGGGTATAATAAAATCCATATTGCCCCAGAGGACGAAGAATTTACATCCATTAGGAACCCTCAAGGTGTGTTTTGTTAACAGGTAATGCACTTTGGTTTAAAGAATGGAGGTGCGACATACCAACATGCCATGCACCATATCTTTAAACCATTCTTAGGGAAATTTGTTGAATGTTATGTGGATGATATGGTTTTCAAATCAAGACAACGTTCCAATAACTTGGATGATTTGGAGACCATGTTCGATAAACTTCGGCAACCCAATTTGAAGATGAACCCCGTGAAATGTGCATTTAGGGTAACCTTAGGAAATTTTATTGGCATTGTTATATGCCATCGTGGTATTGATGTTAATCCTGATAAAACCAAATCATTCCTTGGTATGTTACCTATTTGCAATTTACAAAAATTAAGAGGAAATTAAGGAAACATGGACTATATTCGGCACATTATCGCCAATTTGGCAGGCAAGTGTTTACCCTTCACCAGATTAATGAAGAAGGGAGTCACCTAACAATGGATTGATGATTTCCATGAAACATTAAATACCATCAAGAAATACCTCTTGATTCCACCAGTATTTATGCCACCTGTTGAAGGTAGACCTATTATTATCTTTGTGATAGCTTTAGAGTGATCACTAGGTGCCTTCCTCGCCCAAAAGATTAATACTGGGAATGAAAACAACCTTTATTATCTCTGTCGAACTATTCTTGATGTGGAAACTCGGTATTCATGTATTAAGAAGTGTTTTCTGGCATTAATATTTGCAGTTCAAAAATTTAGTCACTACCTGCAACATCATGGGGTCTAATTGGTGTCTCATAATTATCCCCTCAAATTTATCCTCAGTAATCCTGTGCTAATAGGATGTCTGTCATAGTGGGCGGTTATTTTACAACAATTTGATATCCAGTTTCTACCTCAAAAGGCAATAAAAGGCCAAGATCTAGCTGACTTCCTTGATAAACATCCATCTGTGGAAGATACATCATTTAATACTGAGCTTCATAATGAAGAGGTATTCTTTATTCAAGATAATTTCCAAATATGGGAAATGTATATTTATGGCGCTTCCAGGAGTCTAATAGGAAAGAGAATGGAAAACCAAAAACACATCAAGGTTGGATTAGGAATTGTATTTATTTCCCCCAAAAATCTAGTATTGCCTTATTCTTTCCTATTATCAGAATGTGGTACCAATAATGAAGCAGAATATAAAGCTCTCATCGTAGGTTTGGAAATGGCCCTTCAGGTAAAAATGGAACATTTAAAGGTAAATGGTGATTCATAATCGGGAATCAAAGAAATTAATGGGGAATATTATATCAGAAATGAAGAATTAATTCCCTTGTGTGATTACGTCAGAGATTTAATCGATGAATTTCCCTCAGAACCGACATTTCCTATGTCCCGTGATCACAAAATTCCCAAGAAGATTCACTGGCTAGTGCATCTACAGCCTTGGTAGATCCAAATTAGGATGAGATAGTTATCAGCATAACCCATCACAGTGTGGTATCACCTTTTGTTCAAATCATAAGGGAGAAAATTAATGAAATTAACCCTATTTCTGAACAATATGGTCATGCTATGGGATAGAGAACATCCATCACACAATATCTTCAAAATGGGATACTTCCACTAGATAGGGCTGAAAAAGAATAGATCCGACGACGAGTGGCCAATTTTACTCTTTATGACAGTCCAGACCACCAAAACATCTTTTATAAGTGAGGATTTGATGGAATTCCTTTCATTTATTTTGATGGAGAAGAGACCGCAGCTATCATGAAAGAAGTACATTCACGAGCTTGTGGTGCCCACCAATCTGAGCATAGACTCTCTGATCAGATCTGAATTCTTGGATAATTTTGGCCTTCAATGACATAGGATTGTATAGATTTCACTGAAAATTGTCATCCCTTATAAGTGCATGCCAACATCATTCATCAACCCCCGTAGTTTCAACATATAGCTAAATAATCTTGGATATTTTACATATAGGGAATGGATATAGTAGGGCCTTATCATCCTGTCACGGTTAATAAGTTCATGTATATTCTCACTACTACTGACTTCTTATCTTAATGGGCTGAGGCAATACCTCACAAAGAAGTTAGATCTAAAAGCATTGTTAGTTTTGTCAAAACTAATATCATCACCTGATTTGGCATCCCACATACTATTTTGATGGAAAATGGCACCAATTTTTGTTCTGTTGATGTTAAAAAGTTATATCAGGAACATAATATCAAGTCCAACCACTCATCTCACTATCATGCAATAGCCAATGGATAGATAGAGGCCTTCAATAAGACTTTAACAAATATACTCTAGAAGATGGTGGATAAAGTTAATAAATCATGTCCTGATAAACTTTTGAATGCTTTTTGGGCTTATCAGAAAACTACTCGTACTACCACCCAAGAATCTCCTTATTCATTGGTATATGGAACTGAAGCATTTTTTCCAATTGAAATACAATTTCATTCACTTAGAGTTGCAATATGTGATTAGTTTTCTATAGATTAAAGAGTTTAAAAATTGTTCGATGAGTTGGAAAGATTAGACGAGAAAAGGATGGATACTCTCTATCATTTAGAAGTATGTCAGAACAGAATAGCGTGAGCTTTTAATAAGAAAGTTCACCTTTGTTCATTCAATAAAAGTGAATTGGTATTGTTACATAAGACTCCAATGATTCTAGGAATGAAACCTCCGAAACATAAATCAACATGGGAAGGACCCTATTCCATACACAAGGTCTATTCAAATGGAGCCTATGATTTAATCTAAATGGATGGAGAGCTCATTACAACTCCAACCAATGCAAGATTCTTGAATAAATACTTTGTGTAACTATACCATAGTCCTCACTACAAGACTTTAAACTGCACAGTACCATGTCCTCACTATATGACTTTAAACTGCATAGCCCCCATGTCCTAGTTTCAAGTCATTAAACTGCATAACAACCGTAACCGTCCATGTTTCATGACATTAAAATGTGTATCATATTCTTCCTTGTTGCATGATGTTAAACTACATGACATCATTTTTACAACTAGCATTTTCTCTATTTGATGTTAGAAGCATCCATAATAAAAAATCATTGACATCATCACTACTCTTTAGTAGTACATGAGCCCCTCTCTTTCCTATGTTTGAGTAAGATCTACATAGAGACCATGTTTCAAGAACTATGTATGGCTTGATTCTCGATTTAAATTAGATACGTAGAGATGCCAGAATCTCCAATTTGGGGCCCAACCATAATAAAAAAATCTTCTTATTTTCTTTTCTCCTCCTGTGTATGAATCAGATCTATATAGAGTGTTTTCTTAAGATATATGATGTGGTCCTTATACCATTTTATGTCTTAAGATTTACCATTTTCTCAAAATGTGTAAAAAGGCCCCCATTCTTCATGTAAAACTACATTATCTTGAGGAATATTTTTTTAAAGAACTATGTACCACTTGATTCTCATCTATTTTTGAGATACGTATAGATGCCAGGATCTCTAATCTTGGGCCTAACCAAGATTTAAAAAACTGCGTTTATTTCTTGTATATGAATCAAATCTGTGTATGAAATGTTTTAAGAACTATGTATGAATTAATTCTTTACCCAGAAATACATGTAGTGACATGTGGGTTTTATCCCTTAGTCCTGTTCCAATATGGCATTATTTTCACATCATTTCATTTTCGTCCTTACCGCATGATGTTAAAATTCATGGAAATCTAAACACCCCCATTATCTATCTGTGTCACCATTGTATTATAAAAAACTCTTACTACTCCTTGTTTCTCACACCGAGCATAGCTCAAGTGAGATTAGGAATTGGATAAGGTGCTTATTAATATATGTAAGGTGTTTTAATTCTTTATGGGTGTAACGCCCCAATCTCAGCTTCCCAGAGTTGGTGCATTACTTCGTAACATTGGCATGATCACAAAAGATCAAGTCTCAAAAGACCGATTAGTTTAGTAGCCTTGGAAACACTAGACATTCATAAATGTTACATTACATCATAAAGTGAAAAACTAATAACAAAGTCTTCATAGTCCACACTCATATCCTCTTCTGACTATCCCTGCAGGTCATTCATAAAATACTTCTTCACATCCTGGAAAATATTAAAACATTGAAAGGGGTGAGCTCAGATGCTCAGTAAGGATAACAATATTGCGGAAGCTTTCATAAATAAACATAAAAATTTAAGGCAATGTATAACTAAAACAAAAGCCTTTTAAACTTGAACATCAACATAATATGGAAAAATTAAAATGAGATAATGCCATTCACTTCTTCACATGGATATTCTACTGGTCGAATAATCACATGCAATATCAATAACCACTTTCATAATGAGGGAATGTGTAGTTACAGACATTCTGAAACATTTTGTCAAGGCCTCGGCCAAGAAATCTAAAATGATTAAGGCCTCGGCCAAAACCATAAATCAAATTGGGAAAGGGCCTCGGCCAATTCCACGTCTGGTTGTCTCATGAGACCTACCGATGCATCGAGGAGCTATAGCGAGCTCCACCCGTCACTTATTAAGTCCAATACATTCCTCATATGAATAGGTTTAAACATATCATAAACCATAACATAATCGTATCACATAAAACATGCATAAAGGAAACATAACATTTCCACATTTCAATCACAAGATATCAATACAACACATTGATATAATAAAAACGCTTTCAAAACCATTTTCAATACCAAAATAAAATAAAGTTAAAACTTTGTATTTATTTTTCATTAAAAAAATGATGGCTTGTATAGGAAGCCGAAACTCAAATAATGGTCTCGGCGGCGGAAAAGTCATTGTCGCCGCATAAGTATGGAAAGAAAGACATTCCCTTTTGTCGTTTAGAAAAACTCTTAGTATAAAACGGATCCCTTTTGAATAAACATAAAAGTCAAAGGGGTTTATACACCATATAAAAGAAAGTTGTGTATAAAACCAAATAGGCCTCAATGAAAGGGGATTGAGACGAAGTCCTTAAAAAGAAAATTTTTAAAATAAAATAGATCTATTATGTGTATTCACTATAAGTACACATAAATAATGTAAAAATACAAGATAGGACATAATAATATCATGAAATAATTTGAAATTAGGAGATTAACCCAAAGAATAGAAATTGGGTTAAGAAGTTCCCTTACCTCGTGTCTGACTTGACTCAAGCATTCTTTAACCTCCTGAATAATAAACTAAGTTTATATATACCTTATTAAGAACCATTTTCAATTTCATTATCCTTTTTATATCACTTATTACAATGATATGAACATTATGTAATTATTTAAGTTAATAACGGTTGTTTTGTCGATCTTTGGTACTTGAGTCAACAATAAACTTCTTATAATTACAAGTTGTTTATGTGGTAGAATATCCATTATCTCCAGAATTATATTCATGATTTAGATGTCATAAAGTATGCCATAAATGATAAATACAGAAGCATAAGTAAAACATAAACATATTATGTATCATATATAAATATAGTGACATCTTAATGGCCACCTTTGAAGGTGTTATATGAGTGTTGAACAATCATCGTTTCGTGAGGCAGAAATTCGCCATCCACAGAAACTGTATGTTCTTTAACCATTAGATGTAGGTGTGTGTAAGTGTATCTCTAATACTTCTTATAAAAACATCCTAGAATATTTAGGATACTGGTTTTGTTACAAAAGAAATGAATAAAAAGATTTTAGGGGGTTGGAGAAGAAAAATAAAACAAAACAACATTAGAGAATACCTTACCTCAAAATCGGGTAAATCTTTTTGATTTGAGCCAAAGGCTTCCTTGGGAAGAGTTATGCCCAAGGTGAGGCTTCTAAGAGTAAGAGGGGGAAGTTGGGAGAGTATTTTGGCAGAGTTTGGCCGAGTCAAATGGCTTGAAAGTGTGAATGAGGTGGTAGAGGTGGGGGCCTTTTATAAGAGGAGAGGAGGGGCGCTCTTGGAAAGTAAGGAAATTTTACATTATTATACAATGCTTTTCGGATACTAAAGGTCCCAAACATATATAATTCGTGGATAAGGTGATAAGGGTTAAATATCTACCCATTCAATAGTCTTTGGACAAGTGTAAGCCCTGGATTGTACATTATCTGTTCATTTTATTAAAATCGTTAAATAATGAGGTCATCGCTGCATCATAATGATGTCATAAATAATTTACTTTATTTAATGTCTAAAAATTATCAAAAAAATACTATGATGTAGGAAATCTTTTTATCTTTACAATGACTATTTATAGTCAAAAATATGACTTGTATAACCCTATGTAATTTTTTTTTTAGTAAAACATTTCATGTTTGTGTCATTTTTTACTTTAACATTAAATAAAAGGTATTTATTTCATTTTCCAACTAATGTGGCTCCATGGGGTCCCCAAGTTGACCCATGGATTGTATTGGTCGTCCATGGAACATCCAATGAGGGTAGGACATGTGTCAAGCTCATCTCATATTATTAAAACATTATTTTTACCTTAAACTACACTAATTACCTCTAATCGCGATTAAGAACATAAAAGTTACTATTCACCAAAAATTATTTTAATCTCATTGAACCACATTTTACTTCTTAATGACAACAATGTATGTTGGATTTTTGAAAATCAAATCACATAGGTGGTAATATTTCATTTAAACGAAAAATCAGTTATTTAACTACCACTTAGTGGTTTCACTATTCATCAAAAATTGAAGTTTTTCAGAACAATGCCAAAATTTCACCCTAAGCTATAATTGATATTCCGATTTCAAAAATGATGTCTATTTTAAAAAATTCCAAAAATATAAGTTGCATTAATTTATTTTATAATTAATTCCCGCTATCACAACAAATAGCGTGTTTTTAAGAAACAATTTATATCAAAAGATTGGTAATTGTTTATGTCCAATTTCAATGTTAAATTAATTCTAATGACCACCATTGGATAAAATGGTAAAAATATAATCTAATTATACTTTAAAACCACTAAATAGTATAATTTATCACTATAAATTATTTTGATTAAAAAAGTTGTTTTTAAGTATTTTTCACTATTCATAAAAAATTAGAAGTTCTCAGAAAAATACCAAAAATTCAACATAGGCTAATTTCAATATTCCGAATCCAAAAATGAAGTCCATTTTGAAATATAAAATTTCTATAATTTTAAAAAGTGGTTATTACTATTCATAACAACTACTATGATTAGTCGCGGTGTTGTAGAACTCAAAGTTGCATACAATGCAAGCTATTGCAATATTGAATGAGAAGTGTATTGTGGAAGCTCGGGGTGTTACATTCTCCCCTCCTTCAATAAATTGCATCCTCGCAATTTGAAATTTTTCTTGGAAAATAAAAGGTTGAAAATAGAAAATACCTTTGTGGAAAACCCACATCGGAAATAAGATTAATAAAATTTAGCCTTAATAAGAGGGAAAGGGAAATGAAAAAGTCACCACCCAATTATGATCTCGATTAGGAGAACATTGGTGGCAATTAGAGACATATAATTAGAGGAAAAAACGTAAATATTTGTAGGGAGTGATTGAGGTCATCAATCACAATCAACTGTCAAATTGAGGGCCTCAAAGCCTTCAATCTATGTTGATTTAAAATATCATCAGTTAAACAAGATATAAGGTATTAGGATAACACATTTTTTTGTTTTAATATCTCTTTACTAATGTTTAAGAATTAATTCATTCATTGAATAAGATATAGGTATATGTATATTTTTTCTTGAAAATTAGAGTTTCAACCTTCAACTCATCTGTCACTCAAAAAGATAATAGAACTCAAAAATATTATACTTATCCTAATTGTATAAGGTTCCAAATGTTAACACATACCATTTAGATTAGTAAAATTATTTTGTAATAACCGGGGACTTCCTGTAGACTAGTGGTAGGAAATAAAGGCCTGTTGCACTATGATTATGGGTTCAATTCCTGCAGCTTTGTCCGACGCGACGGGTTATGCGCCACCCTGCAGGTTGTCCTTTTCCTAAAACTATAGTATTATAATATTCAAAAATAATCTTCATAAATTTTTTAACCTTAAATAATACTATCCAAAGATCAAATTAATCCACTCCAACCTTTATAGTTATCCAAAATACCTCTATCAAGACTTTCTCTGAAAGGTCTCTTAATACCAAAATCAATTTATCAGATTCCCTAAACAAAGTAAAGTTTCTCTTATTGTCACATACTAAAAATATAATTACCTTCATCATATTAAAACCTTACTGAAATCAACAAGTACTGCAGTACAATCCTTATATATATATCACATTATTCTAATAACCAGAATATAATCCATGAGTCCAAAAGCACCAATACATTAGTTATTATGCTTCAACTGTAGTAACAGCATATGATTGTCCTTGATCCCTTATCCTTTTCTGAGGTAAGTTTCCCTGACGCTTAGGACATTCATTTGCATAATGCCCCATTTCCCTACAATTGTAGCATTCAACATTGATAGCCTCTTTCTTTCCCTTGCAATCACGCGCCTGATGACCTTTTTCCCCACATTTATAACAAACTCCAATTCCTTTTAGGCAAGTACCAGGGTGATTCTTCCCGCAATTATCACATAATGGAAAATCCTTCTTTCCCTTTTTCCCTTTATCTGTCTCTTTTTTCACCGTTCTCTTCTTCTCTTGCTTTACTTTGTTGTCATAAGACTTAGAGAATTCCTTTTCTGTCTTGATATCACATGAGACAATATCTTCGTATGTTGAGAACGATTGTGATACTAAAGTTCGACAGAGAAATGGTTTTTACCCATCAAAGAAACGATCAATATTACCTCTTGGGTTATGTATATAATATGCAGCATACCTCGCTAACCTTGTAAAGTTGGCGTCATTCTTTGTGACATTCTCATCCTCCTTTTGTCTCATACTCAAAAATTGTCTTTCCATATCTGCTCGATGGTCATGAGGATAGTATTTTTCTAGGAAAATCTCTTTGAACTCCCTCCATTCCATATTCGATACGTCATCATCTTCCTTTGTGTTTTCAATCAATGACCACCATTGATCAGCATCTCCAGTGAGGCGGTAAACTGCCATGATAACCTTCTCCCTTTCGCTACTCCCCAAGACGTGGAATATTTTCTCTAAGGTGTTTATCCATTGCTCAGCTACTAATGGATTTGTACCCCCATTAAATGTTGGTGGTTGTTGCCTCATGAAGCGGTCTAACATTGATCCTCCATGTTGTGGATCAGGGTGATCCATACGAGTAAGGTTATTATTCATAACCTGAGTGAGTTGTCCAAGTATGGTAATAAGTTGATCAGCACCAGTTGTATCTCCAGCACCACAATAATTATCTTGAGCAGGAGGGAAATCCCTGCATGGAGTGCATGCATTGATACGGTTTCCATTCCTTCCACTAGGCGCTATTTCTAAACAATGGCATAAAATATATTAGTTTATGAATCAAAATACATAATTCCATACTTGTAAGATACTTAACATAAATTGAACTATTTATGGATATAATCGATAAAAATGTTTTCTTTGAGGAAGTATATACTCATAACCCTTCATAGTGGTTTTTAAAGAAAATGAGAATTATCCTAAGCATATCCCCTGGGAGTGTCGTAACCAAGAGTGCAGCAAGGCCCGTTGTCGTGCACCAGTTCCCGTTCGAGTCTAGCTCAAAGTGGTGTTTTCGGGTTTTACCCCTAGGTACATCTGTGCCAGAGCCGCCTCTACCTACTCATATCCAGACAGAGATGTATTGCTCAGAAAACTCACAAAATCTCTACAATAACAAAATTCTAGGAAGTTATTCTATACTAATCCTCAAAGTCTATCTTTGGGCTATGTGCTCTAATCAGAGTTTATCTAAATATAGCTTCCAAGGTTAGTACTAAACTGCCTCTGATACCAACTGTAACGCCCCAATCCCAGCTTCCCAGAGTCGGTGCATTACTTCGTAACATTGGCATGATCAAAAAATATCAAGTCTCGAAAGACCGATTAGTTTAGTAGCCTTGGAAACACTAGATACATTCATAAATGTTACATTACATCATAAAGTGAAAAACTAATAAAAAAGTCTTCATAGTCCACACTCATATCCTCTTCTGACTATCCCTGCAGGTCATTCATAAAATACGTCTTCACATCCAGGAAAATATTAAAACATTGAAAGGGGTGAGCTCAGATGCTCAGTAAGGATAAAAATATTGCGGAAGCTTTCATAAATAAACATAAAAATTTAAGGCAATGTATAACTAAAACAAAAGCCTTTTAAACTTGAACATAAACATAATATGGAAAAAATAAAATGAGATAATGCCATTCACTTCATCACATGGATATTCTACTAGTCGAATAATCACATGCAATACCAATAACCACTTTCATAATGAGGGAATGTATAATGCCAGACATTCTGAAACATTTTGTCAAGGCCTCGGCCAAGACATCTAAAATGATTAAGGCCTCGGCCAAAAACATAAATCAAATTGGGAAAGGGCCTCGGCCAATTCCACGTCTACTTGTCTCATGAGACCTACCGATGCATCGAGGAGCTATGGCGGGCTCCACCCATCACTTATTAAGTCCAATACATTCCTCATATGAATAGGTTTAAACATATCATAAACCATAACATAATTGTATCACATAAAACATGCATAAAGGAAACATAACATTTCCACATTTCAATCACAAGATATCAATACAACACATTGATATAATAAAAACTCTTTCAAAACCATTTTCAATACCAAAATAAAAGATAGTTAAAACTTTGTATTTAATTTTCATTAAAAAAAATGATGGCTTTTAGAGGAAGCCGAAACTCAAATAATGGTCTCGGCGGCGGAAAAGTCATTGTCCCCGCATAAGTACGGAAAGAAAAACATTCCCTTTTATCCTTTAGCAAAACGCTTCGTATAAAAAAGATCCCTTTTGAATAAACGTAAAAGTAAAAGGGGTTTATACACCGTATAAAAGAAAGTTGTGTATAAAACCAAATATGTCTCAATGAAAGGGGATTGAGACGAAGTCCTTAAAAAGAACATTTTTAAAATAAAATAGATCTATTATGTGTATTCACTATAAGTAAACATAAATAATGTAAAAATAAAAGATAGGACATAATAATATCATGACATAATTTGAAAGTAGGATATTAACCCAAAGAATAGAAATTGGGTTAAGAAGTTCCCTTACCTCGTGTCTGACTTGACTCAACCGTTCTTTAACCTCCTGAATAATAAACTAGAGTTAATATATACCTTATTAAGAACCATTTTCAATTTCATTATCCTTTTTATATCACTTATTACAATGATATGAACATTATGTAATTATTTAAGTTAATAACGGTTGTTTTGTCGATCTTTGGTACTTGAGTCAACAATAAACTTCTTATAATTACAAGTTGTTTATGTGGTAGAATATCCATTATCTCCAGAATTATATTCATGATTTAGATTTCATAAATTATGCCATAAATGAGAAATACAGAAGCATAAGTAAAACATAAACATATTATGTATCATATATAAATATAGTGACATCTTAATGGCCACCTTTGAAGGTGTTATATGAGTGTTGAACAATCATCGTTTCGTGAGGCAGAAATTCGCCATCCACAGAAACTGTATGTTCTTTAACCATTAGATGTATGTGTGTGTAAGTGTAGAGCGAATCCTTCTTATAACAACATCCTATAATATTGATGATACTGATTTTGTTACAAAAGAAATGAATAAAAAGAGTTTAGGGGGTTGGAGAAAAAAAATAAAACAAAACAACATTAGAGAATACATTACATCAAAATCGGGTAACTCTTTTTGATTTGAGCCAAAGGCTTCCTTGGGAAGAGTTATTCCCAAGGTGAGGCTTCTAAGAGTAAGAGGGGGAAGTTGGGAGAGTATTTGGGAAGATTTTGGCCGAGCCAAATGGCTTGAAAGTGTGAATGAGGTGGTAGAGATGGGGGCCTTTTATAAGAGGAGAGGAGGGGCGCTCTTGGAAAGTAAGGAAATTTTACATTATTATACAATGATTTTCGGATTATAAAGGTCCCAAACTTATATAATTCGCGGGTAACGTGATAAGGGTTTGAAATCTACCCATTAAATAGTCTTTGGACAAGTGTAAGCTTTGGATTGTACATTATCTTTTCTTTTTATTAAAATCGTTAAATAATGAGGTCATCGCTGCATCATAATGATGTCATAAATAATTTAATTTATTTAATGTCTAAAAATTATAAAAAAAATACTATGATGTAGGAAATCTTTTTATATTTCCAATGACTATTTATAGTCAAAAATATGACTTGTATAACCCTATGTAAAAAATTATTTAGTAAAACATTTCATGTTTGTGTCATTTTTTAATTTAACATTAAATAAAAGGTATTTATGTCATTTTCCAACTAAAGTGGCTCCATGGGGTCCCCAAGTTGACCCATGGATTTTCTTGGTCGGCCATGGCACATACAATGAGGGTAGGACATGTGTCAAACTCATCTCATATTATTAAAACATTATTTTTACCTTAAACTACACTAATTACCTCTAATCGCGATTAAGAACTTAAAAGTTACTATTCACCAAAAATTATTTTAATCTCATTGAACCAAATTTTACTTCTTAATGACAACCATGTATGTCGGATTTTTGAAAATCAAATCACATAGGTGGTAATATTTCATTTAAACGAAAAATCAGTTATTTAACTACCACTTAGTTGTTTCACTATTCATCAAAAATTGATGTTTTCAGAACAATGCCAAAATTTCACCCTAAGCTATAATTGATATTCCGATTTCAAAAATGATGTCTATTTTAAAAAATTCCAAAAATATAAGTTGCATTAATTTATTTTATAATTAATTCCCGCTGTCACAACAAATAGCGTGTTTTTAAGAAACAATTTATATCAAAAGATTGGTAATTGTTTATGTCCAATTTCAATGTTAAATTAATTATAATGACCACCATTGGATAAAATGGTAAAAATATATTCTAATTATACTTTAAAACCACTAAATAGTATAATTTATCACTATAAATTATTTTGATTAAAAAAGTTTTTTTGAAGTATTTTTCACTATTCATAAAAAAATTAGAAGTTCTCAGAAAAATACCAAAAATTCAACATAGGCTAATTTCAATATTCCGAATCCAAAAATGAAGTCCATTTTGAAATATAAAATTTCTATAATTTTAAAAAGTGGTTATTACTATTCATAATGGCTACTATGATTAGTCGCGGTGTTGTAGAACTCAAAGTTGCGTACAATGCAAGCTATTGCATTATTGAATGAGAAGCGTATTGTGGAAGCTCGGGGTGTTAAAATGGGTGTGAAAATGTCCCCATTGCATGACTTTAAATTTGACATCACCATATTCATTCAGAGGAAACAAGTAAAGTCTCCATTTTACATATGAGTTAAATCTATGTAAAGTTCATCAAACTTATGGTCAACATTGATTCAAACATTTTTCTTGTGCATTAATAAAAACCCATGTTCATATCCTATAATCTTACTCTTGAATATTTTTAAATTTTCATATCTGAGAGCACTTTTTCCTGACTATGCAGCATATGCCCTTAGGAAGCCTTGCATAAGTTGCCTACAAAACAGGCATACTAGTCAAAATATGCCACTATTTGGCTATACAACATATGAGCTTGCTAGATCTACATAAGATAGCCCCTATAACGGGTTTTTCGTGTAATGGTAACCTCATTCATGGATATAGTATCTTTGATTCCTTCAAACATTGATGACAATATATAAGAACCTGTATTTTAAAACAGACATTTGA
Organism: Viscum album; assembly: GCA_963277665.1. Taxonomy (NCBI): domain Eukaryota; kingdom Viridiplantae; phylum Streptophyta; class Magnoliopsida; order Santalales; family Viscaceae; genus Viscum; species Viscum album. Next base: position 707,792,541 of record OY728150.1, read on the forward strand.
GTATACATTTCCCAGTATCATTCTCATAATTTGAAAGTCTTCAAGACCATGGTTTACACATTTCCTTCACCATGTGTTCGATGCACTATGAAATAACCTTGAAATCACTTGGCCACATATTATATATTGTTTCTATTTCTGGTCCATGTTATATGACCTAAAACTAAAGACATAATATCTTTTACATTTGGGTTAGACCTTTGTAAAAGTCATATTCATCCGATTTATTGGATATCTTGATTGGAAATTCCCTTTCCATATTCAGGTACCTTTCTCCATAAATCAAACTCCATGCTTTAAAAAATATGAATATTCATAAACATTCTTCAACTTTTGGGAATAGAACGTCAAACTTATGAGAGAACGTTTTTTCTTAACTATGCATCATGTGCCCTTAGGCGGCCTTGCATAAGTTTCCCACTAAACAGGCATGTCAGTCAAAAGATGCCAATATTTGGCTATGCAACATATTCCTCAGTTGGCCCTATATAATATAGCCCCACCCCATAAGGGTTTTGTCATGTAATTGTAGCTTAGTTCTTGGAAAATACTACCTCTAATTCTTTTACCCCTTTTCCCATACCATTCCGTGGTTCCAAAAATTCCCAAATCACAGTTTACAGTTTTCCCTTCCATTCCTAAATATTATGGTATGTTTTCAAACAAATTATTCAAGGAATTAGGATAGTTTTATCATACCTTTTTTCATAGCTAAATACCATAAATTAAGGCCTCCCTATGTCCTCACTACTTAACTTAAAACATTACAGTACCAATGTCCTCACTACATGACTTCAAACTGCACAGTACCAATGTCCTCACTGCATGACTTAAAACTACACAGTATGATATCAAAAATTCCCCATTCTGATAAATTTTAACCATTACTCATACACCAATTTTTTTAGAAATGTTTTTCCTATTCAGGACATATGTTGGTGTAAAATAGCCTTTTCATTCTTAAAATTACTTTCCTTGAAAAAACAACCCATTGTGGTCTTGAGTCACCCAAATCTAATTTTCCCTATTTATTTGCTGTAAATGTTAAATTCCTAATAATCTCTTTTTCCTAACTAGACAGAAATTTACCTTTGGTGGCCTTGCATAAAGTATCCTAAATAATAGGTATGTCAGTCAAAAGATACCATTATTAGGCTATGCAGTATATTCCCTAGTTGTCCCTGCATAATACAGCCCCCATAATGGGTTGTTCAAATAATGGTAACTTTTTTCCTAGAAAAGACACCCATTATGTTGATAGAGGTTTTCATTTTGGTATCCATAATAATCATGTCCCAAGAATCCCCTTAGAAATATTTAAAGAATATTAAATAAATTCTTAACCCCAAAGTTTTTTTTGGGATCTAATTCAATGTTTATGGTCAAAGCTATTTCGACCCTAAATATTAGCCCTTTATAGTCCAACATGCATGACTATAAACTACCAAACAATAAAAGACTTGTAACTTATTTGATTGGGAACCATCAAAGGGAACTCTGAACAAAATTCGAGTCCCAACTCATTAAACATGAATTTTGTATGGTTTAGGTAATGATGTGAAATAAAAAGTCCAGAAATATAATGTTTATGGGGTTATCTATATAACCCTGAAGAAATTTAAAATCATACTATGCTTACTAGGACCAATGGACAAGGTAAAAAAAGAATTTAATAAAGGTTACAAAATAAATGATCAAACACAAAATCCATTTCATTTATTAAATTTTTTTACAGAGGAGCATCCACAATTTGAAATCTCTCTCTCAAAAAATTTAAAAATGATTTCTATGTAACCTCGCATTTGTTTAATAGCCACTTGATCCCCATCAACTGCTTGTTGGAGTTTTTCTATCTGACCGGCCTCACTCTCCTCAGCATGATGACGTGCTTCTCTAGAAACTGCAATGGTTTTTGCACCATCCTTCTAGACTTGTCCTAATGAGCCATGAAAATGATCAAGCTCCCCCATAATGGTATCTAACTCTTATTGAAGGCACAGTTGTTGGAACGCCTTTTCTTTAATTGTATGCTTCAGTTCCTTCATCTTTGAATTATGATTAGCCTCAACTTGGGATAGTGCTTCTTGGAACTCTTCAATATAGATAGATAGTTTGTCATTTATCCAGTCTTATTGAATCTTTTTCTCTTGATCCCTCATCTGAATAATCTCTTTCACCATAGAATGAATTTCATGGTATTCAAAATCACAAAATCCTATAATGATAAATAAAGATGAAATTCATGAAATTATAGAAGGAAGTTCCTCAAGGGGAATCTCATATAATATGTTCCAGATATTTTTCCATGAATTTCGACAAGAAAGATGAAGAGCCTTCGACAGTTCTGGCTCTGATTCAGAATCACTATCAAAAGGAGGGGTATATTCCAGGACTAATGCACTTAAAGAAGTTCCCTACTCTATTCTTTCTTGGACAATGGTTCCTCCACTTTCAAATGTTGTTTGGGTAGATAAAGAGGCTTCACCTCCATACCTAGCCATTGAAGTTGATAGCCCTATATGGTAAATCAAGAATCATGGTTATATTTAAGAGATAATAAAAGCTAAATTAATCATAATATCAGCATCTATTACCTAGTAGTAGGTCAGAATCTTGAGAACAATCCCCCCCTAATGTTCTCAATTTCAGAAATTTTATTTGATGTCTCTGGTTGAGGAGTCATATCTTTAATATGCTGAGGATTTTCAGAGAGAATCTTACGAATATCTGCTACCTCTAGATTCACTTGATCCAATGTCTCCGAAATGGTTAGCATGTTAATCATAAGATGATTAACAGGATGAATAGTGATATCTCACGTCCAGTTGATTCTATATAAGGATCCACAAAATATTCTAAAGAATTTGATATTTTAACATGATCTAATGGTTCTTCAAAAGACATGACAAGGTTCATCATTTTATCCAATGATATCATAGATCACAGGTTAGTCTCACTCATGGGAACACTTGGTGTGCTTACTTCACAACCTTCCCCCAGAAACCTGTGACCCCGAGTAGCTTCTTCAGCTACAATTGTGGGGTCAACTTCAGTTGTTGCCGGATGTTCTGGTGCATGTGATGAACATATAAGTGTCACAAAATGGAAGTCATCTATTGTTACATTGGATGATCTGTGAAATATTATAAAGTTACCATAATATTCCTATCCTCTGATAGTAGGAATCATAGTAGTGATGGGAAAAGATGATGGTTCGTTTGGATTTAGTGCCTCTTCAGGAACCACTATATTTGGCATTTTTATTTCTCAACAACACCTTCTATGGATTATTGAATCTTATCAGTAGTTTCATTCAATGAATAAAAATAGGAATCCCTTGTAATCTTGAAATGTATAAACACTTTTACATGAATATTGACTAAAATTAATGATTATCATAGAGACTTACCACTGCTACGAAAGCGCTTAACCCTAGTTTTGTTTCTTAGATTCTTTTTCTTCCGCACCTTTTTAAGAGGTCTTGTATCATCATCTATAAATAAATGTATCAGAGATTACAATACTCTCTCAATTTCCTATTCCATGACCTGCTGGCATGGGGATATTTCTCCCAGTATTATATATTAAGAATGTATGTCTGAGGTTTGTGATGAGGATCTTAAATTCATAGACTTGAGTTTTTTCCCAGCACAAGTTTTCGTAGATGAAGGATTGGAAAATGGAACTCACCACTCTTCAGAATGATGGTGACTAGATCGCTTTGATACAACTTTAGTAGGGATTGATGGAGTGGGTCTTTTTATCCTACAAGGAGTATTATACCTGAAGCAAGGTCTCTTTGGAGGATTTGGAGCATCATCACCTCCACTCACTAATTCTTGAAAGTTATCCCAAGATGATGAAGAATTATCTTCCAAGAGACAGGGGTTCCTTCCTGTTACTTCTCTTTATCCACACTTAGGGAACAACCAGATTTAATACCCCTTTAGGGTATGATGCAACCCAGTTTTCAGCATACCAGATGGTTAATCTGCTTCTAGAATCCACAAGAAGTAAATTATGAACTGCCTCGGTCTTCCCTACAGATGTCAACAACTATAGTTTTCAGGAATGAATTGGGTGTTACTCTAGTCTAACATGCACAGGATGGGATACAATATTATATTGTAGATATCTGAATTGACGTGCATATCTATAAGGAGCATAGGCCTCACATATGATTTCACCATCAATTCTGGTGGCCAACACGCCATCTCTATAGGCTATAATATATTCTCTCACTTCCAAACTGGTAGTAACATCATCAACAAATCGCTCGGTAAGCATATTTCCATATGGAAAGAAATGAAATTCCTTATTCATGCTCAATCTAACCTTATTTTCATAAGCATTTAAAGACAAGGGTGAATTACCTGAAAAGTCCTAAACTGATGGTCGGAAAGAAAATCTAAAAACATGTACTCCACTTTGTATAGTATATGTTTTAAAGTGAGTAGCAATCCATCCCCACAACAATTGGAATGGCCCCATTATTATAAAGGGAGATTTTCCTTTGTAAATATGCAGAAAAATCATATGAATCTTAGTTAAAATAGGAGTATCCAACCCTACCATTCTTTTCTCTGCCAGCTTCACTACAATAACAAAGGTTCCCAACCTCAGACCTCCTATAGAGTCTCATAATAGTAATAAATATACTCTGAGCCACATGGTAAATAAACCTACCTGACGTGTCTTTAAAGTAATTTTTGGGTTAATATCATATCCCCATTTTCAAATTCTCCCTTCCAAATGTTGGCCAAAAGGTTTCAGTAGTGCCTCTCTTATCTACCCTTGGACAACTAGTTGGACTAGTGAAATTGGGCCCCATTTATTTCTTATTTATTGAAAATATTTCCATCCATTCCTCTAGATGAATGACTCTCATGGTGTGAGTTTTCACGGTGATTGAATTCTTGAGTTTGTAAAATATTTTCATCAACTCGCGAGCCAAATATGGTGTCTTTTCCAATTTATTCCATGTCCCCTTGGGAGGAATAAACTCATCATACTTGTCTCCAAGGATTGGAGCTCCAGAAATTTTGTAAACGTCCTACAAATTGATACCTACATATCCATGTGTTAAATGGAAGGAGTTAGCCTCTGGTATCCACCAAACATAACACTATAGCATGATATCATCATTCCTATACACATAGGTTTTCCCAACTGAGACAGCTTCATAAATCCTGACGATTCTCAAATAGTCAGAAAAATTTGCACATGTCTTTCGCACCCAGAATTCCCACATCCATGTGGGTTTTACACCTCCTCTTAGGCGGAAATCCGAAATTTTCTTCTAACCCTTTGACTGACCTATTTGAGAATCTCAAAAGATGGATGAATAACAGTGTCGATGCAGCTCAGGTGTGTGTGCCTTAAAATTTGGAGCACAAGGGCTATGATTCATAATATGAGTTTTCTCTATTGTCCCAACACTAGAAAATGAGCCCCCAATAGAAACATTGGTCGTTGAAATGTTGGCATAATCATGAAACCACGAATGTGGGACATAGTTCATTGGATCTGGAATGTTAGTATCCTGAAAATAACTATAAATATACAAAGATAGATAGGTGCTCTGAGGAAAGTTGAAATGATACTTCTCCATATATTTTTATATGTCTGGAAGAGTGGTTTCGCAAACATTGAAGTAATCATGACCAACGACATTCATCATGTCATCAATCTTCTTGTTGGACAGCTCATCAGTAGTTCCAATTCTTTTGGGAGCTATTGAACCTACAAAAGAAGATATAGATCATCTTTTTAAATTAAGTTCAATTTTTGTGGTTTATAAAAAAAATAGAAAAGGCATTAAGGAACACTAGTTTTAAACATGGCGCACAGGTATAAGTCAGTGTGCAAGTATGGAACCCCACTCATGGTGCACAGCTAAAAAACATATAGTGGAAGCACGATGAAACAGAAGTGCCTGAATTGAAGACTTGCATTCCAAGAGGTGAGAATCTGGAAGTTGCAAAACATTCTGTGGAATTGAAGCCCTAATATATAAGCAACGAATAACACCCTGCATTGCAAAAATAATACATGTTGTGCATTTGCGCACCCTAGTCTACTTGAGCACCGAATAATTGTGTGCCCCATTTCTCCGGTCGTTCTTCTTCATTACTTTACCTCAGTATATTATCCTCTTTTCATTTCGGATCCAATTCAAACGGGGGGCTTTTGTTGACACCTCATTCCTTCAAAGATTCTAAAAATGACAAAGGGAATCCCCTTAGAGAGAAATGGGAAAATAAGTGAAGAAAACTCAAGATTTGCAGAGGCATGATTTTTGAATCGCATTAGTGAGGCCAAAATGCCATCGGTGCACAGCCAACTTGTGTGCCCAAAAATTTTGCGCAACCTACTCCTGTGCCCAAATGTGTTGCACAGCCTACTTGCACGCCCATCCTATTTTAACCCAAGGTCATGTTTTTCCTCTAAAGAGACAATAGGGGCCCTCATTTGGACAAACGATTTTTCTTGAAGCTGAATTTCAGCTCAAGTAACCATAGTACTTCGCCCCAGTCTTCTAAAACATTGATGGTAGTCCATCAACACCTTGAGCGGAGGATTTAAGGGATGATCATTGGACTTAATTTATTTAAGTGTTTTAAAACCATACCAATTGTGTGCCTAAAGGGACCATCCTCCCTAGGTCAGAAATACTTGTGTGCCTCACATTCTGTTCATGGGTTGAGTGCCCCACTTCTTGGATCACCTATGAATACATTTGAAGGCTTCAGCAAGGTCTCACACAAGTATTACCATACAGGTTTTTTGTCGCTTAAGTGAACATCAGGTCACTCATGTGTACATGTGCAGCCATACTTTTGTGTTATTCTCTACTCAGGTGCCCCACTTTGATTTAATTATTCTATTCACTCTCCTTAGTTGACAAGCCATCAATCCTCCCTCCGCCATTCATGGCTAGGATTCTTCTTCATTGGCTCCCTTATCTGAAAAGGATTATGTTGAGACCTCCACCAAAACCTCCAAACTAATCAAACCTTTGGGAAAGGCACATCAGCGTGTCTCCTTTTTGGGTTTTTATTTCCATAGTCAGAGGTTTCCCACATTTGATCCACAATGGGGTTAGGATTCATGTTATATTTGTGGGTTTGTATATCCACAGTAACTTAGAATTGTTTTCGAGAAACAATGTTGGGAAGTTCCTAGTCTGGAAGAGGGTTGGGTGTTGGCCTCTCCTTTTTCAAAGAGGTGACCCGAAACCTCATGTATCTGGTAGGGAAGGTACAGTTCATAGTTAGTTTTCATTGCAAGGAATGGAGATGTCTCCTTTTCCTACCAGGATCAATTTTAGGGAATCCATCCCAATGTAAACCCATCAGATTCATCCCTTCCTCCTTACATTTGACTCTTGTCCAATGTAAATAGAACAAAGGTATGTCTCATCGACACATCCTCTTCCATGGTCAACGCGCCCTCTTAAATCAGTGAAAGATGATAACTGAGAAGTTTCATTATGGAATCTTTCAAATCCTCTTGTTTCTCACACGGAGCATGACTCACATGGGATTAGATATATGTGATGGTTAAAACATGCGCACATACAATATTTAAAGTAACTACGAGAACTCTTATTCCTGTTCAAACCAGTATACGTAGGAAGCCATCTCAAGGCCCAATCTCACTGGGTATCCTCCTTTGGAAATAAGCCCCAAATTCAATCTTTAAATCATCAAGGCAACCTTTTTAGGAAGTAAGCCCAAACTCATCTTTCTTAGAAGACTATAATCTTCTTTGAGATTTATATAATTACCTGGGCTTTGATTCCCATTAATATGGGTTACATTGGAAACCTATATCCTTTTCAAAGTTCCATAGGCTACTTCAGCATAACCCCCACACTAAGTTTCAACTAAGTATTATTATCTTAGAGGCCCTTATCACATGACCCTAAAAGGTATGATGTGTCCTATTAAGTGACATAGAACTGTGAGGGTTCTGATTCCTTTCACAAGGATACGTAGGTATCCCATTTGACGGGCATGATCCTAAGATCAAAATAAACCTTCATCTCCCTAGATGACAGAAAATTCTAGAGTACCCCACTCAGTGGCTTGAAAACTAGTATCATCACAACAATGATTAAAATAATCTCTAATCGGTATATTAGAGGTTTCCATTGATGGAAAACCTCAAATTCATGAATTTTTCCATTAATGAAGATCCATGAATGCATACTGATGATTATAAATTTTACAAATATTGATAAGTGATTGTAAATTCAAAGGGATACTTATTATATTTTTTGTGAATTAATAAGGATTCATTAAAATATTTTAATTTTACCTAGAGATTCCCAAAGTAGATAATAATTCCCCAAAAAAGGGTGTGATGTATCCAACCTCACATCCTCCGGACTAATGCACGTTCTCAAGTATCATAATGTTAAAAACATAGCGAACACATGCCTTTGGAATGTAGGTCCTATTTGGATAAATAAATGTTCTAAGTTTTAAGTTCCATGAATAAATCCAATGGAAACCGCCTGGAAACAGTGATCTTAAATCCCGAACACACGTTTCAAGGAACTATGAAACAACCTATTATTCATGTTCACTTTTGTTGAGGACACTTTGGTAGTGTCCAACTAGGTTTATACTATCACCAGACATGGACATCATGATTCACATTCACACTTCATGATCATGGATCTACGAAATTCAAAATAACCAATGTAAGGTAGTTGAGGAGATAGAGCTTGGGTTTTTTCGTAGTAATAGGATGGAAATTGAAGTGATTATATAGTGTTTTTATTTTATTTTTCTTATACTCTATTATGAAAAACCACATTGGAAAACATTGGTTAATTTATATATATAACTTGAAATACATGTCATGTTATATATTAAATAATCATTATTTCATTGATCCTATAGCGACCCTTGATTTTCATACATTAAAATTGCATTAATTTTTTGGGATACATAAACCATTATACAAACATTAACTCAAATACTATACTATTTTAGTGCCTTTGGAAACATGGAAACATAACCAATATTACATAAATGATTTATATCATCTCCAATTACGATCTTCTAGACTAGAACCCTTCTTAGGCACATCAAACATAATAATTTTATTCATAACCTGGGGAAAGGAAACATACAAAGTTTGACCTAAGATGATCATTAAGGGTAAACAAGGTAGATACACAAGAATAATCCTGAGCATAAGGGTATGAGAACATGATCATTAAAATAGAAGATCATACCATGCATATCAAATATCATAAATATGAATAATGGAATAAATCTTGGAATTTCATAAGACATGAATCATAAATAAAATAAGAACATAATAAATGAAATAATAAAATTGGAATAAAACATGGAATTTTGGAATACATATAAGCATATATAATTATTTTCATAATAGACAAGGCATTATTATTAAGGACATCTTAGTGCACAAAGTCCTTTACTGAATGAGGTTCACTCCCTATTGTAGCCTCGTATTATTGAACAGAGATCACTCCAACTTTGCACCATATAAATTGAAACGAATTAACTCATTATTCAAACCATGTCTATCTCATATGATATAAATCAATACCCAATTCATTAAAGGGATATATCTGTCCAACCCATCTCAAAATGAAATCATACATACACATCCCACAAGATCATAAATAATCATATCATAACCTAATAAATGAGATGGAAATTATAAACAAGTATTAATATCATAACCTATAGAAAAAATATATGTTTGATAATAATTTAATAATAAACATAACACGTCAAAAGATGTAGGTTTCAAAAGAATATATCCCATGAAAGAGAAACAGGTTCCATAAACATCATGTCATGAAAACATAATCAATTCAGAGAAATTATATAAATGAAAAAATTGAATAATTTCACTATAAAACCATGAGTTACACCAATGGATGTTATCATAGATTATAAATAATTTTTAAATATCTATTAAAAACATTTCTTGAGGAAAATATCATTTCTTCTTTGAAATTTTCTTTTTAAAACATACAATATTTTGAGAACCATTTTCTTTGAAAATTTATTTTTAAACATATAAAGAATAATTGAAAAAAAAATTGAAATTATTTTTCCATGAAAATTATAATCAACACTCATTTGAAAAAAAATGAATTTTATTCTTGAAAATATGGTTTTTTAAATAAAATAGATTTTCGACCCCAGAGATAAATACGGTCATAATTTACTTAAAAATATTTTCTTAATTGTATTTATTAACGAAGAGTGAAAAATTATACTAATACAGGGATATATCTTCAATAAATATATTGTAAGGAAAATCATGATTTTCCTTGAGATACGTAACTTAATATTTCATAAAAAGAAGCATAATAATTAACAATCTCAAAAAGACCAGAGATTATTTCAATCAACTCTTACCACATCATTACTTGGGATCATACACTAAATGTAAGAAAATGAAGATTAATCATGCTTAAAATATCATTAAAATAATGGGATTCAAGAAATCAGTTGTAAAATGAAAGTATATACACCTCAAAAAATTAATTTAGGTGCATGGAAAAACATGAGGCTCAAAGAAGTAAAATTAAGACAAAACAATTTTACGAGGGCAAGCTTCACAGGAATAAAATGGTATGTTATGACCATTGGACCCCTTTCTATTTTGGTTGATGTTGAATAGGACATTAGGCTTCCAGATTCGTCATACCCTTTTAGTTGGTTCCAGAATACGCCCCCTTTCCAATGAAGGGTGATGCAATTGATGTCAGCTAGGCCGCTGATGTTCAACCGGAGATGGGAGAGGATATTGCTAGATTTCAATGCAAATTCGATACAATTACAGCTGCATTGGTGGACAACCAAGGGTTATCTTCTCATTCGGCACCCATGTGCAAGGATAAAATGCCGAGTGACAATACGAAGGTGGAAGATGTTTATAATCGTTTGAAGCAGGACCTAGGTATACACATCTAGTTGATGGATCCATGTGATAATGGGGGACAGATCCTTGGACATCTTGGTTGAAATGACATAGAAATCTCAGTCAGGTCTCCCCCAGAGGAAAAGGAAGTGGGCACTGGGTATGTAATCAGAGTGGAGGTCGTGTCTTTTAGAGCTTCATTATAGGAGGCACCTGCTATAGTTTCATTTCATGTACAAGGGAGGCAGGGAGATGTGAGTGTATTGGATCCATTGGTTCCAAACACATTCACTTAAAAAACCCCTTCCCACCTAAAGACTATGATAATGTGTAAAAATAATGGTATGGAAACAGGAAAGTTTAAGGCATCGGTCAGGAAGAGTCCCCCCAAAGAAGGGCCAGTAGTCGAGTTGGGAAACCGCTTTGAAGGTCTGGATGTTCAAGAAAAACACTAGATCAAGAGGAATAGGATTAAAGTGATGAAAATTATATCCAATTATCTATGGATTGTATGGAAATAATTCAAGGGAAAGGACTTCAAAGTCCTAGAAGGAAGAAAGGGAAAAAAGGAAATATAGACTCAGGGAAATGTATAGTGGTCAAGGGGAAAACCCAAAGGGACGCAAGGATTATTCACACTTTCCGAAACCAATGGAAACTAGGTTGGATAATACAGGTGGAAAAAAAGAAATAAAGACCTCTCAGAATGGGGATGGTGGAGAACAAAGAGGGAGAATAGGAATAGCTAAGGAAGAAGATGGGGAGTGCTTAAAGCTCATCCTACATTCCAAGGAAGAAATGCTTGAAAAAGAAGTCAGGGTAAACTCTCCAAAAAAGGAGATCGAATGAATTTATGAAAGAAGGTTGCGAGTTTATTCCAATGAGGTGAAAGAGGAGTGGTTAGAAAAACAAGATCGAATCCTGGCTCGTGGCTTCAACCAAGGTAAAATAAACTAGGAGGAATTCATACAGATAGTGGACAGAATGACTACTCACCTTGAAGAGCTCATCATCACAGATCCGGACACTATGGTTAGTACATTGCACTGGGAATTATATAGACTGTCTAATTATAATAATCTTAGTATCATTTTTAATAATTTTTTAATCTCTTTCAGCACGTTGCGGTACCCCTATTTTGTGAACCTTGTTTCCCACTCTTTTCCTTAAAGTGGAATGATAAAAATTTATATTCGAGGTGAAAGATAAACCCCATGAAATAAAGATCATAAAATGGATAATTAAATACAAATAAATTTTATTTCAGAAATCATATAATTCATCCATGGGTAGAATACATTCCATACAAATAGAATGTTTTGTGAATAAATCATGTATCTCCCAAAAATAAAATGTGAGATTAAGTTCCCCTACCATGTTTCCCGACTCTCTTCATACTCATAAAATATTATTTTATAATAAATTTATTTTATTAAAAATAATTTAAATAAGACTATTATTATATCCAATACCTTATATTTTTTTATTATGAGCTATATTACCATATTGTTAACAATATTATTTTAAGGTTTCACTTTGGGTAATATTTTCTTTCTTCTTTTCATGTGTCTTAATTTGTTATATATTTTTTCATTATTCTTATGTCATGATTTCTAGAATTATCACCATGATATAAAGAAAATTTATATTAATTATATGTGTATTATAATAATCTATAGAATATAGATGTATGAAATAGAATACACTGTTTATTGAGACAGTAAGTTGTACGTATCTATGAACATTGTTTTCGCTTTTATAGTCATATTGAAAGAAAGAAAGTGAAATATATGGACATATGTACCTTAATTAAATTAGAATTATTATTTCATAAGTATCATATATACTCAATAAATTTATAATTGATACATTCCATGTAGTGTGTGAATGAATCACATCGCTTTGAGGGGGCAGTAGCCCACACTTCCTCTAATCAAATTATCATTTTTACAAAAAATGGAAAGTATAAAGATATGTGTTGTAAACGGATTATATAATATTAAATACATAATAAATTAAATATATAAAATATATAAATTTATTTTTCATCATAATTTCCACCATGATAGGTAGTAAATGAAAAATGAACAATCTTCGTTTCGTGAGTCAGTAGTTCACCAAACACGTAAACAGTATGCCAACTGCCGATTAGATTGATTTGTGTGTAAGTGAAGGTATAACCCTTATCATAAAAAATAATAATAAATTAAAGAAACTTTATATATAAAATTATATAATAATAAGTTTTTATGTTTTTTTGAATTGAAATACTATAAAATATATTGAAGAAAAAATGATACCTCTTATTTAGGTAACTTCTTTTGGATTACACCAAAGGATTTCCTTGGATTTAATTATTCCCAAGGAAAGGATTATAGGATGAGGGGAGGGATTCTGAGGATCTATTTGAGAAAAAGAAATTTGATAAAAATTGTCTTGGGAAGTTCGAGGAAGTGGTGGGAGAGGATGTCTTTTTTTAGTGGAGGAGGAGTGGCACTCTTGTAACGCTTTGACAATAGATTTTCATTTACATTTTTCACATTACAAGAGGATCCAATAATGGTAAAAACAAATTATAAAATGGAGGATAGGGTATAAATATTTCTATAAAATAACTCTTAGACATGTTTCTATGTTTTTTCTATTCTTAAATTTACGGTCCAGTACTTGGTTAACCTTTTTAATCGTTTTAATTAATTTTAATCCCATTCACAAATATATTTGATAAAAAGACTATGTTTATATTATTAGACATTGTAAATTATGTTTATTCCAAATATTGTATCCATTTTTTCAAATTCAAATAATATAATTCAAGGATATTAATTTAAATATAATCTCGATGATGGGACAACACTACGGGTTTTTTAGTGTAAAAACATCCAAACGCTATATATGTTTTTGCACCCAATTTTAATGAGAAATTGACTATAATGACCTAAATTGGATTAATTTTCAAAATATTATCTAATTAAACTTTGAAAATAGTTTAAAATATAATTTACTATTATAAATAAATTTAATGAAAATTGAGTTTTGAATTATAATTTAGTATGTTTCACTATTCATCCACAAATGACTTTTCTCAGAAAAATCCCAAATATTTACCCTAAGATAATTTATACATTATAAATTAAAAAATGATTTTTATTTTTAAAACTAAAATTATTAATATATCTATAATTAATTTTATTAATTTTTTACAAAAGTACATTAAAAGAAGTTCATTTGAGAAATAGTATTGTTAAATATATAAGGATATTACCATAAATTATATACATCATTATCATTTTGTTATATATAAAAATTATTTAAAATATTTTAAAAGTAGTTATTATTTTTATTCATATTAATATGTTTTCTGATAGTTTATAGCTACCTCGTTTACATAATTAAAACAATAAAATGATGTTTCATAATAACTTAGTGTTGTGTGTAACATACACCGAGTCAGTGTTACATATAACATAAAACTAGTTGATGTTTGGAGTAATGTATTTTGAGTCGGTTATAGGAAAAAAGAATGTTTTACAAAGTGTAATGAAATATATCAATGAAAATTTAATTTATTCTTGAAAAAAGATCCATAAATACTCAGTTTGCTACATTCTACCACCCTTAAAATGAATTTCACCCTCAACATTAGTCATTAAAGTGAAAATATGAGGAATATTTTTTTTCTTCATATCCTAACCATCCCACATAATTTCTTTTAATTGTTTATTTCTCCACAAAACTTATACCAGGTTAGTGGTATTATTTCATAGAACTTTATCTGTATGATCAATAATTTTAATTAGTTGTTTCTATTAAGAAAGATCCAGCTCTAATAGTTTGACCTTTGAGTTCAGTACATGTGAAGGGTCACATATGTACTTCTTCCAGAGATATACATAGAACACATCATGAAATTGATAGATATTTGGGGGAAGTTCCATGTGATAGGATATTTTCCCGTTAGGATCAAGAATCTCAAAGGGACTGATATACCTAGGGATTTATTTCATATTATTTCCTAATAAAATAAATTTATTTTAGGGTGATATTCACAGAAACATATTTTCCCCAAATTCAAATTCAATATCATGCCATTGGTTATCAGAATAAAGTTTTCATTGACTTTGATTTGCATTGATATGTTGTTGAATGGTTCTACCCTTCTAGACCATTTCTTCAGGGATCTAAAGTCCCTATAGATTTCTTTCTCAAACATCATCACAATGAATTGGAGCTCTAAATTTCAACCCAAAGAGGGATTCATAAGGTTTCGTATGAATACCTGAGTGAAAGATACTTTTGTAAGAAAACTCAAATATAGGAAGTTATTGATCCTAACCACCTCTGAAATCAATAGAACAATGACTCAACATATCCTCTAGGGTCTGAGTAGTTCTTTCATAATAACCATCTTTCGGAGGATGGTAAGAAGTTTTAAAAATCAATTATATATCATGTTTTTTCTGAAGAAATCGTTAGAACATTGAGATGAACCTCAAATCTTAAACTAATAAAATAGAATGTAGTACCCCATTTATCCTTACCACTTCATTAGTGTATATACTGGAAAGTAGATCCAATTTGAAGTATTCTCTGATATAAAAGAATTGTGATGACTTATTAAGGAGATTTACTAACATCCATATAGAATTAAACCCTTTAGAGGTTTTTGGTAGTCCAATGAAAAAATCTGTAGTACTGTTCTCTCACTTCCATTATTCTATGGAAAATGGATGTAACATCTCCTTATACTTTTTTATTTTAGCCTAAACTTGTTGGTATACTATGTACCAAAATAAAACCTATTTGATATATCTAACCATTACATCTAAGAAAAAGTATTCTTTTAACCCACTATACATCTTTAGAATTTCTAGATGACAGATAAGGAATAAATATAATCATTCTCTAACAGATTCATATTTAAGTTATGAATGGAAGGAACACATACATTTTTCATAAACCTTATCATTATATCATGGTCAATGTTAAACACAGGAACATTTAAAAATTAATTTTGTAGCTATAAATCTTCCTTCTTTTCCTCTTTAATCTCCGTTTGGATAGAGGGTTTAACATTCTTCTGAGATAGATAATATTTTTCCCCATCCTTCAATATTTCTAGATCCATACTCTAAAAATCTATAAACATTGGATCTTTTGATACCCCCATTATGGATAAGCTACCATGTACCTTCTGACTCAAAGCATTGGCCACCTTGTTCTCACTCACTTTGTGGTAATGTATTTTGAAATCAAATTCCTTTATCAACTCTAACTATATCATTTGGTATATGTTCAACTCCTTCTATGTGAATATATATTTCAGACTTGTATGATTATTATATATATCAAACTTTTCCCCATAAAGATAATGCCTCCAAATATTTAATGAGAAAATTACCACTGCTAACTCTAAATCATGTTTTTTGTAATTTTTCTCACAAATCATAAACTACAATGAGCAAAGATTGACAGCCTAGTTATTCTACATAATAATACATCTGAATACCTTCTTGTAGGAATAACGATAAATTACAAACCGTTCTTCACTATTGGGTAATGTAATCATAGGTAAACTGACTAAATTTCTATTTAGTTCCTTGAAATTTTCCTCACCCTCATCTATCGAGAGGAACATTGACACCCTTCTATGTTAACATGGTCTGATGATTAGATATTTAGGGGAAATTATCTGAAAAATGTTGATAATATCCAGCTAAACCAAGAAATATTTGGATCTCAATAACCATGTTTGGTCAAGACCATCATTCTATTACCTCTTTCTTTGAATTACATACTATTATACTTTCTCTTGAGATTATGGGACCCAAATATGGAACCTTTTAAATAAAAAATTCACACATTGTAACTTTTTCTTATATTATCTCCTTTGGGTATTTTGTACAATTCTCAAGTGATCTTAATACTCTTACATTCCCATTGACTAGATAAAAATATAATCTATAAAGAATAACACCAACTGGTTAGGGTAATCTCTAAAGACTCTATTCATCAAATCCATGGAGATATATAAATAATTAGTATGACCAAAATGCATCACTATATATTCATAGTGTCCACACCTTGTAGAAAATGTCATATTGGGAATATTGTCCTTCATGACCCTCATTGGATGATATGCAGAATAAAGTTCAATCATGGAAAAGTATTGAGCTCCACGTAGATGATCAAACAAGTCCTCACTATAGGGAAGAGGATACTTGTTCTTGATTTTGATAATGTTCAACTCTTGATAATAAATACTGAGTCACAATGATCCATCTTTCTTTTTCACAAAAAGAATAGGTGCACCCCAAGGTGACACACATGGATTGATTAATCCTTTATCATGGTTTTCATGGATCTTATTATTTAATTAATACAACTCAATTGGTCCATTCTATAAGGATTCTCTGAAATTGGTGTGGAAGCATGTATGAGTAATTTTGTGAATTCAACTTCTCATTTTGGTGGAAGGCTAGTAAACTCTTCTGGAAAGACATCAAAATTCTCTAAAAATAGGCATATAATCAATGCCAATTTTATTCCCAAAAATTTGAGATGACAACCACATTCTAATCGAAATTAAGACCCATACACTAGATGTAATCTCCACATGAAGTTCGTGGCAATTTTCACATTGATGGATGATCATAAGAGGGTTGGAAATATTAAATGTGACTTCCCTTCCTCGATAATTGATGTGGGGCTTATGTAGAGAAATTCAATCGATGCCTAAGATGACATTTAATTCAAGCATAGAAGGGATTAAAATATTTTCAGGAAGCACATTCCCATAAACCTCAACCATAGAGGAATCATATACATGGGATGCAATCCTCATACCATTATGGGGTTGCACTGCTAAATGAACATATAATCATTTTGGTGGAATCTTAACACCCTTAAAATTAATTTAGATATGAAAGAATGGGTAGATCCATAATCAAATAATAAATTAGTATTTATAGATTGGATGGTATGTGTACCTTTCACAATGTCATTATCGCACCTCTCATTCGAAAAAGCGATTGCATGATATTTCACCTTCTCCCTCAGCTTAAGAGGTTACTCACGTCGACCATCATCACTTTCCCTAGGGGTTGAGAACTAGTTATCCTAATTCTCATTCCCCTTACACTTGTATCATTATAGTTGGTGAGGTGAATTATCTGAATAAGTCCTTATATTATAATTTTCAGAAAACATCATCCCATCATTTCGATAATCAATTGCACGATGACCATTCTTTGTGCACATAAAACATTACTAGACCACTTTAGAAAAATTCCTCTGTGATTTTTTCCACATTTAGATAATAATGGAAAAATAATCTTATATTCACAATGTTTTTTAGAGTTTCCTTTGAACTCCATCATCATTTTCTTTTCAAAACCATGAGGTTGATATGTGAATTCAATATACATTTCAACATTTCATGCACAGTGCACAATATCTTCATAGATACTAAAGTCACTTATGGTTAGTAGCATTTCGAGACTTTTCTTTATGCCACTAAAGAATATATAAACTATTATTTTGTGTTTTATGATAATTCTAGGATAGTCCCTTAGTGTTTCAACTGTATAATTAGTGGTCATTATCATAATTTTTTCAAACTCCCTCAGATCAATAGTAATATATATAGAAATATGGAGTATCATAAATAGTTATATTCAAGAGAATTTATAAAAATTTCCCACTACGGTGTCGTGTAGACATTCACTATTTTCTAGGGGTCTATCAGGGTTACCCTATAGTAGAATTTGACCCCATATACGTTCGTGACCCGATCATGTTATTCACCTCGGGGTTAGGGAAGTGGAGATGAGGAATTTTTGATTATATGGTAGATCATGTCTCATCTAATAATGGAGAGGGGCCATAAAATATTCAAGGTATGGTCCAGATTACATATATTATTTCTTTTTATTTTTTGATATAGGATCTACTCATTTATTCATATATGATCAAATTGTTTCTACACTTTAATTTTCCTTCAAGTTATTTTCTATGATTATTTTTCATGTCAATCTCTTGTAGAGGAAGTAAATGTTTTCCAGAATTTTCTAGAATATCCCATAATATGTGTGGGATATATAAATCTATGGAATTTTATGGTAATTGAGATGATGAGAGTTGATGTGATCATTTGCATGGATTGGTAGACTAGTTACTAGGAACACAATAATTTATAAATAGGATGAGTATAATTTATTTTGACTAATATAGATAATCTTGGGATTACTAGTGAATGGGATGTTGGATTCGAAATAATCTGAATATAATTGAACAGAATTAGATATATTACGATAAAGTCAGTAGGCATGACCCTTGTGGTAGAGATTACATTAGCCTCATTTTTACTCTATCCATTGATGGAATAATATAAATATATAATTAAAGATGATTTCTCAAAACACCCTCCTAATAAAGGGATTAAAATTGAGATAAAATCCATTTTAGGTGTGTAACCTATATTGATTTCCCCATATCATATGGTGAGATCCAATATGAAGGAACTGAGGGTGTTCCTCAATGACTTGGAGGTGAAGGGTTTTATCCCTATTAGAGTATCTACCTTGGGTTCTCAATTATTATTCCCAAATAAGATAGATGATACTCTTTGGGTATACATAGAATATAGTATGATGAACTAGTTAGCTGTGAAGAGTATATACTCAATGATGGGGATTAATGATTTATTCAATCAATCGTGGGGATCTAGTTGGTTCTTCGGGATTGACCTACAATCTTGATATCACTTGATTTGGGTCTCAGATGAATATATTTCAAAGACAGTATTCATGAGTACATAAGAGGAGTATGAGAATATCACCATCCATTTCAGGTTGAAAAAATGACCATTTGTGTTCATGGATCTCATGAGTACGATCGTTCATCTATATCTTGACTCTTGGATTGTTTTTTAATGATATCCTCATATACTCATGTACCTTAGAGATGCATTCTAGAAACATGGAGATTCTTTTGAGTCTATTTTGATCACATCAACTCCATACCATGTTCATGAAGTTTCACTTTTTGATCCTGGAGGTTTTTTTGTGGGAACATGATTTCTATAGTCAGAATTTATGTGGACTCATAGAAGTTTGAAGTCATGATTTCTAGGGAATGTCATAAAAATATGTTATATATCATAAGTTTCATTAACTTGTTGGGATAATACTAATATTTTATACAATAATTATCCCATTTTATAGATGATATGACTATGCTTACCAAGAAGTGATGAATTTGCATTTGACAGATCACTATGAATATGTTTTCATATATCTAATGATGAGGTATACATCAACACCAGTTTTGACTTGAACCCATATTATGATTGGAAAAACAGTTTACTATGATGCCTTAGGTGTTTCTTCATAAGTTTTGTTGGTACATAAAGATCAATTTGTTTCTTATATGTTACATCAACTAAGAACCCATGATAAACAAATATGTTACACATTACATGGAGTTAACATAAATGGTTCATTCTCCTATGTGTCAGCACCATTATCTCTAGAGTGAGATATTTATCATATATACAAACTAAAAGATGTATTGTTATGTAATTTCTCAGTATGAATAGAATCTATAGTAATAGGAATGTGTGGAGTATCTAAAAAAATTATTTTTAAACTCAATATGCATTAAGAAAATGTAATTTCATTATAGATTCCCATTGTAAGAAAATGTTAGAGCCTAGAGAGAGACCTTATTGGACGAATATTATGTAATTCAATCTATGTACTGAGGGGTAATGATTTTCTCCCTTTTAAACCATTTTAATAATATAGGATTGGTTAAAGACCAGATTGGAGTTGGATACAAAATTCTTAGTGATGTGGGAATGATTTTGAGGATGTGAACCATTTACAAGATGGTTGTTGGATAGTGGTGACATGACATTTTTCCATGGGAGAGATATGGTTCCTACTTTAGTAAGGGAATATTTTTTGAGGGACTTTGATGCCTCTCACTGGGTAGTTCATCCAGGTTATACAAAGTTGTATTTAGATATTAGGTGACATGTCATGCATCTAGGAATGAAGGAAAATATAGTGGTCTTCTTCTCTCATTTTTTAACCATTCATTGTATCAAGGTATAACATCAACTGTTAATAGGTTACATAAGAAATATATATTGATTTTATAGATATCGAATTTTTTGATGATGGTATTTCCCATGACACTGTGACTTTGTGTTGTAGGTGGGTAAATATTTTGTTGGATGAAGAAAGATTCAAACTAAATATAATTTAAGTGACTCGCTCTTTTGATAAGTTGGTCATGATTTATGACTAGCAAGATTTTTTACTCCATTTAGTTCTTTATAGTGTCATGTAATATAGTGATTCATGTTTTCCCTAATGGTTTTATCAAGTCTTATGTAAGGATTTTGGTTTTTTTCTAAAACTAAATATTGTGTATACTTTGCAGACTAAGGTTTAGTCAAAGAAGATGATATATATCCGGGAGGATATGGTTTGAGATATAATCCTAGAATTAAATGATGGATGGGATGGTCATCAAGACATTTTAGTGTTTTCATAAAATAATTTCTTCCCTACATATATTCATATGAAACCTTGGGATGCTATTTATATTCGGTCATGTTTTTTTCAACTATATATGAATGATGAAAGTGATGTAGCAATTTTTGGTATATAAACTGCGTAGGATACCTCAATGTGGGTAAATTTGTTTAGGAAATGGTTTCTTAATACCCATATTCTACCAAGATCATATACCATCCATAAGAAATGATCCTTGGAGTTTTCTATTGGTGATCGGGTTTTCGTATGGTCATCACCGTAGTTGGGGCGTTGTAGTGTATAGAAGCAAGGGAAAATGGTGATATGGTTTTTGCAACTAATTGAGATTTATTATTATACCATATAAGTGGATTACTGACCATAAAATCCTCCATGATATGTATTAATTCATAATGTGTTCCACATATCTAAATTTTAGACATATGAGCTTGATCTTGTGAATGTGATTGACTGGGTGGATATTGAGATGGAACAAGTTGCATCATATTTTAAGTGCACATTGTAGATTATATACTAAAGTAATAATTTATCGGGGGAGAATATGTTTCCAATTATATAAGTATTATGTAATCAAAAATAGATCCCAAATGGTACTTGGGGGAGAGAGCCAAATGTTTAAAAGTAGTGGGTCATGAAGTTTGACCAAACCCCATGAGACACTTCTTGAGGAATATAATTAATTAGAGGAAAATATTTTCAACATCCTAAATTCTTAAGGATACTTTTTTGATAATTTTTGTGGATAAATTCATGTTTGAGTAGTATTATACGTCATATGGTGTCTTAAATTTTTTTTTTTGGCATTTGTATGTACACCTAAGGTAGGACTACACCATAGTGTAGGTTGTTTTAAGCCAATAAAATGATTTTTTTTGAAAATGGATATACCAGCATTCACATGGAATGTTACGTCCTTGAGCATGTATAATTTTGGGCCCACCTATGACCCGTATTCACATTGGATTCACTATTCAATGGTGTAGATAATGTTATTTAAAAAACAGAAAATATTTTGAACTATTATAGTTTTGGGTGGTCATGATAGGTTTCTGGATCTTGGTGTGTTTGATGCCACTATAGTTGTGGTGGGAATCATCATTTTATGGTAACATATGTTTAATATTTATTAATTGTTTTATTAAATATAACTTATTAATAAATTATTAACTGATTGATACCTATATTAATTGATTCACCTTTCTCCTCGTTTTAGATTCTATTGTCTAAATGAATCTGGGGTGAGATCTAGTTAACCCCCTTTTCATTTTGTTTCTTAGGGAGAATTCATTTTTCTCAGCCTTATCATTATTCAAACATTTATGAATATTAAACCATGGAAAAGGGTGATTATCTTTTTGATCTAATTTCAAGATTGTCACAGAATCTTTATGTCCATTCATTACATCTAAGAGAAATGGGTTATCATTCTTAGATCAGATATAGATCTTCCATTTAAAGTGGTTTTTTGTAGATTATTAGAGATAAGTATTAATGTCGATGGTGAGGGGTGTGATTTATGTATAAGAATTTGACAAAATAATATATTGATATCAATATTTTTTATGTGGGAAGACACTTAAATTATATGACTTATGTATTTAGTTATTTTAATGTTTTGATGGTATGTTTTTGTGTACATTGACCCATTATTGAGTTCAATCCCATGTGTTAATGTTGTTGTGATATCCATATTTTATATTCATCACATTTTTGTTTTGGTGTAGCATATCACACCATGTTTGATGTTGATTTCATTTTTTGGAATTTGTATCTTATGAAACTCTGATTCATTATGATGTTCTACATGTGTGTGTGGTTGGATACCAAGGCTCCTTGATATTCTATATTTTACACTATGTGTTCTTCCCTTTTGCGTGTGAATGTATTGTGTCTGTAGGTTTTTATTCTGAAAGAAAATGATGGGTTGACCGAAATGGATTGGTTATCCCTTAGTGGGTGAGCATGTGCGATATGCAGTGATGATGAGGATAGATCATGACATGAGGAAGTGAATGTGATAGTCATGAGGCCTAACTCATTTAATTACCAATATATGATGACCCTGTGGAAAAAACAAATATATATATTGGGTATGATGGCCTTGTGTCATGACACTTGATTAAGAAGGGAAACAAGATCCTTATTTATTGACATCATAATATTTATACTTTTTTTTAATATGAATATAAAGTGGCCTTACGGCTTTCTATGATCACGACTTCTAATATGATTGTAATTTTATTATGTAGTCAAATAAAAAAATTAGAATTCATTGTGCCCTGGTTAGTGGAAATGACTCAACACATGTTTTTTAAGTAATTACTTTTCTTTTTTATTAGATCAAACACCACATGTTCATGTGAACTTATTTTTATGATTCATTTATGGTGTTACAACTGTTTTATGCTCTCACTATAAAAGGGAATCTTGATGCTAATGAAGAATTCATAATAAGGGATCTAGGAAAGGGAAGAGGACCAATGATAGGGATCTGAGAATATGGAAGTTGTGTTAAGAGGTGGTAGCATGATGGAATATTAAGTAACTAACCCTGGTCATTATTTTCCTTTTATATTATTATATTCTAGTTTAACCTGTAACATTGTGGGTCCGTGTTTGTTACATTTTATGAATTGAGAGAGATTTTATTTAATATATTATTTTAATGTTATTACCATATTCCATTGTTTTTTTTGGATTATTATTATTATTATTTATTATTCAAGTATATGGTCATTACTACTAAGGTTATATTCACCCATTGTACCATTTTGACCCTCAAAGCTAGTCAAAACACGTCTTGTTTGTGAGGATGAATGCATGAGGTCGTGTAGAACTACTTCCTAAATATAGTGATTTAGGTTGGGGTGTTACACAAGTTTACCATTGGTGGTTTCATTCAACATTTCTTGTTCAACAAAATTTTTATATTCATTCAATTTCCATGTGATCATAATGAAGCACGGTTCCAGGTACAGTCACACTTCAAATGAGTCTCAATAATCCTTCATTAGATTTAGAAAATAAAGAAATTTGTAGATATATGTTCCATAGAAAATTTATAAAATACATAAATTAAATCATAATATGATATTTGAATTACAAAAAATTTTGTTTTATTATCTCTTCACAATTATGGGTCACAAAAATTTTTTATCCTATATATAAAAATATAAATTTACATTGTAATTTTTATATTCACTTTCTTAGAAAATATTTTATTGGAAAAAACATTTTGGATTTTATGTTTTTTTTCAAAAATTATATGTATTCTATCAAAATATTATATAAATTATTTTGTTCTATTTTGTTCAATATAACTCAAACATTCAGACACTTATAGAATACTACCTTACATTTTCCATTTAATTTATTTTTTCAATTATTCATAGAACAAGATACATGTTTTCTACATCAATGTATCATAATTTTATATAATAATTCAATCATATTTACTCCATAAAAAAATTAGATAAGAAATATTGTATCCTTTTTCATTTTGAGTGATATTCAACCAAACACGTGATCCTTAAAACAAAATATGATCTATTTATACTTGAACAACCATATTTCAAATGTATTGTGTAATAAATAACATATATTGTTTTATATAAGAAAATGATTGTTGATATATATATATATATATTAATTATTACTTGAAAATTTATATAAAATGTTAGGTATAAAATAATAAATATATATGTTATGGGAATATATATAATTTTTTATGAATTTCGGTTTTCATTTTAATATTATACCAATAAATATATATATATATATACATTATTATTTTATCCCACAAAAATGTCCTAACATTGTAATTTACTTTTCATGCTAAAGTTATTTTCTTAAGTTATCCACAATTCATTTTTTATATTTTATGTGGATATCTTGTGTTTTAATATTTATTATGATTGTAATTATAGCTTTTTATTTTTTAATAATTTAATGTCATATGTTTAGAAATTATAATGCATCATATTTTTATGTAGAATATGTTTTGTGAGTTTGATGTGTTGTATCTTATGTTCTATATTTTCTACTCATATCATGTTAACAGTATTGTGATATTTAGTATTCTACTATATTCTCTATGAGGTGTATTAATATATTTTTTGAATTAGTTGAGTAATGTATATTTAAATTATATTTTGGGAGTTACTATTTTTTCGTCATATAATGTGTTTAGTTTAAAGTCTTCTTTGTTTTGTGTTTTTTTCTAAATGTTCCATATCTTTATATCATCTATATTTTATCTTCAATTAATTAATTTTTTATTCGATCTCACATTAATACCAAATTGTGAGCATGGAATCCAATGCATCCCTATAATAAAATGGGGCATTAGTTGTTTTTTAAACCATAATAATGTATTTAATAGTGGTTTTCTATAACGACTACATTTATATGTTTATATAATAATTTTGTAGTGATTAAATCTATTAGATGTAGGTGTTATAAAAATTTTGTGAAATCAATAAATGATGGTTTTTTTATTCTTTTAGTGATGATTATCTTTTACAAAATTTATTTTAATTGGTAGTGTTTTTAAACATTTTTGGGTTAAATTTTTCGTAAAATAATAATTATTTACCAATGTGATTTTAAACACAACTAAATAATATATAAAAGACTATATTAGAGAATGTTTTTGTACATTATCGTTAATTAAGACTCTCAATAATCTTTTTAGTGTGTAAAAGTTTTAAAAATGTGGTTCGAATCAATTCAACCCCAAATGGAAACTCCAGAATATTTAAAACATTTCCATAAAATAATATATAAAAATTTATTAATTGTTTCAAAAAAATTATTATATGGATCAATTATAAAATAAAATATTTACATAAAATCATAATAATATAATATTGAAAAATATATAGATTTTCATTCATATTTCTACTAATGGAAAAATTACATTCACCACATAATATTTGATCATCTACCACAATCATAACTAGAATCATGTTAACACCCCTCCCCCTAATGATTCATGGTATTTAACTACATTATTTTTTCCACACTCCACTGTTTATATATAAAGACAACATAAATTAGTTTCAATCAAATTTAAAAAGTGGATAATGATACAAATTAATTTGAAAATAATAAAATACACAGAGCACTTTACATATAAATATAATATATTAAACATTAAATAAATAAATATAAAATAATTTACAGAATATGTTAAACATAAATAGAACATAAATATGACATATTAAATATAATATATATATTACATAAATGGAATATTTGAAATAAAGAATATTTATCATTTACATAATAAATTAATCATAAAATAAATATATTAAACGTAAAAATTATATATTAAACATCATATAAACAAAATATATTTAACATTAGTAGAATATAATCATAATATGTTAAGTAAAATATATTATATGAATAACAACAATCTTAAACATTAATAGGATATATTTCAGAATATAAAAATTATATATGAAACAAATCAACTAAACCTAAATAACATATAATAGATAAAATGTATTTAACCTAAATAGAATTTATTAAACCAAAAATAATATTAAACAAAAAATAATTATTATAAATAATTTAAAAATAGAATAAATTAATCAGTAATAGAATATGAATTAAATATAATAATTTCAATTATTTATTCATAAGTTCAATATATTAAATAAAATTCAAATTTACTAATTTTAAAATATTTACCTGTAATTTATATTTTATTTATATAAACAAATAATTTAATGAGTAGTAATAATGGTCATTTTTATTCAATTTAACTAAATATAAGAAAGAAAAACATATATGCATACATTCATATTAATTCATCATTAACAATGTCATTATCAACATCTCTCATTGACATTACATATTATACTTATTTTTTCTATAGAATCATTTTCATTATTGAATATTTCAATATCATATTAGGAAAAAATCACTACATTGTGGTTAAAAGTGTATTCCCCCAAAATACTTCAACTTCATCACCTATATCATACATGTCTATTGATTTCATGTAGAAATGACACTCTAACCAAAATTCACAACATTATTTCAATAATACACCATATTTTAATAGGAGACTAATATATATGGGTTTTTTTCCTCTCACTCACTAGTGTCAATCAATTGATATTACTTGGAAGTGGAAAATTATAATGTATATTTCCTAGTATAACTATAATGTTTTACCTGGTTTCAGTTGAAAAATTCAAATGAAAATTTTGTATAATAATTTTAATTGATAATATAAACCAAATTTCTATATTGAACTCTCTATTAATTATAAATATAATGTTGTTTTTGGATTTCAAACATAGCTCATTATCAACAACACGAAACATGATTCCTTTAGTATTGTTAGAATTGAATTTTCTAACATGATTCAAATGATCAGAATCCAAATACAAAAAAATCTTATGATAGTTTAGCTCAATTATCATCGGTGGATATATATATATATATATAAATTCATATATATGATAATTACATAATATAATTATTATCATATTAAATATATATATTATATTAGTAACATATATGATGATAAAACATATGAACAATTTTCTATTAGTAACATCCATTATATCTATTTCATTTTTATTTCAAATCACAAGTTTTCTATTTATTTGTGTCCCCAATACTTATATATATATAAATCAAATACACCACTTTCGAATAAAATTTATCAATGTAGGGTATTAACTAAAAATATATCAGTGAAAATTAAGAAACTTTTTTGAATTCTTTCTCTAATTTTAGAAATTTTGATGAATTTATATTTTACAGAAAATAACTACAATTTTTATCAAACTGTACAAAAAGATTGAATAAGTATTGCCTTTTCATGGGAAATATAATATCTTATAGAGGACTTGTAAGAGTAACCTAGACCATAATGAAAATATCCTTAACAATGTGTAAGAATAACTACAAGGTTCAATAGGATATTTAAGGTCCTTTTGAAGATACATAAGAGTAACATGTGTATTAAAATACATATATAAGATTTAATAAAATTTTCATCTGGTGGAAATTATTATTAATCTTGAATATTATATAATATTCTTTAGTGATTCAATAGAACTATTATTTTTTAATAATCCATGATTCAATCTCATATTGTTGTTTGTATTTTACTTATATTCTTGTGTCATAAATAAATCTTTTCATTATAACTATTTTTGATATGATAAATCATATGTGGAAAAAATATATGGGGCCTATTTTTGAATGGTTGGTGAAATAATCAATTACAAGTTCAACAAGAATCTTGTTCTTGTATAATAATATCTAAAAAATATATTATGTTTTTTATGAGATAATAACCATTGTAAAATAGTGATGTAGTAATACATTTTAAATTTGATCCTTATTAATGAATAAACATATTTCCTTTTTATATTTTCTCACTTCATTGAGATTTAGATAACTTTTCTAAATAAGAAAGACAGAAAATATTTTGAAAATATTAGTATCAACAAAGATCCCCCATATTTTATTCTATAAAATAGATAAGTGATCCTATCATTTGGTATTCGATAAATGTTTTTATTGAGATATATCTATTTTATTTACCATATATCCTTAAAACACAGTCAAAAATAGAGTTTTGAATTTTGATATGACAAGTTCATATCTTTCTGAAGAATAAAGTTTACAAAATATTCTCTATATTAGACATAGTTTCCTTGATTCTTTAAATATATTTATGGTACAAAATTAAATAATTTATGTTCTATTATTGACTAGAGGAATGTTGAAAAATATTTAAATATATGAAATACATTGTCGTACTCTTTATTTGAGAAATATAAAATTAAATTCATGTGTTCAAAAATTAATAAGAACTATTGACTTTCATTACAATATTTATATGGAAGAAATAAAATTAAAAAATCAAAGAAAAAACATTATAAAAATCATATTAAATATGTGAGAGTAAAATGAATTAAAATATTTGATTATTTATTTACCGTTGTTTTATGATTTCAAGTACTATCACGGTATATAGAGAAGCTCTTAAATAAGATAAATATTTTAAGAAACTCATAAGAATTATTGCAAAAAATGTTTATGTAAAAATATTATCTCTTAAACATAAATATTTTTGTGAATTTAAAAATGATCAATTAACTAAAACTTCAGTAAATTATGTTGTGAGAAGAAGTTATTCTCTCAAAATGAAGTTCAAAAGGATAAAGGGATTTAATTTAAAGACATTAAGAATTTGAATATTGTATATAATCATATTTCTTCTGATTTATAAAAGAATAAGAAATTATTTGACGAGTACTTATCATTAATGTTGAAAACCGTCAAAATAGAAAATACAAGCCTCAAGGTAAAATACCTATTAAAATATTTCATTATGGAAATTATTTTTAATTTACTTGAAAACATACGTTGAAAATCAATTTTGAATATGAAGACACAAATTCAACTAATTAATCAATCAATAAAGGTGATTCCATCAAATCAAATCATCGTTATTGAAATGTTAAGGAGAATATTAAATATAATTACATCAAAAATAAAATTTATTTCACTTTAATCCGGTTTTTGAGACTGTGAATAAATACATAATGATGAGGAAACATAGAAATAATCTTCCTAAAAATACTTTACTACTGAAGATGATTGGTATAGTGCACCCTTATAGGTTGATAGACAAAATTTTGGTGATTATTCTATTAAAAATTGAGATAGAATCAAGGAATACTAAATAAAATTTCAAAAAAAGATGTTCAAATATGAAATTATGAGGATAATAGATAAAAATTTCCAACTTAATAAAATCATTGGTTATAGAAAATAGATCCATATAGAGAAAAAATGGTTAATGATGTTGAGATGTAAAATAGTTAGAATTATGAAAAAGTAATATCCTTGATGATAAGACTTACAATATCACTCTTAGGGATATTGAGTTGGGAAAATTTAAAAAAATAAATTGTTAATGATGATACACAATGAAAAAAATTCAAGAATAATTACAATATATATTTTTTGGAGCTAGGGAAATAATCATGAAAATTAGAAGTTAATCGAAGATAATCGGTAGTCAAATTGGTTTTCAATTAAACTAAAACCAATTATAATTGATGAAAAAGATGTTATTAATTATGAATGGAAAATTTTGAATGTAACACCTCAAAATAAAATACTTTTTTTAAGAGGACATATTGAAAAGAATAAATATATGTTGGAAAGTTTAATGAAAATTTAAGACCTCATCATATTTTGATGGGAGTATTTTTTTCAAACATTTCCTCATGATACCAAAAATTTCCAATTAATATATTCATGAAATGGTTTGACGAAATATGATCATTGGGTATTTAAAATTGAGGTTGGATAATAACCAATGAAAAAAAAATTATCAAATAAGGAAATTTAATCCGTTTATTGGTCTAGTTGTGTGTTTGTAAATTACTCTTCTAGTTTCTATAAAAACATATATTTACCAAAATAATAGGGATTATGATCCATGGGGTGGTAAAAACAATTGTAACAAATCATTAGTTGTAAAAGTTTGAGTTGAAAGTTGTAGTAAAAAATAGTTTTCAGATCTTAAATGAAGTTTGTGGAAGGTTAAATCAAGACAGAATCATCTTAAATAAATATCTCATATTAATTATAGATGAATTCATACCTTATATGATATTAGTGAATATTATAAAAATCAATTCAAACAATAGGAAAATGTTTTTGAAGTTACTTTCTAAGCTTGAAAATATTTGAAACCCTGGATTTTGGAAGATTCTTTCTCTTCCCATAAGGTAAGTAATTTAAATATTTGAAATAATGTTTAAATATATGGAGATGGATCTATTACATTTTACAATATTTTCTCTTCAAAAATAAAAGTAGTTTTTCAACTATATCTTTTAATATTTATTATAACTCCATTAATGTTTCATTTATTTTTTTAATGAATAATGATTTCATGAATTTATCAAAACATTATAGGAATGAAAATGAGGTGATCTACAAAAATATTAGTTGGTTATTAATGAGGCTGAATGATAGAGTAATGATTTTAAGAGGGTTTGGAATCCATGGAAATTAGTTTTAGGTTGGAGAAGCAAAAATTGTTTGGTACATGTGTATGAAATTTTTGAATAACATGTAGAAAATAAGAATTCTTCATTTTATCTAAAATAAAATGAATAAGTTGGTTAGAAAATAATCTATAGGAAAAATTATAGATTTAAAAAAATCACTATTTGAAAAATATGAAAAATGGGGATGATTGTGAAAAGATGTTTCAATGGTTTTGACTTCCAAACTACAAGAAAATTAGTGATGGTTCACACTAATATTTATGAAATAGTGAGAAAGAATTAAAAAATTATAGATAATAACTTCCACAAATTCAGTTATATATTAAATATAATGACATTCATTATGTTAATTTATCAAAAATTTCAAGTAATTCAAATTTATAAAAGTTTATGTTTACAAGATAACAAGAAAATGGGTCTCAATTTCAAGAGGAAGAGAACAGACAATTGTATGTGAGTAGGAAAATCGAAAATATTCAAAATATTTGGAAATACATGTTATAAGAAATGATTATAGTAAACCATACACTCTATAACAAAAATACCTTCTTGATGAAAAAACATGTGTATCGGTAGAATATTATAAACTATGGTAACTAGCATGAAACTTTATTATATTCTTATTTGTAAGCTCTAACTACTTTTAGAGTTATTTAAAACATTTTATTTTTGAGTTAAAATTAAAATATGACTCTAGGAGAAATGTGGTTCATTAATGATAATTATCTATAACACATTATTGTGTTTTTTATTCCATTATTGATCTAGAAAAAATGAAATATTTTTATAAAATTTGATGAGAAAGTTGATTATGAATATTTTTTATTGGTTATACAAAAAATATAAGTTCATGTTGATTATTAAATAGTAAGGATGAGAGAAAAATTGATTATTATGGTGTG
Source organism: Viscum album (assembly GCA_963277665.1). Classification (NCBI taxonomy): domain Eukaryota; kingdom Viridiplantae; phylum Streptophyta; class Magnoliopsida; order Santalales; family Viscaceae; genus Viscum; species Viscum album. Next base: position 707,824,989 of record OY728150.1, read on the forward strand.
AAAGTCTTTAAAAATAAAGATAATATAATGAAATAAATCATTAATAATGATGAGGGTGATGTTTTCACTTCTAAACCAATTGCACATATTAATGAAAATATTGAAATTATTGATGACGATATAGATTCAGTTTATTATAGAGATGAATAAGTGAATTTATAAAAAAAATAAAAAATAATATATAAAAAATAATTTTGATGTTGCAAATATAATTTTATATAAGAATCAAGGTAATAAAACATGATGAATTTTTTTTGAGATCTTGTCACCATTTCATTATACCAAAATTTGAAACTGAAACTATTAATCAGGGTTTTTATTATAATGAATGGTTTGATGATTTAATTTTACATCAAAATCATATTAAAAAGAACAATATAGGGATATTATACCTAGTAATATATAAAAATTACATTTTCTTTATGAAATGGGTTTGTGAAACAAGTTTTTTGAAAAATGATAATATAAATTGAATATAGAATAATTTTTTTCAGGGGGTAATAAAAATTAAAAGAAATGGATTTTTATGAAACATTATCCATGGTATATAACCATGAAGCTATGAAATTATATCATTTTATTATAGTATAAAGGGATTTTAAATTCCAACAAAAGGATATGAAGTCTACTTTTTTAATGGTGACCTAATAAGATATTTTTTAATCAAAAAAACATACTGAATGTATAGATAATGAAAATGGAATTAGCATTTTAGAGTTATTGAATGATCTATATGGGATGAAACAATCCCCAATATCATGTAATTTCAATTTGGATGAGTAATTTAGAAGAAGTAAATTCAATAAAAAGTAGCTATAAAGAAACATATAACTGTAGAAAATTAACTCCACACCACCCAATGAAATTGTGTGTGTTGATGATTTTATCATTTTTATTAATGGGTATAAATTGGGAGAAGAATTTACTAAATAAATATAAATCTTTTCTTGGTGGGATTAAATTATTTTTTTCGATTGAAAATTACCAAATATTCTAGTGACTTATTTATATATCAATAAAAACATTCCAAGGAGTAACTAAATATATTTAGAATGGATGAATCTTGAGGAGTTTATAAACTAATTCATTTAGGTATAATTTTGTGTAATTATAATGAAGGAAACTATGTTAATAAAAAATAGTTAATGAAGATGTTTGGAACACCTTTTTTACTTTTCCCCAGGGGAATACATTGTTTTTTCTATAAATTTTTTCGAAATGTATAAATCTAACCCAATTGAATCAAATTTTATAGAATCTAAGAAAATATAGTGATATATTAAAAATAATTTCAATTACGGTCTACTTTTTGATAAGGGAAGTGAAATAGACTTAGAAATCAACAAAAATGCTAATCAGATTGGCTAGGTAGATTATAGAATTCTTATATATAGTGGATAATTATTTCATATAGGAAGATTTGTGGCATGTAACCCTAGTATGAAATAATTAGTCACTTTGAGATCCATTGAATATGATTATGTTATTATTTCTCTTGTATCTATACAAATGGTTACCATGAAGACTCAACCTAAGAATATACATGTTGTTGAGGACTATCCAAAAGTTAATGGTTATAATTACCTAACTAAAATAAATTGTTATTAGAATATATATCATTATTTAATATCCACGAAAATTTATATTAAGTATCTTTTCATGATGTATAAGGTGGTTATGGAATAATAAATTTTTTTTACCCACCCAAGCAGAAGATTGTTGGTATTCTCACAAAACAACTTTTAATGTGGGATTTTGAGAAGTTGAGGCATTAAATGTGTGTGAATAAAATTTTCCTAACATATTTTAGTTTTTTTATAACAAACCCCATTCATGGATTCATATTTTTCTTCAGTAAAAGGGGAAGGGATAATCATTAGATGGAGATACCATATTTTGTTCAGTCGTCTAATAAATTTTTTTAGCTATGTGATATAAATTGGTTTCAAATCTATTTTAAATGTGATATATATAAATTTTTTGTTTGTATGGTTTTTTGAACTATATTATAGGAAGAATTTTTTTGTAAATTTATATATCATGTTTTCTAAAATGAGTTATATCCTAGAGTCGTAGAGTTGAAATATTTATGACTCATTTCTTTAATAAGGCTAATATAACCACTTTAACTTTTCATTTTTCTTTATTATCCACAAATAAAGGAACATATCATTCATATTTTAGTTTCATTCCACTAATTTATTGTCATAAAAAGTATATTTTATAATAATGTTTATGAAATATAAAATTAAAATAAAATGTATGGTATTGACATTAAATAAAAAGTTATCCATTGTTTATCCCATTGAGGAGGATGTTGCTTTTGTATTCAAAACATGTGGATGAGATTATATAAATTTGATACGTTTGAAAAACATGTTTTGTGATTGTTGGAGATGAGTCATGAAGGAATGTACTATGTTTCTTATAGAGTTTCGAAGAAGCCTGAGTTGGTTGGAGATTATACATAATATTCTAGAGGAAATAAAAAATTAGAAAATGAATATGTATGATCTCATAGATATAGTATTGTAAAAGTAATGAAAAACATTCACTATGGTATGAAATATATATTTTATCATATATAAGACTTATATGTGATCTGTAGGATATTTTAAAAAAATAATAACATATATATAATCATATATTATGATAAGTATAATTTTTCAAATGATAAGTAATAACTTATAGTGAAAATATATGAGTTAGTTGAAGCATAAAAAATCAAGTATTGGTGCTAGGTAAGAATAACACTAAGTATTTAGAGGATAAGTATGAGACACTGTGAATTATGTAAAAGAAATGTGGGTTTTTTAATGGATGCATAAGATTCAACAGATGGTTAGTTATGTGAAATTTAAGATTAATACAAATTATTATAATCTATTATTTAAAGATTCAAACATCATGATGATAATGTGATTAGCCAAGATTAAAGCCTATATTGTTTCATATATTTAATTTATAATAGTAAATCATAAGTGTAGCCTTATATTGTAACTATTTTTACAAGCGAGTATGAATATAAAAAAGAAAAGAATATGGGATTTTTTAGAAATTCAAAGAGAATATGGTTATTCATAATTATGGGAATATAAATAGGAAAATTTAAGTAAATCATGGATAATAGAAGATGTTGATAATAGGGATAGATCAATGTAATGTATAAGTTAGATAACAATGTTTTTTAATGTAGTATAATTTTTATTATTCTATTGTTTTGGTTAGTTATTTAAAGTATGATTATCATGAAATATATTTTTGATTTATATTAATCAATTTTTTTTTTAATATTAGATAAATAATATCCAAGGTTTTCTAGGTACTTCAATAAAATTTTATTTTAATTTTTGAATATATATTCGATGTAGATGAATAAAAATTGGTTGTTTCAATAATAATTTTATTCGTGGGAACAATGAAATTTTTTTTGTGATAATCTTCAAAAGATAAAAAATGCTAACAAGGGATTTCTATAAAAACAATTAAAAAGATAATATACCAAAATTATTTTTATATAGTTACTGAGGAATAAATTATATTTCATTCAGTATCTTTGAGTCTTAGACTTTCACTAGTTATCGTTATTTAATAAAATTATGTTGTTTTCTCTTGTAAACAGACGGAACTTGTTTCCTAATGGTCAGTGAAAGAATTATGATATGTTCATAGAAATACTATTATATGAAGATTAATCATTATATTAAATAAGAACATATGATAGTGTGGGATAATTACACCCTTCACTATGGAGTTAGACATCAACTTCATAGGAAACCCAAATTAACAAATATATCATATTAGTTTTATATTTATGAAATCATGTGAAATTTAGAGAGCTTTCATTAATAATAAATAGATAGAATATTTTAAAATAAAAATTCACTTGTTCCCCTCTTCCAGTGTTGATTACATTGAATTTTAATCATAAAAAAATCCAATAAAGTGGATGATCTCTCTTTAACAAGGTAATAAAATATAATAAATCATTTTATATGAGATTTATTTTTTATATAAAACTTAAAATTCCAAAGTGAATATTAAATAAAATAATAAAAAAATTATAATAAACATTTCAAGTCCTATCAGTGAAAATTTAATTCATGATTGTTAATATAATAAAGATAAATTACATCTGGCAGGGCCCAATCCTAGATGGAGTGGTGGGTACCCGAGGGGCGATGCGGAAATTTTTTAGGCAATTCCGAGGTGCGTTTCAGAGGAAGTCAATGCATGTTTGAGGAGGACTCAAAAGGAGATTGATGTCTCTGAGGCTATTTGGACTTTGAGTCCAAAGAGTGCATCAGGGCCTGATGGCATCCAAGGGTCCTTTTATAGGACGACTTGAGATACAATCAAGGGGGATTTAGTAAAGGCAGTGCCAGATTTTTTTCAGGGTTGGAACTTGCCGCGTATAGCATGTGCAACCAAGATGGTGATGATTCCAAAGATTTATAATCCTCATTCCATTGACAAATACTGGCCTATCATCACGTGTAATATGCCTTACAATGTTTTTCCCACCATTCTCAATAAAAGGATGGCATCGCACTTGAATACTTGGGTGTCTCCGGAACAACATGGCTTTATCAAAGGGCGTACTATTCAGGGGTCAATGGGAGGGGTGCAAGGGGTGGTTGGAGATTTTAACAAAAATACTTTTGGGGGTAATAAAGTGATCAAATTAGACATGATCAAGGCCTATGATAGATTGGAATGGGGTTTCATCATAAGGGTGTTGGCATGGATGGGATTCTCCAACTGGACGATTGATTTAATTTTTCGTTGCTTCAGTTCGTCCTGGATTTCGACATCATTCTTGGGAAAATAGTTTGGTTTTTTCAAGGCTTTCATAGGAATTAGTCAAGGATACCCTATTTCTCCCACCCTATTCATCCTCTCCCAAAATTACTTTAGATACTATATAAATCGGGGTATTCTCTTGGGGACAGTTTTTCCGTACCAGAATCAGCATGTAACAAGGGGTATTTCACATATGATGTTTGCGGATGACACTATTTTATTTATCAATGGCAGTAAAAGATCAGTGAAGTGGTTGAATGGGATTCTAGTAGAATACTTCATGTGGAGTGGTCATGTGGTGAACGGGGGAAAAGCATGTTTTATACATATAAGCATATCACAGAGAAAAGGGTTAGAAATATTGAAGACAGTTTATACATGATCTGGGGATCCTTTACTATGGAGTACCTTGTTATCCCTCACTCTCTCAGGATTCAACATTTTGAAAAATTGGTTGCTATGATCACAGGGCGCATCTTCAATTGGAATAACTGATTTTTGTCATTTTGTGGGCGCATTACCCTTGTCAATAGTGTTATTGTTTCTATTCCCATGCATGTTATTTCCACATTGAAGGTCCCCAGTTGTGTTATCACAAACATAGAAAGGATAATGGTGTCCTTCATATGGGATGGGCAGATGGAAGGCGGGCATCACTGGGCGTCTGGAAAATAGCTTGTAAAACCCCTCTAAGATGGGGGAATTAATATGAGGAGAGTCTCTTTGACCATGCAAGGCCTGCATGCTAAACTTTCATTGGAGGATATAGAAGGAAAAAAAATTGTGGTAAGAAAATATAGGGAAAATATGGAGTTAATGTGAATGAGAAGAGAGTATGACCCTCTATGATTTGGAAATGGATTCACCCTTACCTGGAGGTCTTGCATCAACACTCTAGGTGGATGGTGGGAAGTGGTGACATTAATTTCTGGCTGCAAGATTAGGGGGCTAGGTGGTTGTGGTTTCCAGGTTTCCCCACACAAAGTATATTGTTCCGAGAGGCTAGCAAGCATTCTCGTTTTATTTAGGACATTTTGCATGATAGTCAACGGGTTGTTTTCAATAGAATTATTATAAATGATGAGCAAGATAATCCCATTTTTATAGGTTGTTCATCAGGTGTGTTTTATTTAAAGTATTTTTCATTGGTGAGGAGGGATGAAAATGATTTTGATACATGGTGGGAGACTATGTGGTGTAAAGAGGTACCTTCAAAATTTAATTTCTTATTATGGAGGGTAAGTAAATGCACCTTGCCTAATGATGATAACATTCAACGTATGGGTGTTAGATTTGCCTCCAGGTGTTAGTGTTGTCGGGAGCCCAAAACAGAATCTTTGTGGCATTTTTTTAGAAAGTGAATGGGCTAGATGGATCTGGTCCTTGGTTGGTGCTTTCACGGGGTGGAACGGATAGGGAGGGATGGTGGAACTCTTCTTAAGTGCATGGTTTCAAGGGGCAGGTGATCACGGACCTGAAAGGAAGGCGTGGGGTTTTTTGGTTTTAGCAGGATGTTGGACCCTTTGGAGAGCAAGAAATGAGGCACGACACAAAAATTCCAGTGGTACACAGTCAAGTATTACTTTTAAAACGCAGAACTTATTGCAGGACTTGGTTCGGGTGTGTACTGGCTGCCATGATGCGCCTTCTTTGAAAGTCATGCTGCTCGGTTGTTTACTGTCTAGCCAAGGCAGGGTGTTGGGATGTGGGCACTGGTTATGCTGGAATTTCCTCCAATTCGGACTAAAACTCAACAAGTATGGATCTCTTTTTGGGGGGAGATGAGGGGTGGTGAGGTCATTCAGAACTGGGTAGGGTCTGTTGTTGCATCATTTTCTGCTTTATATGGTAGGGGCGACATTTTCCAGGCTGAAGTGCTGGCTGTGCTCATGGGTATGGAGTTGTGCGGTCAGCGGGATATCAATCTTAAAGCGGTGGAAACAGACTCTTTAATTTTATGCAATGCATTAGCAGGTACAATTCGTGTTCCGTAGAATAGTGTTTATATCATCAGAAAGTGCAATTAGATTTTGGGGAACTCTATTGATATCAATCATACATGGCGGGAAGGGAATCCGGTGGAAGACTTCTTGGAGACCATAGCTGAACCCAATCAGAGTGTGTCCTTCTTCCTTAATATAGGTTCTTTTCCTAGTGAGGGGATAAAGTTTGTGATTAATGAAGCATTGGGATTGTACTTTTTTCGTCCTCTGTGATTTTCTTGTATTAGTTTTTACTTTCAAAGGAAATAAAAATGTTGGTTTTCAATCAGTTATTATAAGAAACATCCATCAATAATTTCCTTGTCCCCTACTTTTGTTTCCTAAAACGAATTTATTTCATATTTAATTATTCTGTGAAAAAATGATAAGAGAAAACATTCAAAATGGTAATGTTTCCAAAAAATTATATCTTTAAGTTTTTAATGCTCAATTAGGGTTAATGTTTAATCAAAAAAATCATAAGAAAATGTACATATCAATTAGAATAAAACTATTTTTTTTATATAACATATTATACATCTTAAAAAGGTAACTATTGTTCCATAAATAAATTCTGATCAAGTTAGTGGGATCAAATTAAATGTTTTACTTGATATGTACTTATAAATTCTAAATAAAAAATAAGAAAATAAACACATAACCTAGTAAAAAAACTATAAAACAAGAATAGTTTTATCAATATATTAACACAAAACTAATAAAAGTAATTAAATTAAAAAATAAAACAAAAATACAAAATTAATTTTAAATTATGAAATAATAATTTTAATAATCCTCAAAGAATATTATTTTTAAAACACTTCCATTTAAGAAAGTATTCAATTTTTAACTAATGTAGTTGGGGATCAGTAGATGGCATCCATGGTATCTACATGTTTCTCAACACAAAAAATAAATTTTATTAATATTTTCATAACCCAAACCAAGCTAAGTCTTGAACCATAACTACCCCAACCTAACTCCATAGGCTAGGGTGGTGACCAGCGCTAAAGGAACACTAAACTCAAAGAAGCAGTTTTTGAAAACATGAACATAGACACATATAACTCAATAAAAATGTGAAAAGGGAAAGAAATGAATTCAATACAGTTATAAATATACCAAATATTCATGAACCACTAGACAGAACGATGTTCGATAGTGTATACTGAAAAGAAAACGTTGAAAAGTACACACCCAAACCAGAAATATGTCCCAGCGTATAAAAAATATAAAAGAGTAAACCACTGAGATAACCCAACTCCTATGGCCCAAGCTATGTCCGCCATATGTAGTCCAATCACCCTATATCCCTATGATTCTATGAATTCATTATCGACTTATCCACTATCTTCAGGATACACAACAAATGTGGGACGTAGTCCATGCAGAGGTGAGTATATACATAACTAGTGGATCATCCTAAAAAGGGTAAAGGGGGAGCAGTAAGAGATAAAACTAAAGTGGAAATAAGTTGATAGAATAAGGTATAGTAATAGAGTATAACTCAACCCAACAAGAGAGTGAAAGTGCACTTGTCTAAACACAAGGAACATGGCACTGTGAGAAGATGAACGTCTCGTTGATTGTTCACTACCTATATCAAGCGAGTGGAGTCATCCAACTATGAGAATATAAACACAGAAAGAACTTGTAATAATCATCCATCTTTTCCTCTCATAGAAGGAATGTAACTATACCGAATGGGTGGGTACTGATGTAGGATATGTGTGTATGTGTGTGTGCTCAGTCAAAGAGGTCAAAAAAGGAGTATGCTGATCTCCATATCCTCCTGAGAAGATGAGTAACCAATAGTTACATGGTAAATTTAATTTATGATTTCTAAAACCTCATGTTTCTTACTAGGGAACACATGTAAAATGGAATCCATTACCACACCTTAACACAATTATCTTTGGGTGAAATTAACTGACTTGCCCTATTTTATGTTGCATCATAAGGATGTGTCTTTTTGGGAAAAGCATCTTTCTTTCTCATAAATCCAAAGGTACATTAAACCACACCTCATCATGGTTCCACACGGTCGAGGGGTCACTAGTATTACATACGCATCTCATTTTTTGGTACAATAAGAGAGTCCTACACTGGTAGTCACAGAGGAATTCCACTGCCCAGTCCTACTTGAGGGTACCACTAAATAAGGTCATAGGGGAACTCCCCTAACCTATCCTACTGTAGGGTAAAACGGTAATTTGTCAAGGAAATTCCACTACCCCGCCTAGCTGGAGGGTCACACCTTGAAGATTCCATTGAGAACACCACTGCCCAACCCATCTAGAGGGTAATCCTGGAACATTGAGTAACTCAAATACTCATTACTGTTGGAGGGTAACTTAGGAAAATCATTGGGGAACACCATTACACATCCTAGATGGAGGGTAATCCATTAAATTTCATCACTGAATTCTACTACCCATCCCAGATAGAGGGTAATCCTGATACTACTTAGGTGGTGTTGTGATTTCTTCCATCATTGGGTGTCTCCCCATTGTGTTCCAAACCCAGAGAATTTCATATCGTATCTCGAAATCCACTTCTGATGGAATCATCATGTTCTATTTTAAAAAAACTCAAGATATGAATCTCAATAGACTATATGTGATTTAAAATAAAGGAGATAATGATGATTGAAGATCACTTGAAAGAGATCAAGTAGTACGCAACATGTGAGGGAAATGACAGAGCATGTGGTCTTTCTTCACATCCTAGATCTATCTCTGGTTGTTACACGGGTCGCATCTCATGTAGTAGAATACACTGTGTAGTTGGAAAACATGTTGGGTCCTAAATATCTATGATAGTGGTCATGTCCTATGGTAGTTTCAGTGTACTAAGACCTCGTGTATGTATACTTTGGTACATGGCGTGTTGGTCCACAAGGGATACCACTCTTGCACGCAACTTGTGTCTGTGTTATTTTACATGGAGTCCCCTTCCATGTGACCCACAAAACGGGTTGTAATTATAGGGAACAGATACACCTTGTGTGATGGATGACAAAACACCATGCAATCCATAACTTTTCCCAAACCCAAGTGTTGTCACTAAGGGAGGCAACACGCCATGTGTTCTTCATACTACAGGGTGTGTAGTCGTGATTTTCCAGAATGCTCAAATTTTGATCAGTTCTTTATTTGTGATTTGAATCTGGTAAAATTGCTTCATATTTTATTTTGAATCTTCCAAAAAAATTATCTACTTTTTAATCATGTTTTTATTCCATCATTCATTAAAAAGGACTATGTTCATTAATGGGGGTATCATCATATTTTCTTCTCATCATCGCACCTCTGTTCCTCACAAATCCAATGATTACTCATCATATCGGTCATCCTCTCCTCAAACTATTTTTGTACCCATTCTTGGCATGCATGGTCGTTTATGATTCATTGTTCTTCCACAAATCCGGGTACCTTATTAAGTTCGGGATTCCCAACAACTATCAAACAAGGAACTCTAGGGTTAAAATAGTGAAGAAAAGGAATAATGTGGGAACAATAGTAAAAAAAGGATATATGATCATTAGAATATCTTCCTTGGGAAAAGATCAATAACATATTATAGAGTTAGGTAAATAAAAGAAAAAATATGATTTTTCATTCTTGGGAGCATGAAAAGTTTGTCAACTATTCAAATTCATGAAATGAAATGAAACAACTCAATTAATTTAATCTAAGAGTGAAAAAACACAAAAATATGACTCATACCTCTTGTTTTGATTTATAATTAGTGAATAATTCATTCTACAATGAAGGAGGAGCATCATTTTTAGTTGCTGTATCTTGATCCAATCCGATCTGATTCTATTTTTTTGGTCATTCTTTGTTCTTCAATTATAATTTCCAAAGGGAGGATGAATGATAGATTCATAGTTAGATTATGATATTATGTTCCACCCCTATCCAAAATCCCCAAGTAACCAATGTATAATAAAAATTAAATTTAATAGAATTTATGTGCTTAATTAAATAATTAGTTAACACAGTTAAGTGTAGCGCTAACAAGCGGGGGTTTTTAATATCACACACTGACACATTTTATGTCGCATCTAGGGTAGACACTACATTCAACACATAAAAATGGTCTCAAATTTATAATCTAATCAGACATTTGAAAGTTATCATATTTTCTTTAATTAACCACATGTGTGGAATATAAAATACATTAAAATTTTCTATAACGATAATTTCAAGAACATCATGCCTCATAATTACACTCATCTCATCACCTATTTCTGGAGGTATAAATAGAAATATATCAAATTCTCAAATGGAATAAATTGGGTCCCTATAATTAATATTGGTAACTGCATATTCCACACTAATAACATCTATGAAATTTTTTTGGAATCATGGATCTCTTTCCTAATCACCTGTTCTATCTCAATGATCATAAACATAAAGATATAATAATGATTAATTACAATGGGAAAACATATTTCTTTTCAATAAAATAATGTGAAATAATATCTCTAACTGAAAATAGAAAATTTTCATAAATTTAAGAACAAGAAATAAATGTGATAATTCCCAACATCACTCATAATAAATATAAGGATATTTTGTAATGTATTTTACTCTATAAAGTCTTAAAATAAATTTTTATAATTTTGGGTAACAAAATAAAATGGTAATAATCCAAGTTCTTTAGGTTTAGTTTCAACAAACACAGGTGATTAATCATCTACATATGACTATATATCTATTTTGAAATGTATGTAATAGAATAACCATCACAACATTCAATATATTTTCACTAACATCTGAAAATAATATGTATATTTTCACTTCAACAACATATATAATAAAAGTAAAATAATAATGTTTAAAAGATCCTAAAAAAACTTCATGTTAGCACAAAAAGGTAATGTGTATTGTTATTTAAAAAAAATAAATATAAAGATTCATCTTCATCAACCATATCTTTATTACTTGATAATCATAATACATTCATGAAAACTTAATTAAAGGTATGTCTGATAGAAATTTCAAGATAAATACATAGAGTAATTTCTTATATGACTCGAACTATTTATAGAATCTTAGAATCTAATATATTCCATTTAGGAAACAGACATGGTTCATAAAATTAATTCTTATAATTAATAAAAATGATCCCATTAATAAAGGTAAATTACCCAAAAATGAATTCAATCTTTACCCAATAAATGTATAAAAGTATACTGGTTTCTCCAAATTTTTTCTTCATATCACATATGTGATTTAAAAAATAAATGAAACAATTGAATTATAACAGAGATATATTTGATTTAAAAACAATGATAGGCAGTTATAACAAAATATATACATTTGATAATATTATTAAATATTACTCACTTTTATATATAAAAAAATTCATAACTAAAAATTTATCTTATTATCATGATTTATTTATTATACTTTTGATATGTGTTTCTTCTACTTGAAAATAAAAAAAAAGATACTCTCCCTTTGGGATTATCTAAAATAAGAAATTAGAGATAATAAACAACGGATGAAAAGGTTGAAATAAGTGGACCTTTAAGAATTCATCCTATAATACATATATATGATATTACATTCATGAATATGGCTCTATAGAAGGTTGTAATTGAATTATCATATCATTAAAATGATGATATTATAAAACCATGTATAATAATTATCAACAAACTCCCCATTTCATAACGAATAATTTCATATGTATCATATTTTCACAAAGTATGAAATATTATGATTAAATTCAAAAATGTAAGATAATTTTTAAGTTAAACAATAGTTAATTAAGAAATATTAATAATAAATTATTAATATATAAGATTGACTTGTAGAGAATTAGAGTATATAATAAGATTAATTATATATTTTTTAAATTTAAAAAAATTTAGGCATGATATTTCAATACATAAGATATTCATATAGAGAGAAAACACACACATATAAGGACATGGAAAAAAATGAGGTGGCTTTATTAATTAAAAAAAGAAAAAGAAAATTGTGCTACTCATAAATTAATTTTCATTATGTTTAAATATAATTATTAACTTATATATTTTTTACTTCTTCTAGATGTTTACAATACATTAGAAATTCTATGTTTCATGAAATTCTAAATATTATAGTATTCCAGCTGGAAAATATACCATAGATATAAAAAAGAATATCCTCCCCCATTATTGAGGAAATTTTTTAATGATATAATATATTTAAACTCAAATAATAAATTATGATAACTTTTTATAGACCATAAAATATAATTATTTAATATATTAATATCAATCGGAATCTTTGGGTTTAAAAACGATTTCAACAAACTGATTATCATCTTCTATAAGATCAAGAATAATTTCACTTTTTTATGAATGGTCTATATGGAAGTGGTATCTTATATTTATGTGTTTGGATCATGAATTATGTGTTATATTTCAATACAAGGAAATAGAACTTGTGCAATCATGAAGAATTGGGTTTTTATATAGAATCAAACCAAAATATACAAGTGTTTGTGGCATCCACAACAATTGAGCACAATAACATCACATTAAAATAGATTCAACATTATTAGTGGAAATTGAAAATGAATGGTGTTGCTTATTTTTCAATAAAACTATGGATTCACCAAGAAAATGAAGATAAATAGAACATATATTTTTATTCCTTTGAAATTTCAAATATTTATCATAAAAATAAATATGGAGAATAAATTTGTTTTAGAGGAATTGAATGGTCTATGTAAAGATCAACCTTTTCGGATAAAGAAGATCCATTTGAAAACCTTAGTATGGGATTAATTCAGGTTTTCTTAAAGCCATTCTCATTATAATACATAATATATAATTTCTGGATGAATTTACATCAAATAAAGTAAACTTCAAATAATCACTCTAGTAATTTTTTAAGAAATCACTTTCCTAGGTTTATCAAGATGTAGTATATAGTATGTACCTTCTATATTACAAATATTTGAGTGATTATAAAAAATAAGACAGTTAAATAAGTATCTTGTATTTTTATTGTTGAGAAATAATTTATCCTACTTGATTCCAAGTTATTTGGAATCCAAGTTGGTATTATAGTTCTACGATTATACTCATCTCATTTTCACTTTGCAGTAGTTCTAAAAAACTATTTTCATGTTTTTTTGGTTGAATATAAAATTATGAAATTTTATAAGATTTAAAAATTGGTAGTTTGATTAAAAAATTCTAGATTAAAAGGGTGTGATCTTACATTCCATTAAAAAATTAATTTCAAGTAAATAACTTTTCAATAAGTAATACTAAGATCATGGAGTTTTTTTAATTTTATAAATTTATTTGGTATGGTTAAAAATATCTCCTTCTAAAATTATATTTTCACGACAATGAGGTTATTATAAAAACTCATACCATAGTCAACCTATAACAATTATTTTAAAATAATAGAGTTCACTTTCTTACATTCACATGTTGTTTTAGGTTTATAGTTTAGGGAACTAAGAAAATAATTATATTACTTATAGAACATTAAAATATAGTGTCCACTTTTTCCCTAAAAATTTGATTATTACTTTAATAATGTTATTTGATTGATGTAAAACATTATATGTTAATGGTTAATATCCTTTATCATTATCTTGAAATCATAATATTATTAACTCGTCTGTAGTCTCTATCAAGACATTTTAAACATGGAAAGATCAAAAATATAGAGTTGAGTGATATAAAAATAAATTAAAACTCATATTCCTTTGAAAATCATAAAACAATTCTTGAAATAAACACTTAATAATGAATTATTTATAAATTTATTTTATATCATAAAATTATTTTTTGAACATATGAAATCAACATATTTTCATAAAAAAAAGACAAATAAATTTAACAATAAATATGAACAAGGGTGGAACTTTAAATAATCAAATGTATAAAAATAATTGATTTCATAATAATGAAATGTTTAATGTCAAACATCTTAATCTTTCCATTAAGTCTACATTTTAATACATAATGAACCTTTCCATTAGGGCCATGTGCCTATATGTATTACATCATCTCAAGGACTAGTTTCAATTCATTTTATAAACTATAAATTCCTTGTGCTAATACACTATCATTATATAGACCGGCATACATGAAAAAATACTGATTTCATTTTGTCTCTTGAGAATTGTTGATGCATCCAGGATATACCTAAAAATGAACCCCATATATCACTTGAATATTTTCAATCCATTCCTCAAAAATTGAACCCAGAATATAATATGTAATAAATATTCCTCGATTTTTATAATTTATATATAGAAAATGAGAGAACCAAATTTTAATATTTTCCGCAATCATTAAAATAAAAAAGCATGATCATAATCCATATATATAAATAAGTTTTATTTTTTCATTTAGAGAATATATCAAATGAAGCATATAAATATTTAAAGTATGTTTTCATGGTTGAAAAATACTTTTATAAATTCATTAAAATTGTTCTTTTAATGTCAATAGAAGAAAACCTTTTATTTAGGTATCATTTAAGAAATCCAAAAGAAATGGGAAAAGGTTGTTCTTTTAAAACCTAAATAAACATGTATCGTAATATTGATAAAAATGAATTGATATTATTGTATGAAATTATTCTCATTCAACATATAGTAAAAACATTCTATTTATCTTTATGAAAGAAAATTAAAACATACCCATTTAAAAAACATTAAATATATTCCCTTTAAAACCTTTGTAATGAAAGTGAAAATTCATTGAAAATAATAATTAAAACTATTTTAGCATAAATAATAATATAATTAAAATATTTAAAAGAACATGTACATGGATGGAATGTGTTTTAGTATATTAAAAAAATGTTTTAACGAAAAACCATTTATCAGTTTGGTATGTTTTGAATCAAATGATCATTGTAGAAAATTATATGTATAAATATTTGAAAAAAAAACTTCAATTTCAGTAAATTAATGATAAAATAAAACTATATATAAGAATATATAACACATAAAATAAAATATGTGGTGAACATTGAATGAGTATCAAGGAAAGTAAATTGAAATGGTAAATCTCGTACATCGAGTCCAACTCAAAATGTACACTATTTATCTCATGTATAATAAAAAAATTATTTTCTACATTATGAACAATTTTTGGAATATTTACTTCTCATAATCCTTTTTATTTCAATTTTTACCATGTATTATATATTTAGTAAATCAATTAATATCATCTTGGATGTTTATAGTACATTCAATTAATAATCCCAAAATAACTTTTATAGGCTAACCAAGATCACTGGGGTTATGGTTACTTCGAAATATAAATAAGGAAATATTTAGCCTGATTATAAATTAGATATAATTTTATAACCATCCGTATATTTAGGGCATGGAAATAAATTTATATCTCTTTGTAAAATTGGTAGTCCACATGTATGTATGAGAGACACAATCAATTTTAATAAACATAAAGAAACATGGGGTAGGTAATATATTATATTTAATTAATAATAATTATTTCAAAATTTTATATATATTCATTAAATTCATAATAATAACAATCCTTGTGATGAGGTGATTAGAAATGAAGCACATCTCTTTAAGAATGTGGTATTCCACGCATACACGTGACCGATGTTTTCATTTCTTATGGGCTGTAAAACGAGCTGATAACAGGTTGTGACAGAAAAATAGAAAAATTTCAGTATATTAAATAAATTTATGTGATCATACATAAATTATTATATAATATTTTAACGATGTGGAACAATAAATAAACTCAGAAAAAATTAGTTAAGGGTTATACCACTTCTATGGAAAACCTCCTTTGTCTTACAACTAAATAATTTAAAGATAGTAATTTTGTGAGGTTATAACCTCTACTAAATGGGGATTACATTTTTAAGGGATTTGGGAAGATATTAGTTCAATTAAAAGGCTCAAGAGGTGTAAGAAAGATATTAGAAGTGTTTTCCTTTTATAAGTAATGTGGGTGGAATTCTTCTAAATACATGATATATTAACATATAATATGGGTCTAACTCATGTCAAATTTATCCAAAGTGACAAATAATTGAATATAAGAAGTATGAAGGAAAAATAATTTCAAAAAAAAAAGTTATACACGTTTATGTGGCCTTTCTAAAATTATATGTTAGTTTAACCCCCTCGATAACCATTTCAATCATAAATGTGAAAACGAAATTTTCAATTTCTAAGGGTGTTGAAGGTAATTTAAAACACTTTATGTGAAACATACACATAACAATATTAATATAGTCGAAAGAGTCCCTAACAATTTATTTATGATAGTATTTTTATAGTTTTATGATAATTTAAAAATAAAGTTTTAACCATTAACTACAACTAAATGTCAATTTTCTTAATATTTAGAACATTTAACATTAACGAAATCCAGATAATTATATAATTAGAATATGAAACAATTAAATAAAAATTACCCACCATAATTATCTTTAAAATTCCTAAATCACTATCATTAAACCAAAAAAAATTAATTTTGGTATTTTTTAAATAATTGACTTGATTTTTCTATTACTTGTAGAATTATTGTGTGGGAATTGGATAAGAATTCAAAGATTTTATACCATTCCTAAATTGTTTTAAAAAATACTAGTCATAATATAGTTCATAGTTTGTAATATTTTTTATATATACCCATTCATATATAAAATTCATCTATATCCATATCATAAAACATAATAAGTGTGAAAGAGTGACATTTTGTAACACCATTTTATTGAAATAATATAAATGATGTAATCAAGGGAAAGTGGCATAAAAATTTCATATTTTAAACCATAATATAATTTATGAATAAATAAATAAACCTTATGGGATTTATTCACGTTTATTAATTAATTTCAATCTATACCCTTAATTCTGACCCGGATTAACCCATTTTACCCCCTATCGGGGGTGATATGATTTTACCATGTTTATTATTAATTTTCAAAAAAATGAATTATAGATTTTTACATAATTTTAATATGATAAGTAGTCATAAATAATCCATTTTTTAAAAATTAATTTCCACATGTGGTAAAAAAAATACATTTAATATAAGCAGGCTCAACACACCAAAAAAACTATTTTTATAAAAATGTTTGTTTTAAGCATTAAAATAATTTTATACCAAAATCATGTGGAATGTTGATTATAATAAAATTAATTGGATTATTTTCAATAAAATGAAACATAGGTTAATTGAAAAAAATATAAATGATAATATCAATTTTAAATTACTTGATGTAAATGAAACAAATACATTTTTTCTTGTAAGATTGATATTTTCACTATTCTACAAAAAACCAATATTGTCAGAACAATACCAAAAAATTATATAAAGATTATTTTGAAATTATAATTTTTGTTATAATATACATTATATCAAATATAATTTCTAAAATTGTTTGAAATTAATCATAATATATGTGCACAAAAATGATAAAGACCATTTTTGAAGAAAATGTATATTCAAATTATAAAATAAATTTATAAATATTCCATCTCTAATAACCACCATTAGATGAATTTTAATTAATTTTATTAAATATTTGATCTATATATTTCATTAAAATCATTTATCTATGGTGACTAACTTAATTTAATTTGATAATAAGAATTTACTCATCTAAGTTTATTTTCTAAAAAAAATATCCTTTTATCTTATATGAACATAATTAAATTGGCTTCTTTTTTACTAGGAATTAATCAGTACATTTTATAAATAAAATATTGATATATATAATTGATAATAAATCTACTCATATTCATTCCAATGAATTCAATGGTCATGTTGTAATAATCATATTTGAATAAATATGTTTTAATACTATATATCATATCATTATAAACTAATTATTGTGTGTGGTATGGGAAATTGAAAATATTCTTCCATTTAGAAAAAACATATCAGGAGGTTACATTGTCTCACATAATAATATTTTATCCTTGAAATTTTAATTTAATTTTCTCAAAATGAATCTATCATAATTTATTAATAAAATTAAATATTGATTTTATGATGAACATTAATATATAGGTCATGATCAGGAATTTTATTATCTCATAAAACCATGAATCACTATAAGAATCAGTCATGAAAATAAGTTTATAAAATCAAAATTTGATTAGTTATTTATACATTCCATATAATATAATATATATTTGGGGAATAAGTTTACCATCCAGATGATGATTATAAAAAAAATACACTTGATTTTATTTCACTACATAAGTGAAATTTCATCCTTAAATATTTTCTTTGATAACTTTACAGAACTATCTCACCTATTACACTAAGAAATGAATATTAAGGATTATTTTTTTTATCTAAATCACTAAAAATAGTTCCTAACATGCTAGAGATCCATAAATGTATGAAATATTATTTCTCCAATTTGTATCCATTAATCGAAAAATATATGATTAGAAAAAATAAATATAACATCCAATATTAATAAATCATAATAAAGGGAAACATTATATTAATATTTATATCCTTCATAATCACTCTCAACGATCAATTCAAATAATTCTATATACAACTAAATGAAAAAATATTCAAAATATTCATCATAATGTCCATAACCGAAAATTTAGAATATTTGGATAACATATTCTTCAGAGATCAATTAAAAATTTATCTTCAAACAAAATTAATCATTTATAATTAATATAATAATAATTTATATACCCTAATTATATATTCACAAAAATATGATAATCCATAACATAAATTACATGAATATCAATAAATCCAATAAAAATCTTATATCATTCCAAAAGGTAACTCAACCTTTATTCCTTAATGAAATCCTAGCTTAACCAAAGATATTACTATTTACCATAACCATATAATGTACCCAATATGGTGAACATCTTAAAAAATAACATTAATTGCTTATTCATCAAATAAATTTTCCATATCATGGTTATCTCTGTAATAATGTATATTTTTCAAAAATATAATAAACCTTTTATACCAATTATCCAAAATTTGTTCAACATCAAATATCATATTAACCGTAATGATTACCAATAACATAAAATCTATATCGATTTAAAATAAAATAATTATTCCTGAAATTTCATTTTTTCTATAAACCAAGTTAATATTTAAGGGTAGAAATACTAAAAATATCTACTAAAACTCAAAAATTATCTCCCAAAGTAATCACATCACATAAATCTTCAAAAGAGTATTAATGTATTTAAACATCTGATAATCATTAAATTTATTAAGTCTTAAATAAAATAAGACTATATAATAAATTTTGAGACCCTTTATGTAGACACTTTAATCATTCAGTGTCCTTAATAAACCATTAACCTAACTTTTCCATCTTATCACTTAATACATCATTCCTAAAACGTAAAAAATGAATGATGCCATAAGATTCATCTTTTTCATTAAAGTAATTATTCTTAATTTAAATAGAATAAATACTATTAAAATAATTCCTACTTTCTATATTTTATGTGATGTATCTTCGTCTTCACCATAACATCATATTTCCTTGAAAACATTTATTCATCTTATCTTACTCATTCTATTCATGGGATTTTCTCTTTCCTTGGCTGCTTAGTTCTCTATTCCATCCATTACCAAATTTGAAACATCATAGTGATCCTTTGAGACATTTCATTAATATATTATTCACATATTCTTGACTTAAATGAAGTAGAATATTTTTACATTCATGGTCTTTATCACTTGAGATTCTAGTAAACACTATTTTTCTCTTATTTGGTGTGCTACGAAACACACGTGGTTCTAGATGTTAATCATTACTTCAGACAGATGGTTAGTTATAACCACAATATTTTTAACTCCATATAATATATATTTTGTTTTTTTATTCTCACAACCACCACATTGTTTCATCACATACGTTGTTAACGTGGTTCATACTAGTTCTAGGCACTTAGTAAATATAAAAAATATATTGTGGTTATAAAAAATAAAATCATAATAAATTGTCTTATGAGCAGGATAAATACAAAGATATCTTTCACCATATAATATTTTATTAAATAACCATAATTATATATATCATATTAAACATTTTTTTTATAAAATAATTGAAAATTATACTTAAATATAATCATAACCTCTAAAGATAACTAAACCATTACCTTGATACAAATTATAACACCCTATTTCTTAATCATAACATAATTATGAGTCCAATGACATGGATTTCAATTTCAACCATTCGTGTCGTATTTTATTATTATAGTTTTATATAATTAGTAAAAAAATTACATTACATATATAACACTCACATATGGTGTAAAAATTGTTCCTTAAAATAAAATATTCTTATGTAAAATGACATGTTTCATTCACGGAACACTTTCTTTATTCAAGACCAACATCCATTATTCAAATGTAGACTTAACAATTGTTATTACTCATCCATAAGTCCTATGAAAAACATTTAATAACATGTTATAGGAAATAAATGATCATTATGGGATATAAAATGAATGTAAAATCATTAGTCCTTTGTTAATCATGAAACATTTTCATTGAAAACAATAATTTCACAATTAAAGGATCATAATGTTTTAATGAAATATTAATATCATTTTCTTATCTTATAAAATCAAATTATTTCTCTAAAACCCCACCCACAACAGAATAATATAATATGTTGAATGATTACAATATAAATAATCACATGGATAACAATAATTAATTTCATAAAAATGGAATGCATAATGTCGAATGTTGTGATTATTTCATCGAGGGTGAATCTTAATACATAATAAAACATACCATAATGGAATTATTACTTGAAATTTTACATACCATAAATCCTTATTCAAGTGAATTTTATATTTTAAGGCCTTGTAATAAGAAACAATTATTGTATGGGCTAAAAACACATATAAATCCCATTAACTTTTATCATATGAGGCCAATAAATGCACGAACGAGATAAATGTAATTGGTCCCAATTTGTAAATTTATTATTCCCAATTAATTAATTATATATTAAATAAATTATTTAATAAATATCCATTATACCTTAATAATAATAATTCATATCTAGAAAACTAGCATGTGAAATGTTAAAATATTCCTAAATCAGTAAAAAAGAACAACATGATTATAAGTTATCCATATAAATACTATATATGGTATAATTTTGATAATATCCCCAATAAGAAATAAAATAAAATATATTTTGTTTATAAATATGAAAAATCAATATATAAAATCATTATAATTACACTTTAAAAAATAAGTGAAAACAACTATTTCTTTTGATATCTTTTAAAAATTCAAAAAACAAGAGGAAAAGATATTATTTTGAAAAAATATAGAAAAATATATATTAATATTGAAAATTAATATAGGACATGAAAGTGGGAAATTACTCTCATGAAATATACCTTAAACAAATTAATTTACACTTTTATAAAAAATGAAAATTACTTATATTAGAAGTATTTAAAAGATTAATTTTAAATCCTTAGCAAATGAAGTAAAATTTAGTTTAAAATGAACATTTCCATTATTTTATGTATAAATAATAACATTATTGATACATTTATATGAAAAATACCTATTTTAAAAAGAGATTAAAATATTTAAAATAATGTTAAAAGGAAAAATATCTTACCACATTGGAAACATTTGAATAAAAAGATAATTTAAGGAGAGAAAAAGAATAATATTTTTAAACCACGTAAATTTTAGTAAATTTATTTTAAAATAAATCCATATGGTATTTTATAAATCACAATAAATAACATATGTGTTGAACATGGAATAAGTCTCAATGATGGGGATTTATATGAGAAATCATGTACATTGAGTCAAACTCACCACCTACATTCTATAAATCAGGTATAATTAAAATTAGTTAATTATTTATATTACTAATAACCATTATTAGTTTTGAGACCTATTTTTACTAAAATTTATTTTATTTAATTCCATGTCTTATATAGTTACAAAATTGATTTAGTTCATGTCAAATATTTTGAGGACTTATAGTTCATTATCCAAAAATAACTTCAATAGGTAGACCATGGTAAAAGGGGATTTAATTACATAATCTATGGAATATTAATAAATATATATTTATTATTTTTATAAGTTAATTATAATTTTTAACCATCCATGAGAAATGGATATGAAAAAAGAATCACATCACTTCATGGAGGTGTTAGCCAATAGATATGAACAGGCAGTGTAATAATTTTTCAGTAGATAGAAGGGTCAAGAATGTAAGTAATATATTATCATAAAAATAATAATTATGTCATAAACATAATAAATATTCACATAATACATCATAATAACTATCCATGTGAGGTAGTGATAAAAAAATGCATCGCTTTGTGTATGTTTTAGTCCACACATACGCGCGAGTGATGTTTTGATTTCCCATAGGATGGAAACAATGATGATAAAGGGTTAATCATCAATAAAACAAAATTTAAGAAGATGTAAGATATTTTATGTTATAATATTGAAATGTATATTTAATATTTTAATGTGGTAAAACAATAAAAAAACATGGAAACACATGATTAATAGTTTTACCTTTTAATTTGAAAACCGCCATGTTATTTTAACTTAATCCTCAATGATTTTTTGTGAAACTAGAACCTCTAGTACAAGGAGAGGAGGGTTGGGATGCTTTCTGTTCATATAACAATTTATATAAATATATCAATATTTCTGATAAATATAAGATAAGATGTCCCCTTTTATAAGTGAGATGGGCGATAATCTTGTAAATAACCAAAATATTAATATCTAATGTCTGTGTATCTTCTATTAAAAGGTTTCAGAGTACCATATGTCAGAATATAGAGATTATAAGGTAAAAATTAACTCAACCAGTTAAATTTAGTCATGTTCAGTGTTATTTTTAACCTACCTCTTAGTTTAACCCTTTCATTACCTATTTTAACCTTAAAGATGACAACACATTTTTGAAACTCCAAGGGTCATGATTGTAATTTTAAAAATATAAAGATAAATATATATAGAAAATTAAATATTTTTTAAAAACTTATAATCTAATTAATAAATTATAATATTTTTATTATATTATATATATTTAAAAATAATTATTTATCATTAAATAACATTAAATTTCATTTTCTAGAATATTATCAAAATATGACCTTAAAGACGTCAATATAATAATATAATAAGAATAGAAACACTTTAACCATCAAATAAAAATTTTAATTATACTTAATTTTTCTAGAAAATCAAAAAATTTCTAAAAGGTATTATTTTTAATTTTTTAAAAATAATTTATATTATTTTTCTATTTCTTTCACTTGCACTGTGTAAGTGTGGATAAAGGGTTTAAGGTACTTATATGTAAACTAAAAATTAAAAATAAATTTCTATAATTAATATGTTTTTTATTCATTAAATTTTTTTATCTATATTTCTATCTACATTTATATCATTCCAACAAAATAAAATAGAGGGTGTTATGTAATTACTCTTAACATAAAATAATTTAAATGTTGTAATTGAAGCAAAGTGGCACAAAAATGTCATATTTTCAAGGATATAATACTTTTAAACTATATAAACAATTAAAATAAAATTATTTAATGTATTCTAGATATTTCTAAGCCTTATCACATAATCTCAACTTTAATTAATCCATTTGACCCATTACCATTGTGCTAAACTTTTTATATGGTCACTATACATTATAACAAAAATGAAATGAAAAATATTATATAATTTGAATATTATAATTAAAAATATTGAATCCATTTTATAATATTTTATTCCCATAGGTTCTAAAATTTACATTTACCATAACTCTAGAGAGTATAATAAAAACACTTTTTAAGAAAAATGTTTATTTAAAGAATTAAAATAATTTTATTTCAAGGTCAAGTATAAAATTAATCACCAAGGAATTAATTATATACTTTTTCATAAAATTAAATTTATGTGACTTTCAAATAAATATAAAATTTAATGAGCCTTTTAAATTATTTTATTTAAAGAAAATAATTGACAGTTTTTGCAACATTGATATTTTTCACTATTAACCCAAAAATAAATATTTTCAAAAATATAGAAAAAATATATCTTGAGAATATTGAAATAAATTTTTTAAAAATAATTACTATTTTATTAGATTAAAGATATAAAAATGGCCCAAATATTTCTATATATCTATGCAAAAAATTAAATAAAAATTATTTTTGAAGAAATTGTTTTTTCAATGTAAAACAAATAAATTTATAAGTATTCCTTATCTAGTAACCACCATTAGATGAATTTAAATTTGTTTTAATAAATATATGTTTTTTATTTTTTATTATAATTATTCAATAAAAATTCATGATAATTTATCTTGATAAAAATAATTTGTGCAAATATATCCGTTTTCTATAGAGTAACACTTATAATCTTATATTATATTATTTCAAATTGATTTACTATTTAATAGGAATTAATAAAAAAATTATTATAGAAATAAACTTTATTAATATTTAATAATGTTGATACTATTTTTTATAACCACTAATTCAATGTCTTGGTGATAACATTAATATTTTAATAATAATATTTTAATAGTATATAACATCTCTTTTTAAGCTCGGTATTAAATTTGGAATACACAAATGAAGATAGTATTATTTATAATCTAAATTATTATGATAATATAATATTTCTATATAAACATCCTTTGAAAAATATTTTTTTATGAACGGTTCTCTTTACATCCATTTGAAATAGAGTGAAGTTGTGGTGGGCTCTCAAATACTATAGAAAGAAAAAATACTCAAACCCAACAACTAATGAAAATGAATTTTTATAATATACACCCCATTACTTTTTATAATCCTAAAAACCTATTTCTACTTTATTCCAAAACATAATACCATGTTCATAATACTTATTTTGGAATAAAAACATGACTCATAAAACTAGAAGATCTCAAGGAAAATAAATCAATGTAAAAACATAATTGTTTTCAAACAAATTAAGCTCTGCATACATTGAAATTATAGAGATATCATAACAAATTGAATAAGTATAAGATTTAGGTTCTAATTGAATTAGTAATTCAATATTTTTTTGTTCATTTACTAACAAACATCGAGTTATACTATGTGGTTCTTAGTGCCAAAAAATAATAAGTATTAGTTCTTTTATAAAATAAAGCTTAAAAATATGGAATTAAATATTTTCCAACTTAATCCCCCCTGATACTGAATATGGGTTAGTTTTTCAAAATCCAAATAATAGTGATAAAATTTAAAAAAATATAGAGTGGTTCAAACATAAGTGCTTCAGACTAGTTCCATGTATTCCAAATGTAATCATAAACTAAGACATTCACATAGTTTTTTTATCTTTTTCTTATTGTTTTTGTTGGTCCAAAAATATCCTTCTTCAATAACTCTAACTATCATTAATTAGATACATCACTAGTATGTTTAATGTAATAATTTTTTTTGTTGACCATATTGTAAATCGTCACAAATTATGGTCAATTGAAATGTATGTTTTGGAAGTTCACACACCAATCAATTACAGGAATATTTAGCTAAGTTCCAAAAGTAATAGTGTCTTATCGTCATATTACAGAGTCACAAATAATCCTCTAATGCACTAATATGAGTTAAATTATAGTAACTTAGGTTTTATATATTAATAGTCAAAACATTATCATTCAAATATGTGGATAAAATTTGGACTCCTTCGAAGCTTCTGAGGGTCCATTTATCATTCCCCATGTTTATAGAGTATCTTTCATCACATAATTATCTTTAGCTCATATGTTTGTTAATAATTACATAAAACATAAATCAAGTTTAAAAATAAATTTTTACAAAGAAAAATGTATCTCTAATACCAACAATCTATCATTACAAAATTCCACAAAAGGTGACTCTTCCTCCTTTTACCCTTTGTAAACTTTAGAAATTTGATATAACCATTCATGTGTTGAGAATAATAACTCTACATATTCCATGTTTCATAGCTATTATTACACATCTAATCTTCTTAAAATCGATAAATTATAATATTTTATAATATAAAAACTCTCATTTCTATAAATTTTTCTAAAAATAATCCAGGGAACCCCCAAATGTTTATACCTATGGTGTTGAACAGATTCTGGTTTATAGAAATATATACATTATGAGTTCCAAAGTATTGAACTTTTTTCAATGAAGAATACTTTCTAAAGTTACATCCTCTCCACAATTTAGTATATAAAGGTGTATTTTTTAAGCAAAAAGGTTGTATTAGAAATGTCACTTTCTATAAGAAAATATTATTCTAATTGTTGAATCAATGTTTTCTCTTAAATTTTTATTATGAATCTCTTGGATACACATATATCTAATAATTTCTTCAAATGATGGAATATCAGCATCATAATCTTATTAAGATTAAATATTATCATCATATAAGGTAAAAGTAAATTTAACATCAAGGGATAATTTTGAATGTGAATCTAGAGTTACCTTCTCTATATATCACATATCATCCCAAGGAACCTCTTCATCAATATTGATGTTCCATCATGAATTATTACTCTCTAGATCATAACTAATTTTAAAAAATGGATCCTCAATGCACTCTATGTATCATTAGAGTATATAAAATCTATTATCTTCCCCTTATTTGAATATTTACAAGTATTATAATTCTTATTAATACTATTCAATCTATTTTAATATACATTCCTATTTTTAAATAATAATAATTAGGGTCTAAAGATTCTTACTTTTTGTAACACCCCAAGCTTCCACGATACGCTTCTCTTTGAATAATACAATTGTTAGTGTTGTACGCGACATTGAGTTCTAGCACACCACGAAAAATCAAACTAGCCGTTATGAATAGTAATACCCACTTTTGGAAATATATAAATTTTATGTTTCAAAATGGACTTCATTTTTGGATTTGTAATATCAAAATTGGCTTAGGGTAAATTTTTGGTCTTTTTCTGAAAACATTCAATTTTGGATGAATACTGAAAAAACACTACATTATTGTTTAAAACTGACTTTTTATTTAAATAATTAAGTATTTTATTTAAATTTATTTTAAATCAAAATAGATACATAATACTTATAACTGTTAAATGTAAATCATTGGAGTCATTTTATAATAAAATTAGATGTATAAAATTTTATTGAACTTTTTAACGTCTTTTACCCGCCTTCTAAGAACATTTTAAAATTTTCATAAAACATCATTTTACCACTTATGTTAATTGAATTTCAAAAATACGAGAGACACGGTTGACATTATTACGTAATATGTGGTTAAATAATATGAAAATAATTTTTGGTGAATAGTAATATTTAACTTTTATTGACCATAGTTAAAAGTAAATAGGGTAATTAAAGGTAACAATTTGATTTTATAACTACCTTAAAACATGTCTAAATTCTTTTGGATAAGTTTCTTTCAACCAAAATCAACCTTGTAAAAAAAATAAGATCTTTTTTGATCCACTTGGAGTAGATTAAGTCATTTATTATTATTTTATTTGAAGAAGAGATAAAAGTGTTAAATTCAAACTTTCATAACTAAAACATTATTAACATAATAAAATACATAAAATAAATTATACTATAATTATTTATTAGAAAGATAAAAATATTTCCTATATAATGGTATTTTATTTATAACTTTTATACATTAAATAATTAAATTTATATATGACACAATGATGATGTAGTAAACACCTAATTAATGAAAGATTAAAATAATTGATATTATAAATATACAAATAAATGTAAATTGAGACTTTTGAAGCATTCCAATAATTTTAGAGGTTAATATGAAATTTTTGTGTTGATTAAATAATTTTTTTTTACGGTTATAAAGTTGTTATGACTCTAAAGAAACCAAATTCAAAATAGTGTCTTAATTGACATAAATGAGTTTTTAAAACAAATACTATATTATTAAATGATATAATATTATGAAAAATATAAATATCAGACAAGGAACTTATATTAAGTTAGATATGTCAATAATTAACCAATTGTGGTTCTCTTGGGTTTTTATAATATTTTTATCCACCATTTAGTATAATAATACAAGAATACATGGTAAAAGTTAAACTATTTAACTAAGAGTTAAAATTTAAAAGGCAAGGCTAATATGATGACCTAACCTTGTCTAAAATATATTGGTTTAGTTTTTTTTCAACCCATAATACCTTATAATCTAAATAAATCTATTTGGTGCATTAGAAACTGAAAATTATTTTATTATAAAATAATATTTAAGGATTTCCCTTAACTGACCCTCACCTCTATTATAAAAGGGTACTTCCCCTTCTCTCGAAATCACACCTCCAAATCCATTTAGCTCAGCCAAAACCAGCTCAAATATCCATAAAAACACTAAAATAAACCTATAAGCCTTATATTGATCATAAATCCAACATAAGGAGCCCTTTTGTTCAAATCAAAAGGAAGAACCCGAAAAAAAGGTAATAATTTCATCACCTCCTTCAAAGTTCTTTTCTTCTTCCACTTCTTATTTCACTGTTTTTTCTATACCAATTTAATAAATCCAGTAAATTATACATATTTTTATTTTATTCTAAATATGGTACAACAATATTCATTATTTTATCCATCCTATGAATGATAGAGTCCCCATATGTGTGTATATACGGATTACCATGTCCACGTCGTGGTGTAGTCTGTTATTCAACACTTAATTATTTAGATGGGTATAATAATGAGTTTAATTGATGTAAATAAAAAATATTAAATTTTATTTATTCTTCTTATATGATATACCATCCAAATACATAAAATTTCACCATCAACAGAAAGATATTGGTGCAAATGTGTATGTACGGATTACCATCACCACGAACGCGAATAGATTCTTTCCCCATTGTAACAATTCAAGATTAATTTTCATTTTATGGTTAACGATAATGTTTAAGTACTTAATATTGTTCTGGAGATGAATCAAATAAATCTTATTGATATCAAACATGACTTACATAACAAATCATATAAAGGAAACCGAATCAGTTAACACCCAGAACAATGATACTACTGAAATATTATTAACAAAGCAATATTAGAAGATCATATATGATATCATATTTGTGTATGTGGTACTTGTATAATTTAATAAAAATTATTAAACTATTATACATAAGGTTAATGTACCCTCAATCAAGTAAAATTACAAGGTAAGGGTTAATTTCACAATCTCTTTATTATCCGGCATTGTTTTTACGTAATTATTTGATGGGACCTCTTTATCATCCACATCCATGTTTATTAAATTATATTTCACAAAATTTTTACTATTTACTAGACTATGGGTTAAATTCATTTATACCCTTTTTTGACTTTCTGTAAAATGGTTTGAAATGAATCTTTCTATTTCTTTCTAAACAAGGTACTTTGTGGCCTTTTCAACATATTAAGTAAAGAATGCTTTTTAATTATATGGTGGGTATGGCTATTTTCTACTATTATAAAGCCTTTGAAGCTTCCCGTACAATATTATAATAATATTTGGATAATAAATGTTTTCATTAATTTTGAATTCTTTCAATTTAGAAATAAATATTTCAATCAAATGTTTTTGGTATTGATTTCATCTATGCCAACATCCTTCGTTGGATTTTATGTTTGTTTGAAGTTGATTTATTATGATACAATATTCCATATAGTATTGAAAGTTTTTTATATGTTTGACTATGGATGTTCTATTTTCATACCATTCATGGTTTATGGTTAATTTATTATCATTTTGTATGCTAGTTTTAATACAAATTTTTATGTAATGTTTCAACCTTTTCATATGAGGAATGCATTGGACTTAGTAAGTGGCGAGTGGAGCGTGCTATATCTCCTCGATGAATCAGTATGTCTAATGAGACAAACTAGTGTCTTGGCACAAGGCTTTGACATAATCATATTTGAAGTCTTCGAATGAGGTCTTGAATGTGTGCTTATGATGTCCGACAATATGTATTTCATCATTATAAAATTGGATATTGATATTACATGTGATTATTCATCTATTATAATATCCATGTGAATAAGTAAATGGAATTATTTCATTTATATTTTCCATATTATGATAGAGTTTATGTTTTAAAAAATAGTTTATTAGTTTTATACGTTACTGTAAATGTTTTTTATTATTTATGAAATTTTCCTCAATATTATTATCCTTACTGAGAATCTTAGCTCACCCCTATCTTATGTTTTATTTTTTCCAGGATGTGAATAAGTAAATTAATACTACCATGGCTACTAAACTGATCGGTCTTTTGGGATAAGATTCTTTGTATCACGCCAATGTTATGTAATGATGCTCTGAATCTCGGTAACTACGGTTGGTGTGTTACAGTTGGTATTAGAGGAAGTTTATTACATACCATAGAAGCTAGATTTAGAAAAAATATTATTAGATAACTTTTCCCTAAGATAGACTTTGAGGATTAGTATAGAAGAACATCCTAGAACTTTGGTAATGTATATATTTTTTTGAGTTTTCCAAGAAATACATCCTTGTCTGGATACAATATGGTAGAGGCTGCTCTAGAACATATGTACCTAAGAGTTAAAACTCTAACAAGGAGTTTTGGGCTTGACTCGGGGTATCCTATTACCGAAAACATGTCTTGTTGCACTCTTGGTTATGACACTCCTGAAAGATATGCATAGGATAAGTCACATTTTATTTACAAACCATTATGAATGATTTATGAATATGTACCATCTCAAATAAAACATTTTTTTATGATTATGGATTATATCCATAAACTGTTCAATTTATGTTAAGTGTTTTACAAGTTTGGAATTATGTATTGTGGTTCATAAACTAATATAGAGTATGTCATTGTTTATAAATGGTGTCTATTAGAAGGAATGGAAACCGTATCAATGCACCTAATCCATGTTTGGATTTTACTCCTACTCAAGATAATTATAGTTGAGTTGGTGATGCAATGTGTGTTTATCATCTTATCACTATACTAGGACAAATCACTCAAGTTATGAATAATAACCATACCCGTATAGAGCACCCTGATCCACAATGTGAAGGATCAATGTTAGAACACATTATGAGGTAACAAACACAAACATTCAAGGGGACTACAAATCCAATTGTAGTTGAGTAATTTATAAGTTCCATAGAGAAAATATTTATTGCTTTGGGTAGAAGCAATATTGAAAATTTTTTCATGGTAGTTTATCACCTCACGGGAGATGCAGATCGATGGTGGTCATTAATTCAAAACAAAAACCACGACGAAGATATATCAAATATGGAATGGAGGGAGTTTAAAGATATTTTCATGGAAAAATACATTCTTTGTGACCATCGAGAGGATATGGAAAGACAATTTCTGAGACTTAGGGAAAAAGAGGATGATAATGTCACAAAGTATGAGGATAACTTTACAAGGATAGCATGGCATTCCACAGATTGTATACCTAAACCAAGGAGTAAGATTGATAAATTATGTTATGGGTTAAAATCATTTCTCCCTCAAGAATTAGTCTCATAATCCTTTTAATTGTACGAAGATATAGTTTCATGTGGTATCAATATAGATGTGGAATTTCAAAAGACTTACGCCCTTAAAACAAAGCAAGAGAATAAGAGATATTCTAAACACTCTGGAAATGGAAATACTGAGAATAAGGTAAAAGTTGAATTTCTATCCTGTAGTAAATATGGGAAGAAACACCCTCGTACATTCCTGAATGTAATGGGAGTCTGTTACAAGTGTAGTGAAAAATGCCACCAAGCTCGTGACTGCAAGGGAAAGAAAGAGGATGTCAATGTTTAATGCAACAATTTTAGAGAAAGGGGGAATTATGCAAATTAATGTCTTCATAATCAGGGAAACATACCTTAGAAAAGGCCAAGAAAGAAGGACCAAGCTTATACGATCACAACTATTGAGGTTGAAGCTCTAAAACAGGTGGTGGCGAGTAATTTAATGGTTTCCTCAAGTTTATAAAATTATTTTTTTTGGATTTTGGATCATCACATTATTTCATATCTTCTCATTTTTCTATGAATATTAGATATTTCCAATTTTATTTAACAAGGGAGTTGTCAGTAATAACATGAAAGGGATATATCATTGCAACAAATTATTGTGAATCAGTCCCCATTATGGCATATAAATGTTATTTATCTATTGATCTCATCATCATACCCATGATTTAATTTGATATAGTCCTCGGTATGGATTGTCTTTGGAACCATCATGTGAAAATTTATTTTAATAATAAGGAGGGTATAATTTTCGATGATGATATAGAGTACCTTACCTTTAGAGCAGAAATGTCACCACCTGATTCTTATATAGATCCACCACTAATAGCTCTACTAAATTCTATTATTTGGGACGTAGAGAATGAAATAACTATGGGTGGGGAAAAAGAATGATCAAATATAGGACGTACCTATTATGCAAGAATATGTTGATGTGTTTCTAGAGGATTTACGTAGACATCCTCCAGAATGGGAAATTGAGTTTTTCATTGGTTAAATTTCTTGTTCAAGGCCCATATCAACGACTCATTATATAATGGTCACTATGGAATTAGTGGAACTAAAGAAACAACTAGAGGAACTGAGTGTTAAAGGATTTATTCTCACAAGTGTTTCTCAATGGGGATCCCATGTTCTTTTTGTTAAGAAAAAACATGGATCTATAAGGTTGTGCATTAACTAGAGGGATATCAATGCTATAACAATAAAGAACAAGTATCTCATACCTTGCATTGATAATTTATTCGATAAACATCAGGGAGCTCAATATTATTCAAAGATTGAACTTCTATCTGGATATCATCAGTTGTGTGTGAAGAAGTAACACATTCTGAAGAGAGCATTTCGTGCCAGGTGTGGGCATTACGAGTTTACAGTAATTCCTTTTGAACTGACTAATGCACCCTCTATTTTCAGGGAACTAATAAATAGAGTTTTCAAGGAATATCTTGATGACTTATTAGTGGTATTTATTTATGATAACTTGGTATACTCAAAAATCTTTGAAGATCATGAAAATCACTTTCACACCATTTTGAAAACCCTCATGAAAAATGAATTATATGGGATGTTTATAAAGTTTGAATTCTAGCTTCGGGAAATTTCCTTTCTAGACCATATTGTCTCTAAGGATGGAATCTCTTTCAATTGTTCAAAGTCCAAGGAAATCCAAGCATATCCAGAACTGATGAGTATAAATGAGGTACGTAGTTTTATTGGTGTAGGAGTTTATTATTATTTTTTCTTACTGAATTTATCTTGATTGGCTAAACCATTAACGAAGCTCACATATAAAGGTGTTAAATTTGTTTACACAAAAGAGTTTGAAGAATTTTTTGAGGAATTGAAGATATGATTGATCAATTCTATTATATTTACTTTACCATCAGGTAATGATGGTTTTGTTAATTATATTGATGCCTCAAAGAAATTATTGGGTTTTTTCATTATGCAGAATGACAGGGTTTTTTCTTATGCATCACAACAGGTAAAAAATCATTAAAAAACTAACCCACTCATTATCTTGAGTTAGAAGCTGTAATGTTTTCTTTGAAGAAATGGAGACACTCTCTCTATGGTGAAAAATGTGAGATATATACCAATAAAAAGATTATGAAGAATATTTTCTCACAAAAAGTACTAAACATGGGGCCAATACGATGGCTTGAACTACTCAGAGATTATGATTGGACTATACACAACCTCCTAGGGAAGAAAAATAAGGTGCAAGATGCTTTTAGCAGAAAGGACCATGGAGTTCTGAACAAGATGAGAGTTTAAAGGGATCATATTCTCATTGATATTGTAAATATGGATATGGGAATAATAATGGAATGTGACTCATTGATTCTTTTTTCAATGGTTTTCCAAACCATATTTAATTTAAAAGATAAAATGTTCTCATATTGATGATGTGGAGTTTCAAAATAAAATTTAAGCTGTGGACGATGGGAGATTGATTGATTTCATATACGAAGATGTAATTTTGAAATTCTGGAAAAGGATTTGTGTTCCTAATAAACCGGATCTAAAAATGGAATTGTTTGATGATGCCCATAGCTATAATTTCTCTATACACCCTAGTAGCACTGAGATGTATAGATATTTGAAGGAATATTTTTGGTGGGACAACATGAAAAGAGAGATTGTTGATTATGTGTCATGATGAATGGGTTTTCAACAGGTTAAGTCTATAAGGCAACATCTTTGAAGATTTATGCAACCTCTTCCCATACCTGAGTGAAAATTGGATGATATTACGATGTAATTTTTCTTGGGGATACCAAAAAAATCCTAGAAGGAATGATGTAATATGGGTCGTTGTTGATTGTCTTACCATGTCAGTACATTTCCATTCTATAAGAGAAGATTTTACACTTGAACATATAGAAATAATATATATTAATGAATTTTTAAGACTTCATGGGGTACCCATATCGATTGTTTCTAATCGTGATCCCCGTTTTACATCCAGGTTCTAGAAAAGTATTCAGAAATCCCTAGACACAGAACTTAGTTTATGCACTACTTACCACCCTCAAACAGATGGACAATCAAAACGGACTATTCAAACCATAGAAGACATGTTGAGATCTTTCACACATGACATTCAAGGTATTTGGGATCAATATTTTATTCTAGTATAATTTTTCAATAACAATAACTTTCATTCAAGTATTCAGATGGAATAATTTGAAGCATTATCTGGAAATATATGTCGCACACCAACTTGTAGAGATGATATTGGTGAAAGAAAACTCATAGGCCCAGAGCATGATGGGGAAACAATATAAAAGGTGAATATTATCCAAACCAACATAAAAAAATCTCATTTTAGGCAAAAGAGTTATGTTGATAACTGAAGTAAAGATTTATAATTTCAAGCATGAAATCATGATTTCCTAAAGGTATCTCTATGGAAGGGTGTTATAAAATTCGGTAAGAATGGTAAATTATGTCCCAGGTACATCAGACATTTAAAAATTTCTAAATTGATGGGAGTTTTATTTTACCATTTAGCAATGGTGCCAAATCCTTCCCAATATCATTATGTATTCCACGTATCACTAATGAGAAAATACAAGCCTGACCCAACCCATTTACTCGCCTATAAAGTATTAGAATTAGAACCCGATCAATCTTTTTGGGAAGAGCCTATCAAGAATCCAGATACTAGAGAACAAGTGTTGAGAATCCAGATGACGCGTCTGGTAAAAGTTCAATGGAGAAACTATAAGATGGAAGAGACAACGTGGGAACCCGAGGAACATATGAAAAAGAACCACCCAAATCTTTTTATGCAGTTGTATTCTATAAATTTTGACTAAGATATTATTTTCAGGAGGGAATAATGTAATACCCCAAGCTTTTATGGTACATTATCTTTGATTAATACAATAGCTTATGTTGTGTGCAACTTCGAGTTCTAGCACACCACGACCAATCAAAGCAGTCTTTATGAATAGTAATACACACATTTTAAAATTTTATAAATTTTATTTTCCAAAATGGCTTTCATTTTTGGATATGGAATATCAAAATTAGCTTAGGGTACAATTTTAGTATTTTTCTGAAAACAATCAATTTTTGATGAATAGTGAAAAAACACTATGTTAATGTTTAAAACCAAATTTTTTAAATAATTATTTACTAGATATATAAATTTATTTCAAGTCAAAATAGATACATAATACCAATATAATTTCAATGTAATTCATTAGATAAATTTTATAATAAAATTATATGTATAAAATTTTATTGAACTTTTTAACGCCTTTTACACACCTTCTATGAGCATTGGAAAATTTGCATAAAACATAATTTTACCGCTTTTGTTAATTGAATTTTAAAAATCCAAGAGACACGGTTGACATCATTAAGTAAAATTTGTTCAATAAAATGAAAATAATTAGAGTGAATAGTAATTTTTGACTTTTATTTACCACGATTAAAAGTAAATAGGGTAATTGAAGTTACAAAATTATATTATAATTACCATAGAACATGTCCTAATTCAATTGGATAAGTGAATTTCAACCAAAATAAACTTTAGGAATAAAATATGATCTTCTTTGATCCACTTGGATTAGATTTGGAAATTTATTATTATTTTATTTAAATAAATGTTAAAAGTGTTATATTCAAATTTTCATAAGTAAAACATTTTAACATAGGGTTATACATAAGATAAATTCAACTATAAATATTCATTAGAAGATAAAATGATTTCTTAAATGATTGTATTTTATTTATAATTTTTAGACATTAAATAATTAAATTTAATTATG
Organism: Viscum album; assembly: GCA_963277665.1. NCBI lineage: Eukaryota > Viridiplantae > Streptophyta > Magnoliopsida > Santalales > Viscaceae > Viscum > Viscum album. The sequence continues at coordinate 707,862,098 of OY728150.1, forward strand.
ACACAATGATGATGGAGTAATTACCTTATTAATGAATGATTAAATTAATTGATAATATAAATATCCAAATAAATTAAAATTGAGACATTTGATTCATTATACTAATTTTATAGGTTAATATGACATGTTGGGGTTGATTAAATAAATCTCTTTGATGTTATAATGTTTTTCTTGACTTTAACAAAAACAAAATACCAAATAATGTCCAAATTGACATAATTGAGTTTTTAAAACAAATATTATATTATTAAATGATATAATATTCCTAAAAATCTATGGTTCCACCAAAGGACTAAGATAAGGTTATATATGTCAATAAATAACCACTTGGGGTTCTCTTGGATTTTATAGTATATTTATTAACCATTTATTATAATAATACAAGAACACACAGTAGAAGTTAAACTGTTTAACTATGAGATAAAATTTAAAATATAAGGTTAACATGGTTACCTAAACCAATCTAAAACGTATTTTTGAGATTTTTTCGACCCATACCCAACTTAACCAGTAAATAAATCCATTTGCATCCATTATAAACAGAAAATGTGTTTATTATAAAATAATATTTCATGGTTTTCTAAAAGTGACCCTCACCTCTCTTATAAAATGTTACTTCCCCTTATCTCAAAATCACACCGCCAAAGCCATTTGGTTCGTCCCACTCCTACTCATATATCCTCCCAACTACCCTCACATAATCCCAAAGGACTTACTTGGATCATAGAGACAACATAATAGTGTTGTTGTTCAAATCAAAATGAAGAACCTGAAGAAGAGGAAATAATTTCATCACCTCTTTCAAAGTTCTTTTCTTCTTCCACATCCTCTTTCTCTATTGTTTCCATAAAAAAGTAATAAATCCAATACCTTTTACATAAATTGATGTTATTATAATTATGGTAAAAACATATTCATTATCCTATCCATCTTATGAAGGTCGAAGTCACCATACATGGGTGTGTACGGCTTACCGTCTCCACGTCATGGTGTAGTTTGTTATTCCATACATCATTATTTGTATTGGAATAATAATGTGTATAATTGATTTAAATAAAAAATAAAACATGTTAATTATTCTTTTTATATGATATACCATCCAATTACATACTATTTCACCATTAATATAATGATATTGTCGCTCGTGTGTACGTACGGATTACTGTTTCCTCGAACGCGAAAAGATTCAGTTTCCATCGTAAAAAATCAAGAATAATTTTAATTTTATTGGTAACAATAATTTTTAATAACATAATATCACTCTAGATATGAATCAAATACATCATATCCATAAAAAAAGATTTATATTACAAATCATATAAAGGAAAACAGATCAATTAACACCCAAAACCATGATACTACTGAAATAATATTAACTAATAAAAATTAAAAGATCATATATGATATAATATTAGTGAATTTGGTTCTTTTATAATTTAATAACAATGATTTAACTATTTTATAGGAGTATAACATACCCTCGACCAAGGAAAAGTACAAGGTTAAGGTTCAATTGACAATCTCTTTATTTTCCAAGGTTGTTTTTACGTAAGTATCTACTGGGACCTCTTTTTCATCCACATCCATGTTTCTAAAAATGTATTTAAAAAAATTAATATTAACTAGACTAAAGGTGAAAGTCATGTATACCCCTGTTTTACTTTTTATAAAATGGTTTGAAAAAAAATCTTTTTGTTGCTTCCCAAACAAGGTACTTTATGTCCTTTTCGAAAAATTATGAAAGGAATTTTTTTAACTTATATGACAGGTGTGACTATTTTCTGCCATTATAACACCATAGATGCTTCCCTTGCAAGCTTATAAGAATATTTTCAAAATAAATGAATTCTTTAATTTTGAATTATTTCAATGTTGAAATAAATATTTCACTCAAATAGTTCTTGGGTTGATTTCATCTATTTCAACAACCTTCATTGAATTTTATGTTTTTTTGAAGTTTATTTATTATGATACAATCTTCCATATTGTATTGAATGTTTTGTCATATGTTTGACTGTGGATGTGTTATTTTTATACCATTCATGGTTTATAGTTAAAGTATTAACATATGTTATGCTAGTATTTATATGAATTTTTTATGTTATGGTTCATCCTTTTCATATAAGGAATTTATTGAACTTAGTAAGTGATGGGTGGAGCACACTATAGCTCTCTGATGCATCAGTAGGTCCCATGAAAAAAACTGGTTTCTTGGCACAAGTACTTGAAAACAATTTTTTTGTAGTCTTGTCATGAGGCCTTGACTATGAGATTATGAAGTCCGACATTATGCATTCCATTATTATGATATTGACTATTAATATTACATGTGGTTATTCATCTAGTAGAATATCCATGTGAATAAGTAAATGGTATTATTTGATTTATATTTTCTAAATTATGCTGATGTTTAAATTTAAAAGGCTTGTGTTTTAGTTTTATCATTACCTTAAATGTTTATGCTTATATATTAATGTTTCCCATATATTGTTATCCTTACTAAGCATCTGAGCTCACCCATTTCTTATGTTTTATTTCTCCAAGGTTATGAATAATTAAATTATAACTGACCTGTAGGGATATGCTAAGGGATAAGAGTTTGTTTTATGGAGACAAAATATTTATTTTTTCAATTCATAATGTAATTTATGTCTTATGTATGTATCTAGTACTTCCATTGCTACTAAACTCATCGGTATTTCGGGACATGATTTCTAGTATCATGCCAATGTTATGTAATAATGCACTGACTCTGGGTAACTGGGGATGGGGTGTTACACTTCTCATACTTGTATTTTCTGTTCTTTCAATAATCATACCATAATTTATTATTTTATTTGATATATTTCACCAATCTTTAATGTTGGTAAAGTCCACCTTCACTAACTATTTAATTTCAATCATTTGAATGATAATTACATTTCAGCATCATGGAAGTAACTTTTTTCATTTGATTATTGAATTTTTTAGAGAATGAAACATTATTCTTTATCTTCTCCGTTATCATCATATCTCTTGAATCTATTTTTATACAAAATATGAGTCCCAAAATGGCCATCATGGATAATTTTAGTAAAAATCATGGCATTATCTATTATTGGCTTCATGGATTATGACTCCTTTGAAATAATTCCAATAAAGTTTTCTAAAGGTTGTTCATATACAATTATCTTTTTGACATGTGATTCTATTTTATTAAATACTATCATAAAACAATTGTACATTTTTAAACTATTTCACTATGGGGGAAATCAATGTCCTGGTAATTAGTATAATGAATAACTCTTATAAATTCTAATAAAATATATATTCCAATGTTTTTAATCTTTATATTTATCTATATTACATATTCCACCTCAAATTATAAAATATTATTGTAACTATAATTGTAAATAAAACTAAATTAATAGATCTGCTAATGCGGTGGTTGTAGTCTTGATCATGTTATTTATCTTTATCAGACTCCTCTATTTAGCTTGGTTTTTCATTTCTTATTATTCATTTTTTCTGTATAATGATGGGATTTAGTTTCAGTTGGGTTTCTGGATTATTTATACTACTATTCAGAAAGCTGATGTTGCAGAATGTTTTGATTTGGATATACATTTTTTAGGTATCTTCAAGGTGAAGGTATTGAATCTTTGGGGAGGCTCAAGCTACTCAACTCTATCCTAGCATCGAATCCCATCACCCCTCTCTAGGTTGTTCTGGTGTTGTGGTTATTATGAGCTTTGGGAAGTGGTGTTTGGGTGGCTAATATTTTTCTTGGAGGTGATCTATTCTCTTGGATTTCTGGTGTGTTGGTAGATGGTTTTTATGAAAAATTTGTTCAATTGTTTTCTCCCGATGATTGACAATGGTGATGTTCATGTTGGTCTATGGTGTTGGCATATGGGTAAATGATGGAGAAAATATTTGTGAGGTTGTAAAAGATGATTTGGTGATTTTTCATCTGGTTTTTGATTTTTTTTCTTCATGGTGGCTATAGAGCTTCATCGCTCATCTCTAAAAGACAACAATCTCTGGTATACTAGGGTGGTGATGATCAGCAATGATGATGGAAACATTAGGTTGACGTTGATGAATTGTGTGACTCAAGATAATAATGATAACAGTAGTCTTTTAAATGGCTGATGTGGGTCTTTGCGAGTCGATGCTCATTAGGTTTTCTGTTATGATGTGTTTTTGAATATTGAAGATGGAATAGTTTGATTTGTATCCAGTGCATTTTGTATTGGTTACCGCTCATCCTCAAAGTGATTTTTTTGAAAATCCAACAAAATAGTATTTTCAAAGTACGAATGTCAAAATCATAAAAAAATATATAATGAATCTGATACAAAATATTTTCCCACTGTTGTAGAATATGGAAAATCAACAGGGGTTAAATATAATGAAAATCCACCATACAATTTTTTCTCACTAATGTATTTACTTAATCAAAAATTATATATTCTCATCAATTTTGAATGATAAAATTTATTGTATACTAAAAAAGTATATTTTACATGGAAATAAAATAATCATAACATAAATACTAAAATTATTAAAAAATTCAATAAAAGAGAATATTTTTATAAAAATAAAAAAATTAAACCAATAATAGAAACAAAACAAGAAATTAAAACATTAATTTGAAAATAATTCTCCAAGAATTGAATAAAAAAATTAAATTCTCTTAAGTTATATTGTTAATAAACATGTCCAATATTGAATCACTTTATTTAAATAGAATTTAACGGTGGGTTGGTACAAAATATATATGGTATTAGAAATTTTTTAAGCACCTAAATTTCATCTGCACAGCTAGTCGATGTAGTAAGTTTCATTACATGAATAGCATTGATAAATTTTCAACAGCATATATCTCTAACAACAAAAACATCATATATATATTTGATCAATAAAAAATCCAAGAACCCTACAGTTCATTAACTTTATGTCTTAGATGATATAGACTTTCATCTTTGATGTACCCTTGATTAAAATGAATAGTGGTAGTATATTATACACCATAATGTCATTGGTCATGAAGATCAAAAAATGAATAATTTTATCTGGAAAAAATAGAAAATTAAAATGAAAGACCTCACAATAGTATCTCTTAGCCCACATATGAAAAGATTACAAAGAGAATCACTTAAAGGAAATGTGATGATCTAAAAATTCATATGGAATAATCTTTCTAGTAATTATGTAATTAATTTTAATCCAATAAGTCCTCAACTCAATTTACAGACTCTGTTGTAACAAAATACAATTGTCATAATCCAAACTCATTGGGTTCATTCATAACAACATCAAATGTTTCATTATATAAAAATTAGTGTATTTATATCTTCTAATGGATGTGATAATAATGTCATTAAAGTGTCGAGTTCATATTTAATAAATTTTATTAATACAATGATTCTTTTCAATTTTTTAAAACACAGGAGAAATGGATGTAATGTCTTCATCAGAACTACATAATCAAAATCACTAAGTTGGCATAAAAATAATGTAATCTATATTTTGATTTTAAAAAACAAGGGAAGAAGAAGAGTCATCTAACTCAATAGTATAATAATTCACATAAAAATTTTCCTATATATATTAAATTATATTTTTTTTATTTTAATTAATTTTATGTTTTTAGTTGATCCATTGACATCCCCTTAAGATTAATAAATTAAAAATTAATTTATCACGAAAAGTTTTCTAGTTGTAAAAAATATCTAGAATGTGATGTAACAAATGAAAATACTAATATGAATGTTTGAAAAATATACTCATTTTCCAAAAATCATTAGTATTTAGATTTATATTATGGGTTATGAACACTTGTCCAAAATCTGATCAAATGAAAAAAAAATCAATGATTAACCCCACTAGTTTCCAATTATACCATGATTTTTTATCAAAATTATATTGGTTTCAAAAGTATCAGATATATATATATATATATATATATTATAAGTGAATCCAGAAAAATTATAATAAAATATGTGATATTTACCAATGATTAAACAATGATAAGTCAAAAATAATTTAATTCTATAATGTGGTATTTGATACTCGAAATAAAAATTTAAAACTAGATAATTCAAACCAATGTGAATTTTCTATGATGGATTATTTCTTAGTCCAAGAAAGTCACTAATTTTTTTCACTAGGGTGACATTCGAATTGAACATTTTAATGGTAAAGCCATCAAAATTTCCTATTACATCATTCAAAAACTCTTTAAATTAAAATATAATAGGTAGAAGGTAGACATTAACTTCATTTTAAATTATTTTTTAGAAATATACATCTATATAATTAACGATGTTTGTTAAATAAAATTCAACATAAGGATATTTTAAGGGTTAAAATGAACCAATAATATGGTATGATTTTTAATTAATGAACCAATATGGTTGAATCCATTAATTTCCTTACTAATATTTAATTGGTGGTAAACACAGAACAAGAACGCTTAATCACAAGGTATTCATGTCATTAGTTTGTGTTGTTGAATGTTTATAGTTTTTATGTGGTGAATATATTTTTAGTGATAAAAAACATAAACTCCAAAAGGAATGGAGAAGGGGTGTGGGTTTAAACTCTAAACACATTATAAAAAAACAATATCTAATAATATAGTTGATATTTTCATCCATTATCCACAAGTGTCTCTGAAATTTAGATCTTAATTGTACCCTTTTTCTAATACTATGCCACAACAAATATCCACCAAAACTTTCTGGCCAATTATCATAGTGATTTTCACTTTTTCAACACGCACCTTCTTTGAGTAGATTAATAAACATTTCTAGTCATCTCATGAGTTACACACTTATGTGTGTGGAATTATGGGTATAATATCTATAGAACCCGTTAACAACTAAATTTTCATATCTTGAAATATCTGATATAAACCTCTATATTATATCATGAGACGCATTTTTGTGGCCTGGATCTATCTAAATTCTACAACTGTGTTGAAAAAAATCATTTCCTTCACTTTATGACACAACTATTTTATAATAGTTTCCTCACATCTATTATCGCAAAATAACTGATTTATCCATGATGTATAATTAAACTGGTCACTTTCCTTCTCTCCATCACAACCCAGAATAATGACTATGGCATCATAAATTGTAAAGGGACAAAACTATTCCTCAATATCAAGGTTGTTCTTGCATGTAAATTGTCCTTCGTATGGTGATTTTCCCATTCCTAATATACATTAGTTATCTTACCACTCCACTAAACTATCAAGAGACACTCAATCATCCATGATCATAATAATAATAATCCTAATAGGAAATCACCTTCATAAATCATCACTGAATTTCCTCAAGAAACACGCCTTACTATGCATCCTATGTGTAGGGTATTTAAACACCACACTATAGGACGAACAATTGTTTGTAATATTACTCAAAAAATTGTCTTAATGTCAATTTTATATTGATTATATCTCAATTAAGATCAACCCATCACTCTAGTTTTTTAATTCACATCATGATGGGCTTATGTGTTATCAACAATGCATCTTCTTACCCTATTATTTAAGGGATCTTCAATATTATCCTAAACTCAAAGGGTTATTAAATATTCAAATTTCTATTAATTAGAAAAACATGAGTCAGTATGTCATCACTTTTTCTAAAGTAATATATCAACTCCACAAGTCCCTAGCCCACCCCCTTTGTCAAAAACGTTTCCTCTCTTCCTTATAACTGCATATCAACTATGAATGAAACTAGTGTCTCTCACTCGTTACAAAAATATTTCCCTTCATAAGCTCTCCTTTTAAAAAAACTAAAAATTAATGAAAGTGTAAAAATAAAGAATAATTCTTATATTAATTTTAGGAAAGAATATATTCTCAAAACACTCTCATGTACTATAAAATATTTATTTAGGGGATTCATCAATATATTTTAAAATTTATCCTTGATTGAAATATAATCCAATGAAATCTAATAATATTACCCCTACTCTTTGATGAATAGATACATGATGTAAAAAGTATTTCACTAAGACTATTGAACTATATTATTTAAAAATATTATTGTACTTTGATTATCACACAATATCATTAATGTGCATGAGTCATCCACACTATTGTCTTCAAGTTGTGACTTTATATACTATATTTCTATCTTATCTTGTAAAGATAAAACATATTATGATTATATTGTATTTAATATTATGTTATTTTATTATATAGAAGGTCATGAAATAAATAAGTCCCTTTAAAATAATTCACCACTAAATATATAGTTTTAATAACCTACTACTATTTCCTAATCTATATCAATTTATCAATAAATCGAAAATGTTTTTTGTTATCATACCACAAATTAAAAATCAATGAACATTTAATATGGTATAAAATTATATTAATGAATAAAATATACAACACCATAGGATTGATTTGGAATTAAGAACATAATATAAAAGAAAAAAATGATTTTTGGTCTAAATACCATCAAATAATGTAAGGCAACATTAATACTTTGGAACTCTACTGGATTAAAAATACTTCATAACTCATGAATCAAAAACATGGTTCTAAGTGTTAAAGGATTAAATAAATCTAGTTATTCTTCATTGAAATTTATTAAAAAAATCATGAGAATACTTCTCTAGTATGATTAAAATAGGAAAATTTTCCTTCACCACATGTAAGCCCAAAATGAATTTCATCTCACCAATCATTGAAAACATGAGGTTCTTCCTCATTTGGGAATCAAATTCCTCACAATTATATTTATTTTTTGAAGAAAAAAAATTATTGCATCAACATACACCATCCTAGTATGTGAATTTGTGTCATGTTGTATGATATAGATATTATATTCCACTTTACCCTTCTTTAATTATATCATCCTTATGATATTGTCCATATTGGAATTCCATTATCTATGTTATTTTTTAATCCCATATAAAACCTTCATTCTCTTTTAATCTCAAAGAATATCACCAAAAAGGATAAAGAATTCATGTTTTTCAATGATCAATTCTTCCTGAATATAGATATTCAGAAACTCTGACATCATATCTATATTGAAAACATTTTAATTCTTTTAATAATGATTATAGAGAAATATTATATTTATTTCCATCTTTGTTACTTGAGAGAAATTCCCATAAAATTAAATACTTTCAATTTGAGAGTATCCATTTCAACAAAAAAGACCTTTTTCCACGATATATCTATTTTATTGTTGAGATTAGTTTCAAAAAACCACTTCATCTTGAGAGCATTATTATGTTTTTTAAAATACAACAATTCCAATGTTTCATTTTTTAAAATTTTATTCACTTATTCTCATATCATTAAAATCTAATACCCTAATTATAAGTGTCACTCAACATTTTTTTCCTTTACCTTCATTAGGTTTGAACACCCTTACTATTATCCCAAAGAATTTTTTCATCTTTCAGGTACTATTTATGTTTTCAAAACTAATATTTTACTTGAATTGGGATTTTATTATCTCTTTATATTATGAATTAATAAATATAGTTTTTCAAATATGATTGTGTATAGAGATTACTCCCATGTTATTTTTTATCATCTACAAGATATTATTCAACAACATCATTAATAAGAAATGATATTTCCAATGAATGTTTATTTCTTAATAGAATTACATCAAATATATTAGTGATCATTATCTAATTACTATTTTAACAAAGTTAACATCTTCTAACAAATTAATATCCATGAAATATACCCTCAATGACTCTATCAAAGAACATTAACAAATATTTACCTCTGATATTGATGTACAAAGGACCGTTAAATTATTTACTACTCTTAAAATTTATCTTCTTTCCAAACTGAGTTTCATATATAGTGTTTAACATATCAAATTGGAGTAAAAGTTGATTTTGAATATATATTTCCACTACTATGTCTTGTCCCCATAAATATTTTATGGTGCTATACTAAAATAACATTTTCCATCTATAATCCACAAAACATTAATTTTTTTGCTATGATAATACATCTTGTTGGGATGTGTATGGAGAACTATATTCATGCCTTATTATATACTTCTCAAGATATACATCAAATTATACATTATTATATTCAAATCCATTATTAGGCTAAAATATTTCCGTATCACATAGAATTTGAATCTCATTATTCCTATGAATGTGTTTCAATCACTCAATCATTTTTGATTTTTTCAATATAAAATAGATATAAAACATATCATTAAAATTTTCATTAAAATTAATATAATATGTATCTCTATAGTTGATTTTAATCTCATCCAGCCACAAAAATTAATGTGTAGAAAATCAATATGTGACTTTTTATTTCCCTAAATTTCTATGTGACTCTTGTTCATCATTTTTCATTTTTCATACATTCACAACTGTTGAGAATTGTTTGATTTAGTTTGGAAGTTTTATCAAAAATTAATATTCAATAGGCTAAGTATTTTCATTTTCACCAAATTCCCATGTCTTTCAATCCATGGCTAATTCTAATCCTTCATCCTCTTGAAACAAGTATCTTGATCATTGGAAATATGAAATAGATTATGGTATTTTAACTATCCCTTGATTTTAATTGTTCCATACCCCTTCCTCTTAAATAAACATTAATTATTTCCAGATATTCCCTTATTCACATTATCATCAATTTAAGAGGCACTATAGAAATACTACCTCTATGATTCAATGAATAGGATATCACTAGATTTATTTTTACTAATAATATTAGAACCAAATACTCTCATATTTTATGATCCATCATTTGGAAAATTAATAACTCATACATAATTCCTTTTGATATATTTCAATTATATCTTATTGATGTTTTTTTGTGATGATAACCCTCCACTGAGTATCCATGACTTATTGTATTTTTAATATATTTACGATATTTAAATAACCATTGCATTCCATCGATGATTCCTCCTATTAACATGTTATGAGTTTTAATTTTTCCTTCTATTACTCTAAGATAGTGGTTAGAAACTCATTGTAGGTGTTTCCAAGTTGACCATATCTCCCATAGGTTTTATAAGGAGAATTTAAAGAGTGTTGTAGTTATGCATTTCCATTTGGATTTTCTCTTAGTTGGCCCATATAAACATTAGGTTGACTAAGCCTAGATTATTGAAATTTACTCAATTATGGGAGTGGGGGGTTATACCATCACATAAGGAATTTGTAATAATTAACTATATAATTCCATCACCTTCCTTAAAAGTTAAATCACCTTAGATAATAAATAAACTCATCACAATCTACCCATCTTATTGTGTTCTGATTCAAAATGTACATCTTGTTTTTGAATTTCCCTAATTAAGGGTATTTCTCATTTATCTTACCATTTCCCTTTTGTAATTTTTTGAACAAATAATAAATATGGAATGGGTATTTTATACTTCATAGTTGATATTTATAATCCATATATTCTTTTAATCCATTATTCATATAATTCACATTTATCTATATAATATATATAATTAAGAGGTATCATAAAGAAATTATTTATACTAATTCCATAGTAATTTGTATTATATGACAAGATATATTATATGGATGGGTAATAGATACCATTCCACTATTATTGGTTTTTATTACAGAATAATGTTAAATGATAGAATTCCATTTCCACATTGGCTATTATAAATAATTCATTACATATAATAAAATTATTAGAGCTTTCATAGATCAAGGTTATAGTTGATAAATTTAATTACTCATAACATATGAGTTAATTTATTTTCATTAATAGAGACAACATGAAGGATATATAAATAAACATTCACCATAACATGGTGATTATTCATGCCTCCACAAGCCTTGGCCTCTTTCTCATAGCTCTCCTCTACTACCTCTATTACTCTTTGTGGGACTAACATTTTATATAGAGTGGAAGAATCCTTTTCTTATGACGTGTTATCCAGAAAAATAGTGTATGAGTCACAGAAAAAGAAGTATAATAGCATCCCTTAGTGATTGTTATTGGTCTTATTCGGTTGAAGATCATAACAGTATTTCAATTTTTTATTGTATACATTTTCAAGTTCCTTTATTTTATACTAGCACGATTTTTTTATCAAGAATGGTGTTATTTGATATAGTTTAAAGCAAATTTCTATCTTGTCTATGATTTATAAGATTTTATAAAAACTAGAACTGGTATGAGACCCTTACCATGAATTGTTATTTGACAAATCATGCATGAAATTTTGTTTTATGACTTTTTAATATCTACTGCATTTTCTGTCATTACATATGATTGAATATTTTGTTCTACTATATCGATCCCTGAATTATGATAAGGGATATTTTTCGATAAAATGCACTAAAACCCTTTTTTTATTAGTCATAGTGTATGACATTAGGATATTGTATTAATTGATAGTTTTATGTTGTGTTTTCAAAATAGATCATCAGATCACCTTAGCGATATTGATGTTAATCAAAAAATATTATTGGGTGTAAGTTTATTTTATCATTTCTACATAAGGGTTACTCTATCATTTCCCTGTTTTAATAAGATAGTTAAATTTTCCATTGAAATGAACACCCTTAAACACGCCAATTATCATAATATTCAATAGCATTATCAATCATAAAATTTGATTTATGGAGCTTAAAATGTATAAGTATCCCATCATATCCATCATATTATATCATTCCACTTATATTATTATATATTATCTAAATAAAAGTTTTATTTTTCTTAAATTAAAAATAATACTTTAGCTATATTATTCATAATTTTTTCATAAATTATAATAAAAGTTTTTTTTGACATTTAATAATTTATAAAAGTGTTCATAAGTTAGTAAATAAAAACGATTTATAATTAAATAATTAAATTTTTTTGAAAAATTTATTAATAAATATTCCATAAATATTAAATATTGATATCTGAATAAGATTTCACTAGTTATATAACCTGCCTTATCGATTATAAATAACCTAGTTATTTATAAATAATAATTATAATTTATTAAATTATTATAAATTATAAAAATATGTGAAAACAAGATTTAATATTTAAATTATAAATTGTTCATAATTAATAATTTGAATTTTTTAAATGAATTCCTTATTTATATATATTATTTAGAAAACATCAGAATTATTCTTGATGACTGATATGATAATGTTTCACCTAATATTAATATGTGATATTTGGAATATGTGAATTATTATAAAATATAATCGATATATAAAATTTTTATATTACATGTAATATCATATATTTAAAGTTAAATTCAATATAATTAATAATATAAAGGAATTCATAATGTAATGAATATATATTTCTTATATTCAAACTTATTGAGTTCTTATAAGGTTATCTAAACTATAAAGTTTATGTTTTTTCTATGAATTATTCATAAATGTTTGTCTAATAAAAAAATTTATAAAATATAGATTTATTTGAACGGTTTTACATTTCCTATTATACAAATTTATAAATTTTTTATATTATAAATGGTTTTATTCTTTATTTTAAATTATTTAAAATGAATCTAATTTTTCATTCATGTATTTAAGGATTCCCTTTCTTAGTATGATAAATTTATTTAGGTTTATTCTACATTCTCATTGGATTTATTCACATATTAGATTAAATTTAGTTGTTAATTATTATTTTTATATATTAGGTAAAATAATTATTTTATATTTTTTATATCTCTTTAGTGAATTATCATATGGTAGATAGTCAATAGGTCATATTGTTCACTGACCTCGTGTCATATTCCTTGTCTAGAAAGGTGACGTTTGACTATTTATGAATCCTAGTATACTCAGGTATAAATTTTTGATTTATTATAACAATTAATAAGAAAGGGTATCATGTACTTTATGCAAAGGTTTAACTTGTATATTCATAAATATATTTACATTATAATTTAGGTCACTATCAAAAGATATGAGTTGGATAATGAGTTACACATTAATATTGTTTGAAAATAATGATTTTATATAAGAAATATGATTCAAAAAACTAAATCATTAGAATTATTCATTATATAATTAGTAATGATATGAGAAAATTTGGTGAGACTAAATCCCCATCAAAATAATAAGCATTAAATTCCTTCAAAAGTGGAACTTTATAAGACCTTGATAATCAAAATGTGTATGGTATTAAAAAGTTGCATGTATATGTATTTTTTGTGTAATAAAAGAAGGTAATAATGCAACCCTAATAGTTTGGTTCTATGTTCATGAAATTGTATTTATTTTAATGTTATTTGGAAATCACTAACAGTTATAGTATAAAAGGAAAATGTTTGTGTATATCTATATGTTGGAATGGGTAAAGAGTAACATAGTCAACTTTTTTGGAGTCATATATGATTAAATAGAGAAAATTCAATATTGAAATATTTAATTGAAGAGAGAAACACAAAACAGAACCGATTATTATGAAATATGGATCATTTACCACTAATAGATATGATGAATTTTAGGAGTTAACATTTTAATGGGTGAATATTTAGCAAAGTTCTTATTTTATGTTCATAAAAAACTACAATCATTTCATAAAATATTCTATTATTGATGAATTTACTCATCATAATAAAATGATGAAGCCCATATTTTTTGCTATTTTATTATTTAAATAAATTATTTATTCCCAAAAATTTGTAATTTTATGGTTAATTACATCATTTTTATGGTTTATAAATATTTTGGACTTTATTGTGAAAATTATTTAATTTTTATCTTTTATATCATGTTCATATTTTAAAAATAAGTCTTCAAAATTAATAAAAATTTAAATATCATTTCTTTAAATTACATTGTTTATTTTATATATTTCCTTACAATAATCCAACATCAGAATCCACACATCGGGGGACCATATTTACCTCACAAGTTGGTCCTCATAATCTATACATAATTTTGATGAATTATTTATGGACTTGGTTTCTCAAAAATTAATAGCCCAAATGATCTTATATTATAATGAATGGTAGGGAAATAGTTGAGTGATAATTTATTTAACTATTAATACATGATATTTATCCATTTTAAGCGCTATAAATTCATGGGAAACCAAAACAATGGAATTCAAATATTCTTCTAATACGGAAATGTATTATATATAAATTATTTCACAACATTTTCTAAAAATGTGAATGAAACTAGTATTTATTTTGAAAACATGGAAAACATAGAGGAAATCCTATTAAGAAGAAATATTTTATAGATTCAGCCATTAAACTATAAAAACATGATAAATCCTTCAAAACATATACTTTGATTGAAAATTCTTCACCAATAATGATTATAAATTTGTTTCATCGTTTCTATACAAGAAATGTAGTCATTATCAGTAACTAAGGAGGGTTTTTTATATTATACTAATCTTATAAAATTATAGTATATATTATTTTCACTTTCTATTTATTTTATATAATTTTTCTTTTAGGTTTTCTCCCTCCATAAATATTAAAACCATGAGGATGGTGAACTATCTATTAATATTGTTCCAAGGGAGGGTTTTATATTATGTTTAGAGTTCATTTCACTTAAATGATTTTTTTGTTTTATTATAATATTTAATTAGTGAATACTTTTATTGTGGTGTGTAGTTTCTCCATTCTCATTAGTAATATTTTAATTTTTATTATTCATTAAAATCCTTCCCTTATGTTCCTTAGACATTTATATGATGAAATGAGACTTAGGTACTGAGGGTAAGAAAATATTTATCCTGGGTGAATTTAGGAAGAGTGTTATGACACATTTATAGGTATTGGTGTGTTTTATTGGAAATTAAGACAAACATGTTTTGATCTATGAACCCAATATATAAGTGTCATTAGAAGATAATGAAAAATAATAAGATGCACCTATAGAGGTTGAGTTCCCAGTGGCATTTCTTAAATTGCTAAATTTTCAAGTTGACCAACATGATGGGGATGAATTTTTATTTTGATTCATCATGATTTTATTTTAATCCTATTATAGGTTTAAAGTTGTAATAACTAGTAGCATAACATAGGGTTGTCACTAAGAAATTATCCATATTTTTTTATTTCATTCCTTTTTCTTTTTATACCCTTGTCTTTATAAAATTTGACAGATATTGAACTTAAGGTTAATTAAATCATAATTGTAACATTAATGAAAATATTTTTTTTATTAATTTTAAATTTTTTCATTTTTTTGAATTATTTTAAAATATAAAATACTACATGATTGGTTTTCCATTTTGAATTTTGATGTTTTTTAGTGTATTAATATTAATCTAAATTCATTATTAAATTCATACTATCTTAATAGTTTTTGGAAACATCATGATTTTATCATTTAATGATTTAATTTATCATTGATATAGATTTTCTTCCATAATTTCTAATATTTTAATTTATAAATATATTTCTTGTGAAAATAAAGTGTTCTAGTATTATAAAAAATTAAAATATTTCAAAAAATTAATTTTTTATAATCCATTTCCAATTATTCTCTTTATTTAGATTTTTATTGAGGGTATTGTGTAATGTATTAAAATCAATAAGTTAAAATTATTTACCATCAAATCATTGAAATGAATATATTATTTTTGACCTGATTGAGGAATTTATTTCGATAACGACAATTTCATGTGAGACCTAACATTTACACTCACCCTTTTTTATCCTTTTGAATTAATGAATTGCCTTATTAGTCTAAATCACATTACAATCCTATATTTTCTTAATTATTTTTACTATAAATATTGTTTCATGTAAATTTCACATTTTAGCATAGGGGAATGGCCATTATTATGTGTTCATTAAGAAGAAAAATATTTTAGAGATTTGTAACATGTCGGTTACTATTCTAATATGTGAAGAGATAGAAATGGGAATGGGTCATTACCATAATTTTTATTACATTAATTTATTCATTTTTTATAAAAATTAAGACAATGATTAAAATAAATAAAATGACCTATGAATGAAATTTTCATCATTCAAAATTTCCTGAATTTTTATTCAATGGTTACATTCAGCTGTCATCTCATAATCTATGAAAATACAATAACACTGGGAAAACATTGGGGTAATTGTGATGATATTTTTCAACATTTTTACTACATATGTTATGGGAGATTCCATATAAAATGTGTTTTTTGGAGTACATTTTTTAAGGGTGTTTGAGAGAGGAATATTTCATGTATTTTCACTTGAATACACTCTGATTTTATTTGATATTATTACCTCAACTTATTACCATTTTATTTTGAAATGCCTTACCAACCAACCATAATCAATTAAATCAAATAGAAAATTGCCGTGAGATGAAAAATATTTTTATTTCTCATTGTGAGGAGAGATGGGTATTTCTAAAATCCTATAGAGATCATGAGTGTTCTTGGGAATGTGAAAATAGTCATTCCCAATAAATGAGTGTGAGAGATATACTTTACTAATTATGTAAGTATGAAATGGACATGATGATTAAAATAAGATTTAATGGACTTTTATAACCATGATTTGAAATTAGGTAGTTCATATCATTTTTGGAGGAATTATATTTCTTATGAATATGATATTTGCATAGTGTTTGCAATTAAACCTTTGGAAATTTATTTTAACATATTTGTAAATTATTTCTCAAGATCCCAATGGTTATGTTCGAATAATTGATGAAAATAATATTTTCACATATGTAATTGTTTAATTCATTGTTTTAAACACAAAAATTGATATTCTTATGGAAATAGTTACATTATTAGGGTTTGGGAGTATTTTTTACATTATTTTAAAAAATGTTTATTTTTTAATTTTTATAACATCATATTACTTTTCCATAAAATTATCTACAGTAATGAAATTGAAAGAATAATTTTTTAAAGATTATATAAACAAAAATATGCAATTCCTTCAACTAGAACATTTTCTGAATATAACCATTAGAGGCCCAGATGAAGCGCACAAGTGGGCACACAAACTCTATATATAATTTTGAAGAATTTTAATAGAGATCCCTTGTCTCAAATAATACTAATCTGAAATTAAAAATACTTATATGGGAGGTAAATAAGAGGCCTATGGGCAATTTATTCAACTATGGATGCTTGATATTTAGTGATTTTATTTCCATAAACACAAACTAAAATAGGTTATGAGAATTCAAATAGTATATTAGATTATATATATTTTCTCTGGTACATATATACTATCTTTCTATACATGTGTCCAAAAAACATCCATTTTGGGGTAAAATGAATCATAATTGTATGAATAACTTTGTAGAATACCAATTCCCAAAAAAATTCATTAAATGGGAAAAAATTCCAAATTCTGAAAGAACATATTGGATATAAAATCATTTACATCCCTTGATAATAAATTCATACCTCAATTTGCATTAGTGAAGGTTATTTATTTACAATAACTAAAAATTTTCATTACTATAGTCATAATCTTACACAATTATAATATTAATTAGTTTATCATTATAATTATTTTTAATTTATTTTTAAATTTTTTTGTCACTCTGTTAATATCATCCCCATGAAAATAGATAGTTATATTTCACTATTGAACAAATGGAGGGTTAATTTATATACATTCAATTAATTATGATTAATTGATTCACATTATTTTTTTCATATATTTTATATCTTTTAAAATTATTTTATGGTATATGGTCACTCACTTTTCACTAATATATTTTCATAATCTTTATTTTCAAGATTCCTTACATTCAACATCTAATTAATTCATATGGCGGTGTTTTAATTTTTTAGTGATGTTACATGAAGAGTCTTCTCATCATAATTTAAGAATTATATTATCTTATGTGTAAAGGTCTCATGTTATGTTAATAATAATTTGAATAGGGATGGTTTTTATTGATAGTTAATAATCTCAACATTCAATAGAATACTCAGAATATTTTAAATAAAAAGGATGAAATCACTCTAAAATGAAAAGATAATCAAACTTCAGTTATGTGAATACCATGACTCTAGTATCCTAGATTTTTTTAGTTCTTTGATAAATTGGTAAGATATAAAAGTGATCGCATCCCAAATGGTTTAATGGTTTAGTAGTATTGGTAAACTAGATACATACATGATTATCATATTACATTAGAAATAAATTATCAACCATAGTAAAAGTAAATATTATGCATCCTTGAAATCATTTAAGGGTTTCTTATTAGGATCCTTGGGAATGGAAAAAAATAATGATTGAGCTTATTTTCTTAGTAACGACAACATACAATGGAATATATTATGAATAAATTTGGCATAATCAATATGATAATTTAAATAACTAAAAAATTATTCAATTTAATTAATAACATTGCAATGTTATGCTTCGATAGATACAATTACCACCATAAAATCATGGATAAAAATAACTACATTATCAATAAATGAAATTTTTAATATTTTATATCATAATCACATACATCATGATATCATTATAATCAAATCCATGTTAAAATATAGTTTAATTGAGTAGTATGTACATACCAATGAGAGGAAAAAATATATATAGACACCTTCAAACAAATTAAATATACATAGTATAATAATTTAAATCTATTTTTTCATGATATATTATAATATTACTTTATTGAAAAGAAGATGAAATCCCAAAAAATGATATTGTAAAATAAATTCTTACATCTTCTGTAGCTTTTATATCATAACCCCTTAAAATAATAAAAATGTATTGATGCATTAATCACCCTAACTAAATATATATTAATTTTGAATAAATAAAATGGGATATATATTCACCGTAATAAAATAAATTCGTTCATAACCAAAAATATGTCACATTAGAGTGGAAAATGAGACAAAATCCCTTATTAAGGTCATATCATTGAAGTGAGAATTAATCATTGAATTGATTATGTATAAAAAATATGAATCAACCGAATAAACTATAAATACATCATATTATACTTTGAGTTCATTTCACACATAATCATTCCATAATATAGTCAATGAAATGGAAGTAAAACCCAATTAATAAAAAATGTGTTAAGAAACCCCTTTCCTCGGATTTCACATTCCTTAAAAGCACTTGTGCCCTCATTTTTAATAAATTAATATTTATTATACATAAATAGCCTAATAATATACATATATATAATAACATATATTTTCTATTTATAACATCTTATCACCAATTTATTAACAATATTTTAGTATTATCATTGATTTGAATGTTAACTACTTCATTTTTCATGAGAATTTTGATTTGATAATTCTGGTCCTTGTACTTTGATTATGGCACCGTCATATTTAAAATTTTAAAAATAATATAAATTTAATATGTATTCACTATATATATATATATATATATTAATATTCATACACAAAATATATATACATAAAAATTAATCATACCATTCATGGAGACGGTAGGATGTATACATGCATGAACATCGATTTTACTTTTTGACACATAGACTAAAAGAAATGTAAATAATTATTAAACTTGATAGTATCATTTTTATATAATATATAAAATATATATTCATAAAATATATCCTTATTACCATCTATGTAAATAGTATATGAAAACATAATCATATCCCTTCATAGAAGTTGTAGTCCACATTTGCGCATGATTGATGTTATCATTTTTCGACGGACTGGAATTTAAGAAGTTAGAAATGATATTATATTTTAAGAAGAATAATTATTACATGTATACCAACTATATTAATTATTTCTAAATTTATAACCATCCAAGTAAAGTGGTTATGGAAAATTAATTACACATATACATAGACAAAGTATTTTATACGTATACACAAGCGATGTTTACGCTTTTGGTAGGATGAAAAATAGATAGAATGTGGTTGTATATTAATTCTAATAAAATATTATTTTATTTTTTATACATGATTTATTATTTTTTTTACAACCAATTTAGAGGTAGTGGACTAAGAATTAAATTTGAAATATTCGATAAATCTAATTAGCTCTTCCTTGGGTGACTTTCTTTAGATCCCATCTTAAATGCCCTCAAAATGTTATTTTGATAATAACATCACCTATAATTAGTGTCTTTAGATAACTAAAAGATAATTTTTCAGTTTTTTTTTAAAATATAAGGCACAATGTGGTGTGAAAAAATGAGAAAAATGTGTTTCTTTTCATTAGGGTGGAAAAGGTCACACCTAAAATTTCAAAAAAGAGAAAAATAAAATTAAGTCATCCTCAAGAAAAATTCTTCCAAATGACCAATGATTCAAATTAAAATAGAAAAAGGTAAAAATATACATATACAATAAAATTTAAATAGGTTTTGGATCCATTTTAAACCATATCTTTTGGTTTAACATTTTGGTTAGCCAATTTTAATCTTAACTACAACAACTACATTCTCAATATTAGAGGATTATAACTTTACTTATAAAGTTAT
The DNA here is from genome assembly GCA_963277665.1 of Viscum album. Classification (NCBI taxonomy): domain Eukaryota; kingdom Viridiplantae; phylum Streptophyta; class Magnoliopsida; order Santalales; family Viscaceae; genus Viscum; species Viscum album. The sequence continues at coordinate 707,883,466 of OY728150.1, forward strand.
TATATTCATATAAATTTAAAATAGATCCATTTTTAAATTACATATTATCTTCATTGTTTTATAATAATATTTTTAGGTTTTTTGAAAACTTTAAAAATAATTATTTTTATTAATTAATATTAATATCATTTTTTTGAAACAATTCATTAAATTTGACATTAATGACAACAAGATAAAAGTTTAATTAAAATATAATCATTTCCCAAAACCAAAATATGACATATTAATCTATAAATTTTTTTGAGAAAAACAATTTAACCACATTGTATTACATTTAATATTTTTTTTAATTCATAATAAATACTCTGTTAGTATTTCATAAGAATATTATGTAATTTTTAAATATCCAAAAACATATAATAAATAAAAATTATAAAAAAATTTATATAATAATTCATATATTAACATAACAAATTTTTATCCTGGTGTAAAAACATTAGAGTTATTAAAGTCAATAGCATGACATTTTGTGTTTATTCTTTTCCTAAAATAATATTAAGGTCAATATGAAAGAGAAATGGAAAAAAGACGCCATATTTTATATAATTATATTAAAATAGTAAACTACATGAACCAAATAGGGAATAATAATGTTTTGGAGAAATTTGAATGCCTTACCCCAAGGTTTTTACCTTGTTTTACCCATTTAACCCTTTTCATTGTGATAAATATTTACCAAGATTACAATTCAAAAATAAAAAAATAAAAAGGAAATATTTTCCAAATTTTAGACAAATAATTTAAAATAAGGTATCCATTCATCAAGATTCGATTCCTATAAGTGTAAGAAATAAATTTTAATGAAAAATAAAAAAACTCAATGAAAACATTTTTTAGACAAATGTCTTTTTAAGCATAAAATTCATCTTATATCTTAATAATGAATATTTTTTATTCAAACTAAATTAATTAGATTATTATTAATAAAATTTATCATATTAAAATTGAATTCCAAACCCAAAATTGAATTATCCTTTTTAATTTAAATGATTTAAAAAAAATTATTGTACTTAAAAAATAGGAATTTTTCACTAATCACTAAAAAATCAATCACTTAAAACAAAATGCCAAAATTTAGACCCAAGTTAATTTTTAATTATTAATTTAAAAACTTATACCACTTTTGTCAAAATAAAATTATAAAAGTGGTATATATTAATTAAAATATCCTCTAACTAAAATAAATAAATAATATTATTGAAGAAAATGTATTTTGAAGAATAAAATGCATTTACTAAAAAATAAGTGCTTATTTTCTAAAAATTAATCAATAATTTATTATTGAGTAGGACCATTGTATATATATATATATATCATAACATGGTTACTCATATTCAAACCCACCAACTCAACACCTATGTTACAACATCTCCATATAAATAATCATATTTTTATAATATATAACAATTTTTTGAAAGATCAGTGTTTCATGTTAATAATGATATAAAGCTAATTTTAAAAAAAATCATGTGGTTCATTTCATACAAACAATTATGTTCTTTCTATATAATTTTATAATTTTTTATATTATATATATATATATCATATAAATCTCAAAATTTCAATTGTTGTAATTTATATTTAGAATTCTATTTTAATTTATAAACAATCATAACAAAAATTGGGTAGTTTTGAGAATATAGCTAAGGAAATTGATCTCATGTTGTGCACTTTAAAAAATTCATAGGAAATATAAAATAATTGACTTTAAATTTATGAAAAATCCATCCAATAATCAAAATTATATTTAGAATAATTTCATTTAGGATAGAAGTTCATTGTAATAAACTAATAAAGCTGGTAACATAATAAATGGTCATAATTAAATGAATAACCATATATTAGATAAAATCATTCTTAAATAAATAAATTTTGGAAATTTTTCAAAAGGTAATACTATATACTTATGTGGATCACAGATTGATTAAATTATGATTTATAAGGCATTATATTCATAATGATATTATTATCTTCAACATCCACTCATATGTAAAAAATTATTTAGTATTCCAATGACATAGAGAGACTGGGGGTTTCCTTTAAGGATAATTCTACATGAAAATTAAAATTTATCAATTATTTAAATTCTTTAAAAATATAAATTTATTAATTAAATATTTACACTACTATTCATAATGTTTTCAAGATAAATTAACTCAGAATATTATGTCTTATCTCTTGTTCTATGTAAATTATATAAGTGTGTAAAAAATAAAATAGTAAGAAGAAATGTTATTTGGAGAGTCCAAATTTGTTTCTTCAAGTTGATGGATCGGATCCCTCGGCCCAGCAATATTGTCCGCTCTGGCCCAGTTGCTATCCCAGGCCTCACGGCTTTAAAACGCGTTGCTGAGGGGAAGGTAGGCACGGGAATTTCAAGCACCCACCAATCTCCCTCCACAACCGATGTGGGATTGGTTACCGGGGCACAGGCGCCAACAATCCTGGCGGGGGCCCAACAATCCTGGGCCCAGGACACAACATCCCCCCCCAAGCCCACACCGGTCCCAAGACCAACCACCCTCTGATACCAATTGATGGATCGGATCCCTCGGCCCAGCAATATTGTCCACTCTGGCCCAGTTGCTATCCCAGGCCTCACGGCTTTAAAACGCGTTGCTGAGGGGAAGGTAGGCACGGGAATTTCAAGCACCCACCAATCTCCCTCCACAACCGATGTGGGATTGGTTACCGGGGCACAGGCGCCAACAATCCTGGCGGGGGCCCAACAATCCTGGGCCCAGGACACAACACAAGTTTCCATTCAAGTTCATAAAATCCTTAATGGGTAGTTATTATATGAAGTAATGATTCCATAAGATGGAATTGTTTAAGATACCTTATGGGGTTTGTCAAAGTCATTGGAATTTTAATGTTATGTATTGGTTTCATATAAACTAATTTGTCCTTTTTTGAATGTTATGTAAAACCAATTATATATTCTTCAAAGAATTCAAATATAAAACAATTCAAAAATAAGTAAATATTAATATGGTTTATGTTTTTCATCCAATGGATAAATAAAAGAGTTTCTATAACATATATTTCAATGTGGTGGAATAAATCATGTTCATATTGATCTAAGTATAGGATGTATATCTCTATCTCGTTTATCATATAAAATAGAAGATGTTATTTACTAATAAATATTTCTTTTGAACAATATGAGAAAAAAAATTCAAGATATATGGTTTATGATTCATCTGATTCCATAAATTTTTTTGAGAAGATTGTTAGGATACAAATGTTTCTCCTAGGATAAAAAAATTTACAAAGTCAATTATTTAAATATGAGTATTTAATATTCCACCTAAATCTATGGAATATTTATAATAATAAACTTATTTTTAGTAAAATTATTCAAAAATGAATAATTACATATACGGTATAAAAAATAGTTTCATTTTTATATTTTTTTCCTAAAATTAATAAGATTTATTATATGAAATATTGTTTTTTTTTGTTTCTATATGTAACATTATAATAGACTAGTGACAATATCATTGATGTTTCATATGTTCAATGTTTTACAATGTAAACATTTTTCGATTCAAAAAAAATAAATTTAATATCACATTATATCCTATAGAATTTTAGGATGTAATGGCAAGAGAATAATGTTCATAGTAACATAAGTTGTGTCTATGTAGGTAATAAAATCTAACATCCTGACATTTGATGTTAAGGAGTTATATAGTTTTAAAATGTTCAAGTAGTTGAACATTATTAATATGATTCATAATTATTATAATTTTTCTTACTACCCTAATTAATATGTGTTACACACTAAAGATTTTGGTGATACAATTTTATCAAACGGTCACATAGAGATATGGAATTAATTACATAAAAATATAATGGGTTAACAAAACCCTTAACAATGCGCAAACATAAGACTACTTTTGATGTATATAATTTATGATAAGTTAGAAAATATCTTATGTGTGGTCTTATTTTGTATTATTTAAAGAGATTTAGAATAAAAAATTTATCATGTTATATAAAATTAATTATACACTTTATCAGTCTTTCGTGGTTTATGCATATATGTATATAGGGATATACACTTCTTGATGTGTGATGTTAATTGAACTCTAAAAGTATGACCTTGAGTTATACCTAACTAATATTCATCATATATTTTTATAGGATATGAAAAAATATTATGTTTAATGTGAGTATGATTCCTTTATGGAGATATAAAATATTCCCACAAGGTAGAAAATTGGTTTTGTATTCTGGATGACCCACTATGTATACTAAATGGAGTTGAATAAAATATTTCTTTGGAACACTATGGATTCAAGGAATATTTTTAAATTACTCATTACCTATGGATTTTGGGATAACAACCATGATAGTCTTCAATCATTGATACGTTTATTACATGAGCCTTAACACTTAGTTAGTCATGGATAGTTGGGGTTTTACTGGTCATTTTTGTCTACTAGATTGCCACAAAGGCTGGATTTATAAAATTATTTGTTGATATTGGAATGTGGTCCATCATTTTAGATATAATAAAAAAGTTAGTTGAGAATCCTAGATAATAAATATGATATAGTTATATATTTAGGTGACAGACATGTGATGTGATCATCCATAAAGGTGAATAACATGTGATGTATTCATCGATGAGCTCAATATATACTCATAAAATCAATAATTTTTTATTGGGATATATGGGATTGATGTTAATTTTGTCCCATTCTAACAACATATCTTAGATAAAGGGAATCTATGAAATTCCATGCTTATATATGATTTCAAATGTCCAAGTAGACCGAATGGATACACTGAGAGGGGGCGGATAAATTAGTGGAACTACCTTTTTAAAATTTTGTTCTCTAATATAATATTCTATAGTTAGTTAAGACATAACCCTATCAATTATATTATTCTTATACTCACCCAACGGATACAAAAGTGATGATTGTTGCTTGACCACAATATGTGAGTCTACTCTTTGTTTTTGTAGGTTGTTATCACATCATATTGATTTTTAACTCATATATATTTATCAATATAAGTGTTTCATACAGTTATTGTCTTGGTCCCATGAATTCTATAAAATAAAATACCTCCTATATGTTTTCAAACCACAAAATAGTTATAATATATACAAACAACATCATATAAGATAAGTATTTTATCAAATGTATATTGATTCATAAAATGATTAGAGACCAACTTGTTTGATATAGAAAGATAATACCCCCAAAATATAGCTCACCTTCTCCATGAATAGCTACATCATAATATAACTTCTGAATAAAACTTAATGAACTTAGTCTTGATCAACTCAAGGCATACATTACCCTTTGAGGTTGTTTTTATTTATATAATTTATTCTTCCCCTCTCTCTCCAATTTTCAATAGCGTCATTAATTCCAAGTAGTAATTTTCACTCAATTTTTGAAAGATATTTTCATATAGATTCATCTCATTAATTTCTCATGTCATTTTCAATATATCTAAAATTTTAAAATAAAAGATGTTTTTATCTAGTTATCAAAGATAAAAATTATCAAATACACATTTTAAATACTCAATATTTTTTTATGAACTATTCACAGAGACCTCCATATGCTATATTATCCCATAATTTCATTTCAATAGAATTTCCACAACTAACGTAATTTTCATTAACTAAAAACCAAATGATTCAGGGCTTCCTAGCTTCATCCTTTATCAAGAAAAACTGAACAAAATTTAAATGTGTGGTTCAAAAATTAGTAGAAGCAATTTCCTTTTGATTTCACTAAAATAAAAGTTATTATTATTTTAATAAATCTTCTCATGACATGTATTAGTTTATTACATTGAAACACACCCTAAAACTAAACTCAAGAAAAAATATATGACATAAGAAAAATTCTTATTTGACAATATATTTATGAGCCTATAATTTTGGAACTAAAGCATAAAAAATCATTATCCCAATTAACATTTTCATTATTATTGAAAATTATCACAATTTTATTTTGAATTCATTTAATCTGGTTGTTCTCATTATTGATCTTATTCCTTAGTAAATTAGGATATATTACTATTTATATAATGTCAATAAAATTATAAATGTGATGTTTTGGTCATTGGTTATCGGATTGGGATTTTTCGAGTTTAATTTTTTCATTAATTTTTTTTTAAATTCTCATTTTTTAATATGATTTTAAATAAATATCCAATTAAAAATTAATAAATAAATAAATAAATATGATCCTAGATACAAAATTATATGGTTTCCACTAAATTCATTCATGCGACAAGGATTTTATAAAAACTCCTTTTGAAAATATAATGAAGCAAAGAGTAATATGGTTCATCCAAATTCATACAAGAGTGCCATTAAAATTTATACACTCATCATAAAAGATTATGAAAAAAATCATACACTACATCAAGATTTTTTTGATCCCTCTAGAGTCATACATCACTAATTTTCATGTCATAAATGATACCCTTTTGAAATTCATATGTCCATCAACTCTCAAAGTATTATGCAACAAAAATTTACATGCAAAAATGCATATGCACCAAACACAATGTTGTAAGATACTTTGTGGAAACTCTAATCTATTTTATAGTTAAATAGATTTACATATTAATTCAAAATAAGATCATAAAAACATCAAACTATTATGTAGCATCTCGATCACTTGAAATCAACTCAAAAAAACTTCAAGTAGTTGGTTAACTATAAATACAATAATCAACAAGACATAAATAATTTCTCCAATTCATAATCTTCTTCAATATCACCCTTTTTCAACTAGTTTTTAATAGTTTCTCAAGATTATCATACGTTGAAATTATTTGAGAAAACTCACTGAAGATTCATTAAATAAAATCTTATCTAATATTGTATATATCTTGGTAACACTCCATTGGATAATTTAGTGTTTTGTAGAATTTATTTCATCATTGATATGAAAATATTTCCCAAGAAATTCAAATGATTTTTCCTTATTACCTAAATGAAATCATAAAAAATAACCCCCATTTGCTAATGACCATAGATCTTCATAAATAAGATAAGTTTACAAAGAACCTCTTACAATCTTCCCACCCAAAGAAAATAAATTACATGTTTTTTTACTTTTCTCATACCATTTTGTAAAAATAAACCAATACCTAGTGGGGTGGTCATTTTAACATATTTAAGTTATAGGGGAGAATAAAAATATTATTTCAGCCTCCATTTTGAGAACCTATCCCTTAGTGATTATTTGATAAAAATATTTATAGCAATCACTTTGGTAATAATAAAATAAATTTTTATATAACCTTCTTCCACCTTGATTTTGATAAAAAGATATATATGATTAATTTTACATGATCTAGAGTATTGAAATATAATTTTTGAAATATCTATAGCACTTTTACTTTCATAGGAAATTCATTGTGGCTTCTTAACCTTAAATATAAAGTTAGATATCAGAACTGAAATCATTGTCAAATGATTACCAACATGTATTTGTTGTAATGTATTGGGCTATAGATTTGATCAATGCCATTGAACATTTATTTTTTCTCTTCTATTCCACACTACTCTCACCAATAATAAAGTATCTACATTATGTAGACTTCTTATCTATGAAATCCTCTTCTTGGAAAACATCTTTAAATCGATATAACATAAGATCATAACAATTTTGGCATAGAAGGACAATTACGAGTGTAATTTTGATATGGATTATAATCCCATTTGATTCAATGATTTCCTTTGCACATACATAGTTTCGGAACAACTAGACGGCATATGGTGAGCCATATAAATCTATAACCAACTAGCCACCCTAAAACTAACCAATCTAGTAGAAAAGCACACTAAGGCTAAAAACCAATCTAGGGGTAACAAACCGTCTAATCTGGGTTGATCAGAAACCATCACTCAATCATCTAAAATACTCCCAAGAACCCCTGTTGGTTATAATACTATTATGTAAGTAAGAGGCCCCCGCACGCATGACTCATCCCACCACACATGCCTACCCAAAACACACAAACTCCAATTGATAACCCATAAGGGATATCCCCTCTATAGAGGTGCCCCAAAAATATATATACATCATATCATCAATGTTTTCAACTATGCCATCATTACATGAAATCATTAAAACCATTTGATACTTTTTTCAAAATATTAATGATGCTAAATGGGCATACATTAATCAAAATTCCATCCTTTCAATGAATCAATACAAACCTGACACTAAAGATCAATGTTCTAAATGGGATATCACATCACATCCATGTTGAACCCAATTTTTTTACACATTACTATAGGTTTCTAAATTTCCATTCAAATGATCTTGAAAACTTACTTTCTTTTGTACCACACCAAACGCCCCTTTTATACATAAAATTCCAAACGGACCAACGGTTTCCAAGACAAAAAAAATTTCCAAACTATTTCCAAAATAACATTAAATACCATTTTCAAATTTTCAATACCAAATGGGCCCTCATGTTCCAAACACACACCAAAACAATTCACAGCAGAACAATGATCCTTACCCCCTTTTTAATGTTACGCCAAAACATGTTTCAAAACTAGACGGGTAAAACCAAGTTAAACACCTTTAAAACCATTCCTAGAAATTGTATAAGGGGACTCAATAACATTTATAAAATAAGAACCATTTTATCAAAGTTAAAATTGTTGTACCTCTCGTTCCCCTCGTTGTTTGATTTTCATGATCACAATCACCTTATTTTTTGTCTAACCTTGTTTTTAAGTGTTGTGAATGATAGGCAAAAGATTGCCAAAGGATTGGCCCAAGAATGGACAAGAAGTGGACTGAAATTCAGACCACCGGCCAACCGGTGTCACACCAGCGGCCAGCTGGTGGCACCTGCATAGAAGAGGAAGCTACTGCCTCACCACCGGCCAACCGGTGGCCTCAGCACCGGCCAGCCGGTGGCACCCAGCAGAACAGTGGGAGCTACTGTCTCCACACCGGCCAACCGGTGGCCTCAGCACCGGCCAGCCGGTGGAGGCTGAGCCCGAATCCTATGCCTTTTTGCACACACCGGCCAACCGGTGGGACTGTACCGGCCAGCCGGTGGAGCCAGTCAAACTAGCCGTTGCAGTTTGACCAGGCTGGCCCACTTGGCTCCCAACGGCTCTTTAAGCCTCTCCAACGGCTCCGAAGACTCCAAAAGGGTTCCATGCCTATAAATAAAGGCCAAGGAAGCCCCGGACACCAACCGGATCATATATGAAGCCAACGGACATATTTTGTATCAATTGGCCAACCTCCGGCGACTTCCCTCAAAGGAACCTCAATTGCTCCAACAACTTCCACATCCAAGGAGCTCCTCCAAAGAAGCTTGGAAGCGGCCTTCAACATCTCCAATCAATCAAAGGCGCCCAAGACTTCTCCCAATACGGTTTTTAGTGTTTTATTTATTTTGAGCTTTAAATTTGGGTTTGTGCCTACAAACCCCAAACCTTTTCTCATCCCCCTTTCTTTTGGGTTTCACATCACCACTAAGGTGTGAAAAGGTTGTCAAGATTTCCTTTAAATAGCTTGAGACATAGGTGAGCTATCCTTCACCTGTAAGAAGGATAGTGGGTTCTTGCTAAACCATTAAAAGCAAGTGGGTTCTTGCTAAACCACCAAAAGCAAGCTGTAATAGGTCCTAGTGCTACCTCAAAGCCTAGTGGGTTTCTTGCTTAAACCATTGAAAAGCAAGCGGTAGGAATCTCTCAACGGTTGAGTTGGGAGTGGAGACGTAGGCCGGGTTTTTGGCCGAACTCCGTTATCAATTTCTTGTGTGATTGCCTCTTTATTTCCGCTGCACCTTTCACTTTGATTTTAATTAGTTAATCATTTTTTAAAAGGCAATTCACCCCCCCTCTTGCCATCCTTCCTGTTTTTCTCCGACCCAACAATTGGTATCAGAGGGAGCGTTTGTGTAATACCTTAACCGGTTACAAACGAAAAATCCATAGTGATGGCTTCTTTCTCACAAGCACCCGAAGGGTATTCCATGGGTCGGGCTCCATTTTTTGATGGGACCGACTATAATTATTGGAAAACCCGCATGACCACTTTTTTAAGAAGAATAGGTTATCCGATTTACAAAATTGTCATGCAAGGTTATTCTTTGTCTTCCCCCGACGAATCCAAATGGACCCCCGCCGATATTAAGAATTTTGAGCTTGATGGCAAAGCCATGAATGCTCTTCATTGCGGGTTAGATAGAAATGAATTTAATCGTGTGTCTACTTGCTCTTCTTCACATGAAATCTGGAAACTTTTGGAGGTTACCCATGAGGGGACCAACAAAGTAAAGGATACTCGATTAGATATGTTTCGTCAAGATTTTGAATCATTCTCCATGCATCCAAATGAATCTATTTCTGAAATGTTTACACGCTTCACTGACGTTTGCAATGGTAGAAAATATCTTGGTGATGATGTTTCAACTGAAGCAATGGTCAAAAAGATTCTATGGGTCCTTCCGAGCTCATGGGCACCTAAGGTGACGGCTATCCAAGAAGCTAAGGATGTAAAGAACATGCCGGTCGAAGAGCTCATCGGATCCCTAATGACGTACGAGATCACGATGAGGAGGCAAGCTCAAAAGGAGGGCACACCAATCAAGACACCAAAGAACATCGCCCTCAAGGTACAAAAAGAAGTAATCTCCTCCTCCTCATCATCATCTTCATCTTCTTCATCTTCAAGCGGCGACTCGGAAATGGAGAATCTCGCCCGCCAAATGCACAAATTTATGAAGAAGCACAAGAAGAAGAAATCCCGCAAGCACCGAAAGCAAGAACCCACCGAAAAATCCAAGCCCAAGGTGAAATGCTACGGGTGTGGCCAAAAAGGGCATTACAAGCCCGAATGCCCACTAAACAAAAAACGGGCCACGCCAAAGGAAAAAGGAAAGAAAAAGGTCCTTAAGGCGACATGGAGTGACACCTCCTCCTCATCCTCCTCCTCCTCCTCCTCAAGCGACCAAGGTACAAAATTCCTAATGGCAAAACATGAGGTATCATCATCCTCTTCCTCTTCTTCCTCCTCTAGTTCTTCTAATTCTTTTAATCATCTTTCTTATGAAGAACTCTCACACGCTAGAGACCAACTAGAAAAAGGTTTTCATGCTTTATCGTCAAAATTTGTAGCTTTAAAAAAGTCTTTCAAAAAACTCTCCTCCGAAAAAGAACAACTTCTCAAAGAGAAGGAGGAGATGTCCCTCAAAATACAAAATTTCCCAAATGTTGATTCCATGGAATCAACCATCAAAGACCTAAGGGAGACCCTAGCTAAGTTCACCCAAGGGGAACAAAATTTGAACAATCTCCTAGGTTCCCAACTAATTTCTAGGACCACTCAAGGACTTGGCTATACCAACCAAGCCTCCTCCTCCCATGCACCCACTGTTTTTGTAAGGGGGAGCTCTAGTTATAAATTTTTCAATTATTATAAAAAACTCGGGCACCTTATTTATGAATGTAATTGTAAAAACTCCCGGTACGGTCAACCCAAATCTTTTTACTTTTCAGACGAATTTTATAGGAGAAGACCCGCTATGAGACAAGTTTGGATTGAAAAATCCTTTCTTGCGAGTCTCTCCGGGCCAAAATTTATTTCCTTTCCCCGGTGATTTATTGTTTTTATTTAGGGGGAGTAAGGATCGTTTAAGCCCTTTTGATTTCAATTTCAAAATTTTCAATTCAAACCTTCAATTTCAACTCTTGGTATCAAATTTTCAATTCAAAATTCTCAATTCAAAATTTTCATTTCAAATTTTTGATTCAAAACTCTCAATTTCAAAAATTTCATTTGGTTTCAAATTTCAAATTTCAATTGGTTTTTGATTCAAAACTTTCAATTCAAACTGATATTCAATCTTTCAATTTCCAAAATTTCAATTGATTTTCAAATCTCAAATCTTGTTTTTCAAATCTCTTTTCCCTCAATTAAGTTTTATGCCCCATTCTATTTTGATAATCACAAAGGGGGAGAAATTTCTTGATTGATTGGGGGAGAAACCTTTTTGATCATGCTTTGCTTTACATTTCATTTTATTCATTAAAGCATGCCTTTAATTTAAGTTTTTACATTGATTGTTTTGGTGATTGTGATCATCAAAATAGGGGGAGATTGTTGTACCTCTCGTTCCCCTCGTTGTTTGATTTTCATGATCACAATCACCTTATTTTTTGTCTAACCTTGTTTTTAAGTGTTGTGAATGATAGGCAAAAGATTGCCAAAGGATTGGCCCAAGAATGGACAAGAAGTGGACTGAAATTCAGACCACCGGCCAACCGGTGTCACACCAGCGGCCAGCCGGTGGCACCTGCACAGAAGAGGAAGCTACTGCCTCACCACCGGCCAACCGGTGGCCTCAGCACCGGCCAGCCGGTGGCACCCAGCAGAATAGTGGGAGCTACTGTCTCCACACCGGCCAACCGGTGGCCTCAGCACCGGCCAGCCGGTGGAGGCTGAGCCCGAATCCTATGCCTTTTTGCACACACCGGCCAACCGGTGGGACTGTACCGGCCAGCCGGTGGAGCCAGTCAAACTAGCCGTTGCAGTTTGACCAGGCTGGCCCACATGGCTCCCAACGGCTCTTTAAGCCTCTCCAACGGCTCCGAAGACTCCAAAAGGGGTCCATGCCTATAAATAAAGGCCAAGGAAGCCCCGAACACCAACCAGATCATATACGAAGCCAACGGACATATTTTGTATCAATTGGACAACCTCCGGCGACTTCCCTCAAAGGAACCTCAAGTGCTCCAACAACTTCCACATCCAAGGAGCTCCTCCAAAGAAGCTTGGAAGCGGCCTTCAACATCTCCAATAAATCAAAGGCGCCCAAGACTTCTCCCAATACAGTTTTTAGTGTTTTATTTATTTTGAGCTTTAAATTTGGGTTTGTGCCTACAAACCCCAAACCTTTTCTCATCCCCCTTTCTTTTGGGTTTCACATCACCACTAAGGTGTGAAAAGGTTGCCAAGCTTTCCTTTAAATAGCTTGAGACATAGGTGAGCTATCCTTCACCTGTAAGAAGGATAGTGGGTTCTTGCTAAACCATTAAAAGCAAGTGGGTTCTTGCTAAACCACCAAAAGCAAGCTGTAATAGGTCCTAGTGCTACCTCAAAGCCTAGTGGGTTTCTTGCTTAAACCATTGAAAAGCAAGCGGTAGGAATCTCTCAACGGTTGAGTTGGGAGCGGAGACGTAGGCCGGGTTTTTGGCCGAACTCCATTATCAATTTCTTGTGTGATTGCCTCTTTATTTCCGCTGCACCTTTCACTTTGATTTTAATTAGTTAATCATTTTTTAAAAGGCAATTCACCCCCCTCTTTCCATCCTTCCCGTTTTTCTCCGACCCAACAAAAAGTATCTTTCTATCCAAAATTAAACACACACTAAAATACCTTAAACCCATGACTCACAATTCAAACAATATTTAATAAATAATTTACTCAACAGATAAAACATTTCAAAAGAAAAGAATAATTTCTTACATCACAATCTCACCAATTTCACATGAAAATTGAAAAATAAATTTTTAAAACCAATTTCATACTCAAACCCTTAAAAATTACTTTCAAAACATTCAAAACATAAGTTGTGCCACTTTCACAAAACCAACAATGTATAATCAAAGAGTTGATTTCAAACAATTTTTTATAACCATTTTAACAATACAAAAAACACAATAATAAATTAACTATAATATTAATGATGGTGTGAACAACATTTAAATGTTAATTCAAAATACTCAAATGTCTATGGTTAAAGCAGGAAATAAAATAGCCAGAAACACCAACCTCGATGGTGTGAGAATGAAACTCTGCTTCAGTAGATGGAAGAATAATGCCTTGTGGACCAAAAGAATGCCCTAGACAATGAAAATTACATGAGAAACAAAGTCCAAGATGTTAGCGTTTTGGTAAAATCAAACAAATACCCCAAAAATTGAAATAATTCACCGAATGAGGGAGGTTCAGGGCCATGAAGAGAGTTTTAAAAAATAGAGGGGCGTCAGCTGTATGGAGGAGACAGCGGCCAGAGTGGAGACCATCAAAGAGGAAGGAGACTATTTGGAGAAAGGTCGAGTTCGGCAGAGCAAGGTAGATGGCTAGCTGGTGAAAGGTGGAGCATCCAGGGTGGAGGTGGTCTGGTCAAGGATTGGTCGAAGTGGGAACCTCCATGTGAACAGGGAGAGTGTCATTGGACGGGCTAACACTAGAGAGAAATAGGATTCCATCAGAGCTCCTTCATGTGGGGGTTGTTCGACACGTCGAGAAGGATCCAGGAGGGTGGGGTCACAATCCCGAAGGGGGGAAGGGGTGGCCCTATGTTCTCTGGTATGGGGTAGTATTAGGTTATAGTTTTCTTTATTTTTCCAATTTTATTAGGAAAATAATAATATAAATAATAATAATAATATAGAGAATAATGACTAACTTAATAATAATAATCACATAAATAATAGTACAATAATAATAATAATAACAAAAATACCCCTTTAACACCATTTATTTCGTTTCTTTAATAATAAAAATATTAACAACCAAATTTTAATGAGATTTTATTTATATAAATTCAGAAAAAAAAAGAATCGAAACCATTTAATAATATTATTATTATGATTATATACACAGTAATTTTATTATTATTTTCTTTTAAGAGTCCCACTTATCTCATTTTCATAAAGTTCTATTTATTTTAAACGTCGGATAATTGCATAAGTCGTGAGACGTCAAGCGCACGGTTGAGAGAACTATGCCCGAACCTTTCCACCTGGTATTGAATGCCTACAGGGTTATGCGGTGAGATTTCTGTGTAGTTTTAAGACTCATGCAAAAGTCATGCATCAACCTGGTGAGGGCATGAAAGTTTAGTTGATGCTCTTTAAGGAAACCCTCCTATAGATCAGAACCTCATTCAGATGACCGTACATCTAGCCCATGCTGTTGATCAGGATGCACCCTAGGTTCAGAATGCTATTTTTGAGGTACAACCAGGAGCTGGAGGAGGGAGAGATCAATCATTGGAGTTATTACATCAGAAGTCACCATCCTTTAAAATAATGAATAATCCTTAACATGAGGAGAATTGGCTGGACCGGATCGATCAAATATTTGACTTCCTATAGACATCTGAGAATATTAGGATGAAGTTTGTAGTGTTCAAAATTGAGGGATCCAGAAAAAATTGGTGGGATTCTATGGTCCAAGAAAACATATGTGTGGCCTCGAATTGGAAGGGTTTCATAAACCTATTATTTCAGTAGTTTTTTTCAGAGTCTCTGTTGATTGAAATGTCTATTTAATTTCGATCTTTACAATAGGGGAGCATTTAGTGTTAGTGTACACCAACCGATTTGTTGAGCTTGTTTGTTTTTCTCCAGATGTGAGGAAGAATGATGAGATGAATGATCAAAAGTAACTATAGGTTTGGTGACCATATATCATATCATTGGTGTTTATGTTTAACATTTCTACGTATGCAGAGATGGTATACTAATCTATGATGGAATATATGAATATGGTAGGAAATGTTAGATTTTCCACCACTTATCTTCCATAGGTTGTTAGCATCAATGGAACACATGAGGAGAAGAAGAAGTGGCGAGATCATTTTAGAGGTAGTGGAGGTGGGTATCTTCAGTGATTCTACTTTTCCCCATCTATTATAAAGGGTAATGTGGCTCTGACTTGCTATCATTTTGGAAAAGAAGGACACATTATTTGTTCTTGTCCTATTCATGTGAAGATATGTGACAACTGTGGAAGTGTTGGTCACTTACTGTGCTTTTTTCAGGATATGACTATGCCTCGTTACAGTCAAGGTTCGTCAGCTCCAAAGGCTACTGTGGTGTAGTCAGAAACATCAAAGACTATAGGTCTCTAACCATAGGCCTCAATAGTGAACCATTTTCATGAATTATATGAGATTCTAGTGGGATTTGATGCACATGTGGAAATAACAAGAGCTATTATCCTTATTGAATCATCAATATCAATTATTTTATTTGATACTGGAACCTCCCAATAATTTATGTACTCAAATTTTTTTGATGTTATTAAACATCGAATTGAACTTATGTATTTTAAAATGGAGTTATCGACATCTATATGAATGAGGAAAGAGTAAGGGGTTTTTTTGTCCTTATTATTCATTAATGATAGCCGATTTGAAGTGTTTCTAGTATTTTCTTGTTCTTGATCTTGATTTGTTTGACGTCATCATGGGTTTGGATTAGATTGTAAATCATTAAGATGAGGTTGATTTTTATAATTGTTGTGATTAATTTATTATTTTCCATGGGAGATCTTGTGTGTTTCATGGGGATTGGGGCCCAAATTTAGGTCATACAGGACCTTCCCACCTAGATCCCATGATTTTTATGGTTTCTTTTTCAATTAATACAGATTTGGCTTCTTTTGTTTACATTCTTCCCATTGTTACTTGAGAATTTCATGATTTTTTCATAGAAAATTTCTATAGTCTTCCTCCAAAGAGAGAGGTACATTTTACTATTGATCTCGTGATAGGCAGACATTTGATATCGGTACCTTCTTATCATATGTAACAAGAAAATCTGAGAGATATTGAGTTTTAATTGGACAAACTATTGGAAAGGGTTTCATTTTCTCAAGTTTTTTTCCTTGGTATCCCTAGTTCTCTTTGCCAATAAAGCATATGGTTTACTTTTTGTATGTGTGGAATATCGGAAGATTAACTGGGTAATATTTAAGAATAAATAACATTTTCCACATGTGTATAATCTATTTGATCAGTTTAATTGGGAAAAGTGGTTTTCAAAAATCAATTATCAATCAGTTTGTCATCCGCTAAGAGTTCAGGGGTTTGATATACTGAAAACATATTTAAAGAGAAGGTATGGCCACTCTGAATATCTTGTAATGAATTTTTGTCTGATAAACACTCTTAGAGTTTTTATGTCTTTAATGAATAAGATATTCCACCAATATCTTGACACTTTTTTTATAGTGTTCGTGGATGGTATTCTTGTTTATTCAAAATCAAAGCATAAAAACAAGCACAATCGTAGTTTGCTTCTATAAATTTTGAGATTTTTTCATATGTATAGATTTCTTTTGAAATGTAGTTTATATATTTAAGAAGATGAGTTTTTTAGACATTAAATTTAAGAGAATGTATTATCAGTTGATCCAGAGAAGGTAAAATCTTTTTTTTCATGGAAGGAACCATAGAATATATTTGAAATCCTAAGATTCCATAGCCTTTATAGATACTACTGATGGTTAGTCTAGGATTACTCTTAGTTGGAATCACCTTTGACTACTCTTACTATATATGTGGTGAAATTTACTAGGGATATAATGGGTCAGACTTCTTTCGATGAACTAAAAAGGCTCCTAACATCATCTCATATTCTTATCTTACACGAGACTTGTAAATGGTACATGGTGTTTTTCATTGCTTCTGGTTCTATTTTTGGATGTTTTCTTATGAAGGATGGTCATGCATTGTATTAAAATTATCATTAGCACTAACCACATGATAATAATTACTCAAATCATGTTTTAAAGATTGTTTTAGTTAGTATACACTTAAGGGATGGTCACACTATCTTTTTGGGAAAGGGTTTATGGTCTTCAATGATCATAAGATTATGAGTTATATATTTTCATATAAATACTTGAATCTCAAACAGAGATGATGAGAGAATACATTCAGACATTTGATTTCGATATCACCTATAGCTCAGGAAATGGAAATGTTTTTACAGACACACTTAGAATGAATGTACCATCACAGGATGTTCTGGAATCTAAAGAAGAGTGTAACTTTATAGGATTTTTACTCGGTGTCACCAATATTATCAAGAGGATGTCTCATACATGGTTTTGGATAGTTTTTAGTAATCATCATCTCTCCTTGATTCAATCTTGTTGATTCATAAACATGATGATAAGTTTTAGAATACTCGTGAAAATATTTATGGTAGGAGACTGTTTCGGGATTGTTTGTTCTTCAGATGGTATGATTTACTTCAAGAAAAGGATTTTCTTCCTAGTAACTATGAGTTGTTTATTCTTGTTTTTTATTATCATAGATCATTGTGGAATATTCATCCTGGCACTATGAATATGTATTATGACATGAGGCCTCAATTCCTGTGGTTGGGTATGAATAATGACATGGAATAGTTTTAGTCTTGCTATTACTCCTTCCAACGAATAAAGGAAGAGTACAAGAAACCTTCTAGGTTACATAAGCGACATACAATGTCAATTTGGAAATGGGATGAGGTATCCATGTATTTTTTTGTTCGACTTCCATGGACACCCTTTTTGAAGAATGATATATGGGTGGTTGTTTATCGGCTGAAGAAACCTTCTCATTTCATTTTGATCAAGAATCCCACTAAGGTTGAGATCAAGGTAAGTTGTATGTACAAGAGATTTAGAGGTTATACATGAGTCCTTGTATCTTTATTTCAGACAGGGATCCTAGTTTTAACTCAAGCATCTAGAGGAGTATTTAAGTTCCAATGGTAACTCCAATCACGTTAAGCACATCTTACCATATATTGACAGATGTTCAAACGGAGTGAGTAAATTAGATCTTGTAAGCTATGATCTGCACCTATGTATTGGATTTTGAAGGATCACGGGATAGTTATCTAGGACATGTTGAGTTTGTTTATAACCACAATTATTATTCATAAAGCAGAATGGCTCCCTTTGAGGTGTTGTATGGTTACCCATGTAGATCACCTCTTTATTGGGTTAAGGTAGGAAATGTATCATTAGATGGACCAATTTTGGTTCAGGAAATGTTTAAAAATATTTAGGATGTGAGATGATGTTTGGTTACAACCCAGAGTCGAAAGAAATTGTATGCAGATCAGTGGCATCAAATTTTAGATTTTCCCATAGGTGAATGAGTTTTCTTGATTTTTTCTCCAATGTTGGGTCACCATCAACTAGGAAAATATGTGGACCTAAGTGTGAGATATGTTGGAAAATTTAATATAACTGAATTGTTTTTTTTGGTGGCTTATCGGTTATCATTTCCAGTTTAGTTGAAAAAAATTCATGATGTTAAACAAATATCTCAGATCAGGAAGTATCACCTGGATCCAGCTCACGTTTTGTGTTGGGAAGAAATTGAGTTGGATCTAGATAGTTCTGTATTGGAGGAACCAGTTGGGACTGTTGACTCTTTGATGAATTTCTTGCGTGGGAATTCAATTCCATTGGTCAATATTCTATGGAAACTAGGATCAGATTCTCATGAGACTTGAGAACGATAATCATTTTTGAGGGAGGTGTGTCCTCGTCATTTTCAATGGATTATATTACCTACAAAACATCCCGAGAATATAAAGTATTTATGGTGAGGAGTTTGTAACTTCTCGTTACCATGATAGGGTAAGTTTTCCCCCCTCTCTATGTTCCCTTTTTCATCAATGTTCATATAGGTATTTTTCTAGATTTTCTACAGGCTTCAGAGCAGTTACACACCACGAAACCATGATACATGCAATGTAATGGATTCTAGAAGAATTTCATGATATATCACACCATACTATGAAATGATACACATTTCTACCAGGGATTAAATGGAATAAATTGTTAAAATATCATTTTTTAACCTGAGGTGATAGTTTTTTCCGAGTACTTGTCGATCATTGACTTCCCAATGTGGCATGGGGTTACACACCGTGGCTCGGCCCATGCCTTCTTTTAAGACATGCACTCGGGTGTATTGTTTATTTCCATTAACTAGTTCTTCGTATATCTCGACCCAAGGCATTTCATAAGAAATTTTTATACACAACATTCCCCCTAGATCGATCCGTTCGGCATTAAAACTCAGTTGTAATCACAATGCATCCTGCCAGTTAAGTGAACATTTCTGTTTTTTGTTATAGTTGAGCATAGTAGAACCCTATCATTGGAGTACCAGATTTATTGGTCTAACATGGATTTTACTTCTTATATTATTCTAGTTCTATTGTGAAATCACATTCTAGAGGCCTTTTCTTCTATTGTGTGTGGTGTTGTGGGCATTTTTCTTTAAGGTGTGTGGATTTCCTCTCTTTTATTGACCTCTTTTCTTCTAAATTGAATCAATATTTGATGTGGATTTGATTCTAGGGCCTTCGCTGATGTTTTTTATTTTCATTGTTGGTGTATTACATTGTGGATGTGGGTGAATTGAGTTTCAATGTAGGTGCTTCCGTCTCTAGCATACATTGATGAACCTGATTTTTTTTCCTTATAAATATTGTGTATATTGAAATTCACATGGTTGTTTTGTGTGTGTTTTAAAATATTTTTAGTGAAATATGCTTTTTAAGGGGTTTTGATAAATTGGGAGAAAATGGGTATTTTCAATCATTGAAATGATATAGGAAAAAGGTCATATGGGTTTCCTTGGGTACTTAAGTGGAAGGTTTAGATTTGGGCCATAGTCCATTATTTCATGATTATCAAGGAGGTTTTTCATGTGGTTTTCTTCTCTTTACTAGTTCCATTCTTCTAGGGTCTAATATTTACATTTTGGGGTATTTACTCATGGGGTATTCCTCTGCGTCGTAGGCCTCTTATTCTAGGATCAAATTTTTGCACTTGATTATTGTGGCATGAGTAGTCTACCGTCGAGACATATAGCATTCCTCGTTGTTGTGATACATGTTCTTATTTTTTGTACTACTTTTATTTCTGAGTTATCCTTGATATGTATGATTATTCTTTTGGAAAATGATGTGAAAAATGTTCTTTGAAATTGATACACCTTATTTTATTTAGAACTGTGGAAAAGGGAAAATATTTACCGTGATTTCTATAAAATTATTTACTTTTTATCATTCCATGTTTTCTTTAAATTTCCATACATGATTTTTCATATAGATAATAGTTATGGAACACCAGGCTGGGATCCCATAGAGCCCGTTGTCTCACACCCTGCACACCTATTTGGTGGTGTGTAGTCCTATGTTTGTCTTTTAGTGTAGGGAAAGTAAATGTGGCGTATTAAGATAGCAAGGTTTAGGTGAATTGGTCAGGAAGTTGGTGGTGATATGTTTGGAATCCGTTCCTATCATCTTTTGGAGTATCTATTTAGTTTTTATTATTTTTTAGTAGAACTTATCTTGGAGTTTTTAACTACTATTGTAGTTGGTTGTTTCCATTGTTTTCTCACAGTTGTGGAATATATATATTCATTAGTCATACATGGTTTCTTACTTTATTTCTTTATATACGCATCCCATTTTTCTATGTTGAGTGAAATCATTCCCTCTATTATGTTGTTCGATTCCTTGGTGCTTACGGCTAGCCCATGGGGATCTGGAGTGCCCTTAGAGTATGTGATGGGACAGGTCGGGTGTTGCATTTGAGTGAAAGCCAGTTCAGTTCTTCACATAATAGAATAATTTTTTATCTTAATTCTTATTGGATAAATAATAATTAACCATTATCCATTGAGGATTGAAAATTATTATATTAATTAATACATTTCCATGAAATTGAAGTATATAATATTTAAAAAAATGAAATATATAAAATTTCACTCTCTTAAAGATAATTATGACATATTATCATTTTTATAAATATTTCAATCACCATTTCTATAATTTACTGATAGTGTAGGTTCATTACACGTAGAGTTTCCTATTGTAAAACTTTTGATTTAATAAATTTATATGGGCATGAATTGGGTGAACAATTTATTCCAATTTCCTAAAAAAGTGTAAAATATTATAGTTCATCTAACCTGTTATATTTTAATTCCATATTTGTTTTTATACCATTAATTCCAAATTAAATTAATAGTTTCTTAATTGAAATTTTTGTTATTTTATAAAAACAAACTATCATTAAATTAATTAAAAATAAATAAAAAATGAGGAAAATGAGGATTAAATATTGTTTATAAGGAAATATTTTCCCATTTATTATCCAATTATCATCATATATGTAAAATCACAACCCATTGTGGATGAAAATAGACGTTATCACAATTATGCTTAAAATACGTTAACTAAGGGGTAAAACCAAATGATGCGGTTTAAAATATCACATTAACCAATAAAATTTTTCTTATTTTGTTTCATTTCATCCATATACTTCCTTATCATTGAATATATATCCGTTTTTTATAATATTTCTTTAATATTTCTTATTTATATTTTAATTTTTTTATTTAATGTGTGTCTTTTCTCCCCCTTATAATAGGAAACACCTTCATTCACTTCTTTACACAACATTGAGAAACCTAGCCCAACCAAGCCCTATCCATTACTATTATAAACATACATATAAAAAAATTTAGGTTCTATTATTTTCAAATGACTAACCCTTAGTTCCTTATAAAATGATCTGAAGGGGATCCCACAAAGAAGAGGTAATTGTATTTCCCAACCTCCTTTAATTTTAGTCGTATTATATATCCTAAAAATTAAGGTTATTTATTGTAAATTAATTAAATAAGTGTACAAAAAAATGAAATGCTATTTTAATTATTAAACCACCAATATTCACCCCTTATTCCATCAAATGATAAGTGAAATTATCTCTCATTCCTATGTATGGCTCATCTTCACCATATAGCGATAGAAATCGATTTTCATCACCGTATTTTTTGTATGGTATTGTAATGGGTATAATTTTAATATAAGATATTAATGAAATAATTAAACATATATAATTATAATATCATTTCTACCTTCATACCTTCCAATCCATTATGAATTGATAATGTCACTCAACTATACCGATGGACTACCACCTCCATGAAGCGATGTGATATATTTTTCATTTTTGATTTATAGGGATGGTATAAGGATATATTTAATGAATATAAATGATATATATGATATAATTATAATTTTAAAAAGGTTAAATAGTATTTTTATTTATTTTATTCTATATGACAAAAAATGTAAATAGTGTTCTTGTGTATATATGACCAACTGTCTCCATGAACGGTGTAATTAATTTTTTTGTATAACTATTTTGGATTACATATAAAATGAATATATATTATTTTTATATACTAATTCAAATTTTGTAGATGATATAACCATGATAAGGTATGAGGACCAAAACTACCAGACCAAAACATTCATGAAAAATGAAGTTGTTATCACCCGAAATAATGATTTTAGTAAAGAATTATTAATAAATGGGCAATCAAAATTCATAATTAAATTATAAATGGGCCAATATATGTGATTATTGAAATATATAATATGTATAATAAATATATATTTATATATAAGGATGTTTGAACATGTATGAATGAAATCAGACTCGAGTTAGGGTTTATTTCATAATATCATCATTAATCGGAATTGTTTATGTTTATGCCTCCATTGGGGAAATTATTCAATAATTCTACCACAAAACCAATATATTTTATTACCATATATTAATTTATATAAATAAAAAAATTTCTTTCAATTTTTTCTATTTTAGTACTCATGAATCCAAAATAAGTTTTTTAAGGAAAACTAACATTGTTTTTCTACTCAGACATGAATATTTCTGTTCCATGTCCATGTTTTCAAAAAATCGTTCAATTCTTTTACTATTTTCTTCAAATGATTCTCCATTTTACCAAATTTTATAGTTTCTAAAAAAATTTAAAATATATCTTATTGTAATTTTTTTAAATATGTTTTTTACCATTTTACAATTGTGATAATGGAATGAATTTTTAGTGTGGTGTATGAAATTACTTTACATCATGACCACTTAATTGGATGAATTTTCCGTAATATTTTTAAATGTTTTTTTCAAATAAAATTTTTTATAAAATATTTTGGATGTATTTTAGACTTTAAATAAGTGCTTTAAATGTGAAAATGTTATTTTTCTCTAGAAATTTTATTTTAATCATTTTAATGAATAATCATATATGTTAACATTGTTTGTTAGAATATTATAATATACTAAATATGTACTATTTTTTAAACATTCTCCATATCACTCTGGACAGTTTTAATTAAGTTTATTAAGTGGGATATTTATTAACATTTCATATTCTAGTTATTAAATATAAATTTTTACATTGATTGGGTTTCAACCCTTTCATATAAAAAGTTCATTGGACTTAGTAAGTAATGGGTTGTTCTTACTATATCCGCATAATGCATTAGTAGGTATATTGGGAAATTATAGTTAGGGAATTTGGTCAAGGCCAGAACCATTTATGTAATATTTCATAGCATGATTCCATGATGGTAAGATTATGATGTCTGTAATTGTGTATTCCCTAATTATAAGATTAGTGATTTATGTCTATGTCATTATTTTATTAATAATGATATCCACAAATAAGATTCAATATTGTGTGATTATTTATATGGAATTATATTGTCATTATTTATTTCTTTCATATTGGTCTTCATTCTCATATTATTGATTAAATGACATGTGTTTCTAGATATTTACATTTCTATATTGGTTATTATTTATTAATTCATCATAGATTTGGTTGTACAGGTTCCCTTTCTAAACGGTAATCTCACACCATTATTATGTTTCCTTTACACATGATTCTATGAATAAAAATACGGTTATTAATCAGAGATATTCTAAATGTAATAATGGTGTTCACAAATAATATACTATATTGTATTATAATTTTCAGTTGTAATGTGTGATTTGGGAATATATCTAGTTTTCCTAGACTACTAAAAAATTTAGTCCTTTGAGATGTGATTCCTTTTATCTAATTCCAATGTGAAAAAGTAACCACTAAATATGGGATACTACTATTTGGAAAGCAACAAAACAAGTCTTTCAAACCATTTCTCAATTCCATTTTACATAACCCATTCTATTGAAAAAATCAAAAAATTCATGATCAGGTGATATTTCTATACTCATGAGATGTCTATTGTCAATATATAAAGTCATCCCAAGGTTACCATATACCAATTTCACCAATGAAACATGCCTCGTCAACAAGGTAATGTCGATTAAAATGAATACACACCAATAATTTATGTCAAATCCCTTGAAAACCTACCATTCCAAGATGTTTAAATAAAAATTTACTTTTATTAAAAATATTTCTTTCAAATAATTTCCATAAGTCAAAACAAAACCATATTTTTTTAATCAACATTTTAAAATCAAGAAAGAAAACACATTTCACAACAACCAATTTCCATAATTTTACAAACCATCACTAGATTGCTTTTGAACATAGCTTTACGAATCAATTTTAAAAATCAATTCAAAAAAATCAATAAATTTGAAATCAAACCTTACTGTTCTAATAATAGGAGTCAAGACTCCAGCCACAAATCTTATAGGTTTATGTTAAAATAGAGAATGAAATAAAATTTCAAAAAACACCCACCTTAGATCATGTACCTATAAAATGAACAATCATATCCCATCATGATAGGAATCAAACAACATATATATCTCCCCAAAAGATGATTTATATGAATCCAAGAGAGGGAAGAAGATGAAATCTAAGGGAAACAACCATGAATGGACACTTTCCAAAGAATATGAGCCTCCAAGGTACAATAAACCACTAGTGGGTTACTACCAAACCAAGAGGGAGGGTCTCCATAGTCTTTGTGAGGAGAAAAGAATAATATTATGGTCAATTTAGGAAGAAAATGAGGCATGAGGGAAAAATATAAATTATATCCACAATTTTTTTATCTTTTTTTAATGGTGCGTGGTTTAGGCACATTGTTAGGAAAATCATGTGCAAACCATGCTCCATCCACTTCCACCAAACACCCTTCAAACAGTTGGATCTCACAGTTAGACAAACCATGTAAGGACCATGCTCATCCCCTAAGTTCCACTATTCATGGTTGAAACTGGGTGTCTACATGGTTTGGGCAAGACATGATCCAACTGTAACATCCCAGGTAAATAAAGAATAAATAATTTTCATATTTATTAATATTTACGAATTAAATATTAATTTTATTTTAAAGGGGTTGCTATGTACGATAGCGTACCCGATACGCAACGATGAGTTTCTTTGAAACTTACGTAGCACACTAGTAATAAAATAATATTATTTTAAATGTTAGTTAACAAGTAGCCATTGTACTGGCGGGAATGGATATAAATAACTAAAATATGATTATATATGTTTTTAAATGTTTATAAATTTACCCAATAAAAGATAAAGGCTTAAAATACGGAAAGAGTTCAATTTTAGGGCATATATACTCTAATTTTCACTAAAGGTTCACTTATCACCTTTTAATGGTGAACCGTCATTAAATATAGTTTTGATCACTCTTATACTTTATTTTGGACCAAATAAAACTCTTATTAAGAATAGGGACATCAAATTTTACTTTGTGTGAATTTTTGGTACCTTTCTGATAAAGTTCATTTTTTTATGAATAGTGTAAAATGTTGTGTTTTAATTCAAAACCTCTTTTTAATCTAATTTATTTATATGATTAGATTATCTTTTTATTTGGTTTTAAAGTGAAATTAGAAAATATTTTTACCATTAAATCCAATAGTGGTCGTTGGAATTAATTTCACTTTGAAATCGGACTTAAACTAGTGTCAATCTTTTGATACTTATTGTTTCATAAAAAAATTCTATTTGCTCTGACAGAGGGAATTAATTATTAAATTAATTAATTTGACTTATATGTTTTGAATTTTGTAAAATAGACTTCATTTTTGAATTAGTAATATCAAATATAGCTTAGGGTGAATTTTTGGTAATTTTCTGAAAAACTTCAATTTTTCATGAATAGTGAAACCACTAAGTGGTACTTATAAAGACTGATTTTCCGTTTAAATGAAATTTTGCAATCATTGTGTTTTGAATTTCAAAAATCCGACATACATGGTTGTCATTAAGAAGTAAAATGTGGTTCAATGAGATTATAATAATTTTTTGGTGAATAGTAACTTATTAAGTTCTTAATCGCGATTAGAGGTAATTAGTGTAGTTTAAGGTAAAAATGGTATTATAAGAATGTGAAAACACCATGACACTTGTCCTACACCTATTGGGTGAGTCATGGCCGACAAATACAAGCCATGGGCCAACTTGGGGACCCCATGGAGCCAATTTAGTTGGAAAATGACATTAATATATTTTTATTTAATGTTAAAATGAAAATGACACTAACATAAATTGTTTTACTAAACTAATTTTTGAGTGGGGTTATACAAGTCCAAATTTTGATTATAAATAGTCATTGGAAAGCTAAAACGATTTCCTACATCATAGTATTTTTTTTATAATTTTTAGACATTAAATAAATTAAATTATATATGACATAATAATGATGTAACGATGACATCATTATTTGACGATTTAAATAAAATGGAAAGATAATGTAAATTCTATGGACTACACATGTCCAAAACTTATTGGATGAGTGGATTTCGAACCCTTATCACCTTATCCACGAATTATATCAATGTGGGACCTTTTAAAACCGAATCACATTTTCAAATAAAGTAATATTCCTTTATTTTCCAAAAGTGCCCCTTCTCTCCTCTTATAAAAAGCCCCCACCTCTACCCCATTTCACACACTTCTCAAGCCTTTGGCTCGGCAAAACCCTGCACAATTACTCTCTCCACATCTCTCTCCTCATCCTAGAGGTTTCCCTTTGGGCATAAGCCTTTCAAAGGAAGCCTTTAGGCTCAAATCAAAAGGAGTTACACTTTTAAAGGTAATTCATTCTCTCTTGTTCATTTGTTTTATTTTGCTTCTCCAACCCTCTAAATTCTTTTTATTTACTTATTTTGTAACAAAACCAGTATCTTAAATATATTAGGATGTTGTTATAATATTTATTTGAGCTACACCCTCACACAACTACATCAAATGGTTAAAGAACATACGGTTTCCGTGGATGGCGAAATTCTGCCTCCTGAAACGATGATTGTTCAATACTCATTTAACACCTTCAAGGGTGGCCATTATGATGTCACTATTTTTATATATGATATATAATATGTTTATGTTTTCTTTAAGCTTATGTATTTTTCATTTTTGGCATACCTTTTTGGTTTCCATTATGGGTAAACACGATATCTTCATTTAAGGAAGTGCGGACTACCGCCCCCTAAAAGTGATGTGATTCGTTAATGCCATATGTGGGACGTGTAAAGGATGGATTTAAAGTCATTATATATGATGTTATACTGGAATTATAATATACCTCTATATCATTATTATTTCTTTCCATTAAAGTATGAGATAGAAATGAAAGTAGCGTTCATGCGTACGTACGGCTTACCGTCTCCATGAACGGTGCATTTCATTTCTTATCCCCAAATGTAATGTACTATTAAAATTTCATGTATATAATGTATATATATAATTAATGATATATCTAAATGATGAATATAATTCTGGAATTAAAATATACATACCTCTCATTTAGTTTTAATTCCACTAATATGACAAAGAAATGAAAGTAGCGTTCATGCGTACGTACGGCTTACCGTCTCCATGAACGGTGCATTTCATTTCTTACCTCTAAATAATTATGTAATATTATAAATACATGTATATGCTGGATATATATGATAAATATTATATCCAAATCGGGAATTTCATTCTGGATATAAAGAACTTTTGACCACACGAACAACATGTAATTGTAAGAAGTCAACTTTCGACTTAAGAACCAAATATCGACAAAACAAACATTATTAACTTAAATGGTTACATAATGTTTATAACATGGAAATAAGTGATATAAAAGGAATAATGAACTTTAAAAAGGTTCTTAATCAAGTATAAATTAACTCAAGTTTATTATTCAGGACGTTAAAGAACGATCGAGTCAAGTCGGACCCAAGGTAAGGGACTTCGTCTCAATCTCCTTTCATTGAGGCATATTTCGTTTTATACACAACTTTCTTTTATAAGGTGTATAAACTCCTTTGACTTTTACTTTTATACAAAAGGAATCTTTTTCTCTGAAGCGTTTTACTAAACGACAAAAAGGAATGTTTTTTTTAACGTACTTGGTGACAACGACCTTTTCCGCCGCCGCGAGTATTATTTGATCTTTGGCTTTCTCAACAAGCCGTAATGTTTTTAGAATAAAATAAATACCATATACTCTTTTATGTATTTTGGTATTGAAAATGGTTTTGATAAAGGATTCTATTATGTCAATATATTTATGTTATATTATGATTGAAATGTGGAAATGTTATCATTCCTTTATATTGGTTTTATGTTTTATGATTTTATATTGGTACTTGAACATTTTAACGGGTGGTTACGTTATAAACCATATAACGGGTGGTGCCATGAATACCAGGACGGGTGGTTACGTTATAACCTCCAATGCATTGGGTATGGAAGTCGGTCGTATGGCTATTCCATTAAGTATGTATGGAAATTGGCCGTATGGCTATTCCATTAAGTGATATGTGTGGATGTCGACCGTGTGGTTATTCCACTTAAGTATGTTTATGTCCCAAGTTACCTTTATATATGTTCTGTGTTCTTTATATGGGTTTTATGGTAATTCTTTGGTTACAAAAAGGTAAGTAATGAAACTTTATTCAGTGAAGAGTTTTTATTACTTCATAAAGGTGAAAAGTATTACTTTGATAATGTATACATGGTTTACTTGTTGTTTTGATAAACTAACAATTTTCATCCTTTGTGTATCCCTTACTGAGCTTTTTATGCTCACCCCAAGTTTTTTTTGAAATGTTTTTCACAGGACTTAATGTGGAATAGGGTCAAGGATGGGATCAAGGGAAAGTCATGCTTTATAAAACATGGAACTAGACACGTTTCTTTTTTAAGAGTTTTTTTAATTATTCTATGGCAACTTAGTAGAAGTGACAACTTTGTAATCATTTGAGATGTAATAGTTATGTTCTAATTCTCTAAAACTCTAAACCTGAAAAGATCCTCAACGTGAATTATTCATTTAATTCAATATTATGTAAGGTTTAAGGTCGGGGCCTTATAGTTGGTATCAGAGGTCGGTTTAGACAACTTTAGGAGTTAGAAAAGTGTTAAATTATAATATGTTTGAAATGATATAGCATTTACGGATTACCATGTTGCTTCGCCTAAGATATTTCTGTGTTCAGAATGGTTTTCCACGGAGGAAACAAAGCAGATATGTTGGGACGACATCAGGAAGAAGATAACCTTTCAAATCAGCAACCTGAGATGGTCGGAATCGGAACTGAACAATTTGTTGCAGTGATGGCACAGTTGACTCAGGCTATA
This sequence comes from Viscum album, assembly GCA_963277665.1. Classification (NCBI taxonomy): domain Eukaryota; kingdom Viridiplantae; phylum Streptophyta; class Magnoliopsida; order Santalales; family Viscaceae; genus Viscum; species Viscum album. Next base: position 707,913,680 of record OY728150.1, read on the forward strand.
AATGGTGGTGGTATCCATGCACGAGATCAGCCAGATCAACCGCAGAGGAACATGTCAGTGGTGGAACATTTCATGAGGCAACATCCACCATAATTCAGAGGATCATCTGACCCTGTGCAAGCTGAAGGGTGGATTAAAGCACTGGAGAAGATTTTTGATGTCATGGGGTGTTCAGAACATCAAAAGGATAGTCTTGCTATTTACCGTTTTGAAGGTGAAGCTGATCAGTGGTGGTCGATGGTGAAAAATATAAGGGATAGTGATGAGATTGAGGATCTTCACTGGGACTAATTCAAAGGTATGTTTCTTGAGAAATATTTTCCTAAGGTGGTTCATCTTAGGATGGAAAAACAGTTCCTAGAATTGAGGCAAGAAGATGATTCCGTGGCTGCTTATGAAGAAAAGTTCACTAGATTGGCAAGGTATGCTCCAAACTTCATACGAGATCTTGATAGTAAAATAAACCATTTTTATTCAGGGTTAAAGCCAAAGTATCAAAGGGCTTTAGCTTCTCGTGAGTTCAAAAGTTATGAAAAACTTGTTCGATGTGCGGAGAAGGTGGAAATGGAGTTTGCCGATGATCAGGTGTTCTATGACAAACAACAGAATAAGAGGTCTAGTTGGCAGGCAAAGGGGAAGAATTCATCAAAGAATCAAGGAGGTAAGAAAACCAAATATCCATCCTGTGAGAAGTGTGGTAAAATGCATCCTGGAGAATGTTTATCCAAGTCTGGTAAGTGCTTTAGGTGTGGTAAGTCTGGTCATATTGCTTGTAACTGTAAAGAAGATGATCAAGCCGGAAATGAAAAGCCAACGGTAAGATGTTTTAAGTGTAATGAAATGGGTCATTATGCAGACGAGTGTCCGACAAGGAGCTTGAGTGATGGAATGCAGCCAGACTACAATCAGAAAGGGGTGGTGAAATCCTTTGCAACAACTTCAGCAGATGTTGAGCCATCGAATGAAGTGGTATCAGCTCCAGGGAGCTCAGTATTTTTCGAAGATTGACTTGAGGTCGGGGTACCATCAGTTGAAAGTAAAAGAAGCAGACGTTCCGAAGACTGTGTTCCGTACTAGATATGGCCATTATGAATTTGTAGTTATGCCTTTTGGGTTAACCAATGCACCTTCTGTATTCATGGACCTTATGAATAAAGTTTCCCATGAGTTCTTGGATAAGTTTGTGTTTGTGTTTTGAGGTTTGTGAAGATGTTATGTAAGCCTTGTGATTCAGAGTTGAAGAATGAGTTGTTATGTGAGGCTCATAGTTCTCCGTTTTCAGTTCATCCTGGCAGTACTAAGATGTACAGAGATCTGCGGGAGTATTACTGGTGGGATGAAATGAAAAGAGATATTGCTGTTTTTACTGTAAAGTGTTTGACATGTCAACAGGTTAAAGCAGAGCGGCCGGGATGCTTCAGCCTTTACCAGTGCCAGAGTGGAAATGGGAAAACATATCCATGGACTTAGTTGTGGGATTACCGTAGACATCTCGAGGTAATAATGCAATATGGGTTATTGTTGATCGCTTGACCAAATCTGCTCATTTCCTTTCTATACGATATACTTTCTCTCTTGATCAACTTTCCCGTTTGTATCTTAAAGAGATAGTCAGGTTACATGGAGTTATTCTCTCCATTGTATTGGATCGTGAACCCAGGTTTACTTCTAATTTTTGGAAAGGCCTTCAGAATTCGTTGGGTACTGAATTAAATTTTAGTACAGCTTTTCATCCTCAATCAGATGGGCAGTCAGAACGAACAATCCAAACATTGGAGGATATGCTACGAGTTTGTTCTATGGATTATCAGGGAAGTTGGGACCAAAATCTTTATTTGGTTGAGTTTTCTTATAATAACAGTTTTCATTCCAGTATACAGATGGCACCATTTGAGGCATTATATGGGAAGCGGTGTCGAACTCCAGTATTTTGGAATGAAGTGGGTGAAAGGAAGCTGATGGGATCATAATTGGTAGAAGAGATGGCAGAAAAAGTTCAGTTGATTCAGAAAACACATGAGAACAGCTCAGAGCAGGCAGAAGAGTTATGCGGATAACCGGAGGAAGGATCTATCTTTTGAGGTAGGTGATCATGCGTTTCTCAAGGTTTCTCCTTGGAAAAGTGTGATGAGATTTGGTAAGAAAGGAAAGTTGAGTCCATGGTTGGTTGGACCATACGAAATTCTGGAAAGAGTTGGATCAGTTGCATACCGAGTGGCTTTACCTCCGAGTTTATCTCAGGTACACAATGTTTTTCATGTTTCAATGTTGAGGAAGTATATGCCAGATCCATCTCATGTTTTGAGTCTAGAGGTAGTTCAGATGGAAGAGAACCTATCTTATGAGGAACAACCGGTCCAGATTCTTGACCACAGGGAGCAAGTGTTACGGAATAAGGTGATTCATCAAGTAAAGGTATTGTGGAAAAACCATGTGATTAAAGAGGCAACGTGGGAATCTGAAAATGCTATGAGGGATAAATACCCCCACTTATTTTGATAAGTGAATAAAATTGCGAGGACGCAATTCCCAAAAGGGGGGAAGGATGTAACACCCTAGGTAAATAAAGAATAAATAATTTTCATATTTATTAATATTTACGAATTAAATATTAATTTTATTTTAAAGGGGTTGCTATGTACGATAGCGTACCTGATACGCAACGATGAGTTTCTTTGAAACTTACATAGCACACTAGTAATAAAATAATATTATTTTAAATGTTAGTTAACAAGTAGCCGTTGTACTGGCGGGAATGGATAGAAATAACTAAAATATGATTATATATGTTTTTAAATGTTTATACATTTACCCAATAAAAGATAAAGGCTTAAAATACGGAAAGAGTTTAATTTTAGGGCATATATACTCTAATTTTCACTAAAGGTTCACTTATCACCTTTTAATGGTGAACCGTCATTAAATATAGTTTTGATCACTATTATAATTTATTTTGGACCAAATAAAACTCTTATTAAGAATCGGGACATCAAATTTTACTTTGTGTGAATTTTTGGTACCTTTCTGATAAAGTTCATTTTTTTTATGAATAGTGTAAAATGTTGTGTTTTAATTCAAAACCTTTTTTTAATCTAATTTATTTATATGATTAGATTATCTTTTTATTTTGTTTTAAAGTGAAATTAGAAAATATTTTTACCATTAAATCCAATAGTGGTCGTTGGAATTAATTTCACTTTGAAATCGGACTTAAACTAGTGTCAACCTTTTGATACTTATTGTTTCATAAAAACACGCTATTTGCTCTGACAGTGGGAATTAATTATTAAATTAATTAATGTGACTTATATGTTTTTGAATTTTGTAAATTAGACTTCATTTTTGAATTCGTAATATCAAATATAGCTTAGGGTGAATTTTTGGTAATTTTCTGAAAAACTTCAATTTTTGATGAATAGTGAAACCACTAAGTGGTACTTACAAAGACTGATTTTCCTTTTAAATGAAATTTTGCCATCATTGTGTTTTGAATTTCAAAAATCCGACATACATGGTTGTCATTACGAAGTAAAATGTGGTTCAATGAGATTATAATAATTTTTTGGTGAATAGTAACTTATTAAGTTCTTAATCGCGATTAGAGGTAATTAGTGTAGTTTAAGGTAAAAATGGTATTATAAGAAAGTGAAAACACCATGACACTTGTCCTACACCTATTGGGTGAGTCATGGCCGACCAATAAAAGCCATGGGCCAACTTGGGGACCCCATGGAGCCACTTTAGTTGGAAAATGACATTAATATATTTTTATTTAATGTTAAAGTGAAAATGACACTAACATAAATTGTTTTACTAAACTAATTTTTGAGTGGGGTTATACAAGTCCAAATTTTGATTATATATAGTCATTGGAAATATAAAACGATTTCCTACATCATAGTATTTTTTTTATAATTTTTAGACATTAAATAAATTAAATTATATATGACATAATAATGATGTAACGATGACATCATTATTTGACGATTTAAATAAAATGGAAAGATAATGTAAATTCTATGGACTACACATGTCCAAAACTTATTGTCTGAGTGGATTTAGAACCCTTATCACCTTATCCACGAATTATATCAATGTGGGACCTTTTAAAACCGAAACACATTTTCAAATAAAGTAATATTCCTTTACTTTCCAAAAGTGCCCTTCCTCTCCTCTTATAAAAGGCCCCCACCTCTACCCCATTTCACACACTTCTCAAGCCTTTGGCTCGGCCAACCCCTGCCCAATTACTCTCTCCACATCCCTCTCCTCATCCTAGAGGTTTCCCTTTGGGAATAATCCTTTCAAAGGAAGCCTTTAGGCTCAAATCAAAAGGAGTTACACTTTTAAAGCTAATTCATTCTCTCTTGTTCATTTGTTTTATTTTGCTTCTCCAACCCTCTAAACTCTTTTTATTTACTTCTTTTGTAACAACACCAGTATCTTCAATATACTAGGATGTTTTTATAATATTTATTTGAGCTACACTCTCACACAACTACATCAAATGGTTAAAGAACATACGGTTTCCGTGGATGGCGAAATTCTGCCTCCCGAAACGATGATTGTTCAATACTCATTTAACACCTTCAAGGGTGGCCATTATGATGTCACTATTTTTATATATGATATATAATATTTTTATGTTTTCTTTAAGCTTATGTATTTTTCATTTTTGTCATACCTTTATGTTTTCCATTATGGGTAAACACGATATCTTCATTTAAGGAAGTGCGGACTACCGCCCCCTAAAAGTGATGTGATTCGTTAATGCCATATGTGGGACGTGTAAAGGATGGATTTAAAGTTATTATATATGATGTTATACAGGAATTATAATATACCTCTATATCATTATTATTTCTTTCCATTAAAGTATGAGATAGAAGTGAAAGTAGCGTTCATGCGTACGTACGGCTTACCGTCTCCATGAACGGTGCATTTCATTTCTTATCCCCAAATGTAATGCACTATTAAAATTTCATGTATATAATGTATATATATAATTAATGATATATCTAAATGATGAATATAATTCCGGAATTAAAATATACATACCTCTCATTTAGTTTTAATTCCACTAATATGACAAAGAAATGAAAGTAGCATTCATGTGTACGTACGGCTTACCGTCTCCATGAACGGTGCATTTCATTTCTTACCTCTAAATGATTATGTAATATTATAAATACATGTATATGCTGGATATATATGATACATATTATATCCAAATCTGGAATTTCATTCTGGATATAAAGAACTTTTGACCACACGAACAACATGTAATTGTAAGAAGTCAACTTTCGACTTAAGAACCAAATATCGACAAAACAAACATTATTAACTTAAATGGTTACATAATGTTTATAACATGGAAATAAGTGATATAAAAGGAATAATGAACTTTAAAAAGGTTCTTAATCAAGTATAAATTAACTCAAGTTTATTATTCAGGACGTTAAAGAACGATCGAGTCAAGTCGGACCCAAGGTAAGGGACATCGTCTCAATCTCCATTCATTGAGGCATATTTCGTTTTATACAAAACTTTCTTTTATACGGTGTATAAACTCCTTTGAATTTTACTTTTATACAAAAGGAATCTTTTTCTACGAAGCGTTTTACTAAACGACAAAAAGGAATGTTTTTTTTAACGTACGCGGTGACAACGACCTTTTCCGCCGCCGCGAGTATTATTTGATCTTTGGCTTTCTCAACAAGCCGTAATGTTTTTAGAATAAAATAAATACCATATACTCTTTTATGTATTTTGGTATTGAAAATGGTTTTGATAAAGGATTCTATTATGTAAATATATTTATGTTATATTATGATTGAAATGTGGAAACGTTATCATTCCTTTATATTGGTTTTATGTTTTATGATTTTATATTGGTACTTGGACATTTTAACAGGTGGTTACGTTATAAACCATATGACGGGTGGTGCCGTGAATACCAGGACGGGTGGTTACGTTATAACCTCCAATGCATTGGGTATGGAAGTCAGCCGTATGGCTATTCCATTAAGTATGTATTGAAATTGGCCATATGGCTATTCCATTAAGTGATATGTGTGGAAGTCGACCGTGTGGTTATTCCACTTAAGTATGTTTATGTCCCAAGTTACCTTTATATATGTTATGTGTTCTTTATATGGGTTTTATGGTAATTCTTTGGTTACAAAAAGGTAAGTAATGATACTTTATTCAGTGAAGAGTTTTTATTACTTCATAAAGGTGAAAAGTATTACTTTGATAATGTATACATGGTTTACTTGTTGTTTTGATAAACTAACAATTTTCATCCTTTGTGTATCCCTTACTGAGCTTTTTATGCTCACCCCAAGTTTTTTTTGAAATGTTTTTCACAGGACTTAATGTGGAATAGGGTCAAGGATGGGATCAAGGGAAAGTCATGCTTTATAAAACATGGAACTAGACACGTTTCTTTTTTAAGAGTTTTTTTTAATTATTCTATGGCAACTTAGTAGAAGTGACAACTTTGTAATCTTTTGAGATGTAATAGTTATGTTCTAATTCTCTAAAACTCTAAACCTGAAAAGATCCTAAACGTGAATTATTCATTTAATTCAATATTATGTAAGGTTTAAGGCCGGGGCCTTATACCAACTGTTCGCCTACCCAGTGACCCATTTTCTACCTTGTACGGTTTCCTGGATTTGATTCATGGTTTTTACTAACCATGATCATACTATGAACCTCTATAAAATCCCCAAAACCATTTAAAAACTCCTCCAAACATACATAAGTTCTAAGGTCCCAAACATTTATTAATGAAAATTCACCTTAATCTAATTAAATGTCTTATTAAGGAAAATGGTTATATAACATATTCACTTCCTCGGTATTATATTTTTTTTATTTTAAAATATAGTTAATAATTATAACAATTTATAATGTAGTTGTCGAACCGTGATTACCCGATTAGTATAAATATAGGGATTTAAAAATCCAATTTACTCAGAAAAAGGAAGTTATGTCCCCATCCAGAAGAACTTCTCCATACAAATCCCATTTGTCAAATCACGGATAGGAGTTAGTGTCAATAGGATTCTCTCTTGACCAAGCCCAATCCGAGCTTCAACACATTAATCTTGAACACCTATAGTAGTATTGGTGTTTGATAGAGACTACCACACGAGCGATGTTATTTGAGCCACCCCAAGAGTCCGTCACCATCGCACATCTTACCCTTAAGTCTTATGCTGGTGTTATAAGGGGTTATGTAACAAGACCCTAGATCTATGAGTATATACATAATTTTTGAACAAAAAATATAAATTCATTTTATTATTATTACTTTGTAAATAGTTTTAAATGGAAAATATTATTTTTTATTTAGTATTAAATTAAGAAAGCTACATTGATGAATTAAGGTATTTTTTAATTAAATAATATTTTAATGAAATATTATTACTAAATTACTTTTTTATGAAATATAAATGATCATATAATTTTTACGAATACAATAGTAATTTTTATTAAGGTTTGAAAGCTATTTTTGACAAACCCTTGAATTTTCTACAAATGTCGATTTTTATTTTAAAAATGAAAATTTATATATTTAGAAAATTATTTAAATAAGTTGAATATTATTTTTGGAATTAGGACCTTGAATATATCTGATGGTTAATTTCTCATAATGTTCAGAGACAGTTACATTTTTGGTAAAAATTAAATAACATAAAATATATAATGTTTCCATGACATCCTATTGACCCAATAGTGAAGTAATAAAATAATATAAATGGGATTTTTGGCTAGTATTTGTTTTACATTTAAAATAATGTGATTTTAATATTGTTTTATTTATTTAACAAAGCTTTAGTGGACCCTCCCAGACTTATAAAACATTTTGAATTTTAAAATGATTTCCTTAAGAGTTTGACTCACCTCCACATAAGAAAAACTAATATTTTAAGAAGTTAGGCCATTTTTCATATAAAAAAATGTGTTCTACTCCACATTGGAAAAAACCATGGTACCATTTGTGGTTTTGATTAGTTTAATGTGTGGTGTCCAAAAACCAAAATAATAAAGAATTACCTCCCTTTTCCTACATAAACCCACCCAAGCCCCCAGTTCTATTAAATAAAACCCTTTTTAGCTCGACCAAACCCAGAATTATTATTTATATAATCCTCCAAAGGCTTCTCAAGATCTTAATAAGCCTATCTCAAGCCCCTTCCAAGCCTTTGGGATCACAATTCCATTTAAGGGATTTATTCCTTTCTCATTTTTGTCTAATTTCTTTATGTTGTTATACCTTTTTATTTTCCATTACAAATTTTGGGGTATGATTCCTCTACATCCCCATACATACCTATTTATGTTTTAATGATGAGATACCCCTATCTATCTCATTAATTATTCCCATTTACACCTGTTACCTTGCCGAAATTTATGTAGGGGGTTTCTCTCTCCTCATTTACATTCATGCAACTCTCTTATTTTATGAATTTAACTTTTTTTACAAATTTGGAGACATGTATCTATATAACCCCTATAATTTAAATTTCATGTATTATGATGAGACACACCATTCGCTCTCATCAACAATTTTTATGAATTCTTATATCATGTCGTTATGTTGTCGAAATTGCACCATGGTTTTCCATGCCAAATTCATTGTATAGTGAATATCATTCCCATTAATCTATCAAGGGTATTCACCTTTATGAACACTTACTTATTGATTATAGAGTTTCATTTTTTAATTCCACATTTATTTATCATGGAATAAATTATTATGCTTAATGAATCCATGTTATATGATCTATATGGCACATTTATGCATGAAGTGAAATGATTAAGAACGTTGCAACCTAATAGCACTCAAATTCATTGGGTAAAGACTAGTATCATGATTATTCAAGTTCAATGAGGGTTTACTCATGATAATTCAAGTGCAATGAGGTTTTAATCATTTTCCATGGACAATGATCCTTGGCTCATGCTAATATCTGTTAAATGTTGATTCCACATTTCCATGTTATGATAATCATGATATTAAATGCCTTTTTGTTCATGTTTCTCTTATGCTCCATTGATATACCTGTTTCCTAACATGTACTATATTCTTCATGTTATTCCTTGTTTACTCCCTTACTGGTCTTTATAGATGACCCTTTTCTTATGTATGTCCTCTTGTTATCCCGTGTAATTCTTAGTACAAATGAATGTTGTGGTCATGTAAAAGAATTTTTCAATAAGGATGTTGGGTTTTATGTTCCAAATTGTTATGTAATGTTTATAATTTCTCAAGGAACAAGACCTATCGATCTTCTATAATGTAAAAATTGATTGTTATATGTAAGAAACTATTTTTACATTTAAAATAAAGAGTAGGGTTGTTATAGTTGGTATCAGATGATATGTTTAGTTATTTTTAGGACTATGATTAAAAAAACCCTAGTGAAAGCCTTAGAGATAAGACTAAGTATAATAAAAACATCCCTAAATTTTGGTGAGTAATGATTAAGTTATTTGGTAAGAAAATACATCCATGTCTGGATACGAGCAGTTAGAGGCATTTCTGGCACATATGTTTCTAGGTTTAAAACCCAAAAACATCACTTTGAGCTAGACTCAAACAGGAACTGGTGCGTGGCAATGGGCCTTACTACACTCTTAGTTATGAAACTCCCAAGGGATATTCTTTGGTAAATATATAATATTAGTATGAAACATTGGAAAGGGAATACAAAAAAACCCCTACTAATATATGTTGCGAAGTATATCATGGATAACATTGATAAATTAAGGAATCAAATGCAGTTTATAAGTTATCCCTTTTTTCGTGGACTCCCCTTTATGTGTTCAACAATTTAAGAGTACTCATCCAGAAGTATATATTGGATAGAGTAGAACAAGAATAAAAAATTTATAGGTATGTTTATATTATATGGTTCTACACATTCTTTTATATCCCGAAAGTTTAGTAGAACATGCCCAACACCAGAACAGATCACGGATCTAAAGATGTCGGTGAGAACAAAAAATGGGGAAATCATTGCAACCCATGAATATAATTCCTCCCCTATCATAACTTGTTTATTGAACCTCCCAGAGATCCTATTCGTACTCCCTCTAGTAGAATTTTATGAAATTCTTGTCTTGGATTGGATTTCCTTATATATATCCAACATAAATTTCCTTGATAGAGAAATCACTCCCCATATGGAGAATCGACCCATGATTCTGTACAAGGGAAATGAGGTGGATGAATATTCATTAGCACCATCATCTAAAATTTGGATATTAATGCTCTATGAGCACACGTATCTTTATTGTATGATTGAGTCTAAGGAATAAAACATCCTTAAAGACAAGCCTATTGTGAGGGAATTCCCTAATGTGCTTCTCGAGGAATTATCTGGTCTTCCTCCTAGAAGAGATGTTTAATTCTCAATTGATCTTATACCAAGGGAGTTTCCAATATCAAATACTCTATATATAATTTTTGTTGTGGAGCTTGAGGAGATGAAGAAATAACTATAGTAGAATCTGTATAAAGGGTTTAAATTCCCAAATGCTTCACCATGGGGTGAACCAGTCCTCTTCATCCAGAAGAAATATGGGTCAATGCACCTTTGAATTGATTATCTTGACCACAACAAAATCACAATAAAGAAAAAGTATCATCTACCCCAAGCTGCTGACTTTTTCTATCAGCTACGTGGAGCAAAATACTTCTCCAAGGTGGATTTTCAGTCAGGATATTACCAAGTAAGGGTGAAGAAGTATGATATCCCCAAGAATGCTTTTTGTACTGGGTATGGGCACTATGAATTCATAGTAATTCCTTTCATAATCACTAATTCTCTAGAAATATTCATGTACATGATTAATAGAGTCTTTAGAGATTAACTTGACAAATTTTTTGGTAGTCTTTATAGATGATATTCTAATATACTCTAAAAACATGGAGGAGTATGAGGATCATCTGAACACTATACTAGAGGCCTTGAGAATGGTGTAGATATATGAAAAGTATAGAAAGTGTGTGTTCTATTTGAAGGAGGTCTTATTATAGGGTTATATCATCACAAGCAATGGGATATGTGTGGATCCCTCCAAGAAATATGCAACTGAGGGATGGTATATGACAACATCGGTAAAGGATATTGGTAACTTCCTGGGGTTAGCTGGAAATTATCACTGATTTGTGAGAAATTTCTCACGATTTTCAAACCCTCTATCCAAGATAACTCTGAAGGGAATAAGTTTTCATGGAGTGATGAATGTAAAGAGAGATTCAAGGAGTTGAAAATGAGGCTTATCACTACACACATTCTCAGACTACCCACAAGAGGAAAAATATTTGTGGTATTTTATGATACATCAAACAAGGGAATGGGATATTTGTTGATTAAAAATGAAAAAGTTATTACCTATGATTCATGGAAATTAAAAGTTCATGATAAAAACTATCCAACACATGATTTGGAGTTGGTTGTAGTAATCTTCTCTTTGAAAATTTGGTGGCATTACCTATCTAGGGAGAAGTGTGACATATATATAGACCAAAAAAGACTCAAGTATATATTCATAAAAAAAGAGTTGAATATTAACCAATCAATATGGTTATATTTGATCAAAGACTATGATTGCTCAATCTATTACTAATCTTGTAAAGCGAACAAGGTGGCAGATGCTCTAAGTAGAAAGGACCTAGCAAATCTATTATGATAATTGAAAAGGATCCAATATTATTATATTTGATGATGGTGGACATAGGAATCAAAAATAAGGGAACATCATTAATCCTTTCACAAATTATTGCTCAACCGTCGGTTTTGGAAAGGTTAAACGATGCTCAAAAGGATGATGTGAGAATTCCGAAGAAAGTGGAAACTATCGGAAAAAGGAAATCCTCGGATTTCAATGTTAAGAAAGAAGGAATTGTGAGATTTGGTAAAAGAATATGTGTTCCATCAAATCTATAGTCACAGAATGATCTTTTGGATGATGCACATAGTTCGAATTTCCCCATTCACCTTGGAAACACAAATATGTTTTGAGATCTCTAAGGGAATTATTTGTGGGATAACATAAATAAGTAGATCACTGAGTATACATCAAAGTGCATGGTATGTCATAAATTAAGTATGAGAGGAATAAATATAATGGGATGATGTAACTTTTACCCAAACCCACATGGAAATGGAAGAAAATCACAATATACTTTATCACCAGACATCCGAAGACATCCAAAGGAAACAATGATATATGGGTTGTTGTGGATCATCTAACAAAGATTTCACACTTCATTTAAATTTGATAGGATTTCTCATTGGATCAACTAGCACATATATATTTCATATAAGTGGTAAGGATGCATGGAGTATAACTATCTATTATATCTGATTGATAATATTCGCCTCTATGTTCTGCAAGAGTCTTCAACATACTCTGAATAATGAGCTGAACTTTAGTACGTCTTATCATCCTAAAAATGATGGCCAATATGAGTGGACTATTCAGACACTTGGGGAAATGTTGAGACCATTCTCAAAGGACTTCAATGAATGATGGGATCAACATCTTCCTCTGTTTGATTTCTCTAACAATAACAGTTTCCACTCAAACATCCAAATGGATCCTTATGAATCAATTTTTAATAAGTGGTGAAAAACACATGCATGTTGGAATGAATTTGGGGAGAGAAAACTCTTAGTTCTAGAAATTGAAGTAGAAACTATGGAGAACGTTAATACCATCTAGAAGTATATTAAAACTGCTCAGAGTCGAAAAAAGAGCTATGTCGATAATTGTCGACGAGACCTATAGTTTGATGTCGGTGACATGGTATTCCTATGAATATCCCTGTGGAAGGGAGTTGTGATATTTTGAAAGAAGGGAAATATTAGTCCAAGATACATCATCCCTTTTGAGAGCCTTTATTGCATTGGAGCAGTGGCCTATCTTCTAGCACTCCCACCGAACCTATCTCAAGTACATGATGTATTACATGTATAACTCTTGAGGAATTACATACCTAACCCATCACACGTACTCAATCCAAAGGTGGTACCATTGGAGAATGATCTCTCATATGAAAATCATCCAGTGAAGATCTTAGATAGTAGGGAAAAAATTTCTACAAAATAAGACAATGCACCTTGTCAAGGTATTGTTGCGAAACTAAACGTTTGAAGAGGCAATGTGGGAATTAGAGGAAGTGATGAAGTAGAGTTACATGCATCTATTTAGTGTGGGAAAAGGAAATTTTGAGGGTGAAATTTCTTAATGGGGGAAGATTATAATGAATCAATCTTTTATTAATGAAAATTACTCTTGACCTGCAAAATGGTTATATAACATATGCACTTAATTGGTTTTATGTTTTTGGATTTTAAAATTCCAATAATAATTGTAAATATTTTTAATATATTCATTCAACAGTGATCACATTATTAGTTTAAATATAGGGCCCTATCAAATCCAATTTACTCAGACAAAGGAAGCAATGGCCTCATATAGTAGAATTGCTCCATACAAAGCCCATTTGTCGGATCTAGTAAAGGATATAGCTTCATAGGGGTTTCCTCTTGAACAAGCCCAAGATGAGATTGAACACATTAAGCATGAATGGAACTGCCTATTGGAGAAGTGGAAGTTTATAGAGATTCCCACCCAAGCGATGTTATCTGAGACACCTCAATAGTTTGTCACCATCGCATAGCTTAACCTTCTGTCTTATGTGGGTTTTATAAGGGGTTATGTAACAAGACCCTAGAACTATAAGTATGTACAATATTTTTGTATAAATAATATACATTCATTTTATTATTGTCACTTTGTAAATAGTTTTTAATGAAAAAATAGAATTTTTTAGTTAATATTCATTTAAGAAATCTATTTTGATGAATTGATGGATTTATTATTTCAATAATATTTTAATTAAATATTATTAATAAATTTATTTTTATTAAATATAAATGATCATATAATTTTTATGAATACAGTTGTAGTTTTTGTTATGGTTTGAGATTTCATTTTGTCCAACCCCTTGAATTTCGATAAATGTTGGTTTTTATTTTAAGAGATAAAATAAAAATGTTTAAAATTTTAATTATATAAAATGAATATTATTTTTTGAATTAGGATATTGAAATTACCCGATGGTTAATTTTTAATTATTTTCTGAGATAGTTAAATTTTTGGGTAAAAATTAAATATCGTTAAATATATAATGTGTTTATAACAATATAATGACACAATAGTGATGTAATAATATAATATAAATGGGATTCTCGTCCAATATATGTTTTAACTTTAAAATAATGTGATTTTAGGTTTGTTTGATTTATTTTAGAAAGATTTAGTGGACCCTTCAAAACTTATAAAACATTTTCACATTTAAAATGATTTCCTTGAGAGTGTGACTCACCTCTACATAAGGAAGCCAAATATTTTAATATGTTTCACCATTTCCTTATAATATAATAATTTTTACTCTAATTTGAAAGAAACCTTTGTCAAAATCCATGGGATGGTTTATAGTTTTGATTAGTTTAATGTGTGGCATCCAAAACCTAAATAATAAAAAATTTCTTCTATTTGTCTATAAAAACCCACCTAAGATCCCACTTCTCTTCCCTAAAAACCTTTGGAGCTCAACCAAAACCTGTCATACTTTCCCTAGAATCCTATAAAGGTTCCCAAAGATCCCAATAAGCCTCTATCAAGCCCATCCTAATACTTTGGATAACACTTCCAAGTAAGGGATTTATTCATTTCTCATTTCTGTCTGAATTTATTAATGTTGTTATACCCTTTTGTTTTCAATTAAAAATGTTGGGGTGTGTTTTCACTCCTCCCCAATACTTCCCTACTTATGTTTCAATGAATATATACCTATTTCTATCTCATTTATGCCTCCCATGTACACTCGTTTCCATACCGAAATTCTATAAGGGCTTTATCTCTCCTAATTTACATTGAAGAAATTGTTTTGTTTTATGAATATAAATTCCATTACATATTTTGGTACATATATCTATATTACCCCCTTACAGTCCATTTCATGTAAATATGATAAGACACCCATTTCTCTCTCATCAGCCATTTTTATTAATTCTTATGTCGCGTCGTCATGCTACCGAAATTGCATCGCGATTTTCCAAGACAAAGTCATTGTGTAGCGAATACCATACCCATTTCTCTATCAAGAGTATTTTTTTTATTCAAATTTAATTTTTGATTATAGAGTTTCATGTATAAATTCCAAATTCATTTATAATGGAATAAATTATAATGATTAATGAATCCATGTTTTATGTTACATGTGGCACACTTATGCATGGAATGAAATGATTAAGAATTGTGTGACCTAATAACACTCCAATGCATTGCGTAAAGACTGGTATCATGATATGTAAAGTGAAATGAGGGTTTACTCATTATAATTCAAGGGAAATTAGGTTTTACTCATGATCCATTTGCAATGAGCATTGGATCACGCTAATATCATGTTAAATGTTGATGCCACATTTCCATGTTATGATAATCATGTTATATCATGCCTTTACGTTCATATTTCTCTTCTGATCCATTGATATTCCAATTGGATAACATGTACTATATTTTACATGTTATTTCTTTTTTAAACCCTTACAGGGCTATATAGCTCACCCTTTTCATATGTATGTCCTCAGTTTATCTCATGCCATACTGTGTACGAAGTATAGTTATGGTCATGTAAAAGAAGTTTTCAATAAAGATAATGGGTTTTATGTTCTAAGTTGTTATGTAATGTTTTCAATTTCCCAAGACACTAGACATATCGATCTGTGGTGTTTTCTTAAGTGAATGTTTTTGTAATAAATCGTGTTTAAGTGTGTAATAAAGAGTAGGGTTGTTATATATGTATAACCAAATAACTTTATATATTTAAAATACATAAAAAAAGGGTTAACTGCCTAAAACCGGGGGTTCCACATTCTTCCCATCATTGGCCTTTTCATACTCATATTTTTGAAAACCACATTTTCCTAAAGGGTTTTAGGCCATTACTCGATCACTTATTTCTCATACTACCACATTTCTTCTAGAATCTAATCATGTTTCAATAAAACCTATATTATATCAATGATTTTCCCATAAAAGACATTCTCTTACCAATCCAAAATCTACACGGGTACATGAACCAACAAAGCATATAGATCTAGGTCCATGTGATCCTATAGAATCGTATGTTCTAGATCAGGATAATATTTACATAATTGTGATACATGAAACTAATTAGGCACTGTACTGAACCTTGGTGGAAAATCCAATCAATATTCCACCCCCAACCTATTCATGTATCCCAAAAGGGCCTATGTATCGAGGAGATAACATAACATTATTCCCAAAAAGATTATTCCAAATCCCAATATATATTCACATGAACACATGATCACTTACCTAAAATGACAATGATCGTTAAGGATGAGCCATATATCATTTCTGACAACCCTGTGTTGCATATACCTTCTGATAATTAACTAAATCTTCCCCATTGTCTCTTGGACATGTCTTGGCACAACCAATGAAGTCCCACCTACTTCCACTGAAAAAGGTGAATAATGACAAGGAAGCCCATAAAAATATTCAATAGGCTCCAAACATATCGAGGAATGATAATTGTTTCTATACGAGAACTCCACTAATAGTATATTCCTTTCCAAATAGCCATGAAAATCAATTACACAAGACTGAATAATGTCTCCCAACATTTTCATTGTCATTCCATATTTTCCATCCATATGAGGATGATAAACCATACTCATTATCAACTAAGTCCCTACGGATTATTGAAAGGATTTATTGAAACAGGACATAAGCATCAGATCTCGATACAACACTATAAAACTGGTATTCCATTCCTCTTTACCACTTCTAGGATTTAGAATTTAGGCAATTTCCTCAATGTATGAGATTCACGTATAAGGATGAAATGGGATGATTTAGTGAGATAATTCATTATCACCCATATGGAATCATGTTTCTGATCAATCTTTGGGAGACATCCATAAAATCCATGGTAACTTCTCTCATTTCCAATCATAAATACGTAAAGACTACAGTATACCAAATAGTTGCTGGTGCTCTATATTAACTTGTTGATAGGTAAGGCATCTGAAAACAAACTCATCCACTATTATATTCATTCCAACCCACAAAATTTTTTATTTCAATTCCTTATAGATATTAATAGATAACATAGCCCAGTAAATGTACCTATTTTATCAAAAAATTACACTTTAGAAGTTCAGTATTCAACCGATCATCCCACAATATTTCCAACACTATCTCTACGCATTGCTTAGGATCAACCCTTTTCTTGATTTCACTAATATGTCCTAAAAAATGTCCATAAAGTAATCTAGATAATTATGAAATATTTGATTCATCAATCTTTATGGAGACTATTGTTGCATTTTAAAAACCCAAAGGTATAACCCCGTACTCATAGTGGCTATATTTACTCTTGAATGTTGTGTTTGGAATGTCCTCCTTTCAAACAAATAATTGGTGAAATATTAAACATAATTAAATTTTAGAAAACCACTGGGATATCCTCAATTCACCAAATAGATCATTAATTCATGGAAGTGGTTCCTAATTCTTGTTATAACTTAGTTAATCTAATGATAATACACACATATCCAAAGAGTTTCATCTTCTTTTTTCAGAAAAAACTAGCACTTCCCATGAATCTATACTAAACCAAATGAACCCTTTTCTTTCCAAATATTCCCACAAGACATTAAATTACCTCAATTCTATTGGTTCTATATATAAATACATTTGGGAAATGTGACCGTTCCATAGAAATATATCAATCATAAACTCCACTTCCCTTGAGAGTGGAAAACAAGAGAAATTATAATAAAAACATCTATATATTGTTCCACAGTTTATGAAAAAATATATTCTCAATCTCATACACCAATTTCAAAATCAACAGTACCCACTAGTATGATATATTTCCAAACATCGGTTCCAAAAATCCCACTGAACATTCCAATTTATTCTGATCTCTTCAAATGATAATCTCAAATCCATCATCAGTCATAAAACTGACCCTTTTGGTATAACAGTTCATGTGGGATTTGAAAATTATCAACTAGTCTATACCTAGGATTATGTCAAAGACATCCATATCAGTAAAAAATTAATCCTATATCAATTCATCCCCATCAACGATTATATAACATTATTTTCATATAAAGTCGTGGAATTCTCTTTTTCAAGGAGCATTCCGAAGTTTCAAAATAGAAGAAATCATCTCAATATTCAAGCATAGAAGACAAATAAAATGAGAAGTAATAAATGAATGTTATTAACAAGTACTAAACAAAACTTTCATATGTTTAAAATCCAAAAGAATCATACCTGTAATTTTTAATGGTACAGAGTGATAATTCTTAATCTCATTCTCAGATCCATAAAATTTCATACTTGATACACATTGTTCTTTTTTATTTTATTGTGATCTCCACTATTGAGGAGTCATGGATTTCCTAGAATTAGTCTAGATTCCTATGTTTTATTGATGTGAATAATTTTTCCACCCTCATTCCATCAAATCATATGACATATGTGGAACTTGATATGTTTCTCTAGAACCTAACCTTAGAGCATTGGGATAATAATGATGAACATAACCCATCTTGTTGAAATAGGTGAATTCTCTAGGGTAGGTCATATAATATCTCATAATATGATCAAAATACCCATATTGATATCATATAGTCTTCTACATTAGTTTTATATAACATTCACTAACCCATTCATTTGGCACCAAGTCATACTGCCGCCACAAAAATAGGTCTCCCTCTTCCACTTATTCCCACCATTAGAGGTCCCACATTTCAGCATAGTTATCAACACGTTTCCTCTAACAGTAGTTATTAATATCTATATTTCTTCAAACATCTCAATATTGACCATATCATTATCTTCTGTTATACAAAAAAGGTAAATCATCAAGCAAATCTCATGCCTCGACCTTCCTTTAAATATGAATGACGTCAAGGATGTGCGTGCCATAAATTCATGTTCAATAAAGACTAAATTCATGAATTTATCTATATACTCAGTCACTGAGAGAATATAATATATGAAAAAAATTATTCAATCATTCAAGTAATTTTCAATCTGTGAGGATATAATTGTTTCTTAATAAATTCTTCAAAATCTTTACATGTGATGTGTTGGTTTAATTTTTCTTGGACTATAAAATCCAACCTCTAGAATGAAAGATCCACGGGCATGTTTGTTTCCAACATTATCTTCAACTCATCTACTCTTCTTATCATATGGATGATTAGAATCATCCTATTCAGCCACACCCCTTATTTCTCTGTGTCTAAATCACCCAGGTAGATTGGTGAATTATTCTTTTATAATTGAATATAATAATCATTTATCCTTAGTTCATACCTTCGATTTTGTATCTCCATGGATTGAAAATCCTATAAAATATTATGAAATATATTTTGGTTCACATGTGTTTCATGTGAAACTACATTCTCAACAAAAACCATTTAGTCTCACCCTTAATCAACAGATTTCTTTCTAATTTCCAATTTACCATATCACACATATCACAACCAAAAAATTCAAAGTTTAACCATGGTAGTTGTCAATCCATTCATATAAAAAATTCTTCTATTTCAATTCTAGAATAAATTTTTTGAAAATATCACAATCATACCTTTGAAAATAAAAACAATTTTAACTGTTTTCAAAAATCAACAATGTTTTACAAATGATAAATCATTACATAAAATGAATTATGAGCCTCTAGTGGGAATTCATTTTTATCAATGAATTTCATGCACATATCGTATGTAAAATATATAAAAATAAGGTTATAACTCCTATAAGTTTCTTAAAACACTTTTATACTAAACTCCCCGGTAACGTAAGGTTCAACATAAAATGGCTATCTATACCTATTTATGATCTAAATTTCAGGTCCCAACAATCATACTCCTTGATACGATCCCACCTCTAATACTGATAAACCAATAAATATTTTTCCATAAAGATAGATAAAACAGCCAGGACTGATACCATTTGAAACATCCCACACCTCCTCTTTGGTTTAAGAAGTGACGGGGACCTACTAGGCCATATTTGACATCCCCAAGGCCATAAAGGAAGGTAATAATTGCTGACAGCTTCATAAAAAATTTGTGGGAAATTTTTCCCTTAAAAAACAACCAATCTAAGAAAATAGAAATGAACCCACCACTATATCATGCATGGGGGAATGGTAGTACAACTCAGGGTAGTACCGAATGACAGAAATACCAAACTAAACCCATAAACATTATCAGAGTATAAAGAGGAAACTAAAAAAATCAAAACTCCAAGAAAACAAAAGACACAAAACCATAGCTCCCAATTTGATCCAAACTCCATATTCACAATCCATGTACAATGTATCATGAATAATCACTAAATAATTTTGATATCCTTCCTTTACCTGTGTCTGAATATATCAAATTTGTAACCACACCAAATTACCCAAACATTGGGTGATTATAATACTCAGAATTATTTATCCTAAATGACTTCTCTAGTCATGATAATAGGATATAAAATGTTAACACATTTATATAAAGAAATTAATTAAAAACAATAAAACATTTCATCTCAAATATATTGTCATTTCTAATCAAAACATTTTTCTAAACCAAAAAAAATCCCTGGAAAGAGACCAAACAAGTCCTTTAGGCCATTTTTCAAATACATTTGGAATTACACATTCCATTATATATATACAAACATTTATTCCCTATATAAAGTTCCATAATCATGATTGGTCTCTCATTGATCAAGCAAGTCATCACAAGGTTACCATAAACAAGTTCCCCAATGATACACACCACTTCTATAGGGACACGTTAATGAAAATAAACACATGCCAACCATTTATTCTGAATAAAATGCCAAAAAAATATTCCAATATATTTCAATAAAGAATAAATTTTATTGTAAAATTTTATATCAAAACATTTCCGTTAATAAAAAAAATTCATATTTTAAAATAATTATTTGAAAATCATGAAACAAAACACATTTCACAACAACCAATTTGCACAATCTCACAAACAATTACTAAAGAGGGTTTCTACCCATCATTGAAAATTTATTTCACAAACCAATTAAATAACATCAATCAATTTGAAATAAATAAATGATTTTATAATAAAATTAGTTGATAGTGAATCCACATACCTTACAGTTTTATGTGAAAATGGAGAATAACCCAATATTATTCAACAAAATATGTCGATACTCTAAAAACTCAACATAGATCTTATTCCATATCAACCAAACAATCATATATCATCATGATTTTAATAAAACAATATAGATCTATACAAAAAAGATTTAATATATGAATTCAGTAGAGGGAAGAAGATGAAATCTAAGGAAAACATCCAAGAACAAGGATTACCGATGAATTTGGGCCTCCAACACACAAAGAATAACCAATGGATTTCTCCTTGATCAAGTGGAACTGTATCCATATCCTTTTAGAGGAGAAAAATCATATTAGGGTATACTTTTTGGAAAATGAAGCATTAAGTGGAAATTTTAATTCGATCAACAATTTTAGGATCTTTTTTTAATGGTGCATGATTTTGGTGCACTGTTTGTCAAACCATGCGAAAATTGTGTGATATCGACTACCAAAAAACACCCCACGCATGGTTGGATTACATGGTTATACAAAATATGTTCCAACCATTCACAACCCCTCTATTACACTTTTCACAATTTCACCTTGGTGGCCACATGGTTTGTCCAAACAGTGCACCAACCATGAACCATCTTAGTGACCTATGTTCTCTATTTCATGGTTTCCAAGAGGTATTTCACGGTTTCTAAAAAATATTATCAAACTATGAACCTTGGTATAATCCACAAAAACTTTCAAAAACTTCTCCAAACCTTCTCAAAATTAACCCAATAACATTACATACTTAAAATACAAAAATAAAGGGTTAATTACAGAGAATCAGGGGTGCTACAACATTATTTAGATAGTACTACTAATACATGATAATTTAATGGCATGGATATTGTAGTATGCTATATTAAGGTTCAATAATAATTGTGGTTGAATGTTTTTTAACCTACCAAATATATTATATTTAAATATATATATTTTTTAGGTTTTTTAATCTCATTGTTATGTGTTGTATATGCTATTGAATACAATGTTCTTATTTTAAAATAGAAGGGTGTTATACTCTGGGGGGATGTGCATTGGTTAATAATTTTCTTTGTAAACCAATATAAATTATTTATTTCCTAGATATTTTAAGGGGATAGTTTTATATGTATAAGATAAACCAACTTAAAGTGACCTAGGGTAATCCATGATTAATATAGGACGAACTAAGGAAATTAGAGAATAATGTAATGATGTGAAAGGTAAAAAGGATTTATAGTTTAATCCATTTTAGGTTATTTATTATGATAATTACCCTATGATGTTAATTGTTATTCAACAATTCGAACCCTTTTGGATTTATTCATGGTTGTAACAATAAGGAACTGAGTTGACCTTGGATTTGATGGATAATGTGGAAATTACCTCAATGATCAACCCATTATAGTGGGAGATTAACTGAGAAATATAATTATTAATCCAAACCAAATATCATGGAATATGATTAATCATGTGAGAATAGTTTAGACCCTAAACCCACCAAAGAATATAAGGATAGAGTTTTGTGGGTGCTCTGGTAATGAAGATGATTAGGGAAAGAAAAATAAACATACTACAAGTCAAAACAAATCCTAAGAAACACCACATAAATTTCATAAGAGGTTCAATGAGCTATTTTAAATGTGGTAAATATTTCTATCAAACTCACCAATATTGAAATAATATTAAACATATTACAATAGATAAAAAACTATCAAATAATTATCATCTAACTCCTCAATGCTTCAAATGCAAGGATTGTGGGTATAATAAAAATCAATTCCCTAACTCTAGACTACATAGGGTTATAGTCATAAACAACATAATAAATTTAGTTAAAAATCTAATATAGATAGTAGATCTTGAAAAGAATGAGTAAATGTTAAACTCACCCTCCAATTCATATTTGTTTGTATAGGGATAAATTTTAGTTAAGATAGTAACCATAGGAAATTTTCTAAGAATATTATATCATCATCCCAATAATTTAACAATAAAATAAAACTTATTATTCATTGAATTTTATTTCAAAATTCATAGTTTTTGAAAATTTCCATCATGTAAATATTATTATTCTTCTTTAATTAATATTAATGATATTTTAGAAAATGACTGGTTGTATCCACATTGAGGGAAAATTATTTGGAATAATTAGATCCCATTTATTATCATTATATGATATTTTATATAATGATAATAATTAAAATCATTTTAAAAATATATATATAAAGTTGGACTTAGTAGTGAATAATGATGTACTATTGGATCAAAAGGTTAGAGAAAAATAAAATATTAGGGTTAAGCCTATATTGAAAAGAAAGAAACATTTCTCAGTTTATAAGGTTGATATCACCTGATAAACTATACAATAAGTTATATTCTCCTTATAGATACCTATAAATAATATCATCCATATATAAGAATTAAAATAGCATTGAAGTGGTTTATTTAAGGGGGATAATGTAAGAACTCATGATTTTAATATACGTTTTCCTCTAATTAAGAAAAATGTGTTCAATAACTTACTCTACATACAACACTAAACCAATTAAAAACGTAGTTATGTTTATACATTTAAAATATATCCCTTAAATTAATAAGTATGAATAGTAGAAACCAAAATATGAAATATATTAATTTAATCAAATTTAATTAATTTATTATTATTTTTATGAATATATCTTCATATGCGAAGTATATTTCATTAAAGGAAAAAGTATATTATTGATAAATGATGATTTTAATACAATGTAATTGTGATAGATTATTTATATCATTATTATATTTTTATAGAAATTATGAATAATAAGAAATAATATTTAAAGAAAGTTGTTTTCCAATAAAAATAGTTTCTCATTGTATTTTATGATTTCAATTAAAAGTTAAAATGGTAAATTTAATAAAATTGAAATTGAAAAAAAATTATTTTTGGATTTAGAATGTCAATATTATTTTAAGATGGATTTTTTGTATTTTTTTGAAACAATTTATTTTTAATATAATAATGAAAAATAAAGAATTTATTTATACTATAACTTTTTTTAATTGTTATACAAGAATTTCATGAATTTTTTTGAAACACTTTTCACTTTAGAAAATATACTTTTTAAACTAAAATTAAGTATTTTAAAATACTACGTTGATTATAATCCCACACCCAACATCTTAAATCGTTATTATAATATTTTGAGGAAATTTGTTTTCATTTATTTCTTTTAATAAAATATTTACTTGGGGGAATTAGTTTTTCTATTAGAACCAAGTAATTTTCAATGGTGGAAATAGATTTTTGTGTGTGTTTATTTTCAATACACAATAAGTTGATTAAAATGTTTTCAATCCATGGAATTTTATGGTAATGGTGGATTCATTTTAAAATGTGGTGTTATTCCCCAAACATTTCCATTCCATTAGTTTCTAAAATCAAGATAAGGGGACATGTTTCACAAAAAATGGATTTCAAAGACTATCCCATGAAAATATAGAAATGGCATGGAATATGAGAAATTTTCATGTTGTAAAGATTTTTAGATTCATGAATGAATGTTTTGTGAAAGATAAATGATATGTGAACGAAAGATAATAAGATACATTTTCATGATAATTTTAATGAATTGAAAATTTAATGGAAAATTTCAATATGAGAGACATATTTACATACATGAATGAAAAGGTTTTGTAAAAAGGATGTATTGAGATTTAAAGTTTCACAAATGGGGGTAAATTTTTATAAATAAGTGGATTCTCACTATATGAGGATAGAAAAAAATATTTGGAGAAGAGATGAATACTCTTATTTCATGAAGGTTCTATATAAAATTAATTATTATGTGAATCTAGATTTTATGAGAGCAGAAGTTTCACCAAATTTGGTAGTTTTTTCAAAGTGTGTAATTATATGAAAGATAATAGTTCTTTGAAGTAAAAGGGGGTTATACAATAAGTGGGTTTTATTAAATATACTTATACGAGCATAATTGGTCTTTTTAAATGTTTTTGTAATGTATTAATGCATCATATTTTGACCCACATAATGAAAAAGAACACCTTCATGTTCTCTAATATTGGAGAAACCATTGATTTTATAAAATGGGATAGACATCATCCAAAGTATTGAGAAATTATGAGTCAGAATTAGTTCTCTAAGGGAGTTTGTGTGTTAACCATAAAAATATTGTAAAGGTTGTGCTCCTAGGAGAGAGTGATTGTGTGTTAACAATTATAATCCATAATATCCAGTTAATCGTATTTGATTTTGGTATGACCACACACTATAGTTGTATGATCCTCCCACTATACCTTATTGGTGAACCATGTAAAACTACTTTGTTGTGTTTCTATTTCTATATATGTTCCTTTTAAAATTACACAACTCCATCAGATATTTTTAACAAGTTCCTACCAATATGGGGATAACATCTGTCATATTCAAAGAAAAAGTTGACACTCTGACTCAAACCTCTCTTCATTGGGTGTTCTAGGGAATATAAATTGGTATAAAATGGAGGTTATAGGTTTTAAGTATCTGTTTTTATTTTGTAAAATTCAATGAATTTTAGGGGATTTATCTTTTTTATGGATGAAACTTCTAGATTTAGAATAATAAAATGAGATATCAACAGTGATCTTTTAAGATGAAATCTCTCAACATCATAGTTTAAGTGATTTATCTTAGTGATGCAATAGGTATTTATATTACTAAAATAAGTTGGAAAATGGTTGTTGTGGATGTGAAAAATTAAAGTGATCTAACTAAAACATTTTCTAATCAAATCTACTTGAATACGATTAGTTGTACTACATCAAAGTCTATATGGGAGAAACTAGAAAATATTTTTGATGGAAATAACAAAGTGAAGGAGTCAAAACTTCAAACCTTTCACAATAAGTTCAATGATCTGAAAATGCATCCATATGAAAATACAGATAGATTCATCAATTACATTTGTATATTTGTTAGGGAAATTTGAGAACATGGTGTAAAAATTAGAGATATTGACATTATGAAGAGATCATGAGAAATATTCCACCTATATAAATGCAAATGTTTCGTCCCATTTAAGAAATGGATCTATATAATATTTTCTATAATGGTTAGATAAGTAGTCTAGTGTCTTATGAAATAAGTTTTATGCCAGAAGATACACAAATTTTAGTAAGAAATGGAATGGTATTAAAATACATGGAAGAACATGATATTTACAAATCTAGTGATGATATAGATGATGTGGATGATGGAATTATTTATCTTTTTTCTTGAAAATTCAAGGGAGGAAAAAATATATTTTTAGGCATGATTTTTTTGTCTCTCTTTTGTGTGGTAATGTTGGGTAATTTTTTTCTTGGTGATCAGGGGAGTTTGATGATGTAGAAAGTTAAGCATAAATCATGTAGAGGTCCTACAGAAGGCTCCAATGAAATGTACACTTCACACTATGAAATAAATAAAATATAAAGAGACTCATTTTAAAATAGGAACAATATTATAAATACTTTTTAAAATACATAGAACCAAAGTTTAAATCGGATGATGAAAATTCAATGACGGCAACAGTTGAAAAGGTGGAACCTATGAAGGTGTAAAAAATCATTTGTAAAGTGTTATAATTATCGTGATGGTAATTTAGGGTGATCTTGAAGAGATTATATTTCATGAATGATAGATAAAATATTGGATCCTTGTTGGAAGAGTTATCAGAGTATGTGGATTAGCTAGAAGCAGTGACTGATTGAATATAAGTATGGGTAGAAAAACATTTGATAACTCTCAAAGTCTCGGAAAACTTTTTAAAGATTAAACTAAGGATTAAAAAGAAGTAAAAAGTTATAAACTAACCGTAAATAAATATTTTATGAAAAGGATTATATATTTGAGGTCATTTAGGAAAAAGTTTCTTAATAAGGATTAAACTAGAAACTGAACCAAGATCAAATAAACTAAAGAAGAAATTGTAGTTTAAAATGTTTTTAGATGTAGAAATTTTAGAAAGAGTTAAATGTGTTTTCAAAGAAGTAGATAAAGACTTGAATGATTGAATATATAAATTTATGGTCATAAGTTTTATTGGAAGTGATACATAATCATAAAATGTTGGAATCAAGATGATCTAAATCAAACGAAAGTATAAAGTTTCACATATCACAAA
This sequence comes from Viscum album, assembly GCA_963277665.1. Lineage (NCBI taxonomy): Eukaryota > Viridiplantae > Streptophyta > Magnoliopsida > Santalales > Viscaceae > Viscum > Viscum album. The sequence continues at coordinate 707,941,073 of OY728150.1, forward strand.
GGCATGTGATTTTCTAAGAGAGAAATATTTGAACCAAATAGATAAGAGAACTGAAAATAATCCTCAATTATATAGAGATTATTATTGATCAAGTAATTATAAAAAATAAGGGTACATGTCGAGTAATATAAGTGAGAAGATATTTATTCTTCTGAAATATCACTTTCATGGACTTTTAGGTCATGCCATATCTTACAATGAAATAAAATGAAGCAATCAGAATAGGGAAGAACATGGAAGTAAAAAAAGAGAATGAGATAAAATCCTTAATTATATAAAATAAATAATTTCTATATATTTTTTTGACCATTCTAACATTGGTTATAAAATATTTCGTTGTAGGTAATGGAAAGGTGCAAACCATAACAAGAAAACTTTAAAATAAGTTAATTCTGGTCAATGAAAAAAATTACCATTAAAAAGAAGCATTCTTCCATTGAAAAAGAATATTAGTATGGTTCAAACATATTTGTTGAAAATATATTGGACATGTCATCTTATTCCTCCACTCAAACATGTATCTCATGGAAGGAAAAGATAAATATTGAGAAATCTAACCAAGCAGAGATCACTCCCAAAGCTGCAAAGAATAGTAGAACCTTGATTCATGATAGGGGATACTCATCCCTCATGATAGGAAATGAGAAATTGTGGAATGATTTTTAGGAAATCATTGATGGACTAGTGAGATTTTGTAATTGTGGTGTCTTAAAGATAAAATTTAGTCAAAATGTAGAATTAGAAAATGATGATCTAATGAGAACAAAATTTCTCTATGTGGAAGAATCACATCCCAAACTCATTTGTGTGATTAAACTTTATAACATAGGAAATGTATTGATATTTAATTATAATGGGTGATCAATAAAAGGATATATAAGTAATTATATCAAAAAATGTATAGAGGACTACTGGTAATTTACACCAGGAAAATAATAAATAAAACACTTGTTTTCTAAAAATTGTATTGGAAAACAACTTGTGGAATTGGAGGTTAGGTCACATTAATCAACAGTGCCGGGAAAAATTATCCTAGATAAAGTTTATTATAAAAATTTCAAATTTGAATCTTTATCAATAAAATACATGTGATTATTTCATGTAATAATATATAGTTCAATATTTTTATCAACTGGGGCAAAAAAGGGAATATAATCTTCTTGATGTAGTACACACATATATGTGTGGTCCAATAAATTTTTTTGGTACATATAGAGAGAGGTACATATTTATTTTTATTTATGATTATAGTATAATAGAATGTGTGATGTTTATGTAGCATAAATGAGAAGTGATTTACTACATGAATAGATTTTCGTGAAGAGGTGAGAATGAAACTGGACTCATAATCAAGATTTTATAAAGAGTTGGAACACACCTATGTAGATAAATAAAATTGATAGATAAAGAGAATTCTATTTTACTATCAATTGTGGAACTAACCTCGTTTAAAGAATATATTACGGTTGAATCATTAATTAAAACATGAATGAATAACATGATCATATTTACACAAACCAGACTTTAGATCTTATTAAGATACTAGGAAATCACAATGTTGTTGGAACAAAGTATATCTTCATAAAAAAGTTTTGTAATATTGTAAATTTGAACAAAAACAATGCACAATTGGTTTTTAAATCCTATACATATATTTAAGGAAATTATATTTAATAAACTCTTTCTCTAGTGTCCCAACTAGAGTATGTTAGGCTCTTCCTATCCATGGTGATTTAAAGAGGTTATAGATTTTATCATATGGATGAAAAAAAGATATTCGTAAATGATGTTCTTGAGTAAGAAGTCAATATTGAACAACTAGTGGTATATATTATTATAAATGATGAAATAATTGTTTTTAGATTAAATAAGGCTCTAAATAGTCGAATGCAGGCACCATGAGCATGGTATTATTGACTGGATTATTATCACAATATGATTTAATATAAAAGAGGATGTGATGACCATAATATCTTTGTGAATAATTATCAGGGAGAATACTATATGGTTAATGTTTATGTGAATGATATTATATTTAATGGAATAATTCATGGCTAAATGGATGAATATTCTAATAATAGGAAATAAGAATTTTAAATTTCCATGATTTCTGAACTCACATACTTTTGGGGGCTATGGGCGATTCAAAAAAAAAGGATAACACATTAAGTTTTATAAAAAGTAAGAAATATTTATTCTGAATAAATTCAATATGCATGAATACAAACTAATGTCGACACTAATTTCATTCGAGACAAAACATGGAATGAAAGAAGATAAGAAATTTGGGCATCCCACCTTGTATAGTCAGATCTTTGTAAGATTGTTATGTTTGATGCTAACAAAGACAAAAATCATCCTTACACTAAAAAAAAGTGTTTAGCGGCGGTTTTGTGGTGGCGGTTCACAAAACCGCCGCTAAACGTTTTCCGAAATACGTTTCGCGGTGGTTTTTAATAAATCGCCGCTAAACCTTTGTTTTTTTTAAAAACCCCGACCCTTCCCTACCCCGACCCCCGTTTCCCCCGACCCCGCGTACTGCAACCCTCGCCCGCAGCCCCCCGCGACCCCCCGGTGATCCCGCGACCTCCTACTGCGACCCCGTGACCTCCTCCGGCGACCCCACGACCTCCTCCGGCGGTGCCCACGACCTCCCCCGGCGATCACTAGGGTATTTTTTTAACACTGTTGTTTAGGGATTAGGATTAGTTCATGGTTGAGGGTGTTCCAATAGTTTTTGGAAAGCATTAGGTTGTAGTTTAGGTGCGACGAGATATATAGGGGAGGTTTTGGGGATTATTCCTATTTAAATAATATGTTCTCTTTTAATTATAAATTTTTGGGTTTTATAATTTAACTATTATGTTGTTATAATTAATTAATTTTTATTTTTTTGATTGAGATGGGTCCTTTCATATCTTGTTTGATCTTGGACTGGCCTTGGTGGCTGCTGCTAACCCCTGTAGAATTATATGGGAAACTTACTAAAGGTAGGTGGTATGTCATACCTTCCCTTTTTTATTTATGCATGTTTATTTAGTATATGTATTCTTACGATCTCACCTATGGGGTACGCAACCTGTTTATTTTATACCAAGGGTTGTTTAACTAATTAAATTGGATTCTTATTGTAATGGATGAATGTTAGGGGTCACTAACAACACCAGTGCACTAGTCTCACACCTTGTACCTACATGGTTGGGACTTAGTTTATTAAGAAACCAAGTATCCTTCAAAACATTGAGGTGGTGATACTACACTTTTTTAGGCATGTCATCTTTGTACAAGACTAGGTTGATAGACCTTAGGCAACCAAGATTTGGTTTAATGTTTGAACTATCCCAGAGAGAACTTGGCACTAAAATTAGATCATAAACCATCTTCTAATTATTTCCATAGTGGAAAGGTGCCATGTAGCTAACAAGGTTGTTCTACCATACTCATTATGTTTTAGGATGTAATGTATTGGTGCATTGGTTATTCACCTAAGACCATTAATCTAATTTGGAGGATTCGAATATGGGTACCTCTCCAGTGTATTAGGCTTGGGGACCTTAGTGGGTTCTCTAATAGTTGACAAACCCTGAGCTAGTGCATAATGGGTTTAAGTAGAGATAATATAGGGTTCCAGGCTTAGAACCCACACATAACATATAAGCTGAATGGGATGAGGTAGTGGTGGTGGTTTTAGGCACTCAACCATACTCACTCTTTTATTTATGATTTCACTCATTTACTATTGATGAAACTATGATTTCCATACATTATTTCTAGAATTTGGACCATAGGGCCTAACATGATGTGATGTTATGACAGTTATGCCCAAAGGTGCTTCTTGGGATCTAGCTTATAAGCCTCTTTGATTTAATAATACTATTACTATTACCAAAAGTACAAATTTTTACTGGGATTCCTTTTTATTGAGGGATTAGAAAATTATGTCGATGACAGTTTCACAAAACCCCTCTTATACTGGGTCAATCTAAGGATGGATAGCTCACTAGAACCTAGGGGATGATAAAGGTTGTGAGGTGGGTGCACTTCCCCTGAGTATTGGGATATTGATGATCTCCCTAAGGATTAATGATGATATTCTCATTTTATTCCTAGAATGGTACCTAGTATCAGGTGGATTCACCATTATAGTACTCACCAAACTAGTCTGAGAGTGGGATGTTGAGCTATTTATTGAATGGATTCTGAGTGGTATCCAAGATCCAAAGATAATTCATTACAGATTACCTAAGGGTCATCCCCCTTAGGGATTATCTAATTTTGGATTTCAGGATTTTATATGGACTAGACCTAGTAATTAGACATCAAATGGATTATGCATGAAATGAGTAGTATGAAATCTTTATCAATTGCATATTCATAGGATATTTATTTGATACCTAGAATCCTTCATCATATTTATTGGAGGTGAGTACAGATGATTAATGTTTTTTTCATATATCCCCCTTTGGTGATGTAACATGATCAAAATAGATTTTGGTGCTGGATGAGCAGGTATTGTAGATTGGGATCATGGACCCAAGGATTTATAGGTTTATACAGATTTAGTTGTATGATATCCAACCCAATCCCCATATTCATAGGATGTCTAAGTGATCAGGATCATGAATACAAGTATCAACTATGGATTCACTTTTTTATTTTATTTCTAATTGTATCTCGGCTAGGATGACCGCTTACCTTGAGCATGCCTTATGGAAACATACCTTGATACAACCATTTTTATTCAAATATTTTCAGCAGTAATATATGATTATTATTTTTATCTTGATGAGTAGCTCACGTATACATATAATGAATTTACAAATTGTGTATAAGACTGCATTGGAGGTACCCTACTAAGTTTTTTACTCACACCCAGATTAGGCCACCATTGTAATAGGGTACCTGAGCAGAAATTCACTTGGTTGCAATCACAGGTAGGGCTAAGGCTTGAGACTGATCAAGTGGTAAAACAAGAATGTGTGTGTGGAGATAATGTATGTGGTTCAACATGAACTTAGCAGTAAATCCTTGTATTTTTATTTTTTAATTTTATTTTCTCATGTATGTGTGGTTGGATTGGTGGGGGATCAATGTTTTATGTATTACATGACTTTTATAGCCTTTATTTCATTCCATTTTATTACATCCATGTTTATATTTATTGCTTCCACACTCTATTTATTTACTAATATGGATGATGTTTGGTTATTTCCAATATTACATTTACTCTAATGTGAGGGAATATTATCCCCACTATCACACCATAGGCCCTCACTCTTATTCAGTAGCCTCTTAGATATGGGTAGGCACACTTGAGGCCTTATCACCAACCAGTTCGGTTACTTTTTATAGAGTGAAACGTGTAGGGATGTAACTAAGTGGTATAAGAGGTTGTTCTATTCCTGTTGTTTTGCTATTTAGGACATGATAGATAGGATTATATATAATATGTTATAATTTGGGATGGATATAATACCGTTGCATCGAGAATACTTTTTCTGGTATGAATTTCAGGCTGTTAGGGGTATGGTATTTTTTTTCTTGATATGCGATGTCATAGTTTTATATGGTTTTCTACCTTTAGAAATGCATATGTGATGTATATTTTATGATTTCTTGTAGAGTTTTTGATCTTTTCCCATTGGTGAGAGGCCAATGATTGATTTTGACTCTTGGATGGTAGAGGTTAGAGGTATTTAGGAATCATATTTTTCACATAGGGTACATATGTTTTAAGCCATTTAGTGTGTGATTTTATTGACAACATAGGCTATTTTTTAAAAGATTCAACAAAAAACTAAGTGCTTTTTTCACATATTGTTTCTTTATGGAATTACACTCAATTGGGCCAAATTTTAAATATATTTCCTTCTTATGGTAGGCCTTTTTTGATCTATAGTGATATGTTTGATGATGAGGATGATGACTTCGTCCTCATGTATGGGAGGTGAAGTGACCCTAGTAGGCCGATAGGTCATGATACCCAAGTGTTTTACCCCTCATATGGAATGGTTACTTAGGTTTATTTATTTAAAGTGTCATTAATCACCTATATAGTGTTTCCCACATAACTTGGAGTGAAATTCTACTTAACCAAACTGTGTGTGTATAGTATGACATGGATAGTTGAGGTAATAATGTGTTTTTACTGTTTACCATTGTAGATAAAATGTTGTATGTTAATTACCTTTCAGTAGATCCTTTTTGGGTGTATAATTTTCATGTGTGGTTAACTAAATATTTATAATAACCTATATGGAGTTTTCCCATTTAGCTTGCTATGATATTTTACATAACTAGCCTTTATTTATGGTTATCTAGTCAGGTCATCTAGTGTAATTCTGATAGGTACATATACATTTATAGTAAATAGAAACCTCAAGGGGGTATTATCATATACAGATTCTTGGTGAAGATCTATTCATTACCTTTTTACTTGATGTCATTACCCTATAGGGAGAAGTCCCTTATCAGAATTCTTAGAGAGGATTGGGACTTGGTAGGCTAATTTGATAGGTTTTTTACCCTTGTAGGTCAATGTTCTTTTTACCTAACTTATTTTTACCTCTTTTAGTGATATTTTTCATGCATTTTAGAATCCCTACATTGATATGGGTTCATATATGATGCCTCATGAGATAAGACCTTAGTGAGAGTTTGACCTATGGGTTAGGTGGTCATACCTAGTAAACTTCATATGAGACTTGATTGGTAGGGATAGGTAGGAGACTTAGAGGCCCTTAGTTGTGACTCATACCCTTATTAGTCAGTATTTTATTGATCTAGGGAAACCTGTGAGAGGGGTTGTCCCAGGTTTATGGATTTATTTTTAGGTGGTGAGCTTATTGTATACTCGTTTTGAGATCGATGTATGGGAGATACTTGTGTTTTTGCGATATAGGTAGGTTGATTTCTTTATTTTCTAATAAAACACTTAGGGTTCTTATTTTTTAGACTAAGTTTGATAGGTAGTAATGTTCAGATGTCTAACCCTGTTGACCAAAACTAATACACTAATATGGTTCCTACCTGAGACCATCCAACTTGAAACTCTAGCCACACCATTAATCGATTACTTTCCTTCCATGGTTCTCAACACCATATTACTTACTTCGTCACCACAATTTTCTAGTTTTGAGAACTTCACTCATTATAAAAGAGGTCAACAGAACCTCAACTCATCCTTCAAAACTTCCCTAACATGTTTTCCAACTCACAACATCCATGAAAACTCCACCCAATTCTAGCATTCATTATTTCTGCCAAAACTACCCAGATTTGTCACACTTTCACCATCCATATCTCAACCAAGGACTACTTGGTTCTTCCTCAAAACTCATTCACATTACTAGGATAAACTTATCATTTCAACATTAACTTGAGGTGCCTCGCAGCCCACCACATCCATTCCCTTTCTATCCAACTATGTCTTTCCATTCCTGCTAACTCACTCCGTTGGTTCCCAACTTCCCCTATTGGCATGTCGCCCCTCTACCCAAACACAAAGCCTTCTCACTTAAGGTATACCTCCATCACCTACACACACCATATCCAAGTTCCACCTGGCCTTCCCTAAGAACCCCCAAACATGTCCCTTATAGGTTTCTATTTGGAACCTTGATTCCTCCACATCCACTCTACAGTTTTCTCCACATTTCCATGACTAACATAATTCTCTCCACCTTAGGAGGGTCATTATCACTAATTTATTCAAGAAATTAAAACTCCATGTCTCATGCTTCCATCACAAGATGAACCCCAAAACTTAAATGTGGCCATTTAGATTTCCCTAGAACAATAAAACAAACATTACCCATTGTGAAAATGGTTTCAGTGAATGTAGTTAACTTGATTTAAAATGCATTATGATCAGTTTCGATCACACATCAATGGGGTGTTGTTTGAGGCAACATAAATGTGTGATCGATGGTGTTATGATAAGTGTGTATCCCGATATTCTTATTGCTCCTCAATGAGGTGTTGACGCTGTCTCCTATGGACCAGACTTGTTCAGTTGGTCTGAAATGGTAAATGTGGTCAATGAATCATCTTTATTATATTATGAATACTTTATGGTCAATGGTTCATCTTTATTATATTATGTTTCTGTAATCTTACACTATCGTCTATTTTGTGTAGGCACATTGTGATATACATGGATAAAAGTTGGATCACATTACCGAGGAACACACCTCAATATGTTAAGGGTTTGAATGGGTTTTTAGATTTTGCAATTTCTAATCGATCTGTTGAAGGGAGAATAAGATATCCATGTCCTAAATGTAAATTTAGAACATGGTTGAAGAGAGATGAAGTTTATGAACATTTAATACTGAAGCAATTCCCTGAGCAATATTTGTGTTGGATTTGGCATGGAGAATCAAACAATACAGAAAGATTGAGGACTGATGTTAATCCACAGAATGAGGTCCCAAGTTCTTAAACAATGGAAAATGAAATGCAAAACCTCATAAATGATGCATTCGGCACTGCAAGACACCACAATGAGCATCAAAACATATCAGAACAACCAGAAGAGGGTGCTACAAATTGCAACGTGACAAGTGATGTTTCTGAGACTGTAACACAAGCAGATCAAGATTGTAACATATCATTGGATCCTCTTGATTCTGTGGAGCCAAATGTAAGGGAAAACTTCAGTGAGGAAAATTCATTTCATGATTAAGTTGACGATGGAAATCAAGAGTTGTATAGTGGGTGTTTGAAATATTCAAAGCTTTCATTTCTACTGAAGTTGTACCATATCAAATGTCTATGTGGAATTACAAATAAGGCAATGTCCATGTTATTGGAATTGATTCGTGATGCATTTCCTGAAGCAAAAATCCCAGAATCGTTTTATGATATGAAAAAAGTTGTTAACAAGCTTGGTCTGAATTATATAAAAATACATGCGTGTCCCAAAGATTGTATGCTTTACTGGGGAGAGGATTCAAGTAGACAGAGTTGTAAGAAATGTTCTTCTGCTAGATGGAAGTCAAAGGGTGATGTTGTAAGTATTACTGAACATAATTTCACTTAGAAGAAGAAAAGGAACACACCTGCAAAAGTTTTGCGTTACTTTCCTTTGAAGCCTCGATTGCAAAGATTATTCATGTCATCAAAAACCGTCGAACACATGAAGTGGCATGCTGTAGATAATAAAAATGATGGGTTAATGAGACATCCATGAGATTACCAATCGTGGAAGACATTTGATTCATTACATCCAGATTTCTCAGCTGATCCTAGGAATGTTCGATTGGGATTGGTTGCCGATGGATTCAACCCATTTGGGACTTTGAGTACGAGTTATAACATTTGGCCAGTTGTTTTGATCCCTTATAATCTGCCTCCGTGGATGTGTATGCAACAAACATATTTTATCATTTCGATGATTATTCCTGGAAAACAAACGCCTGGAAATGTTATTGATGTATACCTGCAGCCTTTGATTGAAGAATTGCAGGAGTTATGGAGCAACGGTGTTGAGACATTTGATGTTTCTTCTAAAACAATGTTTAAAATGCATGCTGCTTTAATGTGGACCATTAGTGACTTCCCTGGGGTTGGGAATGTATCTGGTTGGAACATTTATATGGGTTTGGCTTGTCCCGTTTGTAACTTTGATTTCGAGCCCAAACGGCTACCTCACAGTAGAAAATTGTGCTTCTTGTGCCATCGAAGATTTCTTGATGCATCTCATAGATTTCGGCTGAACAAATCAAAATTTAATGGTTGCATTGATCGTAGAACACCTCCAAAGTTGTTAACCGGTTCTGAAATATTGACACAGCTTGAAAATGTTAAAACAGAATTTGGGAAGGTTCATCATTTGAATGATAGCGGAAAACGAGTGCGAAGTGCATCGTCAAGTGAAATCAGAATGCAACAATGGAAGAAAAAAAGTATATTCTTCAAAATTCCGTATTGGGAATTTAATTCTTTGCGCCACAATCTTGATGTGATGCATATTGAGAAGAATGTATGTGATAATTTGATTTTCACATTACTTAATGAGCATGGAAATTCTAAGGATCATCTCAATGCTCGCAAAGACTTACAAGTAATGAACATAAAACGTGATCTATGGCCAGATGAGAATGAAAAGTATGCTCCGGCCATTTTTTCATTGAAACAAAATAGGGATAAAGATACGTTCCTTCAAATTTTAAAGAATGTGAAGGTATCTGATGGGTATTCGAGTAACATCTCGAGGTGTGTTGACTTGAAGAATCGTAAGTTATATGGATTGAAAAGTCACGATTCACATGTTTTGTTACAACAGTTACTACCATTGGCATTGCGTACATTATTACCTGAAAAAGTTACTGCTGTTGTACTCCATTTCTGCACATTTTTCAGACAGTTATATGAGAAATCTCTACATCCATTTCATCTTGACAACCTACAGGAGAGGTTTGTATTGACCCTTTGTGCAATGGAGATGATCTTCCCTCCATAGTTTTTTACTGTCATGATGCATTTAACTGTGCATTTGGTTGACGAAGCTAAATTAGGAGGCCCCATTCATTATCGATGGATGTATCCAATTGAGAGGTATTTTATTTATATGTTTCCAGTTAAGTAAACATTTTTTGGCATTTAAATAAATGCATAATATTATTATTATTTTTCACAGATATCTTGGGCATTTGAAAGCATACGTGAGAAATAAAGCTCAACCAGAAGGCTCTATTGCTGAAGGATATTTGGATGAGGAGTGTCTCACCTTTTGTTCCAGATATTTGGATGATATTGAGACAAGATTTACTCGAGTTGGACGTGTTGACGACACATCAACTCAATCTCAAATGCATCAGAAATCAAAAATATTTCCTGCTATTGGCCGATCAGTTGGGAGGACCTCATACGCGACACTAACAGAATTGGAATTATTACAGGCACATAGATATGTGCTGCTGAATAGTGAAATTGCAGATCCATTTATTGAAGAGTTGAGGATACAAACAAAGAGACGAATGAGAATCCGAACACGAAATGAAAAAGATATAACGAAATCTGTGAATAAAGAGCTGGTAGAATGGTTTGCACGACGTGTAAGTTTATAAATATTTCAATAAATACGATTATTACTTTGACACATACAATTTGCAAATCTATTAAATTATATTTTTTTTTCAGATCATGAATACTGATACTCGAGCTGACTTTTCAGAAGATTTGAAGTTTCTTGCTAGAGGTCCTATAAAACAACTTAGAAAGTTCAACGCTTATAATGTGAATGGTTTTAGATTTCATATAGTCGATCGAGAAGTGGGTTTGAATACACAGAATAGTGGTATTTTTACATTTGCTGAAGTGGAATACTATGGAAAGCTGTATGATATTATTGAATTAAACTACCATGGGCATTTTTCTGTTGTTTTATTCAAATGAAAATGGGTCGATTTTATCAGAGGTGTTAAAAGAGATTCCTTGCAATTTACTTCTGTAAACTTCTCTCGCTTGATGGTTGTTGGTGATCATGAACTGCATGCTCCATATATCTTAGCATCGTAGGCAAAAATGGTATATTATGTGAATGATGTTGTGGATGAAGGGTGGAGTGTAGTTACTCACGTAATACAAAGAGATTTGTATGATATGGGTGATGAAGTGGAAGATTTGACCTCTGTAATTGAATTTCATCAACAATAGGAAGCAGAATTATTTGTCCATCATGATATTGAAAATATTGGTCTAGCAAGGATGAATGAAGTGGATGAAGCAATGGAGCAGGAAACCGACATGATTGAAGGGGAAAATGATTGTATGTACAATTATTTATTCATTCAGCAACTACTTGTTTCATTTCTGTAGTCATTCATTATCATTGTTATATATATTTTGTTTGTTAATACTGGGCATCTATTATCATTTTTAATTTTTTTCTGCATAATTTTTTTGAAATATATATTCTGAACTTAATTTTATTTGATTAAATGACAGGAATTCCAAGGAAGAAGCGGTACACTATTCCTTCTTCTTCTGCGACAGATGACGATCCGTCTGTACCCACGGCATCATCTCCCCCTGCACCATCTCTGACACCATCAGTGGATGCCTCATTAGAGGATGAGTCATCGCCTCCCCCTACAGGAGCTTCAGCAGTGGGGCAGTGACACGCCCCCTCCAGTTCATCACGGACATTCTGGAGGGTCGCAGTCATAGGTACAAATTTTAATTAAATAAATTTATTGCATTTTGTTTATAGTAATTGTTTGCTCATTGCAGATGAAGACAATGGAACCGTGGAAAAAGACATAAAAAGTTCTGATGTTTGGAACATGCATGGCAAGAAGATAGTGGTGCCATTTGATTCTTATGGGGTCCCGACGGATGACGCTGCAGGTTTACTTGGTCAGATTATAGGTTAGCTGGCAGCGGAGCCCGTTTCCCTGCCTATTTCGTATGATGATTGGAGGCATATGCCTCCAAACTGGAAAAATGAAGTTTATGATTCTCAGATAAAGGTAATTTTATTATTTTATGGTTTAATTGAATGTCATTTTACTAATATATTCAAAATGAATTTCTGTATACAGATGTTCTTCCACTTTACCGTTGCTGATGTGATAGCACGGAAGTGGACATTGAAAAATCTTGGAAAAAAATGGAAAGATTTCAAATGGAGGTTGTGGTGTGATGTCAACGATTCTTCGTTAACCGTGCAGCAGATGTATGAGAAGATACCCAGTGGGGTACCGAAAGAACAGTGGAAGGTTTTTGTCGATAGACATCGTGATGAGAAGCGGATGGTATTGAAATATATATTATTATATTATCCTCATTTTACATTTATACATGTACATTAATAGGAGATGGACATTGAATACAATACTGTTAAATTGAATTTTATTTATTTCAGGATCTCTCAAGAAAGAATACTTCAAACCGGGTGAAGCAGGTAATCCCGCACACTGCGGGTTCAAAAATATTTTCAAGAAGCCGAATGTCATTGGTAATCTTTTAATTAGTTTAAATATTTATAAGATAATATTATCTATTTAACATATTTGATTGATGATTTATCTTTGTTTAATGCAGTCACAGAGTTTAGGGTATGAAGCATCCCGAACAGAACTGTGGTTGGATGTTCATAAAAAAACATATGGAAGTTTTGTTAATGAACCTGCCAGAGAAGTTGGGGTATGAAGTCAATTATTTATTATAATAACTTAATATCAGTTTTTACTGTGTTAATATATATTGATATTTGATTTATAGGTAAAAATTAAAGAAATATGGGATGCCAATCCTGGGAAATCCTACTCAGTCTCCCAGGATGACCCGGTTGGTCAAGTCCTTGGGAAGGAGCATCCTGGTAGAGTGCGCGGGATGGGTTTGGGACCCGTACCATCTGAGGTCTTTCGCATGCCATCAGGGATTTCGGCCTCATCTACTCCTGGTTATAGTCATTCCATACCTGAAGATGCTCAGAGGGAGATGTCTACTCTACGAAACACAGTTCACCGGCAGGGGGATCAGATATCTGCTTTGCAGAAAGAGTTTCTTGAAATACGTCAGCATATGAGCAGATATGCCCCCGGTGGTAGTGCATCGGGTAGTGGTGAGTCGGTAAATCACAAAAAAATCAAAATCATTTAGTTTGCAAACTTTTATTGGTTTTAATTTTTATTATAAATATGCAACAATATTTAATTTTCAATATAATGTTCTTACAGGTGGCAGCAGGTGGTGGAGATGAAGGTGGAGAGGGTGACTATGCAGCATCAGATGATGAGTAGTAGTATTGTTGATGTGTTGAACAAGTATGATAACAGTTGGTTTGTATATGTAACATTTATGGCACATAGTTGCCACCAAACATTTCCATGTCCTAACATTTTCTTAATTTCTCATGTTTCCTTCTATGCATTTTATTTATTGTGTTCTGGATTCCTCATGTGTTGACAAAAAGATTCTTAATGCAATATGCATGTGATGATACCATATCATATTGGGGACTAAAATAATTTTTCATAACGTTTCGTTCTTCCGGTTACAACATTCTATTTTAATAAATGAATATTTATTTAAAAATACCATTTAAAACTAGAGGAGATAAATAGTGAACCCAAATCCCACCTCTATGAGCCACTGGGATGGATACTAGTATCAGGGTTATAAAAAATAAAATTTTGAATCATTGCCCCATATATTTCAAGAGCACAGAATAAAAACACCATCGAATCAACTACAATATAATATAAATTATCCATTAAACTATACATAAAAAATCCCCCATGGGTTAAAATAAAATGAAATAAATAAATATAAAATTGTTCAAAATGTTAATCATGTGGAGGAAATAAAAATAACCCAATGTTAGAGCTCTTAATTACTAGTTCTCTCAACAAATACTACCTCAAAGCCTTAAATATAGTATATTTATAAATATTAAATATATCATGTACTATCCATATGATCATCACCAATGTGACTCATAGAAAACTGTAAAGAGTGTATCAATTACCTAGTTAACTTGTATCAGTAATAACAAACCACTATAAATGTAAACTAATCCCCCATCCTCTTCAAAGATCTGTCATGAAATAATCCATTTGTGGGAATTAATTTAATATTATATGAATTTATTTATTGTTTCACTTTGACCACATGAAACTTAGTTTTCAACTATCTCCCAATAAGAATACAACATCATATCCCATCCCTCCCAAATCCACCAATAAATACACCAACATATTGTCATATATTTTAGAACAAACAAAAAATCTTGTATTAGGGAACTAGGGAAGTATGATATAATTAATTCATAGGATATCCACCTAATAAAACCATCCCTCAATGCGTTATATCAATCCTTATGTAATCATCCTCTACTTGTATCAATGAAAGATACTAATATAGGGGGAGTATAAGAGATGTGGTGGTCTTCAATACATATCCTCCCCATCCTTGATTTTAATGAACACATTCTATGGTTATCTAAGAGTTGGATTTTAATCCAACTCGAGTGGCATGTGTAGAATATTCTTAATGATTACATGTATATATTAGTCTCTAAATAACCCAAGATTTATGTTATCATGTTGGGATATTTTCTATAGGACTATGATGGAAATTCATGTGTCATTCATAAGAAACATAGTAGGACCCATTCATATATTATTTTTTATGATTTCATGTTAATGGGGGGGGGATGATTTTCTTCCATTCAAGAGAGACGAGAGGGATTCCTCATTCATATCAGGTGCATGCATAGAAGAGTTTATTTTCAAAGAGATAAAAAGCAAGGTTATCTCCTGGGTAAGATCAGTTGTGATTGTATCATCCACACATATTGGATTATGACTTGTTCCATCTATAGTGGGGATATAAAAATTTTGGTATCTTGAAGATTGAATTTCCATTTCACATTCCCTTTCTTATTCATCAACAAGGGAAACCCATGTTTTACCCTTCATTGTTTTGAAGTTAAGGGAATTAGAATTCTTCCTAACCAATTTGGTTGAATCATTATTCTTTGAGGGCTCACCTATATCAATGGAAGTGATTTTCTTTTATTTTATGTTTTAACCTCTTTCAAAGAGTTATAATCAATGGGTGTATTTTTGCACGTGTGAATTACTCTTCAGTTTGAAACAGAGTGTCCCAAAATCCTGTATAACTCCCAAAAAGGTGGAGTATATTCATAATTAATTTTAACTTAAATGTTATGATAATTGACATTAAAATTAATCATTTATAGGAACATATATTCAGTGATAGAATCAACTAGAATTATAGAATATATACCACACTCCCTAGATATATTCATATAATCTAACTTCATCAGTATACCAATACAGGATGACATATCACAAAGATTTTTTAGTTTCTAGTATACCCAGTTTAAACCATGTAGTCTTACCTAGACATGAGTGGTGGAGTTGCATTGGTTTACGGGATTTAAATTTATATCCCATTCATAAATTTGAAGAGTGACTAGTTTCAAGTTAATGATTCTAATTCTTCATACCAAATACGGGTCCTTGTTCCATCTCACAAGAAGATTAAAAGACATATTCCTCTTAGAATCATTCTCCATCCTTGAATACCCCATCGATGATCAATTCTATTATTTAGATCTGGAATGGGCCAAGGTTTATCTCTCCTAGAGTATGAAATCCTTAAAAAATGGATAATTTATAAAATTCCAATCATTAGTGAAGGGAATATGGGTCTGTGAAAACTAAGAAACTATAAGAACATGATTCTTCATTTGAGGTATGAATATGTCCTTTTTAAGGTTATTCTTAAGTAAGTGGAGGAAAAAGAGGTCTAAATGCCGTGTAACCTAGTTGAATGTTGTGTAATTGGGTTTACATGACTATAATCTTAATACACTTGTTTAGATAGTATTTTGAGGCATCGACTGTGCTTAATTTGTTTGCAGGGATGTGGAAAATTTAGGGCAGTGGTGGAGCAGATACAACATATTTTTTTTCCAGTTCAACATTTAGCGGTGGTTTTAAACGCTGCTAATGCCATACCTGTGAGCATTTATCGGCGGTTAAAACCGCCGCTAAATATATTATGTTGATATGTAGAGGCGGGTTTCACCGCCGTAGAATAGGCGCATCAAACGCCTGAATTTAGCGGCGGTTAAAACCGCCGCGAATAAAAAATATCAGATACCCATATAACCGCCGCTAAATAAAGAGAAACTGCCGCTAAATGACGGATCTACGACACATTTCTAAAACCGCCGCGGAATCGAAAAAAAAGCTGCTAATATATTTCCGACGCCAAACTTAGCGGCGGTTTTTGTAAACTGCCGCCACACAATATAGCGGCAGTTTAAACCGCCGCTAAACAGGAAAAAAACCGCCGCTAGGACTGGCTTTTGTTGTAGTGTTACAACATATTTAGCATATTTCTTCTGAAATAATCTGAAGTAATATAATTTTTTAGTTGTAAAAATAATCATGAGGTATATGTATGGTAATCTCAACTTTGAATTATACTTTATAGAGGGAATGGATAATGAATTATTGGAATTTCTAAAGCTGACTATGCTAGATATGTGGTAGTTAAAAATTCGAAAAGTGGGGTGCATTCTTCAATTTGACAAAATATGTATTTTTTTTGTGAAAGATAAAGGAAAAACTTCCCTTAGTACAGCTTAAGAATAGTATATCTCTAGGAAAAAAGAATTTACTCGACTATTGTGGATGAATAAAAAACTTACTAATATTGGTGATGATGTGAAATAGTCGATGGTGATACTCTATGAACATTTTATTTTTGATCAATCTCATGAGAAATCATATTCAACACTCTCGTACAAAACATATTGAGATAATATATCACTTCATCCAATAAAATTTTAAATAGGAGTGATTAAAATAGAACACATTGGAACTAATGATCAAGAGGATGACATCCTAACAAAGACTTTGTAAGAACCAATGTTTGAGAAGCATCAGTTGATCCTTAATCTCTATCCCCACCCATTATATGAGGAGGTTCTGGTTTATCCCTTCTACCCATTCTTGTAAACTATTTTAATTTGTTTCTATATGTGATATAGGTTTCAAGAGATGTACAATCCAGGGGTGTTTTTTAATGAATTAATTGAAAAAAGTTTCTTTTGATATATTTGCATATTGGGAAAATGGTAAAATTCAATGTATCTGAAATTCATTGGAATATAAGATTTCATAGGATGTAAAGGCATGTTGGTGGTCTATCCGGGTATAAAATTCCCTCTGGACACTCTTGTAATCAACATTATTATTTTCCCATGTAGTATTACAGTGATGTAATAGTTATTTCACTACAATTGGTTTTTTAGTCTAGTTCTCTATTATATTGCTCTACATATTTCTAATAAACACAAAGGAAGATACTGTTGGAACTAAGGGTTTTCATAGATAGAAAAACCAATTCAATGTTTTTTGTTAACCCAGACTAGTTCGATTAAGGATTTTTCAAGTCAAGTGATCTTATGGTGTAGGTGCATTCAGTGTTTAAGGTGGCATTGTTTCCAATAGTTATCAAATTTTTTAGGGCCTAAAATCCATAGGAAGGGATAAGATTCATGAAATATATATTTCTAGGGCTGCCTCCTGATAATATGGAAAAGGAGTGGAATAAAATAGATTATATTGTTTATATGTTTTGTAGATTCACCGAATAATGATTTACGAAATATGGCTAGGTGGATAAAAAGATAATAAGTTACGTCATTATGGGATGTTTTATGAATGGAAAATTTCTTTGAAATTTTCATTAAGAAAGGGACTTTCATTAAATTTAATGAAGAGTTCCATGAAAATGAAGTGGTGATCTTGAATTTTCCATGAAGTGGAAAAAATTTCTATAAATTGGAATCCTTTCATCATTTGAGGATCAAAAAATTGGATAAGGGTCAATACCTCTACATAAGATATGGTTTTATGTTAACATAATTCTTACCTGAATCGGGAACATTAATACAATAGAATGTTTCATGAAATTAATGGTTGATAACTAATTGATCCTAATAAATTTTAGTGAATGATTTCTGTGAAATTTTATAGTTTCATGGTAGTTAGGAGTTATTTGAGAATTGGGAGTTTCATGAAAGTTGTAATTTTTTTATAAATGTGTAGTTACGTGAAAGGATACAATTATATGAGATAGAAAGGGGATTTTGTGAAATAATTTGTATTTTTAAAGATACTTTTAGAAGTATACTTGGGATCTGTAAAAGTTTTTGGAATATATTGAATCATTATTAGTGGACCTACATGATAAAAATCATCACATTCATGTGTTATGATTTGGAAGCGACCTTCAAGTCGATAAACTGAGAAAGACTTCACCCAAAGTAATGAACAAGGGGGGTTTATGGAAGTGGCCTAAGGGAGGTTTTTTCTATACGTACTATTCTTGAAATAAAAGTTTACTTATCACAAAGTGATGATGTATGATCACTTGTAATCTGCAATATCTAGTGAAGATTACTAAATTTGGGTATGATCGAAACATTGTCGGTGTATTGTCCAAAGACTAACTCTAAGTGGTGAACAAAGTAAAACTGTTGTGTTGTGTTTCTATTTCTCTACATGGGTGTTTTAAAATTTCACAATTTCAATATAGAGGTTTATAAAGTTATTACTAACATGGGGAAAATATTTTTCTCATTCAATGAAAAATTCGACTCCTTGATTCATCCCTCCCCTCTCAGAGAGTTTTAGGGTATTATATTTTCAAATTATCTTGGTGTTAATAAAATATTTATTAAATAAAAATAAGAATTTAAATTTAAATTAAATCAATAACAATGATAATTTTATCCTAAACATAACAATTATCATAAAATGATATTTTTTCAAAAAATATGTTTTTTCATGTTTTATATACTAAAAATAATTAGTTTCAATAAAATAATGGAATTTTTTAAAATGAATTAAATGTCTAAAATAAGTATGTTCAAATTAATAAGTAATGTATATTATAAATTTTTATATTAAAATTGGTTTCCAATGATGAAATTAAAGTTTCCACAGTACGGGTAAATGTGGGTAAAAGTAAATTAACATTGAAGTTTTCTCATTTTAAAAACAAGTTTGATATTATTTGGTTGAGTGAGTATCGAATTTATCTCTATCTACTCACTATTATTTTCCTTTTTTCCTTTTCCATTGAATAATGGGGCCATTTCATTAATAAATAATGATTTCTTAAAAAACTAAAATTTTCCCTTATAAAAGGAAACCACCTCCTTCTCATTTATCCACCCATTCCAAATACTTTGGTCAACCAAAACACAAGAACGAGTCTCTCCTAAGCACTTTCCTCATTCCCATTATGGTTTGGTATCCAAAAAAATACCGAGATAAAGTGTCTTTAAATGTTACTTAACAGATAACATCTATGGAAAATGTAATACTCTCTACCCAACTTTTCTAAAATATTTAATTATGTTACACCCCTCATGTTCCCCCTATACATTAAGGTATTATATCTTTTTCAAAGTTACTATGGTGAAATGTAAGAATACTAATGGAATATATATTTTACACTCACTAGTGCGGAAAACGTTTTTTACTGCGGTTATTTTTTATTTTTAATGTCGACTTTTGGATGACGTTATTACAGGAGATGTTATAAACAATGTTTTTTACGTCGGTTATTTTATAGCCGACATAAAAAACAAAAATCTGAAGCATTTTTCACGTCGGTTGATAAAAACCCGACGTGGAAAATGCTTCGGAGGAGTGTTGTCTGAAATCGGTTATTTAATAACCGACGTGATATATACCATTTCATATCGTTTACTATATAACTGACGTCAAAAATCACTCTTCAGATGCGTTTATCACGTCAGTTATTTTTAAAACCGACATGGCAAACCTGTCTGCAAAGACTTTTTCAACATCGGTTATATAATAACTGATTTAAAAACATATCTACGACGTCGGTTATTTTATAACCGTCGAAAAAAACTATCCATATCAATTTATTACGTCAGTTATGAAATAACTAATGTAAAATCCATTCCCCATGAAGTTATTACGTCATTTTCCAAATAACCGATGTTAGAATAAATAACAATGCATTTATTATGCTGGTTATGAAATAACCAATGAAAAAAATAATTTTTTTTAAAAAACTAAACTTGAACCACTACTATGCCCAGCCAAATCACCTAAGACATAGAAAAAGCTTACCAAAAACAGACCAGAACATTCCAGAACCCCCCCCCCCCCCACACCAAACCCCTGGACACCCCCCACACCCCTAGACAACCCCCACCCCCTGGACAGCTCCACACAACCTTGGACATCCCCACCACCCCCTGGACAACCTCCCACACCCCTAGAAAACCACCCCCCCCCACCTTCTGTATACCCCCAACCCCATGTACATTGTAACGACCCGAAATTTTTAAATAAATTTTTTTTCCTAATTTTATGTGTTATTGTTATACTCAACAAAAATGTTTTATTTGATAAACATGATTATAATTAAAATGAGATCAGTGGGTTTTGACTATTATATAACCATCGGTCAATATGACCGCTGTGAAGAAAATGTTTTGATTATTGTCTCTAAATATAAGTAATCTTGGTTAATTATTATAGAAAGAAGATTCGATGGCCTCACCTAGTAGTCTTGGACCGATCAAAGCCCATCTAACAGAGCTTGGGAACGAGGTAGCACCACTGGGCTTTGCTCTGGATCAAATCCAAGCCGAACTTCATCATGTGAAGCTGGAACGGAATCGCCTTCGTGAGAAGTTCAAACTGATAGAAATTACTACTCGGGCAATGTTGACTGAGCCGCCCCAAGCTTCTATCACCCTAGCACACCTTACTCTTCGGTCCTATGCTGGTATTATAAGGGGTTATGTAACGAGACCGTAACTACCTTGTGTAATCCTTGTTTTAAATAAAAATTGGGATTTCTTCTTATGATGAAGTTTATGAATTTTGAAATGACCGGATAAATATAGTACGCATATTTTTGATGAATTTTAGAAAAAGGATATTTTAAATATGTTTATGTAAACCCTAAATAATTAAAAATGTGTAATTATTTTCAAAAAATGGTCTTCTGCAATTATGTTCTGTACTAAATTTAGAGTCTAATAAGATCAACTTTATTTTTGATGAATAGTAAATTATGAATAGTGATTTTATGATTAAGATTAGTAATATGACCAAATGGATTAGTAATCTCACTTAAAGAAAGTTTTAAAATAATCTAGGCACCTTGATTAAGTAATGTGATTCAATAAAATAGTTAAATAACGGTTCCATTAATTATTATTCAAGTATTAGTTTTTTGGGTGAATAGTGTTTTTTAATTAAAAATTTAATTAAAAATAATTAGAAAATTATTTTTATAAAAATGACTTTATTTTTGAACTCAGAGCATCGATATTATGTAATGGTAATTTTGGGGGTTTTTTCTGAAAAAATGAATTTTCGATGAATAGTGTTTTTATTTAAAAATTAAATTAAAAATATTTAGAAAAATATTTTTATAAAATGGATTTCATTTTTGAAATCAGAGCATTGATATTTGGTTAATGTGAAATTTTGGGATTTTTCTGAGAAAGTTGAATTTTCAGTGAATAGTAAAAATACAGTTTTAGGGTTTCGGTATGTTTAATGACATCATAACGGTGTCATGATGATGTCATGAGATCTTTTGAGGGTTGGCCGGCCAAGGGTGATGAATTATTGTTTTGGGGGCCCCATGTGGCCTAACTCCATGATAAATGACAAGGGAGAGCACATGGGTTTGAGAAAAGCACATGTGAGGTGTCCCTTGGCCATTAATGCCTTGTCCCCTCACTTTCCCTATAAATACCAAGCCCTCCTCTCATCCATTCGACTCCCCACTCATTCCCAACGAATTTCGGGTCTCATTACCTCCCAAGGAGTCCTCCCAGGGTTCCCCCAAGCCCTCAAGGTCCCAACATTTGAGGTTTAAGAGTTACATTTTAAGGTAAGGGATCCGATCTTTCTCTTTCTTTTCGAGAAATCTTTTTTATGTAATTTCTTTTATGCTCCATGTTCAAATGTTAAAGGGTGTTATTTTATACTCCTCTTACTTCCCTTTTCATGTTCATATAATGAGATATCCCCTCATACTCTCGTTATTTTAGTTTTTTTGATGTTTTAAGTGGCGTCGTTAGGCTGCCGAAATTTTTGTAACGGATTCTTTCTCCCTTCTCATTTTTCAAGATCTATTTTCATGTAAAGTATTTCAAGTTCATTTTTATTATGTTGGGGTATGATCTCTAAATTTATCATACTGATCTTTTATTATCATATGATGAGAGACCCCATTTGATCTCTTCAATTCAGTATTTTGAAGTTTTAAGTGGCGTCGTTAGGCTGCCGAATTTTTAAGTGGTTCTTCACCCTTCTTGTTTTGAAGTTCTACTTTCTTGTCAATTATTTCAAGTTCCTTTTTGTCATGTTGGGGTATGATCTCTATATCTATCATACTGGACTCATATGTTCATATTATGAGAGACCCCATTTGATCTCTTCAATTCAGTATTTTGAAGTTTTAAGTGGCGCCGTTAGGCTGCCGAATTTTTAAGTGGTTCTTCACCCTTCTCGTTTTGAAGTTCTACTTTCTTGTCAATTATTTCAATTTCCTTTTTGTTATGATGGGGTATGATCTCTATATCTATCATACTGGACTCTTATGTTCATATGATGAGATACCCCATTTGATCTCTTCAATTCAGTATTTTGAAGTTTTAAGTGGCGCTGTTAGGCTGCCGAATTTTTAAGTGGTTCTTCACCCCTCTCGTTTTGAAGTTCTACTTTCATGTCAATTCTTTCAAGTTCCTTTTTGTTATGTTGGGTTATGATATCTATATCTATCATACTGGACTATTATTTTCATATGATGAGAGACCCCATTTGATCTCTTCAATTCAGTATTTTGAATTTTTAAGTGGCGCCGTTAGGCTGCCGAAGTTTTTAGGCGATTCTTTCACCCTTCTCATTCTTTTCAAAGTTCTACTTTCATGTCAAGTCTTTCAAGTTCCTTTTTAATTATGTTGGGGAATTATCTATATATCTATCATAATTAACTCTTATTTTCACATGATGAGAGACCCTATTTGATCTTTTCAAATCATTCTAGTTGAAGTTTAAGTAACGTCGTTAGGCTGCCGAACTTTCATAAGAGAAATCTAATTTTTTTTCTTCCTTCCATGTTTTTCATTTCAAATGGTATGTCGTTGAAATTTAATTACCATGATCATGTATCCTTCTTATTCTGTCCATGTACTATTTTATGGGT
This sequence comes from Viscum album, assembly GCA_963277665.1. Lineage (NCBI taxonomy): Eukaryota > Viridiplantae > Streptophyta > Magnoliopsida > Santalales > Viscaceae > Viscum > Viscum album. The sequence goes on from OY728150.1 coordinate 707,964,842, forward strand.
CATTTATGAATGTTTGACCCATTTTACCTCTCTTTTAATGTCTTCTAAAACCTCAGAACATTGTCGTTATGCTGCAGAATTTCTGTCTCAAAATGTCTATATCTTTTTCTAATGTTCTTTTATTTTATTAAGTGAATACTAAAATATCTTTCTTCTAAAGGGGTATTCACATATATACCAAAATTTTCTATTTTAAATTCTGGGATTTACATACATGAGACCCACCTTCCTTTTCTGTGGGTTTTAAAGTGATATAAAGATCATGTCTTTAAAGCAGTTTTTAAAAAGTTATGATTATGAAATGAAACCCATTTCCTTTATGCTATATGGGTTATTTATGAAATGTTTGATGATGATATATGTGGCTCACATGATAATAAAGTCAAATTTAAGGGTGCGCCCTGATAGCGCTCCAATGCATTGGGTAATGATGTAACCACTAGAGATTACAATTTTCACGATACCTTGGTGAATAACCTTGGTAATTTTAAAATGACACCTTGGGGATGGACCTTGGTGATATGTTCATGATTGTCTATGTTAAATTATGTAGCCACATCTTCAAGTTATGAAATTTTTTTATTTTTATTATGATATGCCTCATGATTTCATTTTCATGCCTTAAAGTTCTTTTCATGACTTTATTGATGTATCTCAAGTTCATATGTAAAATGTTTCACTTGTTTCCCTTGCTGGGCCTTCTGCTCACCCTTCCTTTTGATGTATGTCCCCAGGTTATGGGATGCAGTAATGAGCCTAGGGTGAACATGAGGAGAAGCCTTTCAAGTGTTTAAGAAGAATTTTTTTTTTGTTTCATGTTTTATGTTCCTTGTTTCCAAGACACTAAACCTTAAAGATCCTCAGTTCCGTGTAATGGAATGAAAAGTTATGTTATAAAAAGACGGGATGCTATAGTTGGTATCAAAGGATGGTTTAGTTATTTGTGGAAATTAGGATATGAAAACTCTAGGAGGAACCCTATAGAAAAGTTTAATATAAGAAATCTTCCTGGTATTTTGGTGAGTATTGAGTAAGGGGTTGCCAAGCAAATACATCCCTGTCTGGATACGAGCAGGTAGAGGTGGCTCTGGCACAGATGTACATAGGGGTAAAACCCGAAAACACCACTTTGAGCTAGACTCGAACGGGAACTGGTACACGACAACGGGCCTTGCTGCACTCTTGGTTAAGACACTCCCGGGGGATATGCTTTGGTAAATTCATAAGCTTGGTATGAACCATTGTTAAAGGAACAAAGATAAAATAAAATAAAGGTTCACATAAGAATATATGATCATTCATAACCTAGATGGGAACCTAGGAGATCACAATTTAGGGTATACCTTTCATATACAAGTTATCCTTATATGCTTTCAGTTCCTTTTCATGATTATTAGCTAAGTACTTAAGCCCATAATTATGCTTTCTCTTCTTAGTTAATGGTGGGAAATGGAAGAACATGTTCCGACAACCAATGTGATAGGAAATGCGACGATTTTCGTATTAATATGACAGGGATGATTAGGGGATTAAAATATGATTATTATTTTGGAAGACGTTCATTATTTTGGGAACCATATTTGATCGAGGTAAATAGATTACTACGGTATTTTAATTGAGGAGTAAGTTTGACTTATATTTTGAAGAATCGATGAATTTAAGGTGAACTTATAGTAATTTAGGTTACTTATGGGAATGACTAACCTATCTTGGGTAAAATATGTTTAGGTTAGCTACTTTTTTTATAAGATGTTAGGAGTGGTTGATGTTGTCTGGAGATGAACAATGAAGTTGTTTTGGAAGACTATGTTATCAAATCCTTATTGTATTTGGGTTTCAATCTTAGTTTGGTTTGTTTTGAGGAATTTTAAGGACCGTTATTTATGGAATGGTCTATGATGAACTTTGGGTAGTACCATGGAACTATGATGATTTAAAAGTAGTTTCCATTCCTATGGGATTATTTCTTTTTGAAGAGTTGTTTTACCTTAACCTTTCTGTTTTTGGGATAATGTTTAAAGATAGAAGAAATAGATAGTTAATCTTTTGTAGATTATGTGATTCTATAGAAGATGATTCTTGTGCTTTTATGAGACCAAGTGTTTTTGAATTCTCATCATTTGGAGAAAAGATTAGTGTTGGTGGGGACTTGTTAAAGGATGAAACTCTACTTGAAGTTAGGTATATTTTCTTATGTTTTTGTTCTATGTAGTAAATGAAATCCTCAAAATTATGAAAAGAAACGTAAAACAAAAATGTTGTTGGTTTACGTTTCCTACTAGGTAATCAAAGACCGTTTACACACATCATAAGTTTGGGATTTTCTCATGGTTAACTTTCTCCTAATCATGTTCTCTATCACTCTCCCTCAGAACTTGACCCTTTGTTTTCTCCTCCATGTCCATGTTGTCCTATATGGAACCCTAGTGTGGGTTAACTCGGGTGACCTTTGTACTTCCCTTTCTTTATTTTAAAGTAATAGTTTTACTGACTCCTTTTCCGATGTGGGACTTTCAATGAAATTTCAAAACCCAATTTTAAAATTGCGAGGACTCAATTTCTTAAGGGGGGAAGATTGTAACGACCTGAAATTTTTAAATAAATTTTGTTTCCTAATTTTATGTGTTATTGTTATACTCAACAAAAATGTTTTATTTGATAAACATGATTATAATTAAAATGAGATCAGTGGGTTTTGACTATTATATAACCATCGGTCAATATGACCGCTGTGAACAAAATGTTTTGATTATTGTCTCTAAATATAAGTAATCTTGGTTAATTATTATAGAAAGAAGATTCGATGGCCTCACCTAGTAGTCTTGCACCGATCGAAGCCCATCTAACAGAGCTAGGGAAGGAGGTAGCACCACTGGGCTTTGCTCTGGATCAAATCCAAGCCGAACTTCATCATGTGAAGCTGGAACGGAATCGCCTTCGTGAGAAGTTCAAACTGATAGAAATTACTACTCGGGCAATGTTGACTGAGCCGCCCCAAGCTTCTATCACCCTAGCACACCTTACTCTTCGGTCCTATGCTGGTATTATAAGGGGTTATGTAACGAGACCGTAACAACCTTGTGTAATCCTTGTTTTAAATAAAAATTGGGATTTCTTCTTATGATGAAGTTTATGAATTTTGAAATGACCGGATAAATATAGTATGCATATTTTTGATGAATTTTAGAAAAAGGATATTTTAAATATGTTTATGTAAACCCTAAATAATTAAAAATGTGTAATGATTTTCAAAAAATGGTCTTCTGCAATTATGTTCAGTACTAAATTTAGAGTCTAATAAGATCAACTTTATTTTTGATGAATAGTAAATTATGAATAGTGATTTTATGATTAGGATTAGTAATATGACCAAATGGATTAGTAATCTCACTTAAAGAAAGTTTTAAAATAATCTAGGCACCTTGATTATGTAATGTGATTCAATAAAATAGTTAAATAACGGTTTCATTAATTATTATTCAAGTATTAGTTTTTTCGGGTGAATAGTGTTTTTTAATTAAAAATTTAATTAAAAATAATTAGAAAATTATTTTTATAAAAATGACTTTATTTTTGAACTCAGAGCATCGATATTATGTTATGGTAATTTTTGGGGTTTTTTCTGAAAAAATGAATTTTCGATGAATAGTGTTTTTATTTAAAAATTAAATTAAAAATATTTAGAAACTTATTTTTATAAAATGGATTTCATTTTTGAAATCAGAGCATTGATATTTGGTTAATGTGAAATTTTGGGATTTTTCTGAGAAAGTTGAATTTTCAGTGAATAGTAAAAATACAGTTTTAGGGTTTCGTTATGTTTAATGACATCATAACGGTGTCATGATGATGTCCTGAGATCTTTTGAGGGTTGTCCGGCCAAGGGTGATGAATTATTGTTTTGGGGGCCCCATGTGGCCTAACTCCATGATAAATGACAAGGGAGAGCACATGGGTTTGAAAAAAGCACATGTGAGGTGTCCCTTGGCCATTAATGCCTTGTCCCCTCACTTTCCCTATAAATACCAAGCCCTCCTCTCATCCATTCGACTCCCCACTCATTCCCAACGAATTTCTGGTCTCATTACCTCCCAAGGAGTCCTCTCAAGGTGCCCCCAAGCCCTCAAGGTCCCAACCTTTGAGGTTTAAGAGTTACATTTTAAGGTAAGGGATCCGATCTTTCTCTTTCTTTTCGAGAAATCTCTTTTATGTAATTTCATTTATGCTCCATGTTCAAATGTTAAAGGGTGTTCTTTTATACTCCTCTTACTTCCCTTTTCATGTTCATATAATGAGATATCCCCTCTTACTCTCATTATTTTAGTTTTTTTGATGTTTTAAGTGGCGCCGTTAGGCTGCCGAAATTTTTGTAACGGATTCTTTCTCCCTTCTCATTTTTCAAGATCTATTTTCATGTAAAGTATTTCAAGTTCATTTTTATTATGTTGGGGTATGATCTCTAAATTTATCATACTGATCTTTTATGATCATATGATGAGAGACCCCATTTGATCTCTTCAATTCAGTATTTTGAAGTTTTAAGTGGCGCCGTTAGGCTGCCGAATTTTTAAGTGGTTCTTCACCCTTCTCGTTTTGAAGTTCTACTTTCTTGTCAATTATTTCAAGTTCCTTTTTGTTATTTTGGGGTATGATCTCTATATCTATCATACTGGAATCTTATTTTCATATGATGAGAGACCCCATTTGATCTCTTCAATTCAGTATTTAGAAGTTTTAACTGGCGTCGTTAGGCTGCCGAATTTTTAAGTGGTTCTTCACCCTTCTCGTTTTGAAGTTCTACTTTCTTGTCAATTATTTCAAGTTCCTTTTTTTTATGTTGGGGTATGATATCTATATCTATCATACTGGACTCTTATGTTCATTTGATGAGAGACCCCATTTGATCTCTTCAATTCAGTATTTTGATGTTTTAAGTGGCGCTGTTAGGCTGCCGAATTTTTAAGTGGTTCTTCACCCTTCTCGTTTTGAAGTTCTACTTTCATGTCAATTCTTTCAAGTTCCTTTTTGTTATGTTGGGTTATGATATCTATATCTATCACACTGGACTCTTATGTTCATATTATGAGAGACCCCATTTGATCTCTTCAATTCGGTATTTTGAATTTTTAAGTGGCGCTGTTAGGCTGCTGATGTTTTTAGGGGATTCTTTCACCCTTCTCATTCTTTTCAAAGTTCTACTTTCATGTCAAGTCTTTCAAGTTCCTTTTTAATTATGTTGGGGAATTATCTCTATATCTATCATACTGAACTCTTATGTTCACATGATGAGAGACCCTATTTGATCTTTTCAAATCATTCTTGTTGAAGTTTAAGTAACGTCGATAGGCTGCCGAACTTTCATAAGAGAAATCTAATTTTTTTTCTTCCTTCCATGTTTTTCATTTCAAATGGTATGTCCTTGAAATTTCATTACCATGATCATGTATCCTTCTTATTCTGTCCATGTACTATTTTATGGGTCATTTATGAATGTTTGACCCATTTTACCTCTCTTTTAATGTCTTCTAAAACCTCGGAACATTACCGTTATGCTGCAGAATTTCTGTCTCAAAATGTCTATCTCTTTTTCTAAAGTTCTTTTATTTTATTAAGTAAATACTCAAAGATCTTTCTTCTAAAGAGGTATTCACATATATACCAAAATTTTCTATTTTAAATTCTGGGATTTACATACATGAGACCCACCTTCCTTTTCTGTGGGTTTTAAAGTGATATAAAGATCATGTCTTTAAAGCAGTTTTTAAAAAGTTATGATTATGAAATGAAACCCATTTCCTTTATGCTATATGGGTTATTTATGAAATGTTTGATGATGATATATGTGGCTCACATGATAATAAAGGCAAATTTAAGGGTGCGCCCTGATAGCGCTCCAATGCATTGGGTAATGATGTAACCACTAGAGATTACAATTTTCACGATACCTTGGTGAATAACCTTGGTAATTTTAAAATGACACCTTGGGGATGGACCTTGGTGATATGTTCATGATTTTCTATGTTAAATGATTTAGCCACATCTTCAAGTTATGAAAAAGTTTTATTTTTATTATGATATGCATCATGATTTCATTTTCATGCCTTAAAGTTCTTTTCATTACTTTATTGATGTATCTCAAGTTCATATGTAAAATGTTTCACTTGTTTCCCTTGCTGGGCCTTCTGCTCACCCTTCCTTTTGATGTATGTCCCCAGGTTATGGGATGCAGTAATGAGCCTAGGGTGAACATGAGGAGAAGCCTTTCAAGTGTTTAAGAAGAATGTTTTTTTTGTTTCATGTTTTATGTTCCTTGTTTCCAAGACACTAAACCTTAAAGATCCTCAGTTCCGTGTAATGGAATGAAAAGTTATGTTATAAAAAGACGGGATGCTATATACATCACTCCCACACCCCTAGACAACCCTTCCACACCCCTAAAACAGATCAAAAAGTTACCAAAAACAATACCAGAACCCCCTCACCCCACTAGACATCCCCCACCACACCCCTGGACACCCCCCCCCCACACACACACCCTTGGACTGCCCGCCCACCCCCTGGACTGCCCCCAACACCCCTGGACAACCCCCCCCCCCACACCACCCTCCTAGACATCCCCCCCCCACACCCCTGGACTTCCCCACCACCCCCTGGACAACCCCCCACACCCCAAGAAAACCTGCCACCCTCCTGGACACCCCCACACCCATGGACTGCCCCCCCCACCCTCCTAGACACCCCCCCACCCTCCTAGACACCCCCCCCCCCCCCCACACACACACACCCGGACTTCCCCCATCCCCCTAGACAACCCCCCACACCCCTAGACAACCCCCCCCCCCCACACCCTCCTAGAACCCCCCCCCCCCCACACACACACCCATGGACTGCCCCCCCTCCCACCTCTATAACTTCCCCCCACCCTTCTGGACACCCCCACACCCCTAGACTGCCCCCACCCCCACCCCGTGGACAGCCCCCCCCCCCCCCCCCCACACACACACCCCTAGACTGCCCCACCCCCCAAGACTACGCCCCAATCTCCTGGACACCCCCCAATACCCCTGGACAGCCCCCACCCCCTGAACGGCCCCCCACACCCCTGGACATCCCACCCTCCAGGACCCCCCCCCCCCACACCCCTGGACTTCCCCCCCCACCCTCGTGACTGCCTCCCAACATCCTGGACACCCCCCCCCCCACACACACACCCTTGGACTGCCCCCCACCCTCTGGACACCTCCCCCCCCGGACACCCCCACACCCCTGGACTGCCCCCCCCCTACCCCAGGGATTGCCCACCGCACTCCTGGACACCCCCCCCCCACACACACACCCCTGGACTTCCCCCACCCCCAGGATAGCCCCACACGCCCATGGGAACCCCCTCACCCTCCTGGACACCCCCGCACACCCCTGGACTAACCCCCACCCTCTTGGACACCCCCCACACCCCGAGACTACACCCCCCCACCCCCTGGACTGCCCTCCACAAACCTGGACAACCCCCCCCCCCCACCCTCCTGGACGCCCCCACACCCCTGGACTGCCCCCCCCCCCCCACACCCCTGGGACCCCCCCCCCCCTCCTGGACCCCCCCCCCCCCCCCGCACAACTAGACTACCCCCACCCCACCCCCGAGACTTCCCCCCACCCTCCTAGACATCCATCTGCACCCTTGGACTGCCTTCCCCCCCCCCACCCCTTTTACATCCCCCACACCCCTGGAAACCCTTCCCCCTCCCTCCTAGACACCCCCCACACCGCTGGACTACCCCCCCCCCCCCCTCACACCCCTGGACTCCCCCCCCCTTACCCCTGGGACTACCCCCCACACCCGTGGACACCCCCTAGACATCCCCCCACTCGCCTAGACATCCCTCCCACCCTCCTGGAAACCCTCCCACCTCACATCACTGGACAGCCCCCACTACACCCCTGGACACCCCCCCCCTCCAACTTACTAGACACCCCCAGACCAAAACCCGACCAAAACCAGACCAGAACCCCCCCCCCCCCCCCACCCAACTGGACAGCCCCCACCACACCCCTAAACACCCCCCCCCCACACACACACACCCCTCGACTACCCCCCCCCCCCACACCCTAGACAGCTGGTGTTGGGAGAGGAGGCGTCGCCATCCCTTGGGGGGCACGCCCCTGGAAGGTACTCATCACTCCCACATGAGAAGCTTCAGCTATCAAAACGTTTCACATGTGGGAGTGATGAGTACCTTCTATCAGCGTTCATCCCCCCAAGGGATGGCATCGTCTCCTCTCCCACCCCCTAGACTACCCCACCCCCATCCCCATGGGCATCCTCAACCCCCCCCCCCCAAACACTGTACATCACTCCCGCACCCCTGGAAACCCCCATCACCCCACATGACACCCCCACACCCTGGGACACCCCCTGGACACCCTCCCCCACTCCCCTGGACAGCCCTTCCAGCCTCCTGGAAACTCTCCCACCCCCCTGGACTCCCCCCCCCCACTCTCAAGGACACCCAGGATACCCCCCCCACCCACACACACACCACCGTATAGCCCTCCCACACCCATGGACCCCCCCCCCCCACCCCATTGAACACCCCCCACACCCTTGGAACCCCTCCCCCCAGACCAGAATCCATACCAGAAAAACCAACAAAAGTAGACAAAAACAAGAAGTACAGAAAAAATAAACATTCACATAAATAACATTCAAAACATACAATGTCAACATAAAAAAAACTAAATCCATCCTAAACGACTACCAAATACACAATTACAATGACAATATTCAAAATTACATTTTACAATACAAACAACTAAAATTCAATGAAACCTGTAAAATAATTTGACCATTCCACTCGTAAGTGTTTGACATATTGAGAACTATAGGGTTGAGGGTTATCAAATGGCTATAAATTAAAAGGATAATAGTTAACGTGTATAATGAATAAATCAAATGAAATATAATGGAAAATTTTAAAAGCAAATCTTACCAGGTAAATGTTCACAACTGTCCCAGTTATTTTCATTTCATACATAAATCTTAACATATAATATGCACATTCGATGATGCCTTGTTGTTCATGAAACATCAGTTTGAATGAGTGTAAATTCAATATATTATTATTATGTAATAAATCCAAAAGTACAAATTATAAATGGATATTTACCTTTGCATTTACATATTTGATCTTCACACTCCTTTTCTTTGTGTTTTTTCGAAAGTAGACGCATCCCCTGTTAGAAAATAATACGAATGGGAAAAATTTAAAATTCATTATAATATATAAAACTATTGATAAATTGAAACTTAATTTTCCAACATTTTCTTAAAACTTTCCCACACATCACCATGGACAGAGCAGATCTAATAAACTGTCCTCTCTCTTGGGAAAAACCCCTAACATCCAATGATCAATAATAAAAGAATATTTAAGATTAGTGGTTTTTTATGTTAAAAGATAATGAACTCTTTGAGAGAGATGTGTTTCATACCTCTCACAAAAAGGCATCATCCAACATTGTGTGACTATATTTTGTTCAAGTATTTCAGCAATATAAAGCATTTTTTATTCCTCATCCAATGCACATGCTTCAGGGGAAATCAAATGCGGGTCTATGAACACATATATATCTGTTCGCTCATTCTTCTCACAAATTTTATAAAAATAGCTAATAAAAAAATAAATAAACATACATTTTTAATAAATATAACATAGGGAAAAGGTTTTAAGACTTACATGGAAAAACTTTTCACCATGTTGATGCCCAACTTATCTCCAGTAACAAGCTCCATGATATTAGTTTTCACAATCCCCACAGTTATTGCACGTCCACAAACATGTGCTTCCATTGGAAACTCATAATGATCTGCCAAAAAATTTGAATATCTTGAAAATCTGTCAAAACTACTAGAATATATATCTGATGTCATATCCATTTGTCTTTGTTGTTGTCTATACATTATTTCTTTACCTTTGAAATATTCCTATAAAAATAAATAGAAAAATATATCAGTTTTCAAATGATAAAACAAATTTAATAAAAAAATAGAAGATATAACATATATACCTCTATGGTAATGAGTCGAAGATGTCTGGATAGCCAAATTAAAAAATTTCTAATACTATGTCCAATCGTCCTCACCTCATCCGTAGGTAATGGTACTCGAGCTGATCTATCTATACTATCCTATACAGTGACCCTCTGATTCTATACCTCTAATTGTTGATGATTAACTGTATCTCCTATACAATATACCAACCCATATGAAACTATATGATGTTGAGGATCATCAACATACAACTCGCAATAAGTAGGAAGTTTCGGCGGAGGAGTAGGATAAAAAATGGGGTACGCAGGCTAAGGTGGGGGAGTGGGAGCCACAGGCAGAGGTGGAGGATAAATAATGTGGTCTGCAGGGGGAGGTGGAGGAGTGGGAGCTGCAGTCTGAAATTGTCTTTGCATGTTTACAAACATAGACTGTACCGACGCTCTAATATTTTTCCTCCATCATCGCATTAATATTATGAACTTCAGCTTCCATGGATTCTATTTTTTTTATAAACACCTAGATCATAAGTAGTTTAAGAACACGGAAACACTCTTCTTACCGATACACCTTTCGGATATCCTCGTACACGACCAGGATGTTCGGGAATTCCCAATGCTACAGATAAAATATCTTCCCTCCCAGCAGTTGTAAATACCCCCAGTGATCTCTTCTTCTCAAGAGAATCCATTATTAATTAATTGAACATTTTGGTAATGATTGACATTATATGAAAAAAATAGTTAACTTAAATAAATAAAATAGATGTCTTACAATCCTCTCAGCTACGAATCTCGAATATTCCGAAATATGTTTCCCTTTTTCCCATCTGATCTCTCTTCCATTTTTCTTGTCTAGATGGAGGGGATGGAGGGTCCACGTCTCCAGAGCTTGAAGACTCAACTGTTAGTTTTTGTAATTTTTCGGCCATCATTTGTTCTTCTAATAATCTATACCCTCCCCGAGATAAAATATCAGGGTATACATTTTTAGATTGGATCTCCTGATGAGATTTCCTTGTTTGATGTAAATTAAGAATAAAAAATCATTAGCAAAACATTAATCAGATAATTTATATAAGAATGCTTATAAAAGTTTACATTGCCCTTAACAAAAATGAATCTTTTCTTCTACTTTCAACAAACATTTTCTATGTGTCTTCATATATGAAAGGATATATATGACATGGATTTTCATGACTCCTATGAACAAAAATGAAATCAGATGTGAGGGTTGATTTGAAATCCCTCCATCTCCTGGAATCCATCGATAAAAATTTCATCCTGACTCCTCGAGTGTCAGGAATATCAAATTTCATCTGATAAAGAAGAGGTTAAAAATATTATATATACTAGAAACATTTAAATAATAGGAAAACAATAGTGAAAGATCTTACCAAAATATTCTCCCACAACTAAGATATTATCTCTTTCTCCACACTTCTCCAGTCATCATACAAAATGATTACTTTTCTCTTACCCTGAGTTGATACAAAACATTTAAAATATTTTTCATTTGGACCCCTAGGAATATCATCCTCATCAAACTCAATGAGTATCCTCTGATCTTACGTACAGGAAAGTGATAATTTTGGTAAACGTGTGCACCCACGTTTACCAACTCTTGAACTCTTTGTCGTAATAGGTTCACATGAGGAAGATTGGGGAACATCAAGAGGAGCATGTGAATGTTCCTCCCCAAAGGTATGACCAATATTCTCATCTCCATAATCATGTGGTTGATCAACATAATGATCTTTCATTATCCTTCAAATCAAAAAACAAACAAACATTAGTTCAGAAATATACAAATTCAAATATTTTAATACTACTGTAATTAGAAAATAGAAAATTGTACTAAGTTACGTAATAGTAAACATGGTTAATATAGTAAGCATGTTAAACAGTGGTAAAGATGGTCAAGATGGTAAACATGGTAAACATGGTAAAGTAATTTTCACTGAACAAAAATAATAGATATATAATTTATGTAATGGTAAACATGATAAAGTAAACTAAAAAAATTAAAACATTGTAAACCTGGTAAACATGGTAAATTAATTTTCCTTGAACAAAAATAATAGATATATAATTTATGTAATGGTAAACATGATAAAGTAAACTAAACAAAAACTTATACTTATTTTTTTAATACATGTTTTAATAAATAAAAAACTTACAATTTCTAACATTTTATGAAAATAATAAATTTAAACAAGAAATAAACAAATGTTACCTGTAATTTTAGGAATCTACAAATGGATTGTTTTCCCAAATTCCTTCATCATGATTGTTCCTTATAGCACAAACTATGTCTTCAACATGCTCATCATTTTGTTTTGTTAACCTTTCCATAGAAGTAGGGATCTCACATAAATCAGCATCTTCAGAAAGTTTATCCTCACCAGCATATTTTTTTCCCTTGTAAAAAAAGCCCACAACATATCTGATTGATCTACTACATAGAAAATTTGTTTTGCATGTGTTGCCATTATAAAAGAATCACCTGTGTCTTCCAATCTGTTCAAATTAACAACTGTAATTCCAAATTCATTGTATAGGACACTTTTGTTACCAATAAACCATTTACAGTTAAAAACAGGAACATTAATTTTAAATTAATCAACCCCGCATATGTCTTCAATCACATTATAATATTCACTTGATGTAGAAATTGGGTTTTTGTCCTTAGCACTCAAAAAATGCATTGCTTCTGCAAACACCAATACACCACTATTTGAACTGCACTTCTATTTTCCTAAGCTTTCATATGATATGTATAGACATTAATTTCATAATGGGACCCTGCTATCACATTTAAACATGGACCGCCCACTATCCATTTTAATGTCTCGGATACATTTGATCTAACAATCAAGGTCTTTTTAAACCAAGACAAAAATGTTTTGTTTTTCTCATTCAAAATCCACATTTCTTTCTTCTTTGGATGACATTATTTCAACTCATTAATATGTAATGTGATATACGGTTGAGCATCAGTTATGTTATTGAAGATGTATGATTCTAACTTCTTTATATGTTCAGCTAAAAACAATTTGACTTTGAAGCCATGAATCCCATTTCCTTCATTATTAACTCATTCATGGAGAGATGGAGGCAAACCTATGTGCTACACCACAACCAAGTAGCTCGTACAAAACTCTGCAACCTCCTCAAAAATATACTTTTCAATAATAGAGGCTTCAGGTCGATATGAATTCTTAATATACCCCTTCAATATTTTCATATATCTTTCAAAAGGGTACATCCAACTAATATATATAGGTCCACAAAGATTTATTTCTCGAACCAGATGAATCATTAAATGCACCATTATATCAAAACAAATTGGAGGAAAACACATTTCCAATTGAAAAAGTATAAAAATTTCATCCTTTTCCAAAATGTTCAAAGCATTCAAATCAATCCCCTTTTTAAAAATTGAATTGAAAAAATAACACAACTTTATTATAGTCTTTCTGACATGGATGGTCAATATATTACGCAATGCAACTGGTAGAAGTTGTTGCAACATGACGTGACAATCATGAGATTTCATACCTATCAACTTCATATCCTTTAATGAGACAAAAAAAATTCATTTGAAGAATAACCTTGAGGCACATTGATATCATTAATACATTTACAAAAGCTAATTTTCTACCTCTTTGATAATGTATGACAAGTCGGGGGATGAGATGTTCGTCTTCCATTAGGATTGGGAGCTAACTCCAAACGTATTCTCATTGATAGTAAGTCTAATCTTGCATTCAACCCATATTTTGTCATTCCTTTAATATCTAACAATGTTCCAATCAAGCTATCATAGATATTCTTCTCCACGTGCATGACATCAATATTATGTTTAACTTCTTGATATCTCCAATATGGTAGCTCAAAAAATATTGACTTTTTTTTCCAAATATGTCTATCATTACCATATTTCTGTGTCTTTCCCAATGTCACATCAGGGTTTTTCACCCTCTCAAAATACAGATCCGGGGAAAACAGTTTTGATGCAATATCAAATTCTTGTGATCCATTGAATGCCTTTTTTAGTCTTCTTTAAGAGTGATCCATAGGTAAAAACTTTCGATGGACCATGTACAATGTTTTCCTCCCATGTTTCAATTGACAATATGATGTCTGTTGTTCGCAAATTGGACATACTTTATTCCCTTTAACACTATATCCATACAAATTTCCATATGCAGGGAAGTCATTTATAGTGGAAAAAATCACTACATGCAGCTGAAAAGATTCCATTTTATAAGAATCATACACCCTATAACCATCCTCCCATAAAAGGTTCAAATCATCAATCAACGGTGACAAGAAAACATCAATATCATTTTTGGGTTGCTTCGGACCAAAGATCATTATACTTAACATGACATATTTACGCTTCATACAAACATCAGGAGAGAGGTTGTAAATTACCAATAAAACAGGCCATGAACAATGTGTTCTACTGAGGGTTAGGTATGGATTCATTCCATCTGTGCACAACCATAGTATGAGATTTCTAATTTCATTTCCAAATATATGATACTGCTCATCAATTTTCTTCCATTGTGAACAATCAGCTGGATGACTTATTTTTCCATCACGTAACTGCTCATTATCATGCCATCTTAACCTTTTTGCATCATGTGAATTAGCAAATAAATGTTTGAAATGATGAATTATAGTAAGATACCAAAATACCATTGAAGGGATCTTTGTAATCTCTATATTAGCCTGTGATTTTTATTTCACCTTATACCGTGATGTCCCACATTTAGAACACTCTGAAAGAAATTCATATTCTTTCCTATATATCATACAGTCATTCGGACAGGCATGTATTTTCTTGTATCCCAATCTCATCAGGCATAATATTTTCTTGGCCTTATAATGTGAATATAGAAGATCATTATCTTTTGGAAGAATTTATTTCATCAATTGTAGAAGCTTTGTAAAACTTCTGTCACTCTATCCATGTTTTGCCTTCAGGTTAATCAATCTTAACACCTCCAACAAAACCGTAAAATCTGTACAACCAGGATATAATGGTTTTTCAACATCACCATATAGATGTGGAACTGTCGGTTCTATCTCAATTTGTTTTTCGGAAATATTGAGAATCATTTCTTCAATTCCATTGGAGTCACCATCTTGTGATTCATCATCATTAGTGACATTCCGTCCAGTTTTACCCTGCCAAATCCAGGGGCTGTAACTCAGATTAAAACCATGAAAAATCAGATGATCTTTTATCTCTCTAAATTTCAACTTCTTCATATTCTAACATTTCAGGCATGGATAGAAAAAAATGTCACTACTTGGAACATTTCGTTTAGTAAATTCCAGAAAAGCATCAACACCTTCTTCACATTCATTGCTCATTCGATGTACCGTAATCCAACTTTGAGGCATTATTACCTATAAAGAATATCAAAATTATACATCATTTTAAGATAAGACAAATATATGTTTATATGAAAAAATTCATAATTTGAATGTAAAATAATTTTGAAATATAAAACAAATCTATGAGTATTTAGCAAAATATGCTTCAATATGATTTTAAAAAGAAAATATAGTCAGATATAACAGTTTTAAATTCATCTTGGATCCTTTCTTGTTAAGGTTCAAAATGAATACATCCTGGTGAAGCTGGATAACAAATTCACCCTTCCGTAAAAAAGAAATATGAAGTATAAATATTAAAATATGTATTCATTAACTACTGAAAATTAAACAGATCCTAACGGTTTGGAACCTCTGGACATCCCCCCACCCCTCTGGACAGCCCCCCCCCCCAACCCCCTGGACACCACCCCCACCCCCTAGACATCACCCCCACCCCCTTAGACACCACCCCGACCCCATGGACACCCCTACCCCCTTGGACAACACCCCCAACCCCTTGGACACAAACACCCACCCCCTTGGACACCACCCCCTGGACACCCTCGGGACACCACCGCCCACTTGGATAGCCCCCCACCCCCTTGACACCACCCCACATCCCCATGGACACCCCCTTGACACCACCACCCCCTTGGACAGCCCCCCCCACCCCCCCTATGGACAGCCCCCCTCACCCCGTGGATAGCCCACACCCCCTTGGGCACCCCACACCCCTCTTGGACAGCACCACCCACCCATACCCCCTTGGACACCCCCCAACCCCCTAGACACCCCCAACCCCTAGACACCACCCCCACCCCCTGAACACCACCTCCCCCTTGGATAGCCCCCCACCCCTCTGAATAGCCCCATCCCCCCCCCCCACCCCCTGGATAGCCCCCCACCCCTCTAGATATCCCCCACCCCCTTGGACACCCCCACCCGTCCTTATAACCCTAGAAAACATTTATTACTATTAAAACTTCAATTTAAAAATGAATAAACATCCCTACTAATAGAAGTAATGATGGAGAAGAAGAAGTGGATAAAGAATAAAAAAATAAACAAAGAATAAAGGAATAAGAACATGGAATAAGTAACTTATTTAAGGAAATTCCATGGAATCCAAGAAAACCATGGGGCCTCCAATGGTTTATATAAATTAGAGAAAATGAAGTAACCCTGAGAATCAAATCAAATTTAAAATAAAAAATCAGTTGGAGAAAATCACAGTGTAAAGCCTATCATCACGACATAATGGGGTCAGGATAACTACGCATCTTTGAAAACCCCGACATGGTCTCCCCCATAACCCATAATTTTCTCATAGTCAATGAGTGGTCAAAATATGTATAACCAAATAGAATCATATTGAAACACCCCTCATCTTTTCATAATGCTTTTATCCCTAAAAATCATAGTGTAAACCTCAAACATAGACTGTACCAACCCCCTTGGACACCACCCCCCATCCCCTTATGGAACACTAATAAATTATAGCCTAATATCCAAGAACCAATATAATTATAATGTCATAATATCACAACCCACAATGCAATAGTCAATCCTAACTGACACTTATCCCCCACCCCCTTAGACACCACCCCCCCACCACACCCCCTTGGACACCCCCTGGACACTACCACCCACTTGGACATCCCACCCCTGGACACCACCCCCACCCCCTCGGACACCCCCTCGACACCACCACCCCCATGGACATCCCCCACCCCTATGGACACCCCCACCCCTGGATAGCCCCCACACCTCTAGACACCCCCCACACCCCCTTGGACACACCCCACCCCTCCTAGAAACCACCCCCACCTTTACCCCCTTGGACACCCCCTAGACACCCTCCCAACCCTCTGGACACCCCCTAGACAACCCCCAAAACCCTCTAGACCCCCCCCCCCCCTTCGAAACCCCACCCCCTTGGACCCCCCCCCCACACACACACCCCCCTGGACCCCCCCCCCCCCCCCCCACCACCACCACCACCATAGACACCCTGGACACCCCCCCCCCACCCGTTGGACAGCCCCCCAACCCTCTGGACTCCACCCCACCCCCCCCCCCCCCCACCCCCTTGGACACGCCCCCCCCCCCCCCCCCCACCCACCCCCTTGGATAGCCCCCCCCCCCCCCACACACACACCCCTGGACTCCCCCCCCCCCCACCCTGAACCCTCTAGACAGCCCCCCGAACCCTCTAGACATCCCCCTACCCCCTGGACACCACCCCCACCCCCTTTGACATCCCCCGCACCCACTTTGGACACCCCCACCCCCCTTGGATAGCCCCTTCACCCCCTAGACACCACCCCTACCCCCTTTGACACCCCCACCCAACTGAACAGCCCACCCAACCCCCCTGGACACCCCACCCCTTGGAAACCCCCTATACACGCACACACATATGATAGAACACAAAAAAATCGTAAACTTTCATGATAACACTTCCATAGGTTTATTTTACCAGAAAAGAATTTATCATGGTATAGATGAACACTATGAAACTAACCATGATTACAAGAACAAATAAAAATAACATCTCAACAAATTTGTTTAGGACATCACCGAAAAAAACTGAAAAGAAGTCGTGTGAGGCATACTTCGGTGTTGTGAGTCAACCTGATAGATATGATAAGTATAAATATAAAAGATTGATGTTGGTAAAATGAGGCTAGAGGACATGACTTCGACGAATCGATTCTAGGTTTTCTGCGTGAGAGAGATAAGTCGCTGGTCGCCCAATCGAAGAAAACAGAATGACTAAATATAGGGTGCAATAAATCATTTAAAAGATTTATCACGTCGGTTATTTAATAACCATCATGATAAAATATTTTTTTAATGTTTATAATATCCATTATTTAATAACCTACATAGAAAAAAATTTATCACGTCGGTTATTTGATGACCAACGTGATATATGTTGCTTCATACCGACGTGATAAATTGTTGATATTGGCTTTATCACGTCGGTTTTTTTATAATCGACATGGTAAAGTTCCAAGCTTCCCTTTATCACATTGGTTATTTAATAACCACCGTGATAAAGCATTGATCTTTCCTTTATCACATCGGTTATTCTATAACTGATGTGATAAAGCGCACCAGATTAGATTTGCACGTCGGTTATACAATAACCAACGTAAAAATGATAATCTATGTATATTTGACGTCGGTTATAAAATAACCGATGTAAAATATGGATCATGATCGATATACCACGTCGGTTATAAAATAACTGACTTAATATATCGATCATTATAGCTTTGCATGTCGGTTATATATAACCTCTATGAAAAATGCTGACATGTTAAACGTTTTTTCCACTACTGACTTTTCTCTAAAATCATTAATAAAATTAATATATCTTCATGTGTGTGTGTACTACCTCCACCATGAATTATGTGCTATATTTTCCATCATCACCATAAATAGTTGGTTCAAAAAAGTTATTTAATTAAATAATTTGATATTTATTGCTCTTTTAATATTACTTTATGATAATATATGAAATATATAAGTAATAAAATTGATAAATGGATATATTTTATTTAAATCTTTTAAATGTAATTATAAAACAATGTGATTTAAAATTATCTAATGACTTATTGATTCAAGGATTACATAAGAGGGTTTTGTCTCAAAATTTCCTTTATTGAGACATGTTTTATTTTATGTACATATTTTGGTTCCAATGATGTGTATACTACCAATTAGTGTTATAATTTAATTAATTATCATTATGAATTTTATTTTAACTTCAAATTCTTTGAATCCCCATTTCAATGGGTTTTTAAAAGTTTTATTCTTAAGTCCTAACAGATCCTCTGAACCACCCCAATACCTTTTGGTCACATCTTCTCTTTATTTTCACCAATTTTTCATTATATTATTCTCAATTATATAATCTATATTATATATATGTGGTATATTTACATATATAACTAGATTAATTTAACATTCCTTTTTTATGAAAGTACATTTTTAAGTTGCCTTCGATGTTTTCTTTTTTAAGTGAACCCAAATCTTAATGGAACATCCTTTTTTCTATAATCAATAAATTATCACCCCAATAAAATATTTTAGTCTTTATTTTTCTAAAAACTTTTTTTATTTCAGGAAAACCCTTTTTATTTAAATTTTATTTTAAATAAAACATTTTTCCTTTTTCTTTATTAAAGGTTCCTTCACTCATTTTAGAAAGAATCACCTAAGATGATCTTTTTATTCATAACTACATATATATTAATAATTATTTTATAAAATGACTACTTGTGTTCAATACCTATAAATTTTCTTATTAAAAAGGAATTTCGAAATTAATTTTATTCCAACAAATCATTGGAATCCATATGATAATGATATTGTTTATACATTAAGAAAAGATTATAAAACCCAATTTATTCGCATTGGTTTTATCATGCTTGTGATTTAGGTATGGTTTCCTTTTATTTTTTGGAACACATAAGCCTGTACAAATTATGATTAAGTCCATAATAATTTATGATAGATGGATCCATTATTTCCCACAAAATAATTGGTTAATGCTAATGTCTTATGAGATTTCATGAATGTTATACAGGTGGTTAGCTTATGCATAATATGTATGGTGAAAGGGAAGTTAGCCAAATGAAAATATGTTTGTTAAATGGGTAATTATCCTAAAAACACTATTTATAGTAAATGGGTGGTTGTACTAAGAACTCTATATTATTATAGTGGTTAGATTGTTCATAAGATGATTATAATAGTGGCTAGCCTATATTAAGATTCCCGAGAAATAAACCTTGAAGTAAGCTGATAATGTCATTCTTTATAATGTTTCTACATACTTATAATTCCATTATATTATGCTTCCATTTCCAAATTTCTAGGTTTTCATTATTTTTATCATTATTATAATCATATCATGTTATGCCTCCTGACTCTAATATTATTCTTTATTTCCATGTTAATGACCTTATTAGGTGTTTTATCTCACCCATTTCCCTATAGATTTTCCATAGGGTATCCTACATTGTTTTTGAAGATCAATGGAAGTTAGTAGCACTATATGGGGTTTTAAATAAATATATTAATTTTTTAAGATGATGTATTTTCATATAAATTCTACCCAAAAACTATAACTCTATATCCTTGGCATGTATGTTGGTAAATTTTCTTATAATACTTGAATTAAAGTGTTTTTAATTCTTGGATTGCTATATATTAACATAAATATTTATTAGTTATTTTACTAGTATAGAATTTAGATTTTTTATATCTTTATATTGTTATAAATTTATTAATCAAATTTTATGTGATGGATTTTAATCACTAACTGAGTGTACTCTATCCCCTACTCCACAAGATGGGATTTTCCCTCAACTTCTTATACACTCTATCTTTCATGGATGGGATGGGTTTTAAGAGTTTCTTACCTCTAGCCTAACATAGATACTAGGATATTCCAATGTAGGTAAACCCTGGTATGTTTTGTTAGGGATCATCCATGTATATAGAATTTCTTGTTGTATCCAATTTTGATTCTTGTTTTATATCACTGCTAGTTTGTAGTTATGCTATGTTTCTTAGAGTATAAAATTTTTACTGTATAAATAGTTTTACTGTATATTTATATAAATTAGTGGAAATATTTATGTATACACATGTTAAGTTATTATTGTTTTGTGAAATCATTGGTGGTTTTTAACTAATTATTATTGGATCACAACCCACATGGACACCACAGTGGACATAAAACCAATATTTTTTTGTGTTTCAAGTATAATATGTACTTTAGGGTCTTTATTTATCCTTGTACTGATCTATTTGTATATGGATATAGTGGGATGCATTACTACGTCAGCTTTAGTGCTATTAGAGTTGTTTGGATGTTTCTTTTGGAACTTCACCACTTACACTTACCTTATCAATGGAATTAGGCTCTAGTTATACTTCTCGCTTATTTATTATGTTGGAATTTTTCTTTCTATCATTGGTTTGTCTATTATGCATTCATAAAGTGGGTCATGATCTATTTACTTTCCTATTCATCTTTATTTCTTATCTAGTTTGAAATATATTATCAAGTTTATTTTGGAAAAAAATTTAAACAGATTATTCATACCATATTTCTAGTAGAATCCAACTATTAATCATAATCAATGTGGGTAAACCATTCCATAATTTATACCTTAATCCCATGATGCTGGCCAGTATCACTAGGGTTTACAGTAACTCCTTGGGTAATTGTGTGCATGATTCTAATTCCATAATTGTATTTAAGTAATATATGTTACAAATTAGTATCAATTTAGTATT
Organism: Viscum album; assembly: GCA_963277665.1. Lineage (NCBI taxonomy): Eukaryota > Viridiplantae > Streptophyta > Magnoliopsida > Santalales > Viscaceae > Viscum > Viscum album. Next base: position 707,986,598 of record OY728150.1, read on the forward strand.
CTAAATATATCTAGGATTTATAATTTCAAGGTTTAGATAAATTCTAATATATTTGGGACTTGATGAGTACCCCTTAAAAAAGTCATGAACCTATTTATAGAGGAATATCGAGTTACTAGTGAATATTCATGTACTCAATAAGCATTATTGATTAAATTTAGTGTTTATTTTTTTTATTGTGTTTGATGGATAGGAAATCGAGATTTTCATTTAGGACTCACCTGGTAGTCCACCTTTATTTTGGGCTCATTAATCATTTTAACATCAATAGATGGATACACGTAAGATGTTATTCATTATTGCATAATTTACTATGATTTTTATACTGTAATTAGGACTAAAACGAGTTTTTACTAACTGAAACCATGATAATATATATATATATATATATATTAGTGATGACTATATTAATATGAAATGACAATTGATTCCTTTGATTGAGATGGGTATGGCTCTTTTTTCTGATAGCTTGTTATCATTATTCACTACTTTATTAGTTTAAGAAATACTATTCTTTCTGGTAACTCTTTTCTATTGGGCATGCTAATTTCATATATCTTAAATTTTTCTGCTCGATCTGGTATAGATATATTATTTAGTCATATTTATAACATATTTAATATATTCTCCTTAATTAATATATTATATTGGAGCTTATAATTGTTCAAAGACTTTTTTTGTTGTTTCTTATTTAAATTATCAACTTACATTATTTTCTATTGTACTGTATATTTATTATTACTTGTAAAATATCTACTTATAGGATTTTTTATAAATATTTATGAATAAAACATGTTAATATTTTCTGGTAGGTTAAGCTTAAAAGGGAACTTTTATTACACGGTATGAATGAAAAAAGGGTGTCTAATAATGTTATCAAGTATAGGATATTATTTAAAATGTTTTATTTCCAAAATAGATAACTTGATTTGATATAAGTATTTCAAAATGAGGTTATAATTCCTTCAAAAAATTGTCCTTTCAAAACTGAATTTCAATTTTAAATTTGGAAGTGGGATAAGTTATAGTAGAAAAAAATTTAACCATTTATGTGTTTTAAATTGGGTATGTGAATTTAAAAATGAAAATAATGATTTTAAAAATAAAACGAGAATAAAATATGGAAATTTAATTCATTTTGTATTGAAATGGATTGGATTTTTTTTTGAATTTAACATGTAATCTATTTACCTTTAAAAAATCATGATGTTTCTTGTTAAAAGAAAAGTAAACTAGGTATTTTATATAAAACAAAAGTCTTATAATGGATTGTTTCTATAAAATATTTCACATTAATAAATAATTCAATATTTGATAGTTAACTAAAAAAATTTATTTTAGTAAAAAAATTAGTAAATGTATCTCTTTGTGAAACTAAATCATAACAACATGTCAAGTATAGATACCCCTAGTATAATTATATGGTTAGGAGTTATATAAATTGTATTTATAATAGTTGATGGTAGTTATGATGATGTAAGAATAATGTTATATAATTTTGAAATGAAATCTCTTGGGTTTTAATATCTTATTCTTCCATTAGGAGTCACACATTGGAAACGTGGTGGATAAATGTGCTATGTGAGCTCTGACGATTGTCGATATGAAATTTTTTTAGTTTTTTTGCATGATTTGGATATGGTATTAGAGTTTTCAATTATAAATTATTTGAATATTTATAATATAGGTTTTTGTGTGTTTGGATAATGTATTGGGAATATGGTTATAGTTTAGTGATTTGGGACTCAAAATTAGTTCTTTTTTGTGGTTTTTGATGATTTTGGAGTAATGGATCATGAATTTAATGGATCATTAAGTGTATTTATTAGTGTCTTAAAATATAGTGATTTTTTAGGTAAGAATCTATTGGGACCATAGAGGCATGAGAAGTCATATAGTAATGATTTTTATCATCTTGTGACCCAGCTACAATGACTTAAGGTCTTTGGGGTGACTTTTGGCAGGTTTAAGTATGATCCTATTATAATTTTTATTTTGGATGAGGGTTCAATTTTCATTTCGAGATTCAGATATGATATTGGGTTTTTTAGAATGGATTCTTAGATGTTGTGTATACATTTAATAGTTAAAATGGGTTCTTGGGAGTTCAGTTGTCTATGGGGTGGCTCCACCTATAGTCCAAAGACTGTATCTTGTCCCAGGTACATGGTGTAGGATACATGGTACCTCAAAGCCTAATGAAAACCTAGGAATTCATGGGATTCCTACTAGTTTCCAAATGAACCAAAAATGGAAACATAGTGGCATATCTAATATTTTATATCAAAATATAACCCATTTCATATTTTCACCCATATTCATCAATATAAACTTTGGGTATCCTTTAAAATCACTCATTCCTTACTAGTCAGATCTCCCCTTTAAAGTTCTATTAGGATTATCTTCACCCACCTACATTCCATAAAAAATTTTATAGTAGGTTTCCAGAAACAACTAAGTTTTTTACATTTCATTACCATGATATTAAAAACATATTATCACATGATTAGAATTATCCTCTATAAATTAATTTGATATTGCCCATAGTGTGTATATCATGTTGAAAGGTATTCAATAATTCATTCTATAATGAGAACCATGATGTTCTACAATAATATTATTAAACATATATCCCATGTTCAAAATGAAATCATTTAACCTAACAAAAATTATTTTTGACTATCATATATTGGGGCTCATAAGACATTGAGACTTCTTCTCATGAAGATCACACTTAATAATATACAATATGAGAGCAATTAAAAGACTACACTACCAATAAGAGTTATAAATATTATCTATTCAATTTTATATCCCAATATATATATATTTATATTATTCCTTACACTTGATATTATTATTACTATTTATTATGAACTTAGTGCATAGATATATTGAAAAAAATGGAAAAAACATATACTTGTGGTAAATTAGGATACATTGGGTGTGGTATAAGTGAACTAACATTGATTAAATAAGTTAAAAAGTATTTTTTTCCATACAAGTTACTAGAATTAGATAATTTCTTTCATTTGATAAAAATTGAACTATCTGATTAAATCCATGTCCATTAAAGTTTATCTATTTGTTCATTTCAGGTATCCAAAAAAATTTCTATAGATTATATGGTGGATGACACAAGTATTCAACCTACTTGATGATATATCAAGACATAAATATTTTATTACATAATAATCATTCAAATGAGGTTTTCATCATTGTGACATTAACCACTTACTCTATGTATTTCTTAATGTGTTTCCAGATTTTAATCCTATACTTTAAGACAGTTCTTCTAGTGTCACTAAGAAATAGACATCGAGGGTCACACACTGTGTGTATACAAAATCTCTATTAAATTCTATTTGAATATAATTTTCAGAATAAATATTATTCATGGATTGTGGTATAAAAATTATTATTTGGGTTGATTTCATAAATTTGATCGCCATTTATTCAAGATAGAATATATGTTAGTGGGATATTAAATAAATATTTATTCACTAGTTAGTAAATACCATATTTATTAATTTACTTAATGAATACCATAAATATATTTATTTTTTAAAATAAATAATTATTATTCAAGGTTTGATAAATGTCATAGAGGATTTACAGGTCTAGTAAAGGTCTCGACAAAATGTTATATTTTATTTAATTTCATTTAAATAAATAATTATTTATTAGTTAATAAATGATACTTAAATATCTATGATATATCTCATGACATGGAATATATTATTTATTATTATTATTATTATTATACATGGAGTTTATTTATTATAAGAAATTCGTTAAGGACATATTCACAATTAATAATTGTTAATTAAAAGTATATAAATTTAATTATATCACTTAAGAGGATATAAATAATTGTGCATAGGATGAATTATCTTAAATAATTATCTCAAATCCCAAGAGATAACATCTCAATAATGAGATACAATCCTCCACCTACCTCTCAAGACTAGAATAAGAGTAGAAATAATTATTCAATCCTGATAGAATTCCCTATGGGGTCAATGGAGAATAACACAAGACATGTTCAGCCTCCATGCTAACACAATGAATATCAGTGATGATACAACGTGATTCGTAGAGCACATATGGATACTACTAAATTAATTTTTCGTTGGATTTTTCATCATAATGATGAGACTACCGAAGTGTCTATTAAATTGATCAATATCAAATAAAGAATTATTAATCTGAGTTATTTATTATCTTAAATTCGTTATAAATTATTTATTAAAATACAAAATTAATTAATAATTTGGGGATTATTTATCAATTTATGAGGAATTTATATAAAGAAACTTCTAAAAACATTGTTTGACATGGTCCATTCACTTCTAATACTCTTTATATACTTGAAGTGATTTCTTGAAAATCACATAATAATTTATTTTTATTTCTTATTTTTTTAAGGATTTTTTAATTTTTTTGTATTCATTTCATAATTTTATTTTTTTTAATCTAAAATTTGAGATGACATGCTTTTTGAATTGCATATATCACAAAATAGACCAGTAATATATATAGAATACTTCAAAATACAATCTCAGGTATAGAGGATTATGGGTATAAGACATGGTTACATGATGTGTAACTGAAAATTAAAAGCCTTATGCCCATGGTCAACCTCAGAATAATAGGTTGTGATAATCACGACATGTCTCATGGTGGTTAGTTCGTGGTTTGTAATTATGCATTGAAGATTAACTCCCAGATGACCCATGGTTAGGTGTAGATTACATTACATATTTACATTGTACCCACCATGTCACCCCCACACGGTTTTCTCATCTAAATCATGGAAGTCATGTGGTCAAGGTATATAATTTGAAATTAATATTCATGTCATGTATTGACTATCGGATAAGAAACATAGTCTATATGTGATTGCATATCATGTATCTAGTTTCAATATCTTGTAACATATGATTACTTAAATTAATTACACACAGAGTACCGAGGTGTGTTATACATTTGGATGGAGAAAGGATTACACACCATGTAACTAGTTGTATATACTTTGTAATTCCTAACTACTCTAGGAAGGTACACATCAATGCAGGCATGTCATTTGAGTTAACACATAGAAGAAATAAATTAAATAAATAAATAAAAATTAAACTACAATGTTTGTAGCGAAATGTATATGTCTATGTTGGAACCCATAAATGTGTGACAAGTACTTTTTTCTCAAATATTTGAGAAGTTTCATGCCCATTGAAAAAATAATAATATACTCCACAAGAAATCTTAGGATTGGGATTCATTTTATAAGGTCATTTATTATGGACCCTATTTCACTAGTTTTACTAATATTATTTTTTACGTATTTTTTGTATTATCTTTCCTAGAAAATTTTCCATTGATGCTCGCTAGCTTTCCATATTAACTAGGGAACATTCCAAAATTACCTCCAACAATCCCAAGAGCCATTAGATCCAGCAAATCAAGTAGAAATGTGTGGAAAATAATAGCACCATCATGGAAAGCATAGATTTGGTGGTGTGAATATTCGGGCTATTCAGGCATGTGGCATGATCGTTGAGGGTGTGGGTAGAAGTATGTTCGGGTGTCAACCCTAGTGTTATGGATTAATCGAAAGATGTCCTGGTGAGGATTATCAATCATGGCCTAGACAAACCAAAAGAATAATGCGGGACAATGAAGGGTTATGTATTATTCACCCATTATTAGAACGTACTTATATAATTTATTCCATTTGAGAAAAATGATCTGAGCCGTATCATTGCTCTCTATTTCATCTTCAACCTCCACTCATCTATTATTCTCCCCAATTCCACTGGTTTGACATTATGTTCCATGTTCTATTTATTCTCTATTATAACCATCTCCATAAATCAAACCTAGAAAAATATAACATGCTCAAAATCTTGAATTCCTGGACACAACATTGATTATCATTCATGTGGTTATTCGAAGAACAAAATCTATCATAGGAGTAGTCATCACATGAATATCCTCAGTCGTGTGATATTATATGGATCAAAAAACCATGAAGCATCATATGAAGCCTCTATAAATTTTCAAGTGCTTAATATTTAGTGGTAATTTATCCTATCACATAGATGATAGACCATTTGAAGAGATGCTTGACAACATGCATCCGGTGTTTCAAATAACAGAGCCAAATCATGAATGGTATCATGAAAACCATGTGAATCCATCACAAGAGTTTCTAAAAATCATGCAATAAAAATATGACATCCATGTGAATCTATGATGACATCACTGAATATTCATGTGAAAACAAAATAAGTATATTTTCAGGAAATTCCAATCATTTAAAGTTAATATTTTCATGAATCCTCTGTGAATTTTCCATCTAATATCAATTAGCATGTTCAGTGATAAGGTCAAGAGATCATGTGAAAAACTCAAAGATTATCCCACACATTTCATGAATCCATCACATGAAAAAATAGTGGACATTTGAATACCTTTATTATTTCAATTGAATCCTTAGTATTTGTCAAGAATCTAATCACATGAACGCATTATGATATTGTGTATGAATCTGATGACGACATGCATTAAAATGTCTCCACTGCCTCATGTCATTACATGAATAACCTTCACTGTTCATAATAGGAGATATATATGGTGTCCCTTTCCAGTATAAACCCATTCCCTCCTTAAAAAAAGTGGACACGAGGGGGGGAGGAAGGCATAGAGAAAAGGATGTGGATTAGGATACTGCCTTTGGAAAGTTATCTAGATAATTATGAGAACCCATAGCAAGAACCCATCACGAGAACCCATCATGATACCTTATTGCAATACTCCATCACCTAATCCCCATAATATCATGTTTTCTCATGATAATAATAACATCATATGATCCCTATGATTATGCAATGCATACATGCGGCTAGTGTATGCTCTTTCGTGCAGTGTGGAACTATCATGGAATTCTCTAATGGTCTCTCAACTGTATAATGATAATGTTTGTGTACATGAACCCATGTCATGTAAAAAACTCTCTACAGGTGTCCTTGAAATTTATGTTAACCCACTAACATTCCCACATCTTATTATAAACCCCCTAGGATGTGCGGACTTCACACAAACCCTTCTCTAATAACTCCCCTCATTAAACCTTGTTTCCATGTAAAAGAATTCTTGTGAAGGGCTTATGCAGTCACATAACTCCTAAAAGGTCTCTATGTTTCCTTATGTCTCATAATACATGAAAATTAAACCATTCAATGTTTAACCTTTGACATGTGCATGATCCTATATATGATCGTAATACACCATCATGTCACTCTCTTAAGAACACATGATCATATGACTCTTCTCGGGTCCTTTGATTCCCTTATTTGTCCATATACATGTTGGCCATGATCTCACAAAATGACCTAGCCATATAATCATTGATCGCATGATGCACCCTAGATATGTCAGCCTTGATCCTAAAAAATGTCATAAACATGTCATCTTAAATCATGTGAAGCACCTTGGATATGTCTAGTTTGATCATGAGAAACACCTTGGACATTTCATATAGACACCATTAGAAATGTCAATAAAGAACCCTTGGACATATTAGGTCGGTACACATGGACATATACAATGTGAACCTCTGACCATGGAGTCTCATCCAAGAACCCCCTTTATAGGGAGAGTATCCTTATTGATATAAGGGTATTCACTCATGGAACCCTATAAGAGGATAGAGAATGAATATATAACTTGGGAATCCATCCTGGTATAAGTCCCTAACTTTCCTAAATCCCATGCATAATAATAATTTGTTCGAGTGTAATCACTTATCCCAACCCATCAACGGGTAGGGTGTTATCTAAACTAAGAGGACACTGATTCTTATCCTAACTGGATATGTAGGACTCCTTCCAAATTTCTTAGATCTAATCGGAATTCACCATGCTGTAAGTTCCAACATATTCCTAATATTCTATCCCATATGACCAAAATTATTATAAAGGTGTATCATCCTTCATTTTCTATTAACGGATAAGACGTGGGTTCATATGTAGGAATCCTCTTAAGTTAATGCATCATACCATGAACTATGTGGACTCTGATTCCTATATTCATAGTATATATAGGATGCCTCACCATGTATTGATCAAGATACACAATATTAAAATTCCCTAACATATTTATTTTCCTTGTCATATTAAACTACACAATGTAGTTCTTTCATACAACCTTAAACTATTCCAAGAAGACTATGTGGGTTTTCATTCATGTTCTCACAGGATACGTATTATGCCTCTCAAATGGTCAATCCTATTTCCAGGACACCAATCACCACCCAAGATAAAGATAAACCATTGAGTAATAAAATGTGTCTATAAACTAAAGAATCATAATTAAATAAGAGAATAATGGAGAACATGTGACACACACTGTTGTTCTCATCAACACAGAGTCAAGTTCAAGTCATTGGTATAGGGGTAACCAGTCCCATATTGGGGTTTAGGAAGGATGAATAGAAATATATTAAACATATAATAGATTACTAATGTAGGAAATAATTACCATTAAATGGTTTTAGTAAGTCTGGCCTACCATCCTCTCAACCAATGTTGCTTCCTAGTTTTCGTTGATCTTAAAACCATGATGGTCGCCTGCCTATAGAAAGAATTAATGAATTCATTACTGATTTAGGGTTTATTGTATGTGTCTATATATAAATTTTATCAATGATATTGATTTTGAAACTATACTAATCCTCTCACAATCAACCATCATTCCAGAAGATCTAGCTGAAACAGTTTCATAACAATGTTTTTCTACACCAAGTTCATGCAAAGTGATTTTTGATGAATTGTGTGTAATTAAATTCAGTATTAGTTATTTCTAACTGAATATATAAAGATAAGATGTGTATGGGTGTCACACATGTTTGGTACTTCATGATAATCACCATTGTTACACGTTTCATATATTCAAGGCATGTCATTTAGCCATACACACCGTGAAAACTACACAACTTGACCCATGAAACAAAAATTCATGTAATATCATGATTCCTCATGTATGAATACATATCATGCTAGTAAACATTACCTATCATAGACCATACACATCATAATCAACACATTGTGAGATTTATATTATAAATTATGTAATATAGAAGGGTTCAAGTCATGTTTCCTCAAATATATGCTGTTTACGTTAAATTCCAAAATAAATTTAAAATCTAACACAAGGGGTACATTCCATGTTTCTAGTTAGTACACATATTTTACCCAATAATATTAAATAAAAATTAATTTATTTTTATTTAACGATGATGATAATCACAAGGACTTTTGGATGGTATTTTAATATAAATTATATATTATATTAATAAAATGATTAATTTATTAATTAAATAAATTTTTCTTAATAAATATATATTTTAAATGAATTATACAAATTTAAATTTGTTTTAATAGCACGTTGTGGGTGATAATGAACTTGAAAAAACAATGTATGTATTGGGTTTCTATTTAATTAAATTATAAATTTCATGGGTTTTTATGATAAATTTATTATTAAATTAATATTGTGGTCTCTGTATTATCCAATCCTCATTATTATTTATGGGCCTACATGTCAAGTGTTTATTGATGTAACTAAAAACCGTTGGATAACCTCACAAATGTGTGAGTAATAAAATTTAAATGACAAAGCTCCAAAATAGTGGTGATGGTTCCAGACTGATACAAAGTGAAAAATATTAAGGATATGTATATCATAATGTTTTAATGTTTCAGCTTGATTTATGTTTAAACCCCCTAATTTTTGTTCTGGTACATTCTTATTTAAATTTCACCCTAAGATTGATATTATATTATTTATATTTAATTGATGTGGTTAATGAATTTTGGAATACACTAATATCATTTTGAGAGTTAGTGGCTCAGAGATAAATGATTTTTTGAGTTATAGTAAGGGGAACACAATTTTTAAGACATATTTGTTTGTCTAAGTCTAACATCCCAGACTTGGATGCCACTCAATGGGTGCCCAAGGCTAGGTGGGCTACATGGCCTCAGGCACATCTCCCTAAACTCCAAAGGTTGACGACTAGCAGTGATGGAAAAGGGTGTGTCTATGGGGAGACTATTCCCTCATTACCAAAGTTTAGCTCAACGATTGAATATAAATATAGGAAAATGGTGGAAGAAATATAAAAAATAGAAGGCACAATGGAAAATAGAGAGACAACAGTAACAATAACTAAAAAACCTGAGTAACATGGAACCACACAACAATTGATGATGATAAGTCATATCACTAGAAAATTGGAAAACATGGATACAATACAAAAGGCATAACATGTTTCACATAAGTATAAAGGAAATCAAAGACTATCTGATGCATCCCAAGTTATGACTCTGTCTTCTATCAATATCGATACTAAACAAAAATAAATCAAGTGTTTGAAGTTATATGATCCACTTTGTCAACACCTGCAACCATGTAATCTACCATGGGTACCAAACGACACTTGAAGAGGGTGTGAGATAAATCTCAATGGGCCACCACCAACAATGTCTATAACATATGGACTGTGTAATGGTATTGTAATAGTTTGTAAGAATTAATATATAATGTAAATAAGTACAATTTAACTAAATACTCATGTACCTTCTTTATCACCCGACTAGTGTCTAAACATTTAAAAATTCATTATTTGATTATTACATGTTTATAGATAAGTCACATGTTAGAAATAGTGAAGGTTCCATGTTATAACAAGGAAACCTATAATGATATTTAATAGTGTAGTACCAATGTAATAACTAAGGAGATGTAGACCTGAAGGGTCACCAAATCAAGAAATAACTGAAGCCTGGCCTGGGGTATGATTTTAATACAAGGAGCATTGTCCAAGGCATTCCAAAATGAGATGCTTACTGATTCCAAAGATTTCATCCAACGTAAAACAAGGCTAAGAAATGATTAAGCATAATGGGCTTTAACCATGGTACCTACTTTTCAATATTGGATCCAAGGAGTGTATCTGAGGCCTCCTATAATGATATTAAAGGGATCTTATGGTGTCATACCGAGCATGGACATAATACATGAGGATTAGGATCTTGGTGGTTATCAATCTAATCAAGGTGTATCATTGAATCTGGATTGGGTTCCCAAGTGCTCATGGAGTTATCCGATCTTAATCAAAGTAAATCTCAAGTTAGTACATTCGTATTTGATTATAAAGTCATGTAACATTTTATTTGGTTCAAGCCTTGCCTTTCATTAGTGTGATATGGTAAAGTAGCAAGAATCCTTTTAATCAAGTCATAATTAATCAATATGTCCATTTGGTCCTAGACATTCATTTCATTAGTGTGACAAGGCCAAGTAGCATAAAATATTAACTAATTCCATTTAATTAATATTCAATAATTATGATTCATTTTTCTACCTTCCATTAATATGGTAATGGGTGCTATGGAAATGAAACCTATTAATCATTCACAATTAATCCAGTCAAGTCATATACATGGTATACTTTCCAATTTCCATTTCACATTTAATTATCAATTGAAGCACTTAACTTAGGCAGGTCTAGTTGTGAGCCCACATGGTACATGAAATAATTAAAATCACAATATAAATCAAGTCATTTAATATAGAAAATATTTCCCTTATATGGGTCAAGAAAATCCACACTCGAACGGTGGGTCAAACATTTCAAATACTAAAAACCCAATTATGGCATAACATTATACATGGGATGGATGGAGTTGTGGGAATAAACACAAGAATTAATCACTTATATGGAAAGAGAAAATACATATTCTTATAACTATTATAATAATGGAATATAAATTCTATTAATGGAACCTGATGAAATCTATGGGCCCCACATGACAATTCTGAAATCAACAAACTTGAAAGGTGAGTTATAGACCCCCCCCCCCACCCACCCCCACCATAGGATTGTTCAAAAATCCTCATATAGTATCGACCCCTTGATTTGTCTTGGATTAGATTAGATCTAATAAAATAGGAAAACCACTCACACCTTGAAAACTATGTTGATAACAAGAGAGGAGAAGAAAGTCTTAACTGGACTTGAATAATTATCGTTGTGCATCCAACATGACGAACGAAAGCTCAATCAAATCACTAATGAAGTAGATATATTGATTCTTACCTTAGGTCTTCAAATAGATCCAATTTTAGAGATAAATAGGTTAATCCAATAAGAATTCATATTAGGTGGATGAAGGACTGTTAATTGGTCATTAAGGGAAAAAAGGAAAAATAACCCAGAAAAATAGCTTGTTCACAGTTTGACCGCATCGTTTGGAAAAAAAGTGCAAACTGAGTCCGATTAATTGGGTGGAAGGAGAAGTTGAATGGTTAGTCTCCACATCCATGTGCAGACCGTGCGATTTGGTTCTTTCAGGAAATTTCCATATGCACGGTTAGCCAAATCGTGCACCAACCATGCGCTAACAGTGCGACAAGGCCAGTTTCCCAAAAAAAAAGATGGGTTCCAGGATCCAATCTTTCCCCAGACTCCCTTGATACCTTTTTTCACTCATTATGCATCCATATTTGGTCCAAAACAAATAATTATACCCAAAATTTAAAGGATTAATACATGAGTGAAAAAATTGGGTTCCTACAATCTTCCCCCCTTGAAAGAACTCATCCTCAAGTTCCCCATCCAAGGGTGTAGAAACACTGTCTGAGAATAATTCTAGCCACAAAGAACATACATTGGCCTTCCTCTCCTATTTCACATCCTACACATGGCCATTATTCCATAGCACTAGTATAAGAGGAACAAACTAGCCCCATATAACCTTCGTGCTTCGATCAATGATGTGTACTTGACACTCCTCTAAGGTAGAATCAATATCCAACTCAACTTATTCAGGACCAAAAGTATGGCATGGTTCAGCATGATATTGGAGAACCTATGAAACATAAATGATGTCATTCCAAGTATGGTCCCTCTGAGCTTATAGTAACTGATAGGCTATCGGCCTGACTCTCCCCACAATCTCAAACGACCCTACATAATGAGAAGACAACTTTCCCTACTTTTGTAACCATCTATTCCTTAGCCTTAGTGATACATGAATAATAAAAAAATCACCAACCTTGAACTCAAGAGTTCGTCTATGGTGATCGAAATAAGATTTTTGTCTTTACTGAGCAGTATTCATACACATTCTGATCATCTGAACATTCTCTTATGTGTCCGGAATGATACAAGTTCTTAGTTGGGCTTCCCCACCCACCTCTAGCCAGCACATGGGTGAACGGCATGGCCTACCATGTAAGACCTCAAATATAACCATATGATTCATCACCATAAATTTATTATTATAGTCGAAGTTGATGAGAGGGATATTCTTATCCAAATAACTACCTAAATCAAGGACCCTTACTCGAATAATATCCTCTATAACTTGTATCATCCGTTCCAGTTTTCCATCTTTCAGAGGGTGAAAATTTGTGCTTAGAAGGACCTGTGTTCTTGTACCCTTCTAAAAACCCTTCCATAACTGAGATGTGAAATATGCATCCCTATCAAAAATAATAGTACAAGTGACCCCGTGGAGTCATATGATTGCATGGACATATAGTTTTCCCATCTCATCAACCAAGAAAGTCTCCCAAATAGGAATGATGTGGGTTGATTATGTTATTCATTCAATGGCTAACCAAATAAAAGTTCTACCCCTTAGTGACCATAGTCATACAAATATGAAATCCATATAAATGTCTTCTCATCTCCATTTTGGGACTTGAAGTGGTTGTAATAATCTTAACGGTCTCTATTGCTCCCCCTTCACCTTATGATAGGTGGAACACCTAGTAATAAAGCCTAATATCTAACATTTCACCCTTATCCACCAATAATTTCTCCGCATGTCTCGATGCATATTGGATATTCCTAGATGAACTACCCACTGATAGGTGTGGGACTATTTCATCAACACATCGTTTATATCAAAAGGGACCCAAACACATCCATGAGTACACAGGATGTCATATCTATCAACAGACCAATCCAATGTTACGTTATCTCTTGATATACTCTTGTATATAACCAAGCCATCAGGATCTGAAAGGTGTTTACTCTTAACCTTGTCAAAGAGGGATGAGTTAACTTAAAATGATGATAGGTGATAATTCTTGTGAATGTCATGAAACCCCATATGTGAATCAGAAAAGAGGGCCATTAACTTCCATTCATCATTGGATTCCCATACATCTTGTGTTTTAATTTTCAAACCCAGTACATCTACAACTACATTGCCCTTCCAAATCATATAAGCATGCTAAAAATCAAGTATTGTACATATTTGACCCATATCTGCTACTCGAGGTTCAAGTATTGCTGAGAAAAGATATATTTATGGATCATGTGGTATATGTACACCACAAAGTGATCACTTAATTTATAGTGTCTATATAAATGTAAGATGTGGAAAAATACTACTAGCTCAGGGTTCTATGTTGGGTAATTTCTCTCATGATTCCTCAACTGTCGAGATCTATTCACAACAAATTTTTATTCCTGCATGAGGAGTACACATAGGTCGACACTTGATGCATAACAGAAGAGGTTATAACCTATTCTTGGCATCAAAAGATTTATAATTAGTGTTGAAACAAGCCTCTCCCAGCTTCTAAAAGGTTTTCTCACATGATTCTAACCATAACACTTGACAGCCTTCATTTTAAGACTATTAATAGGTGATGAAAGGCTCGGAAATTCTTGTATAAAATATCTATAGTATCCATCCATCCCCAAGAAACACCATATTTCAAACACATTCTTGGGTTACTCCTAGTAAAATATAGAACTAACCTTTTCTAGGTTAATAGATGCTCTTGATTTAGATATTATATGACCCAATATGTGAACTTTTACAATATAGAAGTTGAACATAGCTAGCTTGGTGTGAATATTATGCTCTCTCAGTGTACTCCAAACGATATCAATATGTTTGTAATGGTCTCTTTGAGTGTGAGAACACACCAATATTTTTTCCACAAAGACCACAATAAAAAACCCAAATAGGGGTGGAAACTATATCATCAGAGCCACAGAAATGGTGATCATGTTCGTAAGAACGAATGGCATAACAAGGTACTCGTAAAGACCATACCTTCTACAAAAAGTTGTATGAGGTATGTTTGATGGAATAACTCACACCTGATGATAGCCCGATCCTATGTTAGACATAGAGAAGACCCTAGCTCCCTAATGATGTTCAAAGAGATCATCTATTCAAGGAAGTGGATATCAGTTCATGACTGTAAGCTAGTTCAACATTCTATAATCCATGGATATAGTTAATGTTTCATCCAACTTCTTGGAGAAAAGCATGGGTGAACCCCAAGAGGATGAATTGTGCCATATAAAACCTTTGGCCCCTAAATCGTCTAACTTCCCCTTGAGATCTTGAAGCTCTATTGGTTCCATCCATATAGGAAGGAATTGACACTGGAGTTTCTCCTAGAACAAGCTTGACAGTAAAATCTACCTCTCTCATGAGGTAATCTAGAAAAAACAATGACATAGACATCCCTAAAATAGTCCACTACTAGAGGGAAATCATCTTTTCATAAAACCAGATCATCTATGAAGATATTTTCAATCTGGGTACTCACTCGACCTAGAACAAGATTATTTTGTCTAGCTCCACCTGCTTGGACATCCCATTAATCCTTATGTATATAAATACATCCATTTGGGGACATAAACAATACCCTACAATGATAAAAGTCTAAAAAGTCATGATACTGAACCAACCAATCTATCAAAAGTTTGACATCGAATACCATCATCTTGAGAATAAAGGGGTTCCATAAGAATGGGAAATTTCCTACCTCAAGGGGCACACTCTACACTTGTTTATGCCTTATATTTGTACCCATAATCGGGTATCTAGGGTCATTACACCATATTAATACTATATCACTTGTCTGAGACATTCCATGACAAATACATAGATAAAAGTGTTTGAAGAACTTGTATCAAATAAATAAGATACTATTGTATATTCCATAAGAATAGTACCTCATAATTTGGATGGTCTCGCAACCTGATCTTTGAGTATTGGCTATAGTGCATGCAATTAAAATGATCCACATCCGTATAGAACAGTTGGACTACAATGATAATAAATTCTCCATTGGTGATACTAGTGATCAGGTGTCTGGCTACCAAGACCACGACCTCCTCCTCATTCATACCTACAAGTTTTATTCCAAATCCCCACAAAAAACGGCCTAAAAGAACCTACTCTTGAAGGTGGGTCTGGTGCGGATCATTTTCCACATGAGGCTGCTGAAAAGGTCTTGCAGAAATGTAGGAGATTCCCCATATGACCACAATCCCAACACTCCAGTGGGTCTCTATCACACTGAGGCTTCAAATTTTCCTATCATCCACATTAAGGACACACTTTAGAGATCTCAAAATGGGCACTCTGATTGTCACTTCCCTAAAGAGAAACCTCGAGGTAATTCTTCATTACACTAGAAGAACTATTATCCTAACATGGAACTGGTCTTCTATATCTATTACTATTGTCATCCCTCAAGTTATGCTCATTTGTATGATACTTATTGATTATTTTTTAAAAATTAGATAGGAAGAAGAAATTTGTGTGCATATGTATGGGGTACTGGAGCCCATACTCAAAGCGTATATCATGTGAAAGCTCATAACCACCTAGAAGTGGTTCAAAGTACCACAAATCTATGAAACGTGATGAATATTCCAAAACTGACATAAATCCCTACTTGAGATATATGAACTCTCAAGCTCTGTCATCTCACAGTGTATGAGGAAAGAACTGTTTATAGAAGGCATTCTAACATTCTTTAAGGACGACTAGCTAAGAAAGCCACATCCCACCAATGCCTGGCCAAATCTAGAAGCATGTATGTATCAAGTTTGACCCTCCACACTGGAGGAATATCTAGATGCTCAAATATAGATTGGGTGTTTTATATCCACGACTCAGTTGCCTAAGGACCGCCATCCCCAGAGAAAGTAGGTAGATGCTACTTCAGGTACTCACGAATTAGATTATCCATGATATGTGCAAGCTATAGAGAACCACACATGGACTACATCAGATGCAGGAAAATATCACAAACATGGGCATCAGTTCCCAAATCAGGTACATCATGCGGTGCCTCAAGAGTCCCTCCTAATGGTAAGAGTGGTGGCTTTGTACCCACCATGTCTAGAGCATTGTCATTTCCACCCTCCCAACATATGATAGGAGGACTTAATGGTGGAAATGGTATACAAATTCCAACCAAAAACCTCAGAACAAGATTAATAATAATAATATAATAACTAGAAGAAGATTAACATAGGAAAAATCACTAGCCAAATTAGAATACCCCAACTCCCCACTTAGATGAACATGTATCGATAAGTGCTAAAAGTATAAGTCCCATTTCATTTTACATTTAATTTCCAGGTTTACTCATTTACCTTTCATAAACATGATAATGCATGATAAGTATGTGAAACCAATTCATTTATGATGTCATGTTTTACTTTATAATGGATATTCCTTTCTAGAGAATCAGTATTGATACACCATATCACTTTAAACGACAGCCATTTATTTATATAATAATGGACCGATTAGGTAAATTACACAACCCCACCCATTGGGGAACATACACCTAGTGAATTGATACTATAAATCACTCCATTTTAACCAAGAGAAATACAATCATAAGTTAACTATCAAAACATCACTCAACAATCACAGCAATATAAAGAAATGAAAAATAGTGAAATGAATCTATGTGGAATGGAAATATTCGTGACATGTGAATTTAATGCACCTATAATGATGCATGTAACAATGATTTTTTCGCTAACATCATCAGTCCAAGGAAGAAACAAAATCCTAAAATAGATTTATAATCAACAACTCTACAGAACATTTATGTCACCCAATTTTGAAATAATAACAATTGTAATATGAAAAAAATCAGAACAATAATTATAATTTACGGCAACATGGATTTTTCCCAGAACATGGGTTTGTGATTACCAAGCGTAGATTAAGACCAATTCCCAAGAATTCATAATCTCCAATCTATTGTCTCCAAAGAGTAAAAAAGATAGGAAACTCCTATGATACCACTTTGTGGAAACCAGGACCTAGATTCCACTAAATGGGTGCTCCAAGCCTGGTGGGACACAAGGCCTCAAGCACATCTCTCCGAACTCTAAAGGTTGTCAACTAGAAGTGAGGGACTAGGGTGTGTACTTGGGGATGAAATCAGTACCAATGTGTAGCGCAACAGGTGAATATAAACATAGGTAAATAATGGAAGAAAAATAAGAAATCAAAAGGAACAACAGAAAATAGAGAGACGCTAGTTACAATAACTGAAACAACTAGAATAACATATAACCATACACAAACTGATGATTATATGTCATGTCACTATAAAACTGGAAAACAAGGATACAATATAGCATTCATAACATGTTCTACATAAGTATAAAGAAAATCAAAGACTATCCCAAGCATCACGATCTCTGCTCAGTCACCTTCTGTCCTGTATCCGTGTAGGCATAACATATTGCACATAAGTGAAAATTAAATCAAAGACTATATCAAGAATCTCGAGCTCTGCTAGGTCATTTGATATCAAGATGCATACTAAATGTCAATTAATCAAGTGTTTGAATTCATATAATTCCCTTTTTCAACACCTGAATCCATTTAATCTATTCTGTCTACTAAATGTTTCCCGGAGAGGGTGTGAGATAAATCTCAGTGGGCCACCACCAATGGTGTCTATAATATCTGGTCCATATAATGAAAAAGCAACAATGTGAAAGGATGCAAATATAAAGTAAAGAATTATACCTTAATTAAATTCCCAAGAACCTACTTCATCCCTCGTCTGGTTTCTGAATATGTAAACAATTCATTATTTGACTATTACTAGTGTATAAATAAGTAACTTGTTATTAATAGTGAAGTTTCCATGTTATAACAAGGAAACTTGTAAGGATATTTAGAAGTGAAGTCCCAAGGTATTAACCAAAGAATCATATACCTCAAGGGTCACCAACTCAATAATAATTGTAGTCTGGCTTGGGGTAAGAGTGTAATCCAATGAGCATAGTCCAAGGCAATCCACAATTAGATGCCTATCTAGTCCAAGGAGTTTATCTAAGGAAAAATGGGGCTAAGCAATGACTGGGCCCGATGGGATTTTTCCATGAAACCTACTTGTCAATGACGGATCCAAGGATTTTATTCAATGCATCCTATAGTGATATTATAGGGATTCTATATTTCCATACCAGGTGTCCAAATAATTGATAAGTATCGGGATTTAGGTAGGTGACAACCTGAGAAAGCCATATCCATGAATAGTAATCAGGTTCCTGAGTTCTCATGGAATTATCCAACTATAATCTAAGGCCACCTTGATTCATGCCATTCCTATTTAATTATGATGTCAAATAATATTTCATTGTTTTCAATCATTTCCTTTCATTAGTGTGATAAGTTCAAGTATCATGCAACCTTTTAATCAAGTTTTAATTAGTCTATAAGTCCAGTTTGTCTAATATTTTCCTTTAATTAGTGTGATAGGTCCAAGTAGCATGAAGCATTTATTTATTCCATTTAAATAATATTAAATAATTAAGTATCATTTCGCTACCTTCCGTTAATGTGGTAAGGGGTTATATGGACATTAAACCTATCAATCATTCATAATTAATCCATTCAAGTTGAATACTTGGTATATATTCCAATTTCCATTTCACATTTAATTATGAATTGAAGAACATAAATTAGGCATTTAAAGTGGTGATCATACATGGTACTTACCAGTATAAAAATCACAATATCAATCAAGACATTTTATATAGAAAATATTACCCTTATAAGGGTCAAGAAAAGCCACACCCGAATGGTGTCTCAGACATGTCAAATTCTAAAAACCCAATGAGGGAATACCTTACTATATGGGATGGATGGAACTGTGGCCATAACCACCAGAATGTAATCACATATATAGAAATAGAACATCCATATGGTTTTAATGATTATAATCAAGGAATATAAATTTTATTAATGGCACTAGATGAAATCAGTTGGCCCCACATGACAATTCCAAAATCAACAAACTTGAGGGATGATTTATAGACCACACACCATAGGATTTTATGAATCTTATCCTATGATATCGGCCCTTTATTTGTCTTATATCAGAGTAGATATAATCATATTGGGAAAACGATCACATCTCCATTACTAGGTCAGGAGCAAGAGAGGAGAAGAAAGGCTTAAACGACCTTGAGTACTTACCGCTACACATCCAACATGGCCAACGAAATATTGATCGGATCCTTGAATATAGAGACCTCTTAATTCCAACATTAGGTCTTAAAAAATATCCAATTTGAAGTATAAATTGGTTAATCTCATACGAACTCTCATCATGAGGAAGAAAGAGGTTTGATAGATCATCAAGGAGAAAAAATTTACCCAGAAAAATAGCATGTGTATTGTTTGTCCACAAAATTTGATAAACTGTGCCCAAACTGGGTACAGTTACGTGGGAAGAAGGGGAACTTGTATGGTTGGGTAGTATGATAGTGCGCAAACCATGCGATTTTGTTGTGTCTGGAAATTTTCATCTGCACAGTTAGCCAAATCGTACTCCAACTGTGTGCTAACCGTGAGAAGTGGCATGTTTCCCCAAAAATATATATTCCAAGATACGAACATTACATGGACACCCCTAAGACCATTACTAACGCATTATTAATCCATATTAGGTGAAAAATAAATAATTAAACCCAAAATTTAAAGGATCCATAACTGAGGGGAAAACAGGTTCTTACACTAAGTAACCAAAAAAACTACAGAGGTCTCATAGATCCATTTAACATGGTTAGTGAATGGTTCGTTAAATAATGTGGCCTAACCATGAGCTTTTGGGTATATTGAATAGTGGATTTCACAAGTTGGGAACACAGTTTTCCAAATTATGCATCCAAACCATGTGATAGAATTAATAAATTCCCTCTATGTATTTGGTCTCAGTTGTCATCATGATACCCAAGGTTCAATGAAGTAATTTAATTAATTCTTGATCTCTTCATACTCAAACATATATTATTATAACATATGCATACACTTATGAAGACTGCATATATTTATAGGCATAGTTGGTGGTGGCTTACTAAGTTGTACTCACCCTGCTTAGGCTATTGTTCGTACTCGAGTCGAATTCATGAAAGGAGGACTAGATTAGGGAAATTTCCCTATGGTTGATTCATGAATAATGAAGCTATGATGGATAATGGTATTTTTGAAGCATTTATTTTTAGTCTATTAATTGTTTTTATTTTTTTCTTTGTGATATTTATGATCTTTGAATATTATTATTTTAACATACATAAATAATATGATATTATTTGATATGTGTTTACTTTTTTCACTTTCATGGTTTTCTAGTTTACTGTTTTTTTGGATGGTTATATCATATTTTTATAAATTTTTCTAATATTGTACTCTGATATTAAGGGTAATGTCTCCCCGCTATACCATCATAGACCCTTGATATAAGTTGGATGCCTTTGGTGTATGAGGAGGTGCACCTGAGGTCACATAGTGAACCCTAGTCTGACACCATTTAGTAGCCACATACAAAGATATGTTTCACCATGAATCTTCTAATGGATTCAGTCCCTTGTGGTTAAGAGTTGATTAATCTTCTTCTCAATAAGCCAACCAATAGTTAAAATCTCATTTCCAAACCATATTTTTTATTTTTAAATTTCATGGTTATTTATTTATGTATGTGATGAAATGCGTATTGTATGTGTAAATGTGATCACATAAATTAAATGTACTAAAAATCATGAATGATTAAATAAAATAAATGGATTGTGTGTAAATTATTTTATCATAAATTCTTAAATAATTATATATAATTCACATGATATTAAAAAAATTAAAGTATAAAATATAGAATATTTATGGACAAATATAAAAAATCTAACATGGAAAATACTAATTTTGATTGGTTCTTCCATAACATTAATTAGAATGAATCTTCTTTTTAATGTGATTTTATATCCCATGTTTGGGTACTTTCATTTATGAGGGTTTTCTAGAAAAAAATATTGGGATGGTCGATCCTCGTTATTATCATGGGATATTTACCAAAGAAAGACTTCATGTAATATAGATGCAATATTTGAGAAAATAAAAGTCTGGGAAATCCTAGTCCAGGATTTTAGGATTAGAGAGTCCACTCAATTATTCAAGGAATAGTTATTTAATATTGTTGGAAAGGTCACCTACCTAAATAAAATTGAGAAAATGATAGTTCCTAATTAAATATTATTTTAAGGGAAATATGATTCATTTCAATTAGAATGTCCAAATTACATTATATTTAAAATCCAATGGTGATGAATTTTATGATTTGAAAAAAAATTGGAGACTAATAAAATAAAATGTATTAAGTCTCACATTTAAATCAAGATAGAGTACTAAAATATTCTTTTATTTTTTGTATAAAATGGTATGTAATTTAACCAATATATTACGCTTTTAATTAATATTAGAGAAATGAAATCTCTAAACCAATACTAAATTCTATGAGTGGAATAGGTTCTTGGGTATTTCATATTCCAAGAACATATCTTTTACATGATTGTGTCCCTAGTTCCCACTCAAACTTCTAATAAGAAAAGTAGAGAGTATTATTCTCTATTCTGGAAGTATATGGAATATGTGTTGGATTCCCAATCTCTCATTTCATTATCCATGAATAGTGGATTCTGAATGATTCATGAAGACATGGGTTTATAAACCATATTTCATCATCCATGATCTTCATCAAGATAAAAAGAGAAACGAAAGGTATGAGATATCCAAGGAAATATTTACATTCAATCGTGGATAATTTTCACTAATTATAACTCATATAGTTAATATAATGGGCTATATAGATCATTTAGAAATTATGGCTTTCAGGATACTCAAGTAATTGGGAACAAGACTTGTTCTTCAATTAATTTAGTATAAATTATTTTGTTCAATTTTTTATTTTAATATAAAATATTATAAAAAATTTAATACCATATCTCTTGACTCTAATTCACCAAAGCATGAAAAATCATTATTCAATATAGTGAAAAAGATAAAAGTCAAGGTGAAAATCACTCAGACTATTTCCAAGTCAAATTCAACCTCAGACCACCCTACCTAGAAAGAGAGAATCAAGGGGAGAGCTAATGATAAAGATCTATTAATGTATTATTTTAATAATAAAATCCACTAAAATAAAAAATTTACCCTTCATAAATAATTAAGGAAAAGATTTAGGTTAATTTATTATCAAATTTAACCTTTCCATTTTTATAAAATAAGTGTTATATTTAGATTTTGTGATCACATTAATATCTAAAGATAAGAACCAAGAATATTTAAAATGGTTTCCTAAGGTGAGGTGGATTTTTTATCTCCCAATGGATCAAGGGTAGCTGTACTAGTTGTTGAAGTATACCATCGCAGTTTCAAAATAAGATTTATTATATTATTATACCATTTTTATTAGGTACTGAGTTATAAAAAAGTAATAATATCTATATAAATTTTATAAATGGATATCTTTATTTTTAGAATTATAAATAATAGTCTCTTATTTTATAAAGATAGCATATTTTTTTGGATCACACATTTCAAAAAAGTTTATTTATGCACTAGAATAAAAAACATGTTTCTGAAATTGATAACAAATCAAATTCACATGAAACATATCACACTCAATTATGGAATCAATGTCTTCTTTATGAATGTGAGAAGTTTTTGACAACGATATATCAATATGGGTGTCTAGATTATTTTAAAAACCCACTTATATATTTTATCCTTGTTTGGATGGTATAATGGTTGAAGCTACATTTGATGGAAATGGTTAAAATGTATTAGAGATTATTGAAATAGTTAACACGCATTTGTGTGGAACTTTTCAAATTGAATCTAAAGGTGGATAATATTACATCATAAAATTTTCTAATGACTTTAATATATATGAAAATATATACTTAATGAGGTAAATTTCAGATTACTTCCAATAACTTAAGGAACGAAATAATAATTCTGATAAATATCCTAGTAACAATATAAAGAAACTCTCCTCATAAAAAGGTTGGTATTATCTCAATTAAGAGTTCATCGATTATCTAAGGGAGTTTGGTATACCATCTCAAATCACTCTTCTATATATGATATAATAGAATATTGTTACTAAATGGTGGAACCACACCTTGTTGTTCATTGCGAGAAAGATGATGATCCATCTAAATAATCCATTATCCATTTGAGGATAAAATTTTCAAAATGTAGTCTATATGATAAATTTTGGGCTGATTAAAGATACATGTGGAATTATATTTTGATTTACGGAGTGGAATGAAATATATGTTTCACTTATATGTTTACAATGATCTGTAACATTTAATAATTACATCTTTGTCAAAAAAAACTAGTATCTTTAGGCACTATGTGTATCTTTATAAGATATACATAAGAAAAAAAGTATATATTTCATATATTACATCTTATATAGAAACTTTATTAGGGTATTACATTATATATATATATATATATTGGTAGGTAACTTCTAAATGTGATAATGGGAGAACAATCAACTTTATTAAATTCAGAGATCGGGATACACAAGAGTTGGAACATAAGAAAAGTTTATAAATACTCATCGAAGAGGATATTCCATAAACACAGGTACTATATAAGACATTAATAGATGTTAGGGAACCAAAAATATATATTTTTCTATTTACCAAGGAAGGCGACACATTTTTTGTTGAAGATAATGTTCTTCTCTCTTTCATGGATGTTGTAAGCATCTCAAAAATTCATAAGTGGAAATAATTCATGAATTATAAAATTATTTATAGGTATCCTGACCATGTTATTTTTTTATATATCTTCAAATAGATGTAAAATTTATAGGGTGAAAAGGGTATTAAAGAAGAAGTTACACATTTTTGGTAAGGTCAGTACCTATAATGCATGACTGTATTTTAAAGTTTTAAGAAATATCAAGTAATATACTATGAGAAAACCTTTTCACATTCATATATGTTGTAATATAACATAGTTCTACATGACATGGCTATTTACCATGATTATTACATTATTAAAATGGATTTCTAAATAACCTTATATAATTGAAACCTTCAAGAATATGACTATGTGATTTTATAAGATGGGTTATGACTCTAAAAGATTCCAAAATGGTGTGAGATTTATATAAATCCATATTTGTGTGAAATAAATAAATAATATCCTGAAAAATTAATCAACATGAATACATTAGATAATTCAAATTCAAATATAATAAATGTGATCCCTATGTCTATAAGGGGTTTAGTATAAGTGATGTAATTTTCATATAAGTATATTTAAATGATGGATTATAGATGTAAAACAAGATACCAGTCTTTTAGTTAATAAAGATGCAGTTAAAAATTGATTCTCTGTGATAATATTAGGTGAAGAGTCCTACATTCGAGGGATCCAGATCATTATTGATAAATATTATAGTCTTATTATAATAAGTCATTATATATACAAGGATATGGTACTTGAGAGATTTTATATGGAATGGTCCCAGATAGGATTATTTCCAAAATCACATGGTAAAAATATTTATAAGAAAATGTTTTTTGAGACATAAGAGGAAAGAGATAAAATGAGTATAACCCCTTAAGATTATGTGATATATTTTATCATTCATGTCATTATATGTTCCTTATTTAGCAAAGAGTATTTGTAAGTTGAATACTAAATAAATATTTATTCATCGGGTACTGAATATAATATTTAATTATATTTTGAATGAATAATATAAATACATGTAATTATTTGAAAATATTTATTATTTAAGGTTTGATAAAAATGAGGTGGATTGATGGGTCAAGTTAATGGCCTAATGTAAATGATGTATTTTATCTACAACCATTTAAATAAGTATTTATTTATTTATTAAATTTATTATATTTAAATACTGAAAAAATTTCACAGGTCATGGAATATAATAATATTATTTTTATTTTTATTATTATGTAACATGGGGTTTATTTTGGATATGAAGTTAGTTACAGGAATATTTATTGTTAATAATTGTTAAAATTATGTATATAACCCAAATTATATAATTTTAGATGATATGTAGAATTTTTAACCAAATATATTAATCTAAGGAATTCTCTCAAATCCCTGGAGAAAACATTACATGAATTATCTCAATAAGTATATATGATCCTCCTCCTCCATCTCAAAACCAAAGGAACAAGAGAAATAAACCATTATGGTTGATAGAATTATTGTTAAAATCAATAAGAAACAATTCATTATGTTTGGTACCACTATGCTAGAACCTAGAAAACCAATCACAATATTCAAGGATTTGTAGAGAATGCGTACATATCACTAGCATAATTTTACTTTAGATTATTCACTACAGAAATGAGACTACATGTGTGTCTACCATTGATCATGTCACATATATGAATTATTTTAAATGTAAATTTCCATTAATTTCCATTCATGCTTTTTTGTGGGGGTTTCCCATTCATTTTTGGAGAAAAAGATAAGATTTCATGATTTGGGCCAAACCATGAACCCATTTTCATATTCAAAAATCAATTTTTTTATATTATAACTCTTTATTTTTTTCTAAATTTTACACCCATTACACTTCCAAAATGGCCGCCCCAGACCTATTAACACCAACTTATAAATTTGGATCCTTTAGGAATCTATAATCATGGTGGATATGGGTTTTTATTTATGGAATTGGGTTAGCCCGTATGCTCATTTCCTTTTTTTAAAAAAAATATTTACTTAATATATTATTCAATTTTTATGATTTTTGGAGATTCCAAATCTCACCCAAGAACAATGACCCTAGTATACTCCACAGTCTCTTTTCCCCCTCTTTGGAGCTCATATGTGTCTCTAATTAGGGCCAATGTTTATAGGCTTCCTCAAATCATCCATATTTGATGAGATAACCTATTTCCTTCATAAATCCTTCCATTATTACTCGTTTTTCCCCATTTCAGTTCTCAATTGACCTTATCTGCCTTATTTGAACCTCACATGATTTTTTGCTATACGGAAATTCAGATACTAGTGTACTCTGAGATATTTTTTCAAGATCCCTCAAGTAAGTGGGTCTCATTTCTTCTTCCTCCAATTTTCTTAGGGTTTATTCCATTTTATTAGGGTTTATTCCATTTATTCTAAAATTTAATATTTTCTATAAAGTGTGAATTCGAACCTAGGGTTTGATATTTTGTTTATGGGTCAAATGTTGTGGTTTTAGGCTTGATCTAAGTCTCTTGTGGGGTGGCGGTGTTGTGGTTGAACATTTTCACAACGATTCAAGGGTTTTGACACTTATGGTAGGTTATTCCATGCGTAAGTACTTCTAGATAAGTTATCTTTGATTAATTTACATTTTTATCAGACTTTTCTTTCATTATCCTTGTTGTGAAATTTGTTTTTGTTGATGTTTGTTAAGAAAATAATTGTTAGGTATCAATTTTGTGTTAAATTTGGTGTTTTACATGTCTATTCTATGTTGTGACAATTGGCATTTTTTTATGAGTCTTTTAAGATATTTATAAAAAAAATTCTAAAATTTCTGTTTTGGTGAATATGGGTATGCACATAGTATTCAATGTGGGGTTTCAAATGGATTTTTTGTGCTAAAAGTAGTTAAATTTTTTGAAGTTATTATATTGAAATTCTAAAGGTTTTGTTGAGTGATGTAAGTGGTGAAAAGAATGTGTAGCTACTGTTTTGAGTTGATTATGACCATAACTGATGTGTTTATGTGCTAATATCCTTTGGTAACATGTGATAACGATTTGAGCACAAAGGGGGAAACCCAGGTATCTAGGAGTACGAATATGTACTAGTACACTAGTGATATAGAGCGGTTTTATCCTTGTTTCACTGAGAAAAATGGATAATTAAAACACTAAAAAAATATTTATGATGTTTGGGGACCAATCGGTTATTTTTATGTTCCCTAATAGTGTCTCGTGCATGAGAACATATTTTTCTACTTTTACTTTTCACCGAGATATGATGTACCTGGGATCTAAGACTAATTAGTGCCAAGCGGTGTTCCCAATATTAGTGATCATTGAATCTTTTATATTTATCTTTGTAATATAGTTGTTTTTTATGGAAAATATAGTATCTTGCATGATTTATGTAAATGTGATCACTCGTGAGAATTTTCCTTTGAAAACTGTTTACATTTAAATGTTTCATTCTTTAGAAATTATTTCCACCACTTCTTGCTTATCAAAACTGACATTCTTTTTATCTTATATTGCTTAATCTATATAATATATTGTTGTTATCCTATTGTGATTGGGATCACACCCTACATAATCCCCTTGGGTGTACTTATACTTGATCATGTTTGATACAGGTAAAGGCAAGGCCTTGGGTTATGGCGGTTTGGGTTGTTAGTTCCCTTCCATGGTGCGGTGTTGTGGAGACGGATTGTGGGTGTTGACCCCTTGTCATATAGAGTCCTTGGGGTTGTTTGTTTGCTAAATTTTTGTTTCTTTTGACCTATATTTTTATTTATAAACCTTTTTATTCAATTCTGTATTTTATTTAAATCTTGTTTGGCATGAATTTTTAGATTTGGTTTATAGATTTTTTTTATGTTTTATGTGTCCACACTCAGGTAAATTGTTCCCAAACCAAAATCTATGATAACTGGGCACCTTTTCCAAGCCTATGGGGATTTAGAATTCCCTTTGGTCCATTTCACGGTCTGGGTTTGGTGCCGGTTTTGATAGAGACGAGATTCGGTTCGTGACAAAATGGTATCAGAGGAGGTTAATGTTTGTAGGTTATATTATTATTCTGGGATGAGTCGGGCTAGATAGAAGCTATCACTGTTGGGAATCGAAGTTATATTCATGATTAGGGTGTTGGTCCCACACCTCTCTTGGAAGACCTCTAGTCACCATGGGACATTGGAATTGTTTGTTTGAATTCACTTCTAGGTGAGGTGTGTGGGCTTCAAACTACTTGTTGACATTCGGTGGTGGTGGGGTATTTGGTCATTTAATCATTGTAATGTGTTTGGATTGTTTATATATTATGTTATTGATGAAATTTTCATAATTTTTGTACAGATTTTTTTCTTGTGATTTTAGTCTTTTTTAGGAATATGCCTCCCTAGAAAGCTCCCATGAACCCACGAGAGGAATTCAGATAGAGTTCTCTCTCAATGCTTGATTAGAGACTAGAAGAGGCTAGGTTTAGGTTGTACAAGATCTAGGACATGGGAAATATCTTATTCCATATCATGTAAGAGAATAAGATGTTGGTCCTAAAAAGTAAAAGGCCCAAAAGTTCATGAAAAACAAACCTCATACTTTACGAGGTAACATAGAACCCCAGGAAGCAGAGGAATAGAACGAAAAGATCGAGTGCATATTCAAGTTCCAAGACATGCCCGTGGAGGTTGGGATGAAGTGTGCCACTTTTTTTGTTGGAGGGTCGAAGCCACAAGTGGTGGGAATCAGTACTTTAAACTAGAAATATTGAGCAGATGCACTGGGTATATTTCAAGGCCATCTTCAATTAACAGTATTGCCCCAAAGTCTTGGCATATGCTAGATCCTAGAGTTCATGGATATTATTCAAGAGGAATCTCTCTGTGATGTAGTACACAAACCGTATTGGAGATATGGTTTGGTATGCTCTTGAAATTGTCTCTAATGAGAATGTGAAGGCCCAGAGGTTTGAGAAAGGCTTACGGCCAAAGATATACACCCATATTTTCTTGTTTAAGCAGAGGACCTATGCTGAGGAGGTTGATCGAGCGTGTATGTTGGATATTAATAAAAAAGGTATGGATGGTTACTCTAAGAAATTATTAGTAGTGGGTAGTGTAAGCTCTTAAAATAATAAAAGGAAGTGAGAGTATCAGGGGAAGAGGTGAGGTGGTAGTTGAGGCCACTCTTCCATGGAGTTTTCATCAGTGGCTTCTGATGTGAGATCTATCATGTGACACCTGTGCGGTAGGTCGGGGCACATCCGACCAGCATTCCCATTTCCTTTGAATCATTTTAATCAATGTGTAGGTATGGGTCACCTGCAATACTTTTTTGGGGTGGCACGTCCACTTTAGAGTGGGGCAGGATCTGTAGTTTCAAGAGGAGTTCCAGCTCAGTCAGTGTTGTCGAGGATAGGGGGTCTCGATTTTGTGGTTGTGGTGGTAGGACTAGGTCATATTCTAGAATATCTGGTTTAGGGAACATACACAGACTAGTGGTCACACTTAGGCAGAGACTAGACATCTCTATGTGGTGGATCATGCACCAGCAGGATCAGAGGTAGGATCGTCAAAAGTTTGAGGTATATTTTTGATTTCATATTCTATTTATGCTGCTCTTTATGATACTGGTTTTATTGTTTCATTCATTTCTACCCTTTTTTTGAATACTTGAAATTTTCCAACTGAGATTTTTTCATTTTCGATGGAGTTGGTGACACTGTTGGGAAAGAAGAAGGAGCATGGTCTGAGGTTCCTGTCATATGCACGTTCCGGTTAAGCGGTTGAGATAGAGTGGGACCTCCTAGTCTTAGATATAGAACTATTTTACATAATAGTTTCCATGGATTTTCTGCTACACATTTAGGAACACATATATTGCTATAGTCGGTGGGTCAGTTTCAAGGAACCTCATGAGAGTCATCAGGTTTTTCGTGGGGAATGAGATCCTCAGTCAAGTCGTGTGGGACATCCACTCCTAGAGTCAGGAGATGTTGTTTTTCTGTTGTCATCACTACTGATAGAGGAAAATGGTCATAATATTGATGGTTTACTACCTCATGTAGTGGATGAGTTATTAGAGGTATTTTATGATGATTTTTTAGGTTTTCCCCCAGAGTGATATGTGGAGTTCTTGATTGATCTAGCACCAGGAACACAGATGACATCTGTTCCCTCATATCTCATATCACCCACCTAGCTAAGGGAATTAAAGATATAGTTGTATGGATTATAATAAAAAGGATCCATTCTCCTGAACGTCTCTCCTTAGGTCGCCCCTATATTGTCTGCAAAAAAGGCTAACGGATTCCTCTAGTTGAGCATTGACTACCAGAAGCTGAATAAGGTAACAATCAAGAACAAATACCATTTCCCCAAATATATTACTTGTTCGATCATATGTATGGGCTAGGTGGTTTTCCAAAATAGACTTGCATTCGGGCTATCATCAATTCAAGGTGAAAGCGGTAGATATCCCAAAGACATCCTTCAGAAGTAGGTGTGTCCACTTCGAGTACTTGTTCATGCCCTTCAGATTAAAAAATGCTCCAGCGGTCTTCATGGAACTCTTGAATATGGTGTTCCCTTAGTATCTCAATTATTTTGATGTGGTATTTGTTGATGAAATCCAATTTTATTCAGGATCTGAGGAGGAATATGAGAATCACTTACAGATCATTTTTCTCACATTATGGGAGCATTCCCTTTATGAAAGATGTCCATGTTCACTTTCTAGATCAGGGAGGTGAAATTTATAGGGCATGTGATCTCAAAGCAAGGGGTTTCGGTGGACCCCGAGAAGATCAATGAAGTTATGTCATGAGAGTAGCCAAAGAATTTGTTTAAGATCAGAAGTTTCCTCAGCTTGGAAAGTTATTATAGGTGCTTTGTTCAGGATTTCTCTCATCTTTCTTCACTGATGACCGCACTCACCCGAAAAGGGGTGATGTTTTTATGGGCCCCAGAATGTCAGGAATCCTTCAAGGAGGTAAATAGTCGGTTGACTACCACCCCCATTCTGATTTTTATAGATTCAGGAAAGGGGTATGTGGTGTATTTTGATTCTTCAGGTATGGGTCTCGGGTGTGTTTTTAAGAAGGATGATCATGTGGTAGCGTATGGATCTCACCTACTCCGACCATAAGAAAAGAATTACCTAACCCACAGCTTGGAGTTATCATATTTGATAAATTATTTGAATACTTGGAATCACTATCTCTTTGCAGAGAATATTTTGGTCTACTCTGATTACAAAATCATGGCATTTATCTTCTCACAGAAGGACCTCAACTTGAGGCAGCATCATTGGATCGAGTAGTTGCAGGGGTTTGACTTTGACATTGTCTATACCCCAGGAAAGGGTAATGTGGTGGCCGATGCCTTAGGCAGAAGAGTCATAGTGTAGGATTTGAGGAAGTCCAGTGATGAGCGGACTCAGATTTCACTCTTTACTCAGATGTATGTGGAGAACAAGGATCAAAATGGGGGGGCATTCTTGGTGCGTTTTCAGTTGAATCCTTCTCTAGTGGAGAAAATTTAGCGAGAACAGCCTAGTGATGAGATTTTTCAATATTCAAAGCAGTTTCTTCATGGTGGGTAGATTTCTTATGATTGTTCATCATCTCCTGAAGGTATATTGTGCCTCATGGTTCGTTCAGTAGTGTTGTTATCTTTGCAAAAGGTGGTGATGCAGGATATCCACTAGTCTTAGTGGGATATCCTTCTGGGTGCAACCAAGATGTATTAGAAAGACTGTAGGTAGTTCTGGTAGCCTTTTATAATAAGATTCATTGCATAATTCATGTCGAGATGCTACACATTCCAGTTGGGGAAACCAGAGCATCAAAGGACCTTTGGTTTTCTCCAGAAAATACATATTATTGCATAGAAGTGGGAGAAGGTCTCCATGGACTTCATTGTTGTCTTTCCTCATACACCTCAGGGTAAGAATTCCATTTGGGTAGTGATTGATTGTCTGGCCAAATATGCCCACTTCATTCCAATCAGAGATACAACTGAAGTGGGTGAGTTGGGTCGTTTGTATCTTCAATAGGTTGTAAGGATCCATGGTGTTCCATCAGTAGTTGTCTTAGATAGAGACCCCAATTCACTTCTCAATTTTGGGAAGGCCTTTGGAAGGTTTTTGCATCTCATATAAATATGGGAACAACAAACCATTACCAAATGGATGGTCAGACGGAGCGAGCGAATCCGATTTTGGAGGACATGATCCGTGCATGTGTTCTGCACTTTAGAGGTTCCTGGGATAACCATTTGGGATTGGTTGATTTTTCTAATAATAAAAGTTACCAATCCTCTATTTTAAAGGATCCTTTTGAGGCGCTCTGTGGTTAGACTTGTCGTCCTCCCTGTGTTGGGATGAGGTAGGTGATACCTCACTGTTGGGGATGATTCTGGTGCAGGAGACATGTGAGAAGTTCAAGTTGATCAGGCAGCACTTATTGATAGCATAGAGTCTCCATAAATCATTTTCTTAACCACAGGTTTTGAGACCTAGAGTTTTCTTTGGGTGATAGGGTATTCTTGAATGTTGCCCCTCGTCTGGGCCATTGTCGATTAGAAAATCAAGGTAATATAACCCCATAGTATGTTGGAGCTTGTGAGATCATAGAGCAAATTGTTAAGGTGGCATACAGTTTGGCCTTACCTTCTCAGTTGTCATCCATCCATGATGTCTTTCGTGTCTCCATTGAATAAATACAACCCAGAACCATCCCTTGTACTAAATTAGGAGGAGTTGTATATAGATTCTAATTTATCTATATTTGAGTGGTTGGTGTGAATAGTAGACTTCTACTAGTCTGGGTTCTTTGGCAGCATGGGAATGATACACATGAGACTTTGGAGCGAAAGTTGTGGGTTAAGGAGGAGTACCCATTATTGTTTTCTGATCAAGCTTCATGATGAATTTCTGAGGCAGAAATTCTTTCATGGTTGGTAGAATTGTCACATTCTTGTTTTCATGGGGGCTTCCCATTCTTTTTTCCAAGAAAGTGTGATTTGTCATTATTTGGGCCAAATCGTGAGCCCATTACCAAATTTAAAACCCAATTTTGATTCTTTTTTAAATCTTAAATTTTTCAACATTTTTTACCCATTCCACTTTCAAAATAGCTTCCCCTGAATTATTAACACCTAAATATCAATTTGGACCCATTAATAATCTATAATAATGATGGATTTGGGTTATTATTTAAGGAATTGTGCCAGCCCGCAAGCCCATTTCCCAGTTAAAAAAATTATTTAATATATTATACAATTTTTATGATTCTTCAATGATTTAAACTCTTACTCAATACCACTAACCCTAGGTGCTCCCCCATTCCCGTTTCCCCGTCTTTGGAGCTCATATGCAATGTGAATTAGGGCAGAACTTCTTAGCCTTTCTCAAATCATCCAGATTTGAAGAGGTAACTTGTTTCCTTCATAACACCTTAAATTTTTACTCTTTTTCTTCCATTTAAGTTCTCACTTGACCTTATCATCCTTATTCGAACCTCTCTTTCATTTATTTATGTTTTTAAATTCATATAATAATGTATTTTGGGATATTTATTCAAGATCACCCAAGTAAGTGGTTCACATTCCTTCTTCCTCTAATATTCTTAGGTTTTGTTCAATTTTATTAGAGATTATACCATTTATTATTGAAGTTCCTAATGTACAAAAAGTTTGTATCAGAACCTAGGGTTTTATATTTGGTTTCTTGGTCTAATCATGTTGTTTGAGGCTTGATCTAATTCTCTTGTGGTGCGGCAGTGGTGAGGTTGAAATTTCGCACAAAGATTCAAGGGTTTTGACACTTGTGGTAGGTGATTCCAAGTGTAAGAACTGCTAGATGAGTTTGATTTGTTTAATTTCCATTTTTATCACACTTCTCCTTCATTATCCTTACTGAGAAATTTTTTTTGTTGATGTTTGTTAATAAAATGATTTTTAGGTACCAATTTTGTGTTAAATTATGTGTTTTACATGTTTATTCTATGTAATGCCAATTGGGGTTCCTTTATAACTCTTGTAATGGATTTATAAAAATGTTTTAGTGATGAATATTTTGTTTTTCTGAATATGGGTATGCACATAGTTTTCAATGTGGGGTTTTTAATGGATTTTGTGGGCAAAACATTATTAAATTTTGTGAAGTTATTCTATTGAAATTTTAAAGATTTAATTGAGTTATGTAAGTGGTGATAAGCATTTGTAGCTACTATTTAGAGTTTATTGTGAATAAAACTATTTTTTTATGTGTTAATGGCTTTTGGTAACATGGGAAAATGTTTTGAGCCCAAAGGGGAGAACCCAGGTATCTAGGATGGCCGATATGAACTAGTATGCTAGTGATCTAGAGGGGTTTTATCCATGTTTCCCAGAGAAAATGGATAATTACAATACTAAAAAACTATATTGACGATGTTTTGGGACCACTAGGTTATGTATATGTTCCCTAATAATTTCTTTTTTTATGAGAATGTATTTTTATATGGTTACTTTACATCGATATATGATTTACATGGGGCTTGAGACTAACTAGTGCCTAGCGGTGTTCCTGAGATTAGTGTTCATTCACACTTTTGTATTTATATTTGGAATAGGATGGTTTTGGATGGAAAATAAAGTACCTTACATGTTTTATTGAAATGTGATCACTCATGGAAAATTCCATTTGAAAATATTTTACATTTAAAATTTTCATTCTTTAGAAATTATTTCCACCACTTCTTACTTATCAAAACCGGCATGCTTTTTATATTATATTTATTACTATATAGAATATATTAGTGGTAAAATATTGGGATTAGTCTCACACCCTACTTAAACCCATTTGGATTAAGTATACTTGATCATGTTTGACACCGGTAAAGGCAATGCCTTGGGTGATGGCGGTTCGGGTTGTTAGTTCCCTACCATGGTGCAGAGTTATGGAGACACCTTGTGGGTGATGACCCCTTGTCATGTGGAGTCCTTGGGGCTATTGTTATGCTAATTTTATTTGTCTTTGGACCTCTTGTTGTATGTTTAAAATAATTTATTCAGTTCTGGATTTTTTTTGAAATCTTTTTTGGCATGAATTTTTAGATCTGTTTTGTCACTTTTGTTTTTGTTTTATGTCTCCATACTCTGTTAAATCATTCCCAAACAAACATATATGATACCTGGGCACTTGAGCCAGCTCGTGGGGATGGGGTACGCCCTTTGGGCCATGTCACGGGCTGGGTTTGGTTCCATTTTTTATGGTGACCAGATTCGGTTCATGACATATCGGCATAAAACAAATAATTACCAAGTTGATGTAATTGTTATATTAAATTAATTATAAATTATATTGAAAATATCCTATCTATGATGAATTTAGTGTTTTTTTCATGTTTTGAGACTCCAATAAGAATATTTTTTGATAATGATCCATAAATGTTTTTTTCACCCTATAACATTCATATTCAATGTTGATTCACGGTATTTTCTCAATCAAAAATTAAATGTGATTCTCCCTTCTTCTCTTATCATCGATCCTCTCTACTTGCCTATACATTCATTTATCTTAAATATGGATACGAAAATAAATTCAATTAAAGAATGGTGGAAGCCATATGAAACCTTTGGGTATTATCTCCTTTAATCCCAATGAGGATCATGTGGATACATTTAACATCATTCATTACAATTTTGGTGGAAATTAATTAAGGTATGACTTGACATAGGGTAAATTAATTTCTAGGGTATATATTTAAAGATATACTCTTGGAGATATTTAGGTGTTTTGGTGAATCTCTTTTTTAAGGATGTTGGGTGTTTGTTTCATGATTTTTCATTGAGTTTTCATCTCTATGGATTGATGGATATATAATTGTGTTCATCTGGTTATAGAATTAAAATTTATTTAACTAAGGGGCTTTTGGGGATTCCCTAGATTCATTGAATATCTCTATTAGAAAGATTGGATTTTCTTGACACATCAAATTATGCTAAAAATATTCATGAACCAATTATTCCTTTGGTTCCATAAATTAATAATTAAACCACTTAATATTTCAAGGATATTAATTAAACATTTATCAATGATATTCATATAAAAGATGTAGAATGTTTTCTAATTTTATTTCTTGGTATTTTTTGGTGAAAAAAAGACATCTTTCGATTATGATGTATATTAATTAAAACAT
The DNA here is from genome assembly GCA_963277665.1 of Viscum album. Lineage (NCBI taxonomy): Eukaryota > Viridiplantae > Streptophyta > Magnoliopsida > Santalales > Viscaceae > Viscum > Viscum album. The sequence goes on from OY728150.1 coordinate 708,023,686, forward strand.
TTTCTCTTTAGGATCCCGTGAAATTATTAGTACATATTATAGAAATTTAATTTGATGTTTTAAAGGGTATCTATGAATATAAATAATAACTAATAAATATTTCCATAATGTATTAGAACCTTCCATTAATACTAATAATGGGATGAAATAAATACTCTTAGGTGCTTCTAAACTCAAACCAATTTATGGGTAACAGTTATGTAAGGGGTACTCCGTTTTTAAAATCAAATTTTCTTGGAAATTAAAAAATCAAAGTTCATTTCATTCAGTCCCAACCAAATTCAAAAATGGAAATAACATATTCTTACTTGTACTTGACAAAGCTATAAGTAAATTAACCTCACATGACTTGTGGTTAATATGATGCATCAATGGATACAAGGAGGATGGGTTTCTATATGGAAAAATGATGTCTTTATATATAAAGGATAATTGGATGATAGTTACCTATCCTTAAAAACTAATAATTTACATTATTAATAATGGGGGTTTTAAATTATACGATTTTATTTATAAAAACGTTATGTTGAACATTTTTTCTTTTAGGAAGACTTTTTTACCTAATTTAATTACATTCTTCATTTACTTTCCTTAATGGGTTTTATCAAAACATGTTTCATGGTTACCCAATCTTCATTAATGGAACATGGTTATTTAAGTGGAAATTGAGATATATCAAGTGTTAGTGTAAAATATATTTGTGTGGGTTGATCTATAAATGTGAAACCTGATCTTAAATAAAATAAAAAAATTATTATCAAAATAATTTAATAAAATTATTCTTATAACATATATTATAGTCTTGAAGAGATTATATAAACCTCATTACAGACTTTATAATAAATTTATTTTCTATATTTTGGACTTTACATTGAGTGTATTGGGGTTCCTGGTAATCATTCATTTGTCATTCATCTTCACTAAGAATATCTTGTTTTATTTTTCATGTGTTGTGAATTAATTATGGATTGATTTGTTCCATTTCCCCTTTCTTGTAATAAATATTGGTTTGTTTTATATTAAAATTATTTTAGGGTTATGAATAGCAATAAAGGATAGTGTCTTATGTTGAAATAAAAATGTTATCACTGTAGTTCATAATGAACAATACATTATTTCATTTTAAAGTGAGAATTCATAAAATTTTGAAAAATAGTGAACCTGATAAAAGTGGTTCATAGTTACTTAAGGAAATGTCAATAATGTTTTCATTTTATCTAAAATCATGTGAATTACTCTGACTAGAATTACATGGATATGTTATTTTATCTTTCCATTATTATAAATTTTTATGAAGTTATATTTCATGGGACATATTATTGATCCCTGAATGGGTTTATCAATTCATTTATTCATTGAGATGGGTTGAGGCCCTGATTTTTAATGCAAATTCCAACTTCTCATGGGAAGGTATTAGTCCCTAACTGTAGATTTCACTTTGTATGAATGGGATACAAGATTTACCTACCCCCATCCTGGAGGGAATCTGAAGTTCAAAGTCAGGGTCCATGTATCACTGAGAGAGGGAGGGGGTGAATCAGTGATATATTTCTTTTTTATGTTTCCTGTTTTTGAAACAACCTTCACCTCCTGTTAAAGAGTTTCTTCCCTGCATAACATACACAACCACATGAACACGAGATTTACAAGTTTCACTACTCAACAACAGTAGATAGGTCCTTGGTATGGTATGGAAACAATCCAGTAACACACAATCCACTTGAAAATAATCCTTTTATGTGGAATACAACGAGTATGATATACCCTTACACTTGTGTTGAACTTTGAAAAAATCCAATAGTGTGTGTGCACCCTATTAGCACAAATAGGGTAATGTAATGATTCTGTGCTTCTTAATGAACTTTCACAAATCAAATATTTCAAAACAAATCTTCACTTTCCTACCCAAAAGTTGGTAAGAACCTCCTGGTGTAGAGAGCTTGCGTGCCACTCCCTGCTTGCACGGCTTTGGAAACCTTTGAGGAAAAACTTGCATAGAAAAACATTAACTACAAAACTTGTGTTGAAAAACTTTCATGGAAAAACTTTCACGGCAAAACTTGGGCGGAAAAACTTTCACAGCACCCTATTTACGCGCCTTACAAATAACCCTCAGCTTGCGCACCACTTCAGCTTGTGTGCCTCCCTCTGCTACTTGCACGATCAGAGCTCTAATTTTCTCTTCAGTTTTGGGAATTAAAAAATTAGGAGTATAGTCATCTATTTATAGGCCTTTTGGTGACATGCACGCCACATATACTTGCGCGATGTTCCTACTTGCGCACTGCTCCATCACTTGCGTTCCGCTCCATCACTTGTGTGCCCTTCCATCACTAGCGTGGCACTCTATTTCCTTTTTCATATTTTGATATGATGATTTTGGAATATGACTTGCGCGCAACATACACTTGTGTGCCACTTATACGTGCGTGCCACACTTGTTCGCCCCTTATACTTGTGCACCACTTTTTGACTTGCGCGCCAATATTAAACTTGCGCCCTAATTTATTTCTTTTGTCATATTTTGATGTGATGATCTGGAAATATGACTTGCGCGCCACTTACACTTTCACACCAATACGTGAGCGCCAATACTTTCACACCAATACTTGTGAACTAACACTTGCGCGACACTTTCTTTCCTTTTCCAATATCACTTCTTTACTCTCTCTACTCTTTATAAGGTTTGCATCACAAGTCCTCCAAACTTATGATATTTCTGAAATACAAATTAGCAAAGCATATTCATAGTTTAAATTTCCTTTACAAAGTGAATTGATTTAGATTCTTTGACAACAAAATACCATACTCTGTAACGAAAAAATTTTCTTACTTCCTTATCCATCCAACTTGGTCCCAACAGAATGGGATTTAGGCATTCTCCACCTCTCGTATAAAATTAATATCTGAATCTTTTAAAGTAGATATACCCTATAATTACAATGAATGAATCTGCTAAGTATAAGGAGTTACTGGTTATAACCTTTTTTTTATTTGTATCACAACAATTTTTCTATTATGATATGACTATCATTACTTTTACTGTTTTATAATATATATGTATGTAAATGAGTATAAATATTTACATATACACTACATCACTACTATGACATGACAATATTTTTGGTTCCGTATTGGGTATTTTATTATCACACTTAGCATAAACACCTTAGAGGAAAAGAATCCACTTGTTTTCATTATTTCAAGTACTACAAGTACTTTGGTATTTTTTCTATCCTTAAACTACCCAATGTTCTTATGGATAGAGTGGTATAGTTTCCCAAAGAAGATTTAGATCATATAGAGTTGACTAGAGGTTTTTTAATTATTTTTTCTCTTTCACATATCCCATTAATTATCTTAAACTATATTTATAAATATTTATTATTCCGTATATTTTTATTTTGGTGTTTTTTCGGGTTTTGGGAATGTTTTTCATTTATATACTGAGCCACTGTATATTTTCTTTCTTGATCATCTAGTTGTTTCTATTTGATTTGTACTATATTCTATGTTTTAATTTATAATATCTAGTATATAGAAGTGACATGTCAGGTTTCTTGTGGAATCCAGGAATAACTTTGGGTTATAATCAAAGTAATTCATTCTCCAATGTGAAGATTAGACCCGATGTGCTATTCTGCAACCCATATGGATTGGGGAGTGATCGTATGACAGTGGTGCTCATGATTCATGTTCCATATGGGTATTTAGATCAAATAAGTTATAATTGTCATAAATTTCATCACCATGGAATAATATTTAGGAATTTATCTATAAATCTCAATTGAGCTAATAATTTTGTTCTCTTGGGTGAAGAACACATCCATTGTTTCATCTTCCCACTTCCTGATATCCCCAAATTGAACCTAAAGTGTTTATAACCACAATTATTTTATTTTATTATCTCTCTCATGGATATAATGGAGGTTATTCTAGATTCTATTCAGTACCATTATTCCCATGACATATATCAAATCCTTCTCTCATAGGTATGAAAGTGACATGTTTCACACTCTCTCATAATATTCAATATTCTTATTGTCAAGAATGGTATATTTTTTCCCAACTTATAGAATATATACACCATTATATCTGACATAAAGAATTTCAAATCCATGTGATAGATGAAAATGAACCATCCTCTCCTTCCATAGATGGAATCCCTTTCCAAAAAACAAAATAACTCCATTATTTTTGACATTGTCTGTATAATCCATAGATATCATTCATTAAAAAAATTAGTTAAAAAATAAAACTCATGTATATGTGAATGGTTACTTTGGGACACTTTAATAAATACTTGATATGAATTAATAGGCCAATGAAATAGTATATAACCACTCTATAAGCGTTTGAATTAGTAGTTTTCCTAAAACAACAAATCTAAATGGAATCTTTATTCTTGTAAATGATTACTGGGATTTGATATTAGTTGTAATGATTTGTCGATGAGAGATAGAGAAAAAAATACACATGATACAGGGGTGAATACATGGTTCACTAACTCTTTTAATTATTTGGATAATCCCTATTGGGTAACAGTTGTGATCCCATGACACACATTTATATTAATTATTAAAAAAAATAAGTAAAATATCTAGGAGGATATATTGAACATAAAACCTAATAAATATTATTTAATTATTAATAAAAATGAGTAAAAGTGAATGGAGATGATCTTGATCTTGTAATATAATAAATAATTAAACACGAAAAATATTTGATTAATCCTTGATTAAATTATTATTGGAACCAATGTTATTTTTTTACAAATTTATGGTCAATCAAAAGATTTTTTATCATACACTAAATAAGGAAAAAAATTATATAATGAGTAGGATGTTAATATAATATTTTTTATTCAATATCATGGCCTTACAAATTGTGAAGTTGAAATACAAGGTGATAAATATAAATGAATATATTTGGATAATTCTAGTTATATAAATAGTAGTAACATGCCACATCATGGACATATTGGGGACACCATGAGTGGGCTTCATGTTATAAAATCTGGAAATTTTTTGATTTATAAAATTCATTGAAGAATTTCATAGGGGTCATTGGACTTATTCATAACATTCTGCATTTCTTTATTTGATAATGTAAATGGAAAATTAAGAGAAGCATAAAAGTAGTTGATTAAAGATAATAAATTCTTGTTAAATGATCATGAATAACAGAGTTAATTATATAAAACTCTAAATTTTTTATTCCCCTTTAATTTGATTTTTATTTGGGATGTGAAAGATTTTTATTTTGGTTTGTATGGTCTCCTCCTTTATCAAAACATGAGAAATGGTGTAGGTCACGTAGTGGGGGGTTTGGTCATATAACAACCTGAAAGTGATGAAATGTATCTAAATATTAAATAAAAAATTTGTAAGTGTAAAATAAATTCTTATAATAATGAAATAAAATTCACAAAAAATCATCTGGAAATACGTATGTTTTAGAACTTTTCAGGATTAGGATATCCATGTTATACAGCATTATATAAAAACCATGTTTCAAAGATTTTTTGAAGAATTTAAGTTGTTCTAGAGAAGGGGACATCTATTTTTTCATAAACATGTATAATTACAATAGGTTATATCATAAAATACAGTTACTCTTGGGAATTAAATGAGAGATATATTTTCTTGTAAAGTAAGACTAGGATATATTCAGTGGTTCTTGTTATTTAGAGACCCATACATTGTAAAAAATGATAGTTCTAAAAACAATCAACAGTTATAGTTGGTTTTCTCTAGGAAGTAATAGCTTGAGATAAGTGGTCTTTCGAAATTGGGAGTGAGAGGCTTCCTCGTCGGGCCCCTTCGGATGGTCATCGTCGCGCAGTGACGATGGAGGCTACCGCAGTGGTCCCTCCTCCCCCAGCAGAGGAGGGACCTCCATCGTCGGGCAAGGTTTTGGAGCCCGCTTTCCGGCCTTTCTCCAACCCCGATTTTTTGCCCCCTTTTCCGAAGGTCTTGATTAGCCCTAAAGTAGCAGATCTCATTGACGGCCATCTGAATCTTCCGATTTCTTTATTGGAGTTTGCAGAATCCACCGCCCTTCTGAATCTTACCCTAGTGGCTCGGTTCAGGCAAAGGAGGCCCTCGGTTGACTCCTTCGACATGTTTTTTTTTTTTTGCAAATGGGATCTTCAAGGGAGGGCGACCATGGGATTGCTCGATAATCAGCACATTATGATTCGTTTTTCTTGCAAGGAGGATCTCATCCGAGCCTGGTCGAGCACTCCCCGGAGCTGTGATGATTTTCGTTTTTTCTTTTTTCGGTGGTCTTTTGATTTCCACAGGAACCGTGATCCTCCGTCCGCAGCGGTTTGGGTAAGTTTCCCAAAGCTACCTTTACCGTTTCAAAATCCTTCAATTATAAAGATGATGGGATATTTAGTCGGTAGATTTTTATGTTCCGATAGTCGAACAATGGATTTTTGCCATCCAGTTAATCCACGGGTCTGTGTGGAAGTGGATCCATCCAGACCTCCGTTTGATTTCATCTGGGTTTCAATCGGTGAAGAATACCGATGTAAATAGCGAGTGGTGTATGAAAACTGGACCGATTTTTGCGGTTCTTGCAACCACCTTGGTCACCCTACAGATGTCTGTAATCGGGGATCAGAAAAAGAGAAGGGTAAGGGGAATGGCGGAGGTTTCTTCTCCGTGTGCAACAAACTGGATCATACACTGGAAGCTTGCCGACGAGGTTCTCAGGACAAGGGAGGGATGGAAGAGGACGGAAAAGGCAAGACTGTAGTTGGAGAGGAGAATAATGGTTCAGCCCATCTATTTAACGGTGTTTTTGGGAGAGAACAGGGGCCGCAATGGTCACAAACGGAGGAAGAAATAGTTGGTCCAAAGGTCTGTAGTGTAGTGTCGAAGGAGAAGTTTGGAGATGATCGGATGGGGAAGGGATCGACCCAAAGCAACCCGCTGGTGTCGGAGGTGTTCTCTAGACTAAGGAAGGAACTGTCTGGACTGCCGAAGGATGGCCATTTGGATATATGGAATAGGGATCAGAAGCTGGATGATGAGAAGGAAGACAAGGAGGATACGACAGCTTTATCGGACGAGGAGACAAGGCTGGGCAGCGAGGATGAGGAGAAGGGGAGGAAGGGGATGGAATTGGTGGAAGTGGATACACCCAGTGGGAAGAAAGGTGGCCCGACACATATTCAAAACCCTATGCTTTTGTGCAACAGGTTTGACAGCCTCTCAGAAGCGGATGTGAGTTCTGAGCCTAATGCTCTAGGAGAGGGATCAGGGCCTGGCGTGGAGATGACAAAGGGGTCCGTTCACAGGCACTTGGCTGATGATGAGCCCAACCCGAAGAGCAACAGGGGCCTCATGAGGAGGAGGGGGAGGAAGGAATATTCCTTGATACCTCCTCCTTTGGAGACTCGTTCAGCAAAGAAGGAAACTGATAAGAGGATGGTTTCGGGGACTAAAATCTACTAGAAGGTTAGCGAGCAGGGTGATCCTTTGGTTCTGCTACTACCCTCTGAGGAGGAAGGGACCGAACAGTTCATGTTAATCAATGCATCGGAGGAAAGAGCGGCTAATATGATGGGAAGGTCTCTAGAAGTGTCGCTCAATGCGGAGCAAAATGCATGGATCGACAAACAGGACCTAATCAGGGTTAGAGGATTCAACAAAGGGAAGCTCAGCGTTGAGGAATATATCCAGGTCTGGGATTAGCTATCGTATGGGTTTGAGAGGATGTTGATGGAGGTACCTGATCTGCAAGTTTCATCCTTAGCATGGAAATTATTCAAGGATATTGTTTCAGGTGAGGTCCAGTTTTCCTTCAATCACTTTGTTTAAGTTGTTGGTAGGGTTTTTGGCTTAAATGAATGTTTGGGAATTCCTTGCTCTGTTTGGATCTTCGTGTTGTTTGCTTGGATGTGTTGTTTGTTTCCCAGCTTTCTACTTGGGTCCGCTCTGGATGGGGATCAGATCACGAAGCCTTCACCAACACTGGCCTTTTGGATCTGGAATCTTGAAAGGGTATGGCTTTTCCATCGGTTCTGTGCCCGTGCAATTCTGCACGGGACTGTTTGCCGAAGAGTCGTGTTTTGGTGAAGGCTTGGGGTCAGGTTTTATTTTCTAGGGTGGGGCTGAATTGGTGGTTTGTTCTGGACTTGTTTTTATTTTGGTGTCTGATGGTGGTATTTTTTCCACGGTTTCTCACTTTTCCTTTAAAAAGTGTTGTTGAAATAAAAAAAAGTAATTTTCAGTCAGTCTAGGAAGTAATAGAAAAGGTCATGAAATGTGTGAAGGTTGAAAAAAATTAAATATTTACACCACAATATTCAGGTAGTTAAAATAAATAATTTAGAAAAAATTTTGGGAATATTATTATTAAAACTATAACATATCGTGAAAAACGTTACAATTTCATGAAATTGATATAATTAATAAGAACAAAATAGAAAATAAAAAGTCAAAATGTGATTTATTTTTCACTATAAAATCTAATAGAATCAATTTTAATTTAAATATCACTAAATTTAATGAGATTTAAATGATTAATTTAGTTTAATTTTCATGTTAATGAATACATTAAATCATGTAGTACAGCTGTAATGATATCAGTAAATTAAATTTATAAGAATATATATTGACACTGAGATTAAGGTTTATATGTGGGTGGTTTATATAATTTAATATATAAGTTCCAAAAAAATAATATAATACAATTGACTCATCTGATTGAGAAGTAACAGAGATCCTACCCATATTAAAAAATCCAATCTAGTAGAGTTATAAGGTAAGACATATAATAATTATATATATATATATTATACTTCAATAGGATTATCAAAGAGTAATTAGGTATTGAATTTATTTATCTTGTTAGAGAATAAAAATATAATTCCATTTTTGAATTATATTCATATTGATAAAGGTTTTGACAGTGCTATATTTTTTTGGAATAAAAATATTAAAATCTTAAATTGGTGAGTTCATGTCATATGGATTGAATAAGAAGAGAAAAAAATTGAGGTTCAAATGTGTATCAAATTAAGAGCTATGATGCATGGGGAGAACACATTGAATAGTAGTAGAATATCATTTCGTTAAACTATTGACTAAATTCAAAAAATCTATAAACTATCTAATACATTTCACTAAGTAGTTCTCAATAACTCCAGAAGATGTAGTTCCTTTTAGAATGGTAGTGAACCATTCATAAAATAGTGATTACACATTGATTGTTAATTGCTATCATTGATTATGTCAATAAACCATCATCTTATGCTCCTTGTATATGCTCTTTTATGGTGAACTAGGTAATATTATTATGTCATTTCTTCCTAACCTTCTACATTTATTATCATTCAGTGTAATCACTGCGAGTAAGAATGGTAGACTGAAAATTTTTATTCTAACTCAGTAGAAAAATAAATTCTTCTATGATGGATAATGAAAACTATAAATATTTAAATTTATATGAACACTCTCTTATGTTACTCCACATCAACCAAGTCCTAATAAGAGGTATTTAATAAAAAAGGTTTAGACTTGTAGTTAAATATATATATTTTCTTTTCATTTATTAATCACATGGATTTAATAATGAGGCCTCAACTTGTTAGAATAGTTTTTTTTGAAGATTGGAAAATTTAAATAATTAATTTTGAAAATTCTTGTGGCAAAGAGGTCATGGATTATATCTTCAAATATTTTTATTTTATTAAGACTAGAGAGATTTTTTTTGAATAAGGACTCATAATATCATGATTAGATATAATACCTTTTAAATTTATTAGAAAAATACTCATGATAGACCATTATTTGAGATGTGTAATACTTGGGAAATAATTTATAGGATAATAGTGAAAGTGATAAAGTTATAGGTACTGACCTAAAAATCTTGTAAAGACTGCCTCATTGAAAAAAAAGAACAACACTACGAAGAAGAATCCGATGATTAGGGACTCTCAACATATGGTGAATAAACATGATATAATTGTTAAATAAGATTATAATAATGTTTTGGTATTTTTACTAATATTAAAACTAAATATCACCCTTGTAGGTTGATATAAGTGTGAATTCATTGGAAGAAGTAGAAATGACATCTACTTATCAATCCAAATAATGTTCATGAAATAATTAAAAGATGATTCAAGCCTTACATGAAAGCATAGATCAATGATAAATTATACATAAAGGGTATATATAATTCATTGAAGATAAATACATGGAGAAAAAAAGGATGAAGTGAGTAGAGGTAGATTTCAAAATTGATATAATTATGAGGAGTGGAAATACAAAGATTCAAATCCATCTGTATAATAAAATTTCACCAAATATATGTAAAAAATGGATATAAAAAGGAGTTTAGATGGATAATTTTCCCTCTTAAGTAACAACATGAAGAGATGAGAAAATATAGATATTAATATATCTCAAGGGATAAGGATGTTTTTGTCCAATTTATGGAGAAAGATGATTGTATTAAGAATCATAAATCAAGTATCAGGTCCTCAAAAAGAAAATATAGGTCAGATATTTCCTCTATGTTAGCCTCTATAAGTAACAAAAGAAAAGTTTTAAATCTAAAATTAGTATATATAAGAAAGGTTCCATAAAAATCTAGAAGAGAACACCCTCAAAGAAAAGTGTCAATTATGTGATAATATTCTAGCAAAATGGGGATTGAATTTAGTTTGAATCTAGAATCCCAAGGACTCAAATATTTAAGATTACCTATTATATAAAAATCACTACAAAGAAATGAATATATATGGTATGCTTTTAATGGGTGATATTTTATATACCTTGAAAATGTATATATAGAAAATAATTGTTGTAGGAAAGAGGTATAAGTGGCATAAAGAAACACTTTGTTCCTATGATAAACCAAAATAAAATTTTTTGTAAAATGAAATATGCTAAAATGGTGAAAATAGTTATAGTTTTTCATAGAAAATAAGGCTCAAATAATAGTTCACCTTGTGTTAATTATGGTACACTCATAAAATCCTTCATGGAGAGAAAAAAAACTATAAGGGAAATACATAAACTATTTTTGTTTTTAGGAAGATTCATTAACATGTCATAAAATACTCACCAATGGAAAATAAGTACAAAATTATTTTAATGGAAATAGAACAATAAAAACATAAATCATGCCTTGGGGTTTCACAAATCGTAAAACATGGAATGAAGTGAAGACTGTTGGATTTTATATCTTATAGTAGAGAAGACATGAATAAATGGGTATGGATGTTTCATATAAATATGAAACACATAAAATTTTTATTAATATTAAAATAAAAATATATCCCAATCCATGGAAAATTAAAAACATAGAGATAGAATGTGGAATGAAATTTCTACTAGTGGTATTGCAATAATAGGCATTGTAATGGCTTGGATGAAAGTTAGAAGTGAATGAATATTCCACTAATGATAACCAAATTCTTCTAGTTAATGATGTTGGAGGCACCTCTATCCACATGTAACACTCTGAGGTTTTAAAAAACTACAAATATGTTCGATAATGTATATGACATGAAACACTCAACCTAAACAAACCCTGAAATATTATTATTTAAATTTGATGATTATAACCTACAACATAAATTAATGGATATTAATAGGATTGAATTATTTATTAAATATATATAAACTTATTATTAAATATATATTTATTGATAAATTCTTTGTAAATAGTAACTCAAATTTTAGTAGAGGTATTTTATACTTCAAAAATTTGTTTTCTTCAAAAATGGTTTTTCTTACACCATGTAAACAAATATTATAATTATATTATATAAATTTAAGAAATTTTATTTGGTAATAATTATATCATTTCATAAATAATTTTATAAGAATTATCCTAATAGGGATTTTAGGTATTTTCTAAAAAATATTGATTTTTTGTGAATTGTGAAAATGCTTATATTCTGTAAAAATATCATTTATTTTCATTGGAAAACTCACTTATATTTTGATATTGAATGAATTTAAATATAATGTTTTTTATAAATAATATAATTAATTTATTAATAATCATCCTTATCTATGATTTCAGTATAAAAAATACTTTTATGATGAAAAAGGATTTTTTTAGGAAATTGGTTGACATCACGCTTTGTGGGATACCTATAAAATGAATTTATTCCACTTGTATCAAAACCATGGATTTTCATAACTAGAAATGGAGTTTGTTTTTTTATTCAATCTAAACTTTGTTTGATTAGAGAGTTATTAATGTTGGATATCTTATGGTAAAGATAGCCTCAGTGTTGAAGGTTGTGTCATTTCTTAGTGTTGGCCAAATTTTTGGAGCTCAAAATCATGAGGAAGGAGAAAGCTTTATGAAAGGTGGATTTCATGGATTGAATCTTCATAAATATGGTAAATAGATTATTTTTATGATGTTTGGGGTTTTTGAAGGTATGGTTTTCATAAATGTGTGGATCATCACGAATGTGTGATGGAAAGACAGTGTTCTCACAACTTTGAGAAAAGTTGTGAATGTGTGATGGAATGATGATACATCTATGTGACTATGATAAGGTTCATGAGTGGGTAAAATATCAGTATTTATTCTCATATTAAGGAGATTTTGGAACATTATTTTTTATTGTCATGAAAAATCCTCTAAGATCTTGGGATCTTCACAAAAGGTTTAGTCTATAAATAGGTGGCCACCCCTCAATAGAGAAAAACTGACAGAATTGGTGGAACTGGTGAATTTCTCAAATTTCATGAAAGTATACCAGATCAAGATTTCATCATGAATTATAAATCCTTAGTGATAATAATCTTCATGAATTTATTGGGTATGAAATGATTAATTCTAAGTCATATCATAAAAGGATGTTTCGCAAAGACTGGGAGTTTCATGATGCTTGTGAGATCCATAAAGCCAGGGTTCTTTGTGAAGGTTTATTGCTTCAAGATGATTATAATAATATATAAAGTGTGTGGGTTCTTGAACACTGATATTTTTTTGAAATAAAAAGTTGGTTTCATGAAGGATGTGAGCTTCATGAATAGTAACATAGAGCATCAAGTTTTAGTTAATAGTTCTTTAAAGTGAATCAACATAGGACTTCAATGTAAGAAGATTATCGTACTAATTGAGTAAAAATAATTAAATTCCTTATCTACTAATGTTATGTTCAAGTCATTAAACTAAATAATAATTCACAATGCAATGGTCTAGGGGGAGTCTATGTAACTGTTTCGAGGTGGGTAGTGGGTTATCCATAATTCTTGTAAAGTAAGTGTACTTGGAATGAAGTGATTGTGTCTGATCTTTTATACTAGAAAATAACTAGTGAATCTTAGTGGATTTAGGAAAAATTGTCTCACATTCAGTGAATGATTATTAGACTATCCCTTAGTGGTGAACCAAGTAAAACTATTGTGTGGTATCCCTAAATTTGAATGTTTCATAACTACATCATATCATCATACAGGTTTTATAAGTTCCTAAAAATGTGGGAATAATACCTATCACTTTAGAATAAAATGTTGACACCCTAATTCACCCCTCCCATCTCAGGGTGTTCTAAGGCCCTACAGGGGGTATCAGATCCTAGGTTATTGGTTTTAAATATCTCCAATATTGTGTTTATGGATAATTTAGTGAGTGTTAAGGTATTCCACCTCTTTAATGAAAAAAATTATATATTTGGAAAAATCAGATGAGATCTCATCTGTGATCACATGGTATGGAAGGTCCCTTTTCCACAGCTCAAGGAATTCTAGAAACTAATGTAAAAGGTATTTTAATGATTGAAATAGATAGGAAAATTATTTATGTATATTTTAAAGATCAAAATGATATTAGTTATCCTCTATTTGATCAAATTTATTTGAAGTTGATGAGTAGCCATTCATCCAAGTAAATGTGGGAGAAACTGGAAAATATTAACAATAGGTATAACAAATTGAAGGAGGAAAAACTCTTAGTTTTTCACAATAATATTTATGATCTTAAAATGAATCTAGGTGGAAATGCATATATATTTCTTAAATAAATTACTGAAGTTATTGGATAAAGTTGAGGACCGAGTTATGAAATTATAGATATTGACATTTAGAGGGAAAACATGAGATGTCTTATACCTTTTATAATCCAAATGTTTTAGCTCTTATGGAATGTGATCTTTCTAATTATTTTCTTTATAATCAACTAATATGTATAGTTTATTATGAAATGAGATTCAAACTAGAAGATACATCAACTTGAGTAAGAAATAAAATGGAATTCAAATCCAAACAAAAAATTAATATTTATAGTGTTGGTGTGGGTGAATATGATGAGGAAGAAAACATATTTCTATCTTTTACAATAAATTCAATAGATGTAAAGGTATATTTTATGGAAATATTCCTTTGACTTGTTTTCACTATATTATAGTTGGGTACATTGTTAATTAGTCTTCATGGAAGTTTTATTATATATAAAATGATGTAATAATCATAAATAATCCTCAAAAAAGGTTCCCTAAAAAATAATACATAGAATCATGAAGTAAATTAAAGATAAAGAGCTTCATATATGATGAATAATAAGATGATAATGGCTTATTGGACGATGTTGAATCAGATTCTAAATTTGAACATAAAGCATCCATCATATATATCATTGAAAAGGTAGAACCTAAAAAAGATGAAAATAATTAGTTAATTGTTGTTATTAATATCAAGGTTTAAATTTAGGGTTCTCTTAACCAGCTTGGAATTCAAATAAATAAAAAATATATGAGATCTATGTTGAATGTGTCACTAGAGTATGTGGATCATCTTAAAGATAAAATTTATCAACTAGAAGGGGAGGTAGAAGAATATGTGAAAACTCATGAAATATCAGAAGATTTTTTGGAATTAAAATTTGGATTCAATGGTAGGACAAATTAATTAATGACATTTCATCAAGATAAGAGGAAACAGATAAAATAGTTGATGCAATAGAAGAAGAAGTTGTTAAAAAAATGAGTAAACTGGAAACTGAATCAAAACCAAGGGAAACAATGAAGAAATTATTGTTTAACATATTCTCATGTGTAGAAATTTTATAAAGAGATAAACATTATTCTAAAGGGGTAGAGAAGGACATAAATGACTAGAGATCCATAATTATAGGAAAAAGTGGAATTTCTAATGATACAGATACATCAAATTCTATAAATGGGATGATCCAAAATAAAGGGAAGCATAATGTGAGACATATCACAAAGGTATATGATGTCCTAATATTGAAATCTTTGAATAAAATAGAAAATGGAGCTAAAATATCCTAAACCATCTAGAGAGGATCTTTGGTCAATTACCTTTACAAAATAAGGGTACATGTAGAATAATGTAGGTGAAAAGATATTTCCCCTTATGAAATGTCAATTCTATGGATTTTTGTGTTATACTGTGTCCTACTAGGAAGAGGTAATGATATATCTGAATGGGGAAGTACTTGAAGTAAAAAATGATAATTAAACCATACCCTTCATTTTATAGATGAAATAGTTTATAGGGATATCATTTTAACTATTCTAGATATGGTCACAAAACTATTCATTGTAGGTATTAGAAATTTGGGAACTACACATAGAGAACTCATAAATAAGTAAACACCTTTCTACCAAGAAGAGTTACTCTCCAAAATAGGTATTCTTCTCTAGAAGAAGAATATTAGTATAATGAACCCAAGAATATTGAAAATAGATTTAAAATTCCATCCTTTTCCTCCACTCAATCAGGTATACCATGGAATGAATAAATAAAAATTGAAAAATCAAATCTTATAGAAATATCTCTCAAAGATATAATGTAAAGTAGTGCATGGATTGTTAAGACTGGGTACTCATCCCACATGACATAAAATGTAGATTTGTTAAATAATTTTCATAAAATAGTTGGGGAGTAGTTATATTTGGAAATTATGGTGCTTGAAAGATAAATGGCAGTGAAAATATAGAACTATCAAATGTTGAGCTACAGAAAAATGATGTTCTATGCATGGACGGTTTACATCACAATTTTCTATGTGTGATTAAACATTGTGACTTAGGACTGATTCTGAAATTTAATCATATGGTATGTACTATCAAAGGAACAATGGTTTATTCTTTTATAAAAGGATTCAGTACATATTTCAATTTATACCAGTTTGATAGTAATGAGAACAAATGTAACATAACAATTGAATAATAAAACAACTTGTGACATTAGAGGTTGAGTCATATTAATCAATAGAGCATGTGAAACATATCTAAGTGTAACATAGTTTTCACCATTCCCAATATGATGTTTGATCAAGAAAATATATGTGACTATTGCATTCATGGAAATATGGTTGAGAGTTCATATCAACCAAATAATATAAGGGAATCGTATATGGTTGATCTCATCCACACAAACTTTTTTGGTTCTATGAATGTGTATAAAATATATGAATATAGTTACTTCATTATTTTTATTTATGATTATAGTATAATGGATTATGTGATGTATATTAAGAGGAAACAACAACTTCTTGATAGCATGAAGGTTTATGATTAAGAGAAAATAATGAAACTGACCACACAATCAAGATTCTATAATCTGACTATGAGGAGAATACAGATCAATTTTATTTTAATTTTTTATAAAAAAATCATGGGATAAAGAATGAGGTGTCTTCAGTGAGAAGCCCTCAGTAAAATGGGCTTATTTAATGAAAAATTGATAAGTTAAGAATATGAATATAATGATGCGGATTGAGAATCGTGTTTACCATCATTACTGGAAAGAGGTTTTACAAGTAGTAGTTTACACACAAAATCTAACATGTATTTTAATAGGAGAAACCAGGATTCCATATGAGATATTATATGTAATTAATCAATATTTGACGTAATTTTATGTTTTTTGATGTATATTTTTCATCTAAAAAGAAGAAGTAAGTAAGGGAAAGTTTTGTGATGCTACAAATGGTGGAATATTCATTGAATATTCAGTAATGATTAAAGCTAAAAAATGTTACAATAATCGTCATAGAATGATTGTGTAAATCAACGATGTAAAGATCATTGAGGATAAAACCATAAATACCTTGATAATTTCATATTTTATATTATTGAAGATGAAAAAGAAAGTGGGTAAGGGACTGAATCAAATGCATAAATAGTTTAACACTTGTAAAAAAACATAGGGCCTACAAAATGATGATGACTAAGAAGATGAAAACATTAATAAATAAACATCATATAAACCTCACAAGAAAAATAGAAGAATATAAATTGATTAATCCCACGTCATTTGGGACTGTACCACACCTATATAGACAACGATAATAAGAAATGAAGCACCTAATATGTTCCTATCAATTAGGGAACCCACCCTATTTAAATAAGTATAAAAGGATGAATCATTGGTTATAACCATAAATAAAGAACCAGATAAGATTAAAAAGGACTAGAAATTATATATTGATAAAAGACTCAAAAATCCCAATGTTATTAAAATAAAGTGGATCTTTAAAAACAATTCTTTGAGCATGGAAATTTTTTCAAAAATAAGGAATGCTTGGTGTGTAAATGATATGAATAGATTGAAGGAATTTATGTTGAAATAAAATATATACTAGATAGACTGGGGTAAATAAGTCTATTTATTTCCATTTAAATTAAAATAGAAAAGAATAATATATGGATTTTAATATAATGATCTTAAAAGGTTTTCTTGAAGAAGAAGTCTACATTGAAAAGACAATAGGATTTGTGATTGGAAATTATGAGATTATTGTCGGAATATTAAATAAGGATCTCTATGGTATGAAGAAGGAACTATGAGCATGTTATTCTTAGTATAATGGTTATCTAAAGAATCTATAATTTAGAAGTGGTTATCTTAACCGTAATCTCTATGAGAATTCTCAGAATGTGTATACAGATGCTATTATTTTTTGAAAAAGAAGATGGAGATCATTTGATTAATTTACTAATCACTTGAAATCATAATTTTAGATATCCATTATCATTGAACATAAATATTTATTAGAGCATCAGGTGATTCAAAATAAGGGGTTCACCTTTATTTATTAGAAAAAATATTCATGAGAGCCTCAGAAGAAATTCATCATACATGACTTCAAACCAATTTTGAATCTGATTGTGGTGGGGACTACACTTTGAAATCACTAGGATGGGATATCTATAAATCCCACCCTATATATGAGAATCATTGTAATCTTATTATACATGATTACAACTCTACCAGATATCATCTTTGAATCATGCTTAGAGGACCTCTTTCAAAGTAATACAATGGAAGATCATTTGGAAGAAGTTAAGAGAATCATCAGGTATATTCAAGTTACTCAAAAGTTTTGCTTATACTTTTCAATGGGAAAAGATAATGAATTCTCAGTATTTTTTAATTCTTACTTAGAAGGATATGTGGTGGATAGAAATTACACAAGTAGTGGATATTTTTTCATTATAATTAAATATGTGGGTTGGTTAAGAAAGATACAAGAAAGTACATATATTAGTACATCTAATTTATAGTATATATCTACCACAAAGGCATGCACACATATATTATTGATGAAGTACAAACTGAATGATATTTTTGATGAGGTGAAATAGTCGATGGTGATTCACTATGAATACAAGAGTGTGATTGATATTATGAAGAATATGGTTCAACACACTCATACCAAACATATTGAAATGAGATATCACTTCATCAAAGAAAAATTTGATCATGGTGTAATCAAAATAGAGCATGTTGGAACTCATGACCAAGCGGTTGAAATTCTGACCATTCTATTGAAAAAATATATGTATGAGAAACATCGGTGTAATCTTGGTGTCCATCCACCTCAAAGTTCATGATGAAGTTACAATTGTTCCACTCAGTCTAGTTTTGTTAACCGTTATAATCTGTATGTGGATGTGATGCAGGTCTATGGGGGAGATATGATACTGTGGGAGTTTTTTTAGCACTAAAATTTCACATACTAGTTTTTTTTTGGGTTTATTGAAAAAGGGGGATATAAGTGGAAAGTTTAACTTGATGATTTATATATAGGTTTACAAAATATTACTTGTAAGATTGTTTATAAGTATATGGTGGCATTAAATTATCGTTTTTCACACTTATTTTCTACATTGAGATTTTCATGTTTAGAAATAGAGTGATGAATGATCTATCTCAAGCATATCAGGTTTCTGAATAAGGATGGTGCTTTATTGAATTTTCTATAAACTTTTCCATCAAACCTAAAAGGGGATTATTAGAACCAAGGATTTTAAAATCTATAAATGGAGAGTGTTTTTTGTTTGTTTTCATTCAATACTAGGGTTGATCATGTAGTTTTTGAGGAAATATATCTTATGGTGTAGATGGATTCAGGGTTGAAGGTGGTATCATTTCCAAGTTTTTGAAAAAAAAATTGAGCTAAAAATATAAAGAAGCAACAAGATTCAGGGTATGTGGATTTCCTGGATTGAATCTTTATAGATATAGTAAAGGCATGAGTTTCGTGAATATTAGGTTTTTTAAAGGATTAGTTTTCACAAAGGTGTAGAGCATCATGAATGTGTGATGGAAATAAGATGTTCTCATGACTATGAGAAGATTCATGAATGAAGGATGGTGTTATGATAAATCTATGAGACTATGAGAAAGTTCGTTAATGGGTAAAATATCACTTGTGTTTCATGAATGAAGGTGCTCCACAAACATGATTTTGGAAGTTCGCAAAAAATACACTGGGAGCTTTGGATCTTCTTGTATGAATGGGTATATAAATAGGCATCCACCCCTCATTTTAAAAAGAATAATAAAATTGGTTGATAGGGTGAATCGCTCTAATTTCACAAAGGTATACCTAATTAGAAAATCATCACAAATCAAGAATACATAGCAAGATTATTCTTTGTGAAGTAAATGGATATGAACCGATTAATACCAATTCATATAAAAAAAGGTTGTTTCACAAAGACTAGAAGTTTCATGAAGAAAAAGAGTTCCATTATGGATTGGTGCATTGTAAAGGGTGGTTTCTTCAAAACAATCATAATATTTTACAAAGTTTATTGGTTCGTAAATGCTAATATTTATTTGAAATAAAAAAGTTTGTTTCATGAAGGATGATAGTTTTTAAAATAATAGAATTGAATATCATGTTTTAGTGAATGTTATTTTCTAGTTCATCAACTCAGTACTACAATGTAAAAAGTGTGTCATGCTAATTAGGTACAAAGACTTAAATGCCCTATTTATTGAGGTGACCTTCAAGTCCTTAAACTACGTAAGACTTCACCCATGGTAGTGATTTAGGGGGATTCTACTAAATTGTTTTGAGGGAGGCATTATACTATAACAAATTATTATAAAAGGAGTTTCCCAAGCGTAGAGTGATTGTATCTGAACTTCTAGACTCCATAGTAACTAGTGAAGCCTAGTGGATTTAGGTATGATCGACACATTGTCACCATATTCTCCATAGAATATCCCGTAGTGGTGAACCAAGTAAAAAAATTTTGTTTTCACCCTAGATTTTAATGTTTCATAACTACACAATTCTATCAAACATGGTTTACATGTTGCTACCAAAATTGGAAAAAAAATTGTTGCTTTAGAGGAAAAAAGTTGACACCCAACTTCACCCCTCCCCTCTAATGGTGTTCTAGGGAATGAAAATTTATAAGGATTGAATTTGGTAAAATGTATTGCATATTTGGAATAAATATAAATAATATCATTTAAAAATTTCAACTTACATTTCGGTCATAATTAATAGTAAAAAATGTCAATAATTAATACTAGGGTAAAAGGTTAATTTTGGTTTTTTTTAAAGGTTGGGGTTGAAGCCTCATTTTATTATTAAAGTAAAGAAAAGACATCTTTTAACTAGGTAGAGGGAGACACATTACATAACCCGAAGGCCTAGTGGGCATGTAGCCCATTACATAGCCCGTAGGCCCAAATTTTTGGACTAAGGCCCATTCTGTGAATAGTAACCCAGCAGCTCTAGTACCCACCACTGCTACAGCGCCCTACCGCTGCTACAGTATCCTACCACTACTACAGTATCCGCCGATCAACAGTACCACCTCTGCTACAGTAACATGCGCCCCATGGGTTTTGAACCCCCATTTTTCATGTAGTATTATGGGGTGCTTACCACTAATCCAAACCCCAACTACGTTAATTTCAGTTATCATATATTAAATTTAAGTGATAAGGCCCCCATTTTTCATATTCAACATTATTGGATGAATTGGTTTAGAAACATATCACCATATTATCAATATTTATTATTTTATGGTATAATTTATCATCAAAGTGACCTATATAATATTTTGTGAAAAGAAAGAGATAAAGTGTCACTATCTTACATTTACAAATCCCATATGTTTTCACATAGGGAAAAAATTACAAATGAATATTATGTTCATTTGGAGGGTAATGGAATTATTTTCAGGATGGAAATTTATTTACTTATTATTTTTCAATTATATAACCTTAAATTTTTATTTAATACTTACACAGTAATTATTCATTAAATTGAAAAATAAAATAAATGATTTAATGAATATAAAAAGTAACATAAATTGGATTAATTATTCTGTTTCATGAATATTTTATATAAATATAATATGTTATATAGTTTTTAATGTAATATATTTTAATTCAATTTTTTTCTTGTTGTTTTTATATTCAAATTAAATGAATGGTTACAAAAATGACATAATGTTATTATATAAAAAATAATATTTTTTTAGATGATTTATAATTTATAAAAATCATATAATCATTGAATTTATTGGTATCAAAATATAAATATAAATAGTGTACCATTAATTGAAAAATACTCCTTTTATATAAACTATATTTACACCAAAATAGAAAAAACAATATTATTAAGGTAACAGTCAAAAAAGGCGAACACTTGTTAAATATCGAAAAGGGTGAACGCATCGCCCAAAATTTTCCAATTTTTTATGATATAATTTAGATTCATCATCATGTTGTATTTTAATTTTATAATTGAGGATCAATATTAATATGAAAATTAGTTTTTATTAATTTAATGTTTTAAGAAATTTAAAGAGTGATCCTCCTCTCTCTTGTAAGATAAAACCACCTATACTCTTTTATTCACAATTTTAAGGCCCTTTATCATATCCAACTCCTAACCAAATACCATTCGTAGATACCTCCCCATTTATAAGTGTCATTTTTTAATCATAAAACCATCTTAGGATATATTTTTGTGTAAATAATGTGATGTGGTCTAAATAATATGTATAGTTCTTGATCAAACATTTTTATTTTATTTCTTCTTGTACATCTTACAAAGAATATTTAAAAATAATGATGTAATAATATTGGTATATTAAATATAGTTATAGGTTTTTATGTTTATGTAATAAACTATATCCTTGTTTTATTTCGTCAAATGGGAAATGAATCCATTGTTCGTGTGTGTGGCAGACTACCACCTCACAAATCATGGTAATTTTCTTTCCATAATTCACTTTAAAAGTTGGTATTAATGATGGATTTAATGTATATATATGAAATTCATGAAATATTATTAATTCTTAAAATATAATTTATCATTTTATTTCTTACCTATCCATTCACTGAAAAATGATAATATCATTCATATGTATGTGTTGACTACTGACTCTATGAAGCGATGAGATTCATTTTCCATAACCACATCACTTGGATGATATATATATATATATAAGTTTATTTAAATAAATAAATAGTTATTTATTATATTATTATCATTATTTAAAGATAAAATAACACTTACCTTCTTTAAATGATGATCGTTTAAAATTGAAAACATAGTAAATGCATATGTATGACCTACTATCTCCATAACAACATTTTAAATAACAACACTTCAAGAAAGTTTTAAAGAGTTTAATTGATATATAAAAATGACAATTAAATCATGATTAATATTATGGTAATGATGAGATAATGACCTCATTTACCATATTCACCCAACTGAATTCATTTTTTACATATGATCAGAATATCATCAACCATATAACATGAACTTAAATGATTAAGTAATTGTATATAATATGGTAATAAAAAAATAAAAGTAAAACATTTTTATTTATGAATAAATGTATTATAAAGGTAATTTTTTACAACATTTTACTTTCTTTACAATGTTTGAAAAATTAAATCTTTTTCTAGTTTTACGTAGAATAATCTTTAACTTAAACCGCATTTTAAATGTTTTAATGGTTTATTTTTTAAATAATTATCTTCCATAATCATACTCTTAAAATTATATTATGTATGTATTTATATGTACATAAATTAATTTTAAAGGACAAGGTATGTCTATTTTTACTTTCTTTCAAAAAAAATCAAAAAGAATGTTTTTATGTATTTTATATGGAACGTTTTGACATTATTTATATATAGAAAAATGAATTTTCTATTTTAATGTATAAAACAACAATGACTTTTCCTACCCTTATGTATATTATTTTATTTTGGTATTACATTATAATAATACATTTTTTCTCAAATAAAATCCCTATTCCCAATTTTTTGGTAATTTTTTTTAAAACAATTGAGTTATAAATGGACACATCAACACCACAAAATTTTTTCTTATGGCTACAAATAATATTTTGAAAATTACAAGATCTTATGTGTTATGATTATATTATATATCATGGAAATTTTTCATTATGATAGGTAAGGATGGTTGGTTCCTTGATAACCCTCTAATACATTGGTTATGATTTATGATGGAATTTGACCATGAAGGTTATTCCATTTGTAACTATGAAGGTAATTCCTTCGATAATCATGAAGGTTATTCCATTTGGAACTATAAAGGTTAAAATATATATAATATTGATATAGAAATGATTCATCTAGTTTCAAACCTTACTTATTTATTCTATCGTTAGAGATTTTTGTAAATCTTGTTATTTTTCAAGGTATTCTAATGAAATTTTATTTAATGAAATGTATCTGTTACTTCTCATGGGTGAAAAGTATATCTTTTCAAGAAGTTTTCATGGGATTTTCCTTATCAAAAAGAAAATATTATGAGTTTTATTTTTCCCTTTATTATTTATGATGATATACTTTATTATATTATTTTGAAAAATAATTTTATTTATTAGTTAAGAAAGTGTTTATTTTCAACATGAAATTTATTTTCAAAAATTTAAAAACCAATTATATGTAATGATACACTAAAAATTTCTTTATTCCTTTATTATATCCCTTATTGAGATTTTTATTCTCAAATCATGCTTTAAAAAAATTCATAGTTTTAAAGGTTGGGTAAGAACAATAAAAATTCATGTTTAAAGTCATGAATAAATTTCATGAAAAGAAAACATTATTTTTTAAAATGTATTATGTTGTGGGAAAATATTATACAAATAAAAAGTTTCTAATTTTCGAAATATATATTTTTTATGAATTAATTATGAAACAATTATCTAAAAATAAAAACTCTAAAAGATCATCAAAATGTAAAAAGTGTATTCTCTTCTAAAACATAAGATTATGTTTAATTTAAGTCTAGGTCTTTTAAAAAATGAATTTAAATGTTTCAAATATCTATTTTATGTGTTACATGATTAATGGTTATATATAATCCATAGAGTTATTCTTTTGAAATAATATTTATTTTATATGAAAAGAATATCAAAAATAGTGGATTCATGTGTTGTGAAATTTATCAATTGGTATCATAAATTAATATAAATAAAAAAACAAGAATCAAGTCCATGGTCTGACTCAAAAATGCTTTAAATAAATCACTTTGGGATTCCAAGAAAAATCTAGAGTATCGAGTGGAAAAGAATTTCAAATGGAGAAGAGCTTGATTTGGTGTCTAAAGGAGGTGTAAAAGTTGTGTATAAAATATCCAATGTTGTAAAATAGTCTATGAATATCAAAAATTGATACCATGACATTGTTCAAGTGGTATCCAACCACTAACTAGGAGAATATAGACAAATGGATTATGTAGTTATATTCTTTGAACACATTTTTATAAATTATATAAATAGAATATGGTATTAGCTAATTATTTTCAATATACTAAGAAGATTCTAGAAGGAAATAGAATTACCAACAATTGGTTCCCCAAACTGAAAATTGTATCTAAATATGGTTTTAAGAGTATAATGAATTTAGGTAGAATTGGTGATGATCATAAAAATCCTAAATATCCTCCTCATAAAATATAGAATCCCTATAAAGTTAGAAAGATCATAGATATCAATTGGAATCACAAATATAACAATCAATTTGTATCAATTGATTCATTATATATTATCTCCCACACACTTTTTATTTGTTACTAATTGACTAATGGATTAGTTTTAGTTTGATTTATATCATATTATGTATAGAATATACTTAAATTATAATGATTCTTGTGTTTATTAAAGTAGATTAGTGCCAAGGGTAGATTCGGTTTCGTTGACTTAAACTATTTTTCTCAACATTTAGATATGTCTTAGTGGTTTTAGAGTATTATTTGATAACTCAATTTCCAGTGGTAAATAAAATCATTAAAAATAATTGTGCAAAATCTACCTAAATATGAGAAAGTGGCATGAATATTAAAAAACAAAAAAAAACAATACGGTGTTTATTCAAAAACTTGTTTCACATTTAGAGTTAATGTTGTAGTATAAATCCTATGTTTCATTCTAATTATTTTATCAAATTAGTGACAAATGTTCTAAAAGATTAATCAATAATTTGTTAAGATAAAATAATTAAAAAGGTTATATATAGCAAAAAATTAAAGAGTAGAGATTGGTTGAGAAAGGTTCAAACTACCCTATATTATTGAATGAAATTGATCAATTAATTGTCATATCTAAGAGTCTTGGGTTACAAAATAATATTATTGAGTTAGTAAGAGAGGAATATATTTAAAAAGGAGTGAACAATATATTTTATATATATTTCAAGAAGTTTATGATAATAATATTTCCCCCATCATGATCTATATATTGATCATTGAAAAACTAGTTCATGAAGATTACTTATAGAGGGTGACTAATACTGATGTAGTTTCTGTAAGAAATTATATAAGAAATTGGGAGTATATGAAATTAAAAGTATGGATGAGAAGAATCTATTTATTCGTAATGTTAAAGTAGGGTGAAGATGTTGAATATGTACCTTTTAATTTTGATGAAAATGGGGGAGGAAAGAAAATAATCACGAATCTATGACCTAGACACGCTGTGGGTATTTTATTGATGATATGTTAATGATAATATTAAAACAAATACAAAGGGGGAATTTTGGAACCAAAGGCATTTTTTTTTAATTTATTTTCAATAAATTGATTTTTTTTAATCAATGATTAAGTAAAATAGTCTTTGAGAATGAGTAAAATGTTCACTGATGATTTTTTTTTCAATATCATGGTCTTAAAAATAGTGAGTTTGAAATGATAGATGATCAAGTTGAATGAAGAGATGAAGGAATATGGATATAAGTTAATAATTATAGTTCTAGATGTAATAGAAACACACCATGCCGTAATGATATTGGTTAAAACATGGGTGGAGGTGTAAGTAATAAAACATAGAGAAGAGATTATACATAATAGTCATTGAATAATATCATAAGGCCTATTATGATGCTTAATAATAGTATTATGTTTGGATTTGATGGTAAAAATTAAAAATTCATGGAAACATAAAAGTAATTAAGTAAATAAAATTAATTTCTATTATGATATCACATGTTGAACCATAAAAAATGTAAGACATGAAAATTTCCATTTTCATTCTATAATGTTTTATATGGGATTCATAAGGTTTTTATTTAGGTTTGTAAGGATTTTTTCCTATATAAAGCTTGTGACAATGAGTTTTTCAGACCAATTAATTTTTAATATTATTGTGAAATTCATGTGATTAAATACATCTTCGTATTGAAGAAAACTACTTTTTTAAGAGCAATGTAAATTTTCCCAAGATTAATGGAAGTTACCATAACATTAATTTAAAAAAAACATAAGTTGTCTTAATTTTATTCATTTATAGTTTCATGTTACATGTCATGACATAGAGATTACACTATAATTATGATTGTATTAATTTCAGTGGTTCTGGATAAGTTGAGAATCACACTATTTAGAACATGTTACGGTACAATAGGTCACGCCATAAAATATGTTTACCCTTAACCACTCTACAAAGAAAGTTGTTTCTGTAACATACCATATCTAGAAGCCACACAACTGGTTTCCCGAACCCTGTTGGTCACATGACCTCAAATGCATTTCAACAAATGCCAGAGGCTGCCGACTAGCAGCGAGGGCCCAGCTTTGATAGTGGGGAAACTATGCCCTCATTTTTCAAAGTGTAGCGCAACGGAAAAGAAATATAACATTCAACAACGGAATCCATAAACAATATGAACTAGAAATAAACAACTGTAGTAAAAGATAACCAATAGTTATATGTAAAATTACATCATGTCACTATTTATATAAAATAATCCAAAACAGGATACACTTCAATACAATACAATACAACTCAAGGTACAACGTACAACAACATAGAACAAAACAGAGTGAACAGAACGCAGCAGCATCGCGAGCCTAAGCTCAGCCCCCTGCTCTGCTACTCCTCTACTACAATCATGTACCTTTATATGGACCCTTTCCCATGTCGACACCTACAGAAATATAGTGTGTTTGGGCCGAAGACATGACCCAAATAGGGTGTGTGAAATAAATCCCAGTAGGCACCCACCAAAGGCATGTGCCCAACTGTCTGTGAAAATGAGCAACAACAGTGTGAAAAAGTAAATGCAGTAAACTAGTGAGTACTCAAAAGTAACTATCACTACTATTTTCATTTCCATTTTAATTATTACTTATCACCTCCAAGATTGTGCTTTATCATGGCAGGTACAACATAGAAAATCACCACAGTGCATGTTCCAAATAGTCGTGTCCTCAAACATACTATTCTTACCCTTAGGTAAAAGAATCAAAAACCCGCAGGTGATTTCCCTCAGGCATAATGATCATTGCCCTCGGGCATACGTGATATATCCCTCAGGAATAGAAACTATTTCCCATAGGCATAAACAATGGTTACCCTCAGTCTAACCAAACTTTGCCCATAGAATAAGAAAACACTACCCTCATGCTAAATAGAACACTACCCTCAGGTGAAAGTAACTGGGCCAATCCCAAAGCATAAACAAGAAATTTATATAAATTTTCTCTCAAGAAAATACAATACACAATATAATCATGGCATACCCTCTGGTATCCTGGACAAACGGCTAAACAGAGGAACGCACCCCCAAGGTGGTCCTAGATCCAAGTAGTGATCCCAAACAGTAGTTCAAACTTATCAACAGATTACCTATGAAATTATAGATATATTTCCGCAAATTACTTAGCCATACGACACCCCAACCATTGGAGTATATCACAATGGTACACAATTTCAACACAATAGTTGAAAATAAATAACAGACCACCTACCTTGATCATCTCTGATCGGTATACGTGAACAATGCCTCCTAAAGTCGTCCAAGAACGACGTAGATCTAGGATAAATGTCGACACATTTAGCCTCAAATAAAATTCCCTCAAAAAATAATTGGTACAAACTATTCATGGAGAAGGAAGGTCTTACCCGTGTGGTTCAAAAGAGATCGATGGCGTAAGAATCGGGTTCCCATTGTGCGGTCTGGAGATTCGCCAAGGTCCGGTCATCTCTCCCTTGCTCCAAATGAACCCACCGCATCGTCTGCCAAATCAGGAGGATACTGCCCATTTTAAGCGAGAAAAACAGACTACATGGCATGTACTCTCAAGTACATGGCATGTACTTTTAATTTTTTTAACTGTTCCTTTGGCGGATTCTTTCCACCGCGGCACTGTTCATCTGTCGACACGAGTACATGACATGTATTCTTGATTACACAGTGTGTACTGTCGCTCCGCCGGCAGATTCTTCCACCACCTTACTATTCACCTTCTTACTAATTACATGGCATGTAAATACTAAGTATATGGCGTGTATTCAGTTTTTACACCCTTCATCATCGACAGGCCTACACGCCCTGTGTAATCATCCCACACGGCCAAAGTACATGGCGTGTGGAATAGTACATCGCGTGTACCCATAAAATTTGGGATTTTTTCGAATTTTCCTTATTTTCTCAAAAACACATAAGGAAAAGAGAAGAGAATAACCTCGTACCTTAAAAATAAGAACCTGGTTCTTACAAACTTCCCCCCTTAAAGTAATTCATCCCCGAAATTCCCTTCCAAGGGTGGTGAAGATAAGCTTAGAAAAACTCTGGCCATTGTGCACATACGTCGGTCTCCTGCTCCCAGGTTTCTTCCTGCACTCGGCCATGCTGACATATCACCCTTATGAGAGGAACTAACCGGCCTCGGAGAACCTTTGTGTTCCTGTCAACAATACAAATCGGATGGTCCTCAAAGGATGAATCGACCAGAAGCTCAACCTCCTCGGGCTGAAAAAATGCGAGACGGGTATGAGTGATAGTGGAGTAGCTGAGATACATGTAAGATGTTGTGCATGGCCCGGTACCTCTGTGGTAACTACAACCGATCGGCAACCGACCGGGATCTCTCTAGAATCTCAAATGGCCCCACATACCTTGGTGAAATTTTACCCTGTCTCCTGATTTTCCTGTGTCCCAACCTCGGTGAAACACACAAGAAAACCTGATCCCCGACCACAAACTCCAAGGGTTTTCTACGTCGATCAACATAAGATTTCTAACGAGACTGTGCAGTATCCATCCGCTTCTAAATCAACTGGACCTGCTCTGAAGTCTCCTACATGAGACATAGTCCCAGTAAAGCTGCCTCACCTGCCTCCATGAAGGACAAGGGTGATCGGCATAGCCTACCATATAAAGCCTCATAAGGTTCCATATCAATAGTTACATGAAAACTATTATTGTAGGAAAACTAGACCGGGGTTATATGCTTCTCCCAAGAGCCCAAAAAGTTGAGGACGCATGCACGTAGTATGTCCTCTAGCACCTGTATCGTACGCTCTGACTGGCCATCGGTCTTAGGGTGGTAAGCTGTGCGCAGAAGCACCTGTGTACCCAGTGCCCTTTGAAAACCCTTCCAAAAAAGAGACGTAAATGGGGTGTCCCTATCTGAAATGATAGATCTAGAGACCCCATGAAGACGTACTACATGTCATATATACAGCTTCCCGAGATTTTTAACACCGAAGGTCTCCTTGATCAGCAAAAAGTGAGCAACCTTTGTAAGTCTGTGTACCACAACCCACATGGCATCACTGCATCAAGGTGACCTCGGAAACCTAGTCACAATGTCCATCGTGACATCATCCCATTTCCACTCCAGAATATGTAACTTTTGTAATAGTCTAGCTGGTCTCTGATGCAATGCCTTCACCTGCTGACAGGTGGAACATCTCGTAACAAAACCAGCTACTTCCAATTTCATACTCGGCCACCAATACTGACATCTCAAGTCATGGTACATTTTAGTAACTCTGGGATGCATTTCCCAAGCTAAAGCATGAAACACCCGCATCAAATCCCCATGTATATCTCCTAGAACCCACACTTGTCCATGGAAACGTAGTAAATCATCATCTCCTATCGTCCAACCAGGAGGAGGGTCCTTACTTTCCATCGACTCCCTTAGAACTAGGCCTTCCGAATCTGATAGTTGTCTCAGCCTCACTCTATCCATGAGGGTTGAAGTCATAGCTAAAGATGAAAGATAGGCTCGCCCCTGACTATTGTGCACCTCCAAATGCATCTTAGAGAACAAATCCATAAGCTGCCACTCACCACTGGCCTCATGAACTGCCTGTGTCTAAGTCTTTCTGCTCAGTGCATCGGCAACTATGTTACCCTTACCAGGAGTATAGGCAAGATCGAAGTTGAAGGACTGAAGGTATTCAACCCACCTTCACTGTTTCAAATTCAGGTCACGCTGGGTAAAGATGTACATGAGACTTTTGTGGTCTGCAAACACCAAAAAATGCTCTCCCAAGAGATAATGCTTCCAACAGTGTAACGCATGAACAACTGTAGCTAACTCGAGATCATGTGTCGGGTAATTCCTCTCATGTGGCCTCAACTGCTGAGACCCGTACGCAACTACTTGATCACCTTGCATCAAAACTGCTCCCAGCCCAATACCTAATACATTATAGTAAACTGTATAGATATTACCTTGCTCTGGAAGTATCAGGATTGGGGCTGATGTCAACCTTCCTTTCAGCTCTTGAAAATCTATCTCACAAGCTTCTGACCAAACGAACTTCACACCCTTCATAGTCAAACCCATCAACGTCACTTCCAAGCGGGAGAAGTACTGTATAAAGTGCTTTTAGTAACCAGCCAGCTATAAGAAACTCCATATCTCAAACACGTTCTTAGGCTGCTCCTATGAAACTACCACTCTCACCTTCTTTGGGTCTACTGCAACTCATGCCTCTGAGATAATATGACCCAGGAAGTGAATATGGTCCATCCAAAAGTGTCTCTTTGAAAGCTTAGCATATAGTCGATGTTGTCTCAATGTACTCAGTATGATATCAAGATGGGTGGAATGGTCATGTCGAGTGTGAGAGTGATATCGTCCACGAAGACTACCACAAAATAATCCAGATAAGGATGGAAAACTCGATTCATCAGATCCATGAAAGCTGCTGGCACATTCATGAGTCCGAACGGCATAACCAAGTACTCGTATAGACCATATCTGCTTTGAAAAGCTATAAGAGATATGTCTGATGGTCTAACGTGTAACTGATGATATCTAAATCTCAAGTCAATATTTAAGAACACTCATGCTCCCCGAAGTTGATCAAAAATACCATCAATCCTTGGTAAGTGGTATCGGTTCTTGACCATTAGTTGGTTCCGCTTCTGATAATCCACATAGATTTGGAGGGTACCATCTTCCTTCTTCGCAAAGAGGATCGGAGAACCCCATGGATAAGGACTGGGTCGGATGAAACCGTTTTCTTATAACTAGTCTAGCTGCCTCTTGATCTCTTACAACTCAGGTGTAGCCATACTATATGGAGGAATGGACACTGGTGCCCTCCTGGCACAAGCTCAATAGAGAAATCCACCTCTCTCCGAAGGAAGACCTGAAAAGTAGTCTGGGAAGACATCCCTAAAATGAACAACTACAGGAGGGAAATCCTTCTGACAAGTCCCCTGGTCATCCAGATATAAACTCGTAATCTGGGCTGTCACTCCACATGGCCCCTGATGCTCGGGTCCAGCTTGGCACGCCAGGACATCCCATTCACCCTTGTATAGAAACTCTCCGCCCTCTGGTGATGTGAAACTCACCCTTCGACGACAGCAATCCACAAAGGCTCGAAAGAGTACCAACCAATCCATCCCAAGAATGACGTCATAGCTCGTCATCTTCGAGACATAGAGGTTCCATAGAAAGTGACATCCACCAACCTCTAGGGGGCACTCCCTACACTGACGCACACCAGCTGTTCTACTTCCCAACGGAGTGTCTAGCATCATAACATCAGAAGAATAAGAAACACAAATCCCAAGGCACTCCACAACGGTCACAGATATAATGATATCTGAAGGACCCATATCGAAAAGTACTGAAGTTAAAATAGAAGCTACTTGAATAGTACCTCTGATAGTAGAAGGTCCAGGATCCTTCTCTTGTTTGGTCGATTGTACTGCATATGCCTGCCCAGTGCCACGGACCTGCGACCGATTCTTGCTACCCTGAGCTAACTTTCCCTACTGTCTCTGAGATCATAATGTCTGGATATCATGGCCATGACCACCATCTCATCCTGTACGCCACGACATATTCCAATTTCCTGACTGGTAAGAAGCCACTGGTCCTTCTCCCGCACGCGGAGTCTACACAGAACCCCTCTCACAAGCCACTACTGGAAACACCCTTCAAAAATGATGAAGATAACCCATCATGCTGCAAGTTCGGCACTCCATTGGGTCATATGGACACTACGACCTCTTGTTCCCCTCTCTACCACACTAGTATCACATGACCTGGCCACATGAAGTATTCTTCGGACTAGTACTACAACTGTGAGAGAATTCTATTTGCCACTTCCTCTTACCTGTAGAAATAGTACATGAAACTGGGGTCCAACCGCCCTGGCCCACACCACTAGCTTCCCACAGGTTCCACTCTGTAATCAGTGCCTGGTTCACAATAGCATGCATGGTAGGCAACCTAAAAATGTTCACCAGAGCTTGGCTGTCACACAAAATACCATCTTCAAATCGTCTTTCCCTCAACAATTCATCACCCACCAGAACGGGGGAAAAAAACTGAAGCTCATAGAATCGAGCAGAATAATCCATCACTGACATGGCGCCCGGCTTTAGATTCATGAACTCGTGAGTTCGATCTTCCCTCTGTGTCTCCAGGAAGAAGAAGTCAAAGAAAACTGCCTGAAAATATTCCCACACCATTATCTCGGTGATGCTCAGATTGGGTGGTAAAATCCCACCACCTCTTGGCGGAATCACGTAGCATGTATTTAGAAAGAGTGAAACTCCACCCAGGAGGTGTCTCAAGATGCTCGAAAATAGTCTTAAAGGAATATAGCCATGACTCCACAGCATGTGGTCCTACATCCCCTGAAAACGTAGGGGGATGCTGCTGGTGGAAGATATGAGTGAGCTCTGTCATAGATGTGGCATCCGGTGGTGCCCCCTGGAAGGTCTGCATGAACTGAATGAAGCCTTCACAGAACTGCGCATCCATGCCTATGTCTGGTATAACGGTTGGCGCCGCATCTGGAACTTCTATAGCTTCCACTGGTAGCCTATGGCCTACCACCTCTTGAGTAAAATCGTTGTCGCTCTCTTGGCGAACAACTGGTGGTCAACTCGGCGGCATGACTCTATAAATTCAAATGCACACCGTAGATCAAGATTATCAAGACTGAAAATGAGGAGATAAATAAGGGAATGGGATAAATAAAGCATTCAAGATTTACAAAACTTGGCTACATGGCGTGTATAAATACAACATGGCGTGTTCTCCCAGGCCATCCACATGGGCATGTACTCGAGCTAAAACTGGTCGTGTAACACCCCAAACACACGGCGTGTCTTCTGAATACACGACATGTACATGAATCCTCTTTCCCTGCCCGAGTCCTTCTACACATCTAAGCCACACAGCTCTCCTAAAACAAAACTACACGGTGTGTCCAACTGGCACACTGCATATAATTGACAGGCTTCCACCGTCCCATGTTGTTTATGACATGGCCTGTGTACCCAGTTCACACTACACGGAGTGTTCCAAAAAGACAAGGTGTGGTCAAAGAAGCCCCAGACTAACCCGTGTTGCTCGCTAAATTTCCTTCTACACTGCTGACACTACACAGCGTGTTCCAGGCAGACACGGCATGTACTAGGAAAGATAACATCGACCAGTGTTGTTCGTTACACGGTCGGTTACCTGGGTCAGACTACATGGAATATTCAAGGTAGACACGACATGTATGTCTTAAGGTTTCCTTCATCTGTGTTGTTAGTTACAGAGGCGGACACCGGGTCAACACTACATGGTGTGTACATCCGGTACATGGCGTGTTCCCCCTATCGATTCCCTACCCTGTCTCCCCGCCCACATGGCCTATGACATGGGAAGAGACTACACAGCGTGCACTGAGGGTACACATCGTGTACTTAAAAAAATTTCATTTCTTCCCGAATAGAAGAACACAGGGTGTGTGTCCAAAAAACTACACAGCGTGTATGTAGGGTTTTCCGGACAGTAAGCCTCATAAACTACTCCCAAACCCATAAAAACACTGAAAACAAACACTTAAGTGCCAAATTCTGATCCGTGAGGGCCCATACTCTACATGAATAAAATCTTGGAATCTTTTACATGTTATAACAAAGTAAACTCATCAATGATCCACCAAATGTTGGTCATTGAGGGCCCATACTCCCCAAGAACCAAAGTTAGGCCTTCATTCTATCAACAACCTCACACAGCAATACCCTATAAAATCGCAGGTATTTCCCAAAGCAGCTATCACAACAGCATGTGTTTCTAGTAAAACTAATGGCATAACAACATGAAATTTCTAATGCACCTACGTGGCATGGAAAGAATGCATGACATGTGATTTCTATAATGTACCTAAATGATGCCTGAGAAGGCATGCCCTCATCTCACAGGGTTGAAACTAAATATAACCCATATATAAAATATAAACAGCACCCTACAAGTGCATCACCCAATGGTGAAAATCAAATCAACTGTCAAATTTGCAAAATCAAAAAATTTTGCAATAAACAAGGTTGACTGGCTTTTCCCTATACACAGGGTAGCTACTCCCAAGAACAGCTTATTAACAACTACAATTTTCCATCCTATCCCAAACTATAGGCTCCAAATAGTAAGTCAAAGAAAAGAACTCCAATTATACCACTTTGTATCATCTTGGATTTGAAAGCCACGCAATGGGTTCCCCGAACCCAGTTGGTCACATGACCTCTAGTGTTTGGAGAAATGTTCTTGAGTTCAAGTGACCAACTGCGTTCGGGGCACCCGTTGTGTGGCTTCCAGATCCAGGACATTACAGTTTCATTGTGAAGAAATTTTATAACTTATTCGGTGTTTCTATTTTTTATGATACCTTCAGACTATGAAATATTAACCCAAACTATCAAGAGTTATAGGTGGTTCATACTTTTAATTATAATAAAAAAATGTGATAGGTTTAATTTTTAGTAAGAATTAAAGAATTCCATCTCTATATTTAGTGAATCGAATGGCAGTAATAGAGTATATTTTTTGGATTTCATTATTAAATAGACACCAAATTGTCAATAAGGGTACCACACTAAAGAATGGTTGAAGATTATAATAAATTTTCATGAAGGGAGGAATCACACTGTGAAAAGGTAGTTTCTAGAATATCTATAATATTTCTCAAGAATGTAAAGATTTGAATAATGGCCTGTCCATTTCTAAGATTAATTTAGTATAATTGGATCATTTATGACCACATTAAATAATTTTGTAGACCCATAATTATCTTATAAGAGTATATAAATAATAATAAATAGAAACCCTTGGATTGATTTTGGGTTGTTAATGGAATTATAAAATAAATGGTTGCAGTTAAAAATAGTATTATTGAGTTTAAATATCTAATTCGGAAGAAGGAGAGTGCCTAAGAATATTGTAAATTTTGTTTCAGATGAAGGATAAGGTGAGATAAAAAGGAAAATTATTTCCTTATATTGTTTAGTTTAAAAGGATAACCAAAGAGTAAGGACGTATTACCTTTTTTTTATTTGGTTAGAGCATGAAAAAAATCTATATTGGAATTATCATCATTTTTAAGAAGTATTTTTTGTTGCTACATTTTTGTGAATGAAATAAAATTAATCCTCATATTGAGAAGTTGATCTAATATGGAATTAAATAAGGAGGGTGTGGTGAATATAGGTTCAAAATGGAATCAAATTAGGATATATGATTTAATAAGAGTCTCACACTAAACATAGATAAACCATCATGTCCTTAAATTTTTGAATAAGATTAAAAACTATATAAATTATAAAAACCTTGTATTAGAGTAGTGTGTAAGAATAAGAAATGAGGGATTTCCCATTAGATTAGTAGTAAAATTTTTCTAAAACAATTATAACACATAAAGTGGAAGTTTAATCGTCTTGTACATCAACACATCATCAATTTATGCTCATTGGATTATCCCTTTGTGGTAAACTAAGTAAAATAAATTTTTATTATGTGCATTACTTTTTTAAAGATTTTTTATCATTTAGTGTGATTGGTTTGAGTAATAATGAGATAGTTAATGTGTTCCTACTAACATGCTAAAAACATATGTATGAATACGTGGACCAAAGAAGAGGTAAAAGATTTAAATTAATTAATTCTTTGATTTACCCCTTTTATGCTTTAGGGTAACCAAGTCTTGACACTTCTTCTCAAGTTTCTCTATAATTTTGATCACATGTGAACCCTAGTTCTTGTACTTAATTCCAAATAAAATCTTTGAATAATGGGTGTATGTCTATATTATTGATTAATTTCATTTTCATCACACACCTTTTTTAGGATGATCACCTCAAATTTATATGCATCCCAACAGTTGTTTTGTAATTGCCTTCCTTGTGATGAGTTAATCAGATGTGATTGATATGAAAATAGAATCATAGTAACCTCCTAAATCTCTTTGAACAACATTCTAGAGTCTCTTGGTGTATTTTAGTGTGTTGAATCAAAAATCTTTAGAAATATTTATGGACAAAATTTCCATGGTACATAAGTTTCAGCTTAAACCTCTCATTTGTGGGGTGAGACACGACCTTATAACATAACACCATCCTACTTAAATACTATTAAAAATAAAAATTAAAGATCTTTTACTCCATGAAATTATCAATTCACTAAAATCTATTCAAAATATTTATCATAATAAAATGCATTCATATATAGTGTAAATCTGATACAGAAAAGTAAAATACTCTTTTTTCCAATCTCCTTCACAGCATGACTGATTTGACTATAGGGTGATCTCCTATGTAAAATTAAAAATTTCATTCATTATAAAACTATTATGGAATGAAAATTATCCTTCATGTAATGGTTATTTCTTCCTCAATATACCTTCATTCCTTAGAAATATTACTCAATCCCAAATAGCCTCTCTATCACCCATGAGAATTTTGATAAAAATAAAACATGAAATATTTTTTATAACTCATGATTAATTTCCTCAATAAATATGTCATATAATGATTCTATTTTTAAGGTTATCTAAACACCAAACCATTGGACAACAAAAAATTCGAGTACTCAAACTCATAGTGTATGATCAATGCACTATTGACCATGTCTCGGAAGGTAACAAGACATAGTGCAAGAGCTAGTTCACGTACATAACAATAAATATTTATCCAATTAAGAATATTTATCCCCATATATATATGAATAAAAACCCTAGAATCCATCATATTTCATCATCACATATAAACTATAATTAATTTATATAAAAACGATGTTACTTATGATGCATTTTTTTCAGCATTGATGAATCAGGTGACATATTAAATCATCCTATTATAGAATAAAAGGATGATATGGTAGAATCTATTTTGGGGTGATCCACATGTGCACCATAGACCTATTAATTTCATCATTGAAATCTTCAGGTGATAGAATGGAATATTTTAATGCTTGCATCATTCATCATTGATCTCCACATGAATCACTTCTATGTGAAATGATTGTTCTTATTATATCTAGTGTTAAGAGATAAAGGTGAAGAATTAGTCTATATTCATGAGATCATTCTTAAGGATGATATCTCTGGGTATTTAGAGTATTATTCTAAGAATTAATTGTGAACAATGATAATTAGGGTGGAGAATGATACAATTGTGTTTATATAGTTCTAGGGTTAGAGAATAAATAATTGTGCATATGCACTTATTATTCTTTTAATCCTTGGAGGACCCCATGTCTAGATAATAATATTATTTATTTAAATTGATATAA
Source organism: Viscum album (assembly GCA_963277665.1). Taxonomy (NCBI): domain Eukaryota; kingdom Viridiplantae; phylum Streptophyta; class Magnoliopsida; order Santalales; family Viscaceae; genus Viscum; species Viscum album. The sequence continues at coordinate 708,062,263 of OY728150.1, forward strand.
AATTTTAGATAAATAAATATAATTTATTGGATAAATAAATTAACATTTATTCAAATATTCAAATAATATTTGACATATGATTTCGTACTCGACAATTAAGTGGACTTTTCAATGATATGTATTAACACTTCACTAATGACAATCTATTTAAATAAATAAATACTATTTTATTATTGGATGATAAATATATAAATAATAAATTCACTATAATAGTGAATAATTATTAATGAAAAATTCAAATAATTTTTTCTCTATCGTATAACTGTTGTGTTAATATTTTTTATCAACAATACATGAATACTTTTTGAACCAAAAATAATAATAATATGTATTCATAGTGTTAAATTCATATAGAGTTTGACTGGGGTTCTGGATACACATAGTGTCATACGTTATAGGCCTCTTTCTCAGTGGCATTAAATAGAACTACCTAAAGTCTAAGGTTAATATTCAGATACATGAAAAATCACTTATATAGAAATAAGTTAATGTAACAATGACATGGAAACATATATGAATGTAAAATATGAAATATAATCTCTTTATATATATATCACAAATCTAGTAGATTATATACTTGTTTCATCAACTTTGTACACAATATCTCTTTCAATGACTTTCCAAAAATTTATTTGTCAATAGAACACCATATATATGTAAATAATCAAGTAGTTCTATTCCCCTAAATGGGGGCAATATATCAAATTCCATTAAATAAGATAAGGGAAGAATTCTTACTTCCATTATTTATTAATAAAATATAATTTGTGAAGAAACCCACATATCTTACATCACTATAAGAATAACTCATCTGATTTTTCATTAATTCGTATAATTACACAACTCATGATATGAAATAAAACTAATCTTTAAGTATAAGTATAATTATACATGTTTATAGTTAATAGTATCTAATTAAACATATAAATGTGGATTACTTACTGGTGGTTCAAGTTCTTATAATCTCCTACTCTTGGAGACTTCTAAGGATGAACTTCATGAGATAAAGTTGAAATGTATAATGAGTCCCCCAACCCCGGATATCCTATATCATTTTCCTCCCATCAGAAGATATCAATCGGTAATAGAACAAGAATCTAATAATTTTACCATATAACTTTTAGATTTTCATCATAGTGAGGAACTAATTTGATATTTCGGTGTGACAAGTACCCTTATTAAATTATCGCGTACAATGTTACACATAAGAAATCATGATGTGATAATAACTTTATTAATATTAAAAATCATGAATAAGGAAATCTTAATGTATGTAGAAGTTTTTTCTTTGGAACCAACTCAAACAAACTGCCACTTTACATAAACTAGCTACTAACTACATTTTGTCTGCTATATCATGTATGGTATTCATGATTCTTATGAAATAAGGATTTATTTAAGGGGATATCAATATTATAATATATAAAAACTCTTCTTATCATAACCTCACACCTTTAAAATAATCCCTTATGAGGTGAAACTTTTTAGGTATATTCTTTATATGTTGGTACGACCTTTTCTCCTTTATGAGAGCCACAATTCTAGTGTTATCACAATATAATATGGTAGGATCTTTACTGGTATGAACAACCTCAAAATATTAGATAAATTTTTGTATCCAAAATACTTCCTTTGTTTCATCAGAATCTATGATATACTTGTATTTTTCAATGAAATCCATGAAAACTAGTGTTTTAAAACTCTTCTTGCCCACAACTCCTCTGTTGAGACTAAAGATACAACCAGACTATGGTTTCATATCATTATGAAATATTTTGAAATGATATTATTTCTATCACATGATGATAATATCCTCACCTCTTCTATATAATATAAACATAGTATTACTAAGCCTAGGATATTTAAATATAGCATTAAAAATAGTCTAATATCGTTCACCTATATTAGATTGATATCTTTCTATAATGATCAAGTTGTAAGAAATATCAATCCTAGTGCATAACATGACATACATGATGGATTCTATTGCATAATAATATTGTATCCTACTCATCCTATCTATATCCTATTATATTCAATGTAAAATTTTCATTGAAATATGTATACATTTTTTCCATGGAGACAAATCCCTCTCTGATTATTCTATAATGAATCTATTTAGTTTCTAGTCAATGTATGTGCCTTGAATTATTCCAAGAATAATCTTAAATATATAATGAATTCTATTCATTCCAAGAATGTAGGATTCTTTACCTATGTACTTCATAGAGAAGAATATGTTTATCCATTCCATAATAGGCCATAATATTGATATTTTATTTAAAATTATTAGTATGGAATCAAAATATACTACATGGAAAATGATTGTACAACCAATAAAACTATTGTAGAGTCATAGCTCATATCAGTATTTATAAAACCAAATTCTCTTATTAATTAATAAAACATATCTCTATGCAACATTTTTTTCATTAATTTAATTATTTATTTATGATTCTATGTTTTCCTCCTTCTATTTTATGTCGAGTCTCAATAAAAAAATTAATATTTTGGGAAGGTGGTTCCATATAAATGGTTAGTATTTACTTGGAAAAAACCATATGATTGGTTTTGAATCCTTGATAGATCCTTTTTTTTTAATTCATGCATGGTTTTCCTAAATAGGAATCCAAACTAGGAAATTATATATGTGACTCCAGTGAGGGCTGAATTTTTTAATAAAACATGTTTCTAAAATATGAATCCTTTCCAAATGGATCAAAATCATGGATCTCTAATTTTTACCTTATAAAATAAGAACCCAAATGGGTTATATCTTTCCACATTTTATCCCTAAATCATGAAATACCCTCTCTCTGATTACATTCCCAATTATTGAAAATACATGCATTTTTTTTATTTGAGTCTCAAAAAATGTGAGGTCTCATTTTCAATTATCTCTTAATTCCCTCTTATATTTCTAATATTTAATGTGTATGTCTATTTTTGGTTTAAACCTAAAGAGTTATTTTGATATAATGTATTATTTATTTTTATGTTAGGTTGTGTGGTTGATTAGTTAGTCTATGTTGCTTCAATTTTTTAGTGTTTTTCATATCTACACTCATGTAAGGAGGTGTCCCTATCCTTTTCCTTTAAAAATAATTTCATAAGATGATTGAAGCATTTAAATTTATTTTTAATAAAAATTTCTCATGTTCTTGAATCCATGAATTTATTTTAAAATCAATGTAAGCTAAATGTTAGTTTAAAAAGAGGCTTTTCTACTATTTCTAAATTCTGATGCCTTTGTGTTGAAAATTTATGTATATTATTGGTTGGATAAAAATTATAAAAGGTTGTAAAAGTATTTAGAATGTTTTTAACTTATTATTATAATAAATTAAATTAATTGAGTTTGTTTGTGGGGTTATGTTGTTTTTTTTGTTATTTCCATTTTTATGGTTTGGAGTGTTTTATTTGGAAATTCATTTGTGTGGGCATGTGACTTGAAATGTATCCCTTCACTTCATCCTTTATCATTATTTATAAATGTTTATATGTAAATCTAATTGATATATGTACATATATATGTGTAGTATATTAATATATAGATATGTACATGTATATATATGGAAATTAGATACAATCCCAAAACCTTATTCCTCAAATTATCCCTTGATTTCAAAAAATTATTTATAAAAGTGGTTTCGAATGAATTTTTTCTAATGTATGGTTTTATGTCCTATTGGAACATTGGGAAATGAGTTTTAAACACTTAGATTGGACATAAAAATAGAATTTCAAGAAAGAAATATTTTCTTATAAATTTGATACTAGTTTAAAATACTAAGGCTTTGTTTTTACCTTGAAATGGTTTTCATGGAAATAAATAAACCTATTTGAAATCCTCTTTCATTTGGTTATTTTGAGATACAATTATGGATCTAAAAGGGGAGTATCATGTGAACAGGAATAGAGTGGTGGTTTGAGAAGTCTTGTTTGTCTTATATTGATCCTTGGTTGATATTCTTTATGTAAACCCTACTTCACCTACAATTATTATTATCATCATTTGATATTAAGAGTATTATTGATGGATTATATATGTTTCTATCCAATCACAATTGGGTATACTTGATCCACTACGGTAAGTAAAGGTGTTCCAACCTTTTTCTAGGTTTTCTGATTTGTTTACGACATGAATAAGGAATATGGTAAAGAAGTTTTTATAATATTTTTTGACAATATGTATATGGTATTGGGATAACTATATAATTAGAATACTAAATTTACATCCTTCAAAAAATAATTTTTATAAATATAGTTTTGGAAAGAATTAAAATTATTAGTGATTTTTGAAGTTTATAATCTGGATAAACTATATAAATGTAAGGTTAAATTATTTATGGTAAATTTGGATTTCTTTGTGTGATATCTTAGAGGGACCATGTGACTGATTCAAAATTTTGTGGATTTTCTCATGGTTGAATGCCAATGTGGTAGGTTGGTCAAAATAAAAGGCCAATTCAATACTTTATGAAATTTTCACTAATGATATGTTGGACTTCCACATATGGTTTGTTGGTTTTCATAATTCATTTAATTGATGTGTTATTGATAGGTTAGACTTTAATTTCAAATTAATAGAATATTTTCAGGTTGTTTGTTAAAGATTTCATGGTCGGTATGAACTCAACATGTAGTTAGTTTGGGAATTTTCAAAATTTACATTCACAGTTAGTTGATTTAAAATGTATCTAGTTAAAGTAGGAATGGTTAGTTATAAATAAACATGAGGTTATTATAGAACATTGAAAACTTTTTATTCATGATCATTTGGTTTAACATTTGGTCCCTTGAGAATGCACTATTAATTTTTCCATGTGTTTAGTTGTGCATGTGGTCGGAAAAATGGAAATGGAATTAGCATATAACTTAAACGAATGAAATGAGTGGACAAATTCACTAAGTCTCAAAAATTATAAAGTCATGAGGATAAGAATTTTTGTAATAATATTAATTCTATATAATCTTTTATTTTTAGAAAAATTTTAATGTTTAAAGGCATGGAGAAAGTGATAAGACATAGTTCATGTTTTAATATGGAGGTCCTCTTGGAAAAAACACTTGATTCAAGGAATGTAAAGGTATATATTCTTTGTAAATTATGGATTTTGGGGAAAATTAAGAGATTCTAGAAGACCAAGTCTTTAGAAGAATTTGAATAACTTATACTTAAGATTACACCAAACTAAATATTTCAATAGGCAAATATTTGGTGAATGATTATTTAAATGATGATTCCATGTCATGATTTTAGGTGATTTAAATATAAATATAATTTTATTGTATTCATTTATTTTGAGGTTTATTTTATGGTAAATAATATTTTAGAAACAAATTATTGAGTTAGGTATAAGATTCAATGAGTTATTTTCAGGGTTAAAACTAAAGAAATTAAAAATTGAAAACCCCATGGAATATTTGGGAACAAATAATCATATGTAAAAGAAGGAATATTTTTTTAATGTCAGAAGATCATGGAGATTTATTTAGTATATTTTAATTCGAAGAAAAGATTTATTTTTTCTAATATATGGTTTTGATCCAGAAGTTTGTGGAGAGATTAATCATAGAGAAATATCTAGATTTCCGATTAAGGTATTAGGGAAACTCAAAAAAGAGGATCTTGAGATTGATAATTATTGAATATTTTGATATTTAAAATATGAACAAATTATTTTAAATTCTTATTTTTGGAAATATTATTTACATGTTTTATTATAATTTATATGTGAAAATATCGTACAAAATAAATTGGAAAGATCTGTGATATAAAAAATGTGTTGTTATATAATGAATTCACTCATGCATGTAGTACTATAGTGTAAACAAGTTTTAGAAGAAGTTGGTGATACGTGATAATATTCAAATTCTGAAATATGAGGAAAGAAATTATTCATATTAATATATATAGTTCTTATTTAATAATTGATTTAAGAAGAAGACAGAGGATTATACTTCAATTAATAACTCATCATGAATAATTTTATTGGATAAGAATATGATTTTACAAATATATTATTTTTAAAGAACAAATATATAGGATAATTCCTCATTGGAATGATTCTCATGCATAGAAGAACAATGTTGCTACTAATAATACATAGAGTTATCCCAACACAAAAGAATCTCTCATCTTATATTTGAAGAGGAAATCATGATATCATAATCCCTACAAGGATTTAGTTTCATCTAGAGTTGAAGAAAATGATAAAAGATAAAAGAGGATGATCATAGAGAATTTAACCATAGATAAAGATGAAAATCAAGGTCTCATACTTGATGGAGATAGATATACAAGTTATCAAATTTAGGAAGAGTCCCTCAAATTTATAAACTAACTCATCCCCCGCTTGAGAAGTGAGTGATATTATAGAAGACTAATTATGACTGTAATAATTGGTTAACCCTTCTTAAATAAAATTATAATATACCTAAAAATAGTATTGCATCCAAATTAAAATCAATACATTTTTTTGTGCTCTTTATAGATTCTATTACTGGTGAATCAAGTGAAATACTAGTGTTCCTATGTGATTTACATTCTACATATGTGGAAGATATTTGGTGTGGATTAAGTCAATAAAAATAACTTGTTGAATAAATGTTATTTACAACTCAAGTACAATATACTAAAAGTCAATAAGATAGAAATTTGTTGTCACCCAAATTCACCCCTCCCCTCTTATGGTAACTTTGGTTCTAAAAATAATCATCATAGAATAAAGGTTCTTATTTTTTATTCAACCATTATTTTTGGTTTTAGATTTTGTATACATATAGATCATATGTTAAAGCCTCCATTTTTTAGTGGATCAAACATCAATGGGTTGAAAAAGGAAAAGTTAATATTTATAAAGTCTTATGGAATGGAAGTTATCAAGTTTATTTATAGGGATGTTACTATAACAAGGCATAGTAAAAACAAGAGGATGCAAGGATAGATATGATCACTATAAGATATATGTCGAGTTTTGTTCACAATAAACTCATCCATTATTCAAATTTTTTTCATTATAGAAGAATTTTTAAATGTTCTATGGATAAAATGTTGATGTAATGAACAAATAATTTTCTATATATAAATCTGATGGAGAGTAACTTATATAAAAATGGTAAGAAGGAGAAGAAAACCAATAAGTAGGCTCCTAAAAATATGGATTCTCTAGTTGAGGTGGGAAATTATGATTTTGTTTATACATCCATTTATAACACTATTTTGGAAGAGACATGAGAATCAAGAATTCTTGACACACACATATAAGAAGATATGGTTGATGACTACAAAAAAGAAATGGAATTAGCATCAAGACACCAATATGAATTTTTTTCATATATAATTTAGTAAAACATTCAATCCTTACATAAATAGATGGATTAATGATATATTATACATTAGGTGAATATTTTTATAATTAATAATTTATATATAGAGATCAATTGGATGAATATGTTCAAAGTATCTTGAAACTTTGATATCAATATGATGGGCACACAAAATTAAGGAATAATATAATCTAATTGAATATATAGGAGAATAAATTTGAAACAAAATGGTCATAGAAAAGGAACTAAGATAAATAATCCATACTCTGAAGAAACAACATAAAGAGAGGATAAAATATGGAGTATAATATAGTCCCTGGGTGAAGGAGATGGTTGTGCAATTAAAATAAAAAGGATAGAAGATTAAAAAACATGAATTTGAGATTAACAGTAAAAATTACAAGGAGAAAATTATGATACCTCCTAATTTATCATTTAAAAATAAATAAGGTAAAAAGAATATTCTAAGAAATTCTTAAAATAATGTATGAAAAAATTTGGAATCAATGAAAACATAAAATATTCATGTTAAATGTGATAAAGATTCATTTCAATAAAATATGGTAATAAAGTTATATAATTGTGGGAAAATGAGACACATCAGGAGTATGTATAGAGAGAACCAAGGTATCATTAGTGGAAAAAAGAACAGTTGCACCAACATTCCAATCGAGGCATGATAATAAGAGGTTTAAATTTTCTGGTAGATGTTTTATTTTTGAAAAACCTATACCTATAGAAATAAATTAAAGTATAAGGAGAAAAAATGATATCATAAGGAACACCAATATTACTATACCATACCATGGATAATTTTTTACTATTATTATATTTGTTAATACATAAAACAGATTCACTAATATAAAGGGTAAATGTGAATCTCAAATGAAGGTCCCTAAAACACATAAAAAGTTACAACCAATAACCCCTATTTTAGATAAGGGAATCAAATATGGAAACAAAATAATTAGGAGGTGATTATTCTAATTGTGGGAGAAAAGGTCCACAAATTGTGGAAAGATTCACCAAGTATATATAAGTCTAAAATCATTCTCATTTCGATGTAAGAAGATGAAAATAATGATTTATACCTTTTATAATTTTAAATCACTCCATGAAGTAATAAGTAAATTTTGGTGGAAGAACCCCAATTGGAATATGAAGCATAATGAAGGATACAAGTTGAATGCATAATACAAGAGACAAGAAGAAATGGGATTTTTCTCACAATGTAAAGAGATCCCAATCCAAGTAGGATAAATAATTATAAAGATAATATCCAGAGTAAAATCTAGACAAGTGGTTTTGAAAAAGAAATTTCCATCAATGATTTAAGTAAAGTGATTAGAAATGGTTTTTTTTCACCCTGAAAACCCACATTCCTTAAACTATGGATGTCCATAAGTTCCCTTATCCCCTTAAAGGATAATCTGATAAAGATACATGATGGAATTAAGTATCAATCCAAATATGAATTTGAGCTTTTTTAAAGCACTTTATAAGTGGTAGTTCTATTAAAAATATGAAATAAATGTGGTCATTTAATTTTTCACTATTAAGGGGTTAAAGCTAATATATTTTTGTGGTTTTAAAATTTTCAGTAATTCATGGATAGCATGGATATTTTCTATGTTTTTTATAAGTCAATGACCAGTATCAATACTTACCAATAGTATTGAGACATGAGAATAATTTTCTAAAAATATTAGTGACTTATCCGATGATGTAGAAACCTACAGAATTGGTAAACAACATATTGAGAATCAGTGGAATTTATTATTTCTTGTGTATTTTTTATTTTCTAACATGATGATGTCATTTGATTGATTTTTTCATTATGCCTAAAATAATCTTTAATTTGATAACTTTAATAAAAAATGGCCACAATATGTTCCTCTCATGAAAAAAAATATTTCAACAAGTGGTACCCAGAAGATGTAAACATGATTAAGATGCACATTTATTGGATTTTTATCCTTAATTAAATGAATGAAGGTTCCTTGTGAAGAAATAGAAGATAAAAGTTGTATCGGTTTTATTTTATTAATATGTTTTGTCCAATTATTTTTTAAGTGGTATCTTCCACACTCTTGTGTTTTATAATATTGAACCAATAGTTAAATGGGAAGAGGTTTGTGGTCAAATGGATTATTGGTTACTCAAATTTTGAAATGTATTATTATTTTTTAGTGAAAAATATTGATAGTTTGACATTTTTGACTTTGAATATATCTTTATACACTGATCTCTAGGTCAATAGGCTTAGAGTCTTGATTGAAAACTCACTTACAGGAGGTGACTCACTCATTAGAGTTTTAGAGAAGGAATTCAGATATGATAAGAAATTTGGATGTTGAAGGTATAATTAAGAACTCAATTTAACTCCAGAATTATTAATGTTATATGGTTTTGATGGTTAGAATTAATGGGTATTATAGTTTCTCAAAATGTGTATTCCTTCAAGGATTTAATAGATGATAAAATTAATTTAAAAAACTAATATAAAAACATTTTTTTAAATAGGGGGTGTAAGATTGAATTTTGAGTTTTTGAAATATGGTCTTGATATTACCCAAAGAAATAGAACATAAGATATTTTTTATTTTATTGAAAAATGGGGAGAGATAATTAAGCTATTATGGGATATTATCAATAGAAATACAAAGGGGGAGAATGTGGAAACCACTATTCTAGGTTATTGGATTTTTTGATAATATGGATATGGGATTATGGCGAAGAAGTCTTGAAAATATATATTGAAAATATGGATATTGGATTTTGGGGACTAAGTTATTAGAATATTCCATTAATAACCATTTAGAAAGGTATTTGGATAAATATGGTTTTGGATAGTGTTGAAAATGTAAAGGATACATAAATTTTGTAATTTGTACAACCTATGTAAAATATAAGGATAATAGACTAATTGTCAATATAGACTTCCTAAAGCAATATCAGTGAGTTATTTTGTGGTCAATTCAATACATAACTAATTTTTCAATACTTCAATACTCTTATGGTAGCTTGGTATAAATGTGAGGTCATTCAAGACAATGAAATTTTAACTCAGGGTAGGTCGGAATTGAATGTGTGGTTGGTTGGTTATAATCATGAGATCAGTTGAATTAGGCATGATATGTTGGACTTCAACATGCATTCGGTTTAATTTCATCTTGTGGTTAGATAAAGTTTTCAAGGCTAGTTGAAACTCAACATAAAGTCATTTCATGACATTATGATATTTTTTCAGTGGTCAATTGACTCAATATGTGGTAAATTGAAGTAGAAATTAATGCATCCCTATAATTTCATACATAAATACTATATCATTTTAAATTAATATTAAATATATATAATGAAATTACACACCCTACTACTATGAAAGGTCTATTGTACTCAAAGGATATATATATTAACAAATTATTTCATGAAATATATTCAATATATCTCAAAAATTTATCCTCGTGTTATACACTTATTTGACATATCCTACTTAAAACCCTGCTTCATAACCTAAGGAAAGAGAACATAAGAAATAGTGAGATTGAATTATAAATAAGGGAAATCATATGAGATATAAATTTATGATCACAGGCATCCATAAGATACAAATATTAGTATGATATCATTATCATAACTTACAATGTTCATACTCAATCTATCATTGATCATAAACATCAGTCATCGAATAATACATTGTCATTTAAATATACATGAATAATAAGAGTAATTAGTGATTGTAAATCAATCATGATCCACAGGTTAAAATAATAAAAATAATAAAATATCAAAGGAGTGTGTCACCATCAGATCCTAGAAACCATATCATATGTCAAGTCTAACTATTAAGACTATCATAACATAGTTGATCAAACATCCACACTTATTTCTCATATCATATTTGATCAATAATCACCACATATTTAACTAATGAAATTTTATTAGGCATCATCACTTGTTTTATATATCATAGTGGGTTGGTAATTACAACATGTTTCCCATAGTGGATCAAGAACAAAAAATCACTTCCCATAAATATATCATGATATATAAATATTTAAAAAATAAATTAGAAGGATATAACATACCCAACCATTTCATATTGAAAACAATACATATTGTTTCCACAATATCATAATCTATTCATCATTTTAATATATAATAACTCGTGGAAAAGAAATGGATTTTATAAATATCTCATTATAACATAATTAATCCATGGGAAAGAAATGAGTTTCATATAATCATGATTAACATAATTCATCCATAAAAGTGGATGGAATCATAATATCACATCCCCAGGGAGACATAAAAATCCTTAATGTATATTTACATATATGAAAAATACTTTTAAATGAAAATTCAAACCATTAATTGAAAACATGATAAAAATATCATTTTATCTTGATGAAGTTTAAAATAAATATTCATGGAATATTAAGAAAATACATTTCCTTGAAAATAAACATGGTAAATGGTAATGTAATCTTCAATGAAAATATTGTTAATGATAGTGGGAAAAAAGTTCATGTCGTAAATGTTAAATGAAAACATTCCATTCACAACATTGTAAAATGTAAAAAAACAACTAGTTTGAAAAACAATCAATAAAAATAATCCTTTTTAAAAAATTTTAAATAATTAAAAGGTTTTAAATATGAAATTTTGAAATTTTTTCATTTATTGGTATTAAATTTCATAAAACAATTTGTCGATTTTAGACATGGAATAAAAATTATTTCGACCAAAGAATAAATAAGGCCACATTTTGTTTAAAAACATTTTCTTAACCATTTTAGTAATAATGAGAGGATGGTGAGAATAATACATAAAAAATATATAAATAACCAAATTAGAATATATTTAAAGGTATTTATCATATAAGGATTATATAATTTCCTTAATTATAAATTCAAGTACAAATAATCCCGATTAAGATGAGATCGAAACATGAAACCCTTACCTCAAATCGATTCTATCTTTGAATTTCATTAACCCTCCAGTGTAATAAATATAGATTTATTAAAAATATATTTTTTAACCTAAATAATATATATTATACTATATATTATTTACTTATTACAACTTTTCACCCATTTAGTAACCATTATTTATTAAAATCTATGTTTCTGGTGGTAACTACATTATTTTCCGTGCATGTTTTGGTTCTGCAGTCCTGATCCTTATACTTTTATCATGGTTCCATAATATATATAATTATAATAATTTCATGAGTATTTTATTTAATAATTAAATTTGATTTTATAATTATTTTCAGAAATATGTGATGAAAAATGAATTATATCACTTTATAGAGATGGTAATCTGAAATTACGCATGAGTAAGGTTTCTACTATTCAATTATAAATCATATAAATGATGATTATTTATGTTTATAAAGAATTTTTAAAGTCAAAGTATTGATAATAATATTATTAATATTAATTTACTAGTGCTCAACATAGAATATTTAATATGTTTAGGGGTTTATGTTTGATTTTCCAACCCTAAACCTTCTATAATTAATATCTAGTTATAACTATTTTCTAAATCTTTTTTGGTGTACACAATGTATAGGGACAAGCTTTCTCAATCCCTTGATTTAATTATAACTACCTTTTATCTCAAGTATTTAAGATAACATCAAGAGTTCTTCCACATTTTATAAGAATATTTCTCCAATCAACCATGAAAAATACAAGAGATACGGACCATCTTTGATACTGCTTGAAAATTCTATGGCATCGTTTAGATATTTTTGTGAGCATGAAGATAACCACTAGAGGGATTATATACATGGATACAATGGCGCATTGATGGAATTAAAATATATTTTTAACTAGATCATCATAAAAAAAAGAATGACACGTTGAGGTAATTCTATATAAAAACAAAAAATATTTATAAATTACATGTAAAGAATCACCTATTCTAGTTATGGCTTTTTAATCTAGTAAATTAATCTAATTTTTTTTGGGAAATTATGTTTTGATCTTATGAAACAACGATTAAATGTAAATTAGGAAAAAAAAATTAAACCTTTAAAGGATGCATACGTTGTTTTGGGAACCTGTAAGTTGTCTTAGAGTGGTCCCATGTTTAATTTATAATTATATATTATTAATTGATTGGTTTTGGTGTTTTTATTTTACTTAAAATGGTTTGTTTTAATATTTAAAATAATTATATATTATCTTTTTTAATTATTGATAACATAGCTAGTAAACTATTATGATTTAAAAATGAAGAATAATTCAAAGAATTCCATCTAGAGGATCCAAATCCTCTACTTAGACAAAACCAAAGAACTTGGCATGTACTGCCAATATACATGGCATGTATTTTTTTTATAACATAAGGATATGATGATACATTTTTATGGATCCATCTTAATAGGATATTATATCTAAAAAAATGGAATGCATATAAATCCAAATAGGCTAGTACATGTCTTGGATTACAAAACATCATGAAACCACTACATACGATGTGTAGTCCTTGTTTTCTCATGGATTTGAACATGGTGTGTCCCAAGTGTGTGTTTTTTCACATACATGATATGAAAAATGACAATAATTGAAACTCTGGGGTTACACACAATGTATTCTTAGTACATTTCTTGTATATTGAACACTTCCATGGAACACAACATGGATAGATCCAAGGCATGTTCTATAGATATAGGAAGAAGATAGTGTGATCAATGTGGTCTTCTATATATATTATAGCAATTTTTTCATAAGAAAAATTAAAAATATAATTAAAAATATTCTTGTGTGTTTCATGCGTCATTTATTATATAGTAAATTCTATTTATTCATATTTATAATTAGATATATTAAATATATTTTCATGTTGAAATTTTTAAAAAACAAGGTGCTACCTCCAAGTTCACTTTTGAACTTCTTAAATTATAAATGAAATTACTTTTGTTCAAATTTATAAATGATGGTGTGTTAAGGAATCTTGGAAGGAATTAAGATGAATTTAATTAATTAGATTAATTCATGTTTCATTATCTTATCTAAATAATGGATAAAATTAATTTACAAAAATATTGAAAATGTATGCTTGTTTTATATTGTGTGTGGGTGTTCATAAGATAAGTTCAGCATTTTTACATGATTGTTTTCTTTTAATTTATTTTGATTAAAATGAAAAATCTGGCATGTGTGGTGTCTCCTTCCCCTTATAATGTAAGGTCCTACATTCCCATGGTTTCTTTTAGGTAAACCCCATTTTCCATTCCATTGGATCTCATCACAAATATGTGATTAAAAGATTATATAAGGAGGGATCTCGAAGTGAGAGGATATAATTTGAGTCAAGGAGTCGAGGTAAAACCAAGCATGGTAATACATTTGAACAAAGTTGGAATGTTGTAACATAAACTAAGTCACAGTTATAGGTTTGTTTTTCACTAGGGTCATGGGTTATTTTATCATCCTATAGATAAATAAACCATTAAAAAATATCATTATCATGACACTCATTATTTATTTCTATTATCTTCATAGATAATTATTTATCTTTTTGAATTATTCAAAATCACATAATAATTTAATTAACAATATTATAAGATGAAATAAAATATACCCAAATTAGTGTAATTTTTTTATCATGTATGTTTAATCACTTATCTAAAATCCACTTCATATTAACATGGCATGTGAAAATATAAAATTGGATTAAGGAATAAGGATAAAAATAAAAAAACTAAAATATTAACTTGATGTAAACATCCACTACTTAGTTAACAATATTATCATAGTTAAAAGTATATGACC
This sequence comes from Viscum album, assembly GCA_963277665.1. Lineage (NCBI taxonomy): Eukaryota > Viridiplantae > Streptophyta > Magnoliopsida > Santalales > Viscaceae > Viscum > Viscum album. Next base: position 708,077,382 of record OY728150.1, read on the forward strand.
AACCAAAGTTGGGGTGCTTTAAATTATTGTGGAAATTATATCTTGAAGTTATGGGTTGACATAACATAATTTATATCAAGGGTTGACTACCCAAGTAGGACTTTGTGTAACTGAGAATCAAGTGTTGAGGATGTATTTAAAATAGGATTTTAGGATTGGGGGTTCAAATCAACTAATCGATGAACTATGTGTTAATGCAGTTGCAAAGTAATCCCGGACAAAAACCCTTAAAATACTTTTTTCGAACCAAGTCTATGTTATGAAAAGGGGAGTATATATCCTTTACACTAGAATATATAATAAATAATATATTATCAAACTAATGGTGAGAGAAATTAGGTTTTAAAACATAGAATGATATAAATTTAATTTAATTAATTTTAAATTTTTCATACTAAATTTTTAATAAAAACAAGTACTAATTATCTAGTCTATATTTTTTTGAAATTTGAAATCAAATGACTTTGACCATATTATTTTGATCCATATTTTAGAAGGATAACCTTCTCAATAGTATGAATTTACAAGAATGGTATAGGATCTATCACTTTATACTATACCACGAATATAAATTTTTCTTGCTAGAAGCCCCACTTCTTGAGTTCATCTCCAAATAGGTTAATAGGGAAAAAGTATAACTCTATTTGAAACATGATGACGATGTTACGGATGTACAATGTTTCATGTTGTCCCCTATTTATAATGTGGTTCTAAAGAAATATATGGATATGGATGTGCATAGAATCAATTCACATTATAAAGAAATCTGTGAAGATAAGTAGTGATTATAGAGATATGAGATCTCCACTTCATTGTTCACATGAAATCTTAGAGAGTTGTTACGAGCTGGGTAACTTTTTTTCAAGGTGATTATCTATATGGATCACATGTAAATCATGTTTTTTAAGATCTCTTATTATCTATTCATAAATCTTATTCTATCCTCACAACCTAAAAATTTCTAGGGTTTTATAATAAATTATAATACGATCAATAGTGAGAATACAATTTTATAACCTCTTACTCTTGTTAACCAATTTGATAATGAAATGGGTCATGAAAAATCCATATTCATTATGATGAATAAGAATATGAAGAACAAGTAAAATGTATCAAATAATCATTCCAAATTTAAGGCATTATAGAGCTATCCTTCCAAGAATATGCATATCCAGAGGTAAGGAATGGTATAGGATTTGGTATGTTTTTCATGTGAAAAGCATGGCCACTGCAAGATAAATTTAACCTAGAAAAATAAGAAATTGTAAGAATCATATGAATTAATTATTGAGTGTAATTTTTTTATATCTACAATTTTGGTATAAGGTATTACCTGTGGTGCTCAAATTTTTATCCAAATTTAGGAACCATGTAGATTTTGGAATATTTCCAAAGGTTATTTGGATCTACAAGATGAAAAAATAGAGAGGCTAGCTACTCTATCCATAGGAGACTACCATATCACATTGAATTAATGATTTATTTTGGTTTTAAGGAACTATTATTATATTCCTACTCTTATCCAAAATATTATATCCATTTATTATTTTGATATAGATGCATTTATTTTAAACTTTATAATTAAATTTTATTAAATTTATAAATATAACATTTGTTATCGTATGGAATAATTAAATAATGGTATTTATGTATTTAATTAAAAAATCAAATACTAGTGAGTGATAATGAAAAAAAATACAAAAAACTTATATAATACCAAATTATGGAATCTCTATATTATTCACATAAATGAGAAGAGTTTGAAAAACATATATTAATATGGTTACTTATGCTCTTTCGAGCTTAGGCCACTTGAAATTTTTCATGCGTGTTTATATGGTAAGATGACCAAACCACCAGTTAGTGGTCAAGGTGAAACAAAAATAGAGATTCAATATTTGGTACACAGGGATGTGTGCAGAACTTTCAAAGTACTGTTCATGGGTGGATTATCATACTTTATTTCATTTATAAATTACTTGAGTAGGTATGTTTATATCTACTTAATGTGGTAGAAGTATAAATCCTTTGATAATTTCAATGATTTAAATAATAAGGTTGAGAATAATCTTAGAAAGAATATTAATGAAATTTTATTTGATTGATGTGGTGAATATCATAACCAATACTTTACCAACTTTTTATGGGGGTGTGGAATTTTATCTCAACTCACTCCACCATATACATTGCTCTGGAATGGTGTTAGTGAAATGAAGAACCATAACTTGTTAGACATGGTATGTTTGATGATGATTCACGTGGGTATTCTATTAACCCTTTATGGGTATCCATTATATATGGTATTATACATACCAAACATGGTACCAACTAAAGAATAAAATGGTATTCCCTCTGAGTAAATTAGTGGAAGGAAACATGTTTGTCACATGATCGAGCATGGGGTTGTGAGGTGTTTTTTAAGGCTAGATTAAGGAACAAGCTAACACCTCCTAGCATGAAGTATGTTTTTATATGGTATCCCAAGGAAACAAAGGGATACTACCTATACAACCCTTTAGATAAGAAAGTATATGTTGCAAGATATGCCCTTTTTTTAGAGTGAGCGCATACTCAATGAGGATAGTGGGATAAATATCGACTTTGATGAAGTTGAGTCTCAAGATATATTAGAGTTGTTACATGAATAGATACCATATATATTCGGGGAATAGTTTTTTTTAACATGAGTGATGTGTAAGAGTACTAAAGAGGTGAAATAACTAGAGAGATATGCTTTCTAGTCACTAATGGTGGAAACTTGTTTTTGGAAAACAATGATGATCTTATCTCATATAATAAGTCAGTAAGTAATTTTAGAATATTCATGTTGGTAAGAATCCATGAATTTTGATATGGATTCCATGCATCAATACATCATTTGGGTTCTAAAAAATGAACTAGTTAATGTAAAGTCTGTTGGATGTAAATTGGTATTCAAGAAAAATATGCACATGGAAGGTAAATTGATATCCTATAAAGGAAAACTGGTGGATAAAAGGTTTATAAAATGTCAAGTAATAGACTATGAGGAAACATTTTCTCTAGTTTTCATGTTTAAATACATCATAATTCTATGGGCCATTGCATATTAATGTAACTATGAGAATTAGAAAATAGATATAAAAGGGTTTTCCTAAATGGGATCATTTACAAGGATGTGTATAAGATACAACTTGAAGGGTTTGTGACTAAAAGATATGATAAAAAGGTATTAAAGTTTTATAAATCCATTTATAAATTAAAAGAAGGCATCTAGTTCATGGAAAATATGATTCGACGAATCCATAAAGGAATTTGATTTCATTATGAATGAATGTGATCCATGTTTTTACAAGATATTTAGTTGGAGTATTTAGATTTTCATTTTATTATATGTTATAGACATATTTATAATTAAAAATTATATACCATCCTTACAATGATTGAACAAGTGTTTATCTATGAAGGACTTGGGTGATAAAGCCTATACTGTAGGGATTAAAATTGTGTTTGGAAGATTTAAAAGGATTATTGAACAAATTAAAGGTACATAAATTGACCAGATACTGAAGAGGTTAGTTGTAGTATAATCCAATATGGGATTGGTTCTAGTTTCACATGGTATAGATCTTTATAAGAAAATGTGTCATGATATAATAGATGAAAGAGAGATAATGAGTAAGATTTTATAAAATTTATGGATAGGATATATCATCTATGTAAAGTTATGTATGAGGATTGTTTTTTCATATACATTAATAATGGTAGGTGGATATTAATAAGATTCTGGTGAACAACATTGGACTACATTAAAGAATATATTTATGTATCTAAGGTGAACTAAGGATTTCTTGTTGGTTCATGGAGGATATGAAGATCTAGTAATTAGGGGTTATATAGATACTATCTTTCAGATATATTAAAATGATATTAATATATGCTATTAATATATCTTTTGTTTCAATGGAGGTTATGTGGGCTAGAAGAATTCAATGTATCCAGTTGTAGTCGACTCTATAGTGGAGTCTCAATATATTGCTTCTTCTGGTGTAGCCATGGAAGAATTATGGATTTTCATCTTTATCCATGATCATGATATATTTCCTCATATTAAATACTCTATCAAATTTTACTATGATAACACTATAGTGATGGCTCTCTCCAATGATCCAAGGTCAAACCAAAGGAAAAAATCACATGCTTCATAAATTTCATCTCTTGATGGATTATTCTCAATGAAGGGAAGTTGCAGTGAGGAGATTATTCTTGAAGTACTATGTAAAACACCCCTTGAAAAAGTTATTTTCTTAAAATAGGTATGATTTTCAGGTGAGATCTAGTGGAATTTAAGTTTTTGTCTGTTTTCTCTAGTACGAGTGGGAGTTTCTTTGAGTTGGTTTCCTAAAAATGACTCGTTTTGTATTTGATTTAATTTTTTCATTATTAATTATGTTTTATTGTCACATTATTATTTTTCCTATGCATGAAAATGTTATGTGATAATAACATAATAATATATGTCATGTTGAAAAGGTCATATAAGTTCCTAGATATGATGAGAACTAAAAGGTGCCATGACATTATTTTTCAATTTTGTTCTATGTATGGATGATATTATCTGATGGGAAATTGAAAATACAAGATATTAGGGGTAGCAGGATCATAATACATTGAGACACTCTCTCATCATGTTTTACAATCCTAATCTCTAATATAAGAGGTTATGATAATTGAGCTATTAATAGGAAATCAATATTTCCATGTATCATTAGATGTTCCAATATACAGAAGTGTGTATTCATACTTAGAATTTAAAATTATCGTTAATGGATATCATGACTAACATTATTTTACGTATTAATGAAAAGTTGAGAAGACATATTCTCACAGTCAGTTAGGATACATTGGGTTTGTTACAAGTGATATTTCCTTAACGGATAATGTGAGAAAGGATTTATCCCTTCCATGACTTGATAAAAGTTGATATCTCAGGACCTTTGAAGGGAATTCAATTTCATGTATAAATCCATGGCTATAATATTGAGTGGGAGATTTCATTTATATAAATTCAAACAAAGAGACATTGATCAAATAGGTTGATAGCATTTCTGTGCAACATGCTTTATGCGAGATATCAAATTAAAAGTATTTCATTGTATGATAAGTATTCATAATGGGATGGAGCTCATTGTGACTTTAACTTCACTCTATGTCAAATCCTTGAAATATTTCTAGACGATAACCATAGACCTTAGTAAGTTATTCTTAATTCCATGGAGAATGACTCAAAGAGTGTCACGCACATAATTTATCCACAATATTAGTTAAATTCAAGTAATAAATATGACAAGATAGAATAAATGAGATTTATTCATTTTGGTAGATCATCATAATTTAATCAAAACTTATTCAAAATAATAATTCAGTAATATGGTAATAAAAATATTTATTTTTTATTTTGGTGAATATAATATTTATTATATTTATCATATAATAATGTAGCCACATTTATTTATTAAATAGTCATTATTTGAGGATTGGTAAATGTCGATGAGGAAAATAGGACCAAAAATAATGGTCTAATTAAAATTGGTATAAATAATATTTATTTATAGTATATATATGTTTCACATGTCAGGTAATTAATAATAATATTATTATTATTAATTGAAATGGGGTCAAGTGATAATATTAAAGATGCTTTAGGGTTTGTCTGAGATTCTCCAACCTAAATACTTCCATATTAAATATCTAATTATGACTCATTACTAAATCACTTTTGGTGTGAACAATATACATAAAGAAACTTTTTCTATACCAAGATTTAATTATATCTTCCTTCCCTCTCAATATTTTGAGAGAACATCAAGTTTTCTTCGTCCTTAGATAAGAATAATATTATGATCAACAACAAAAAATGCAACTGATGAGGATCATTCTTGCTAGAACTTATCTATTCTAAAGCATCATTTTTTGTACATATTTGAATCACTTCTAGAAGGATTATACACTTGGATATTAAATAAAAATAATGTCATAACAATATATACTTTATTGGATCATCAATGAATGTGGAATTACATGTTTAGGAAATTTTATATCTACTAAAAATTAATTATAAAATACATGTAAAGATCAATGAATTCAGGTCTAATAGTTTTATTCAAGTAATTCAGTCTACTATTTTAATTTGGAATTAAATTTTGATCAAGTGAAGTAATTATTACATGTAAATTAAGAAAAACTCCATGTTGGTTATACCTTTAAAGAATTCATCCAATGTTCTTGAAACCTATTTTCCATAAGTATGTATGAGTGATCTTTTATTTTCCCATCATATTGAAATGATAGGTATAAGGGTAAATCCATAATCATAATTTTATAATCTAGTTTCCTTATTTTAGTCACGTTGACCATTTTTATTATCCTTTGATTGGACCTCTTCATGTATTGTTTCTGGGTTTATTTGAGTTTATTTGAGGATTTTTTTTCCATGTGCATGGTTGGTGAATGGTTTGACCAAACATGAAACCTTTCTAAGAGCCGAGGCAGGGTTTCACAATTGGATAATGGTTTTAAAATCCATGCAACCAAACCATGATATTGTCCCAGAAAAGATCACGTGGTTTGCGCATTGTTAAAATAAATTGTGTATCCTAACCATATATCTCTTTTACTGGCTCTATTTCAAGTGAATGATTAGAAACACATTTAGTACTAACCATGATACAAAACCCAAGAAACAATGTGATGGAATTTTAATTCCCTAAGTATATTAATTTATATCCTAATACCCCACCTACTATTTAACCAAAAACTCATCCCACTCAAACCTAATTATATCTATTGGCTTTTGGTTTCCCACTAGAAATATTTTGGATCTACCAACCTCGTTTCATAGTGTTTTAATCTGCATATTAGAGTTTTGATCCACTAACAATGAGTTATTTTATTCTTATTATTTGATTTATCAACCCATTTTGATTTGTTCTTCCTAGAGGTTACGATTGGATTCTTTATCGTTATTCCACTGATGGTTGTTGTGGAATTTTGGATCTTGGATCTCTTCTCACTTATATCAGGATCTCCCTTCTTAGATATGGATATCACTATTAAAGGAAACACATATTAGATTTATTACGATGGAATTCCATATTTCAATAAAGGTGTTACTATGTTTTTCCTTCATCTTGTAATTCATTGTTTCTTGATAATTCATGGATACATGTTTCTTAATTTCTAACACATGTTCTATAAATTTTTTCCTTGAAATTCCTTATGAAATATTCTTTGATGATATTCATTTTTAACTGAAAAGATAAATTATTAAATGGATATAATATTGATATCTCCCTAATTTTTTTCAACTTTTTAAATCCATGTTTGTTTGAATTTATTTTCAAAGAAATTTTAAAGGATTTTTTTTAAACGTGGGTTCTTTAATCCATATTTTTTTCCCTAAAATGAAATTACTTCATTTTAATGAAATTATTTGAATTCTTTCATGTTTTATAAATATATTAAAATGTTTGAATTTTTGAATTTACCAAGAGACCAATTTTAATTATTTTTCCCTTTTTAAAAAAATAGGTGATGTTGGTTGATTTTGAATGAGTGATTAGTTACTTTAGAAAATAGGTTATAAACCAATGTTTTGAAATAAACATAGGCCTTTTAAAATTTTGAAGCTTACTTTAATGACTTGGAGGTGTTTTGAAATAAATTATTTTTTAAAATGCATGTGGGGAATTATGATGAATATTTTGAAAGGAAGTGGTTATGTTTATCCTTTTTAATTGCTGAATTTAGAAAAATGTTTTGAATTATTTGATGATGTTTGATGGCCAAGTTATAAGTTTATGATGATAATATCTTGTAATAATACATTATTATAATTTTATTTATTATTTTACTTCCCATTGATGGGTGTTGAAAAATGTATTATTTAATTTGAGGGAGCTTGGGGAGAGAGTATGATGTGATTTGAGGTCATTTTACCCTAATTGGTATTGATAAGGATATCTAATGTGATCCTCATAACATGATTGTCTCAATATCTTATTCTTAATAGTAAAGGTCACCTAGATAGTTAGATGGGATAAAATAGGTATATGATTCACTAGTAGACTCACACACCATCATGTGGATCCATAGAGATCACGAATGGTTCAGGCTATGTACATGCGTCCAAGAATAATTTTTTCATGGAACTAGTTTCCGTAAGACCCATGAGACTAGATGTAAGCCTGAAAATTTTTCATGATGAATTTTGATTAGATAGTTTATGGTGGACTCTCTGTCATGCCTATGTTGTGCCCATGAAATCCATATACTCGATACTTCACACATGACAACATATGTTGTCACCACTTGGAACCAGAGTTTCCTTTCATGATTTATTACAATTCCTAATTGATTTCATTACTGAGATGTTTCACCCTAAATATATTATATTTAATCCTATAAAAATTATGATATCGTGTGCTTTTTCTTACTTTTCTTGATAGGTCTACATATATCTTGTGAAATAGATTTCAAATATCTTCACCAAAATGTTTTGTTTTTAAATTTTGAAAAGGTATTTTTTACATATTTGGTTTTATAAATGATCTATAAAATATTTAGTACTCAATTTTTAAACAATTATTTGTACTATATTTATTATACACCTCTTAAAATATTTTACTTTATTTATTAAGCAACTATACAAACTTTTTGGTGGAATCTTACTAGGATCTATGTCTCATACCTTGGTTATATTATTTGGTGCTTGCAGCCTTTATGTTATTATAGAAGGTGCTTGAGAATCATTAATCTTCCTTTATGTGTTCATGCAATGTTATCCAAGGGTAGGTGTATTTGAACATGGAGGGTGATCTTGGACCACTAGGAGATAGGTTTTTGGAAACTTTTTTATTTCAAATATTGTATCATCTTCTTATACATGATATTGTTATACTGATGTATGTTTCTAATGATATTTCTATTGTGTAATTTTTTAATTGATATATTTTGTAGTGAAATCATTCCCAATAATTATTTCATTATTCTCAAGTTCTTTTTTCCTACCCATGGATATCAAGAATGATCATCATGTTATAAGATAATTGGTTAAAATACTAATTTATATGGTAATCTGGGTTGTTTCATCACAAATGGTATCATAGGAGGTATTTACTTAAAATGAAGTGTATCTCCTTGAAATATCATACATTATTTTGGGTGGGCAATGGTAGGAAAGATATTAACGATGTGTCAGGACTCAAGGTGTAGTTCAAGAATTGGTGCTTGATCACCACCTACTCACATTGAAACATGAGTTATAAAGTATCATTATTTTTATTTATTAGTTTCGAGGTGAAAAATGAGATTTGGGATCCCAAGGATATTATTAATGATTTCAGGTAATCTCATATGAGTTTTGTTTTGGAATAGAAAGATGACCATAGATTCACTATTCCTTAATTGTCTGGTAAAAAATGTGGGATCAGTGTGACTATTATAGAAGATAATCCAATAACTATTTTGAGGATTCTATGTGGTTTACCAGAACATGAAACCAATCCATGCATAGTTATATCTAAAATGTAAACATTGTTCCCAATTCATTTGTTTCAAAAATTACCCCACACATGTGAGGTTAGTTGAGAGGGTTATTTTTTTAATATAAAACTTTTTTGTTTCCTATTTAATACTATTGTGTGGTTGTTTGTCATTAATCACCATTTTTACATTAAATATATTGTGAAAACCGATTTTTTTGTATTAAAACAAGTTTTTTTTAGTTATTTTGAAATGGTTTTCAATTTCCAAAAGGTATTTTCTTATGAGTTGTTTTGTTTGGGGGAACTGAATTTCAAGTGCTCTTGTGTGATGTGATAAATAATGTTTTAATAAGAAATGTTTTTTCATGTGGATTTAGAATGAGAATGGTATTGGTTATTGAAAAATGGTATTCATATCTTTGATGAAATAGGATAATTATATGAGATGGTAAAGGATTTTTTAAACCGTGATGGATTTATATCAATATCACTCACTTTGAGAGGAAATAGTAATGTTTTTTAAAGGGGGGAATCTTATGTGTTTTGAAATCAATGATTCCCTGATAAATTATTTTATTTATTTTCTAAAATATTTTGTCTTTATTGTATTTTGTTTTGAGTTATGTCCCATGTTTTGGACTAGGAGAAAAATTCCATCTATTTTTGAACTTATAATTTTGTGGATGGTGTAAAAAACTGACACCAAAAGACCTAGATCTAGTGTCTACTATAAATTACATTCCCATGGTTATAATGGATTAATGTTTAGTAGTTTTTATAAACCACATACATACATTAGTCTTGTATTAAAATTGTTACACTTATTACAACATACGTTTTTTCTAAATAACTTCATGTATAATAACTTTGAGGATTTATTTATTCCCTATATAATATCCTTAAATAAATTTTTCATAATACTACTTGATTTCCTTGATAAAGGAAACAAAATAGGGGTGAACTCAAATTCTCATAAAGGCTAACGTATAGTTGAATCAATATTAAATCAATGAGAATAATTATTATAGCATGGTAACTAACTAAACACACATAATATATAATAATAAAATGATATTTATTTACAAAAACAATATAGGAAGGTAATAAATGGAAACACATACCATTAAAATAACTAGATATTGAAAAATAAATAAGGCATGGTAAGAAACTGAAACACATGAAATAAAATCAATAAATTAAGAATGAAATGATTCCATAGATTTTATGATATGAAAACCTCATGGATGATAATAATGATAACTAAAATATATTTGATGGAAATTTTTAATTATTATACATCATTTCTAAGGAACATGAGGACCTGTATTATCAAGATCCAACCTCCAGACAATTTGAAACTGCGGATAAAAACCTGTTAAATTTTTGCAACATATTTTTCTTATAACAACCTATTGATGCATCTAGGAGCTATATAAATTCTAGGATCCACCTGTAATTTTATGTTTAAATAATTCATCACATTGAATAATAAATTTAATCTATAGACAATATACCTTATCAAATATAAGCATGGAATAAAGAATAAGAAATTATCAGTATTTCCTAAAATAGTCAAATAACTATCAAATTTGACATTGTGTGTGAAATGTTATATTGTTTAGTAAATAGTAATTTCCATGATGAATGAAATAGATAATTTAGTTGAAATTAAATGATCAAATGAGATTGAATATTTTAATGGGACTAGAAAATTGATTCAAAGAAGTGAATGTGAATATCATCCTTGGACAAATTAATCATAAACCATCCAAATTAATAATACGGATGGTATAAATAAAATATATCTTACATGGAGTAAAATAAAGGGTTTTTTTCATTGATTAATATAAATTATATAAAATGATATTTTAAAAACATTCTTAAGGAAAATATTTTTTTTTTGGAGGACCTTTTCAAAAACCATTTCATTGAAAATAAATTTTGAAAATATTTTCTTTAAAAACTAACCTTTTAAACAATCAAATGAAATATCAATGAAATAACACTAATAAAATTTGTAATTTTTGTATGAGGTAAAAATCATTCCTTTTACATGGTAAAAAGTTTAGAAAATTTATTTTTTTTAAGTGACAAGAATATTCCTTCTAAAACAAAAGAAAATGAAAAAACGAGTAAATTTTCTTTACATAATCATGTTAAAAAAAATTTGAAAACCTTTTTTAAAATCGTGTTTTTAAAAGAAAATAGTTTTTCAAGCTAAAGAGAGAGATAAATTATTGTTTTCTTAAAACATTTTTTTAAAACATTTCGAGTAATAAAGAGTAGGAAAATGGTACTATTACTTGAAAAGGGATTGAATAACCCGTGGGAAATAAAATTAAATTGTTTATTATAAAATGTTAAAATAATTTCCACTAATGTAAATTCAAGTTTAAAAAATCCCAAACAAAATGATATTGTAAATTAAACCCTAGAAATTATAATAATGTTGGAGTGATAATCAATCAATGAGTAGATTTTGTGTATCAAATATAAATCCAAATATAGGTGTGGAAACATATAAGTAGATATTCAAAGTAATTATACACATAATCATAAAATATTAACAACAACGACGAAGTAATATAACCCAATGAAAATATATTGGCTTATGAAACTCTTTTCTATTTGGTAACTTTTAACTCGAATCCCCTTGGATGAAATAATTCAAATTAAAACTAAAAATATATTGAATAATGAATGAATCATGATATTATATGAGAAATTGGAAGTAATTAAAACCTATATAAGATATTAGGTGCATAAAAATAATTTTATAGTTTAAATATAATGTTAACAATCACAAAATTAAGTGAGACAGCAAAGATAATCATTAAAAACAATATTGATGATAATAATCTTTAAACATTACAAAGTGTCCCATACAAATTAGAAACATTTAAATAAAAATATCCCTGAATTTATGTCATTAAATTAAACTTAAAATATCATGAAAATAATGACATTCATGATATAACATATCAAGTGGAAGTATATACACCATATAAAATAAACTGGGTGCATAACAACAAATAAGACTCAACGAAATATAAATTGAGAACATATCTTTTAACTTGGGTTTCCCATTGGGTGAATGTCCTTAATATTCATGTATAATAAAATTATTTTAATTATATAATTTTCTTATAACATTTTTCATGTTTTTAATTACTTTTTTTTCACTTAATACATTGTTTTATATAATTTATTAAACAATTAAGTTTACATCGGGTTTTTTGACCAAATTCAGTTTATGTAACATTTTTTTAATTAAAACCATCCATTATCTATTCCATATATAATGTAAATTAATGACATCGCTTTGAGGGGGTGGAAGTCCACAATTCAACAAACAATGTTTTCGTATTTACAAAAAATGGAAAGTATTAGGGTATGTGTTATAAAATATTTAAATATAAATAAATAAATAATAAATTTCATATAAACATATATAAATATAGTTCCCATCATAATGACCACCATGGTAGGTACTAAAGGAAGCATGAGCATTCATCATTTCGTGAGGTGGTAGTCCACCGATAACACAAATAGTATGTATGTTACCCATTATATGGGAGTTTGTATGTTAAGGTAGAAAAAAACACAAAATAGTATATTCATGACACATTTTTTATTATATAATCAGAAAAAAATAATATTTTAGGGGGTGGGGAATGGAAATAAAACTAAAGAGCTTAAAGAAATGTGTTACCTCTTAATCAAGTTACTCTTTTTGAGTAGTACCAAAAGGCTTACCTGGATTTCTTTAGGTACCAATGGAGTATTATAGTATGAGGGTAGGAAATTTGAGGATCTATTTCGTATATATTGGTTTATATAATGTCGGTTTAGAGGTGTGAGTAAGGGGGAGAAGTGGATGCCTTTTGATAGTGGATGAGGAGGGGTGCTCTTGTAAATTTTGGGAAAAGGAATTCCACCATCATTTTTACCATGTAATGTGGATCACATAATGGTTCAATTTTAATAAAAGGAATTCTTTGGAAAATATATATCCATAAAATAAATTTCAGACAATTTTCATGGTTATTTGGGCCCTTAATATTAGGGTTTAGCTATTTATTATGCATAATTTTACGTTCATCATTGTAAAAAATTATAATTACATTCAATAATATTTTTTAAAAAATAATAATTTGAACTTATACTAAATTATAAATTATGATGATTCCAATTATGGAATACATTTTTCTAAATTCTAGTCACATATGTGGTAGAAATTAATTTATATTTAATCCCATGGACGGGATGACAATATGTGTTTTTAAAGTAAAAATATTTAAAAGTTTGCTATGTTTTTATAGTCAATTTCAAAATTAAATTAATTAAAATAGAAACAATTGGATTAAATGATAAAAAAATTATCTAATGAATATTTAAAAACAATTTAAAATATATTTCATTTGTATAAATAAATTATATGAAAACGTATTTTTGATTAAAAATTTAGTATTTTACAGTATTCATTAAAAAATAAAACTGCAGAAAATAATACCAAAAATTTACCCCAACCAAATAATTTTGTTTCTATTTAAAATATTAATACTATTTTTATACATAAAATTTATAAGATTTTCAAAATTTGGATTTATAACGGTTCTCCATCAAAAAGCTGTAAAAGTGCCTTAACAAAAATACAATATGTTATGCATAAAATTGTGTGTGTTTTTATATTATGTATATTGAATCTATTGGATGAATATAAAAAAATATATTATTGAATATATAATATATATATTACATTAATTTTGATCACTAATTTTAATTAATTTAATTTTTTAGGATAGAACAACTTTGTGAGCATAAAATAGATTTCTATAGGAATATTCTTTTTATATTAATTTAGTTCTTATATTCTTTTATAATTAATTATAACCAATGAAATTGTTATGTAAACCATATATTTTCATAATTTAGTTAATACTATTCATAATTTCTATTTTATATCTTATTATATAAAATAATGATATTTTAATAATATATTATTGGTTGGTAAAACCCAGTCGTACGTGTGACATAAGCAATTGAAGAAACTCGCAATTGTGTGTGATTTACGCTAAATCAATGTTGTGTGAATTCCAATTTATAATATATTATGAATTTATTTTAATGTATTAAATATATTATAAATTCTTAGGATATTATGTCCCCCCATGAACTTGGCATTTCTTGTCATACACACTATCTATTAAAATGTTCCTACTTTATATTTTTTTGGGTATTATATTCTCCCCACCTTAATAAAATATTCTCCTAGAAATTTATACAAGATCTTGGTGATAGATTTTTTACTATTTTCTATGTTTTAAATCCCACAAAAATATAAGGGTTCATAAAATATCCTCTAGAAAATATAGAATTAGAAGTGTAAATATCAGAGTGAATAACAAATAACTAGGTCTCTTAGTAGGAGAACATTAGTGGAAAGTAGAGATATGTACTTGGAGGAAAATAATAAATATTTATAGTGAGTGATTTAGGTCATAAATCACAAACAAATGAATGATCAATAGAAATTTTAGGGCCTTAAATTCATAAATTTGTGATGATTTAGAAGACCATCAGTTCAAAAAAATTAAGGTATTCGTACAAAATTTTATTTCTATTTCATTTTTCTAATGTTATGATGTCTATGTATACTTAATTGATATATTTATATAAGAATAATTTCAACATTTTTTTGTAATTATATCAATTTTCCAATTCGTTCAAAAATTATTTTTGATTGCAGAAGCACTAAAATACATCTCTAAAGGATATAATGTCCCTTAAAATAATGAAAATTACATCTATTTGTCTCTAAGTATTCTCCAAAACTAATATGGTAATGACATACCCCTCCAAGTTATATTTTTATTTTATTAAAAATAAAATTTAAATATATGTGGGAACCATATAGAAACAGTCACTACAACGTCATACATGGACCCTCCAAAAACAATGTTCACCTTACAGATTTCAAAACAAAAAAAATCAAATAGAACCAGCTTTACCGAACCTTGAAACATCTCATGCACCTTACTCAAAATACAAACAGAACATCATTAATTCCTCAATCCATGAACCATATAACGAGATGAGACCACTTTATCAATAACTCCATCGTCACCATCATCACATAACCACTTTCACCAAAACAGTTCCCTTGTTCACTCCAAACATTGTTGTCATCACTAGGGCTGGACTTCAAACCAAAGATAGTCAAACCCCAATCCTTTTTCTCAAACAACACTCACTGTCAGAAAAGTAGTTGATCCAATAGGGAACCAAAACATACCATGAACATAAGAAAAAATCATCATTATCCAAAAATTTGTACGAAAAAACTTTAACCAGAATAGAAGTATTAAAAACTAAACCCCATATGAATCCATAACCAAAAATGTCGGGATCCAATGAATAAGAATACACCAAAAGCCACTGGCCACCCGATTTCACATCCCAAAGTACCTGGAAGACCACCTTGCAAAACGGACTCAGAAATGGAAGTGGAATCCTGATATCAGAGTAGAGAAGTGATAATTACAAAGGTTTGTAAAGCACATCTTTAAGACTTTCGATAGTGTGACCAACCACATAGAAAAAACAATCACCCAAAACACCACGAACGAAACAAAATCCAAAACATGGAAAATAGAAGGGAAAAAGGGGACTGAATCCTGAAAGAGAAGAAGAGGATGAAGTCAATAGAACCCAAAATTTTCGCGTCACAATCCCAGAACCATATAGATTCCATCGCTCCAGAGCCGACCTAGAGAAGAATAGTGGAACTTGAGGTAAGTTCAAAGCAATGGAAACCTGGGGAAAACCCAAAGCACCTTCTCCAAAGCAAATGTGATAAGTAGGGACAACGTGAGAAGAAGTATCATACCATATGTGAAGGATATCTAGGGGAAGAATATGGGGAGAATCCATAGAGTAAGCATGCGAAGGGAGGACAGAGGGGGAGAAGAATCTGATAATGAATAAGGTTTCAGGTGGAAACCCTAAGATCGCAAAAAAATTTGGCAATAGTGAGAGGGAGTATAAATCCATGGGAATGAGGAGTCATACCCTAGTGAGGAAATTAATCTCTAAACCTAAAAAATTAACACTACTATCTTATCATTATTATCTATTTATCAAACAAATTAACTAAAAACAAGGATATATTAACCAGGACATTGCATAGGTCAGTCGTTAGTGTCAAACCCTTATCGTACTTTGGTCAAGGGTTCAAGTCTCATGGCCTTACCTGTAACGTCCCGACCCAGGTGCCATGCAACAATTCCCTGAGCCGGTCTGCCACATGACCACAGGCAAACCTCCCCGTATGCTAGAGGATGCCAACTTGAATAGAGGGTCTCGTAAGTTAGACGTGGGGAGACTATACCCTCTTTATCTGAGTAGACACTTGAATAAATAATAGATTAATAGAGGATGCATATATAAAGACTAAAAAACAATATATGAAGATTATGAAGCAGGAAAATTCAACATCAAACTGAAACAGAAAACATGTCACGTTGAAGTACGTGTTAGGTGCTTAAAATGAAAACTTGAATTAAAAACACTAATGACAACTAAGCGGGTCTTGAACCACGTCTAGTCCCCTCACCATTATCTATCCCACTCGATTCATATTGATATGAGGATGTCAACGGAATAACGCATCCTCAACGATGTTGGATTTATGTCGCGGGTTGATCGTATTTGAGGTAGGTGGTCGAAATTTCAATCCCATAGTCATGATTCATTTGTGCATATGAAATTGTAGAAATTTTATGATAGATTAATTATGAGGATTTTGTGATGGTGGATTTTTTAATTATTTTTGGAATTAATTAACTGTCATGATGTCATTAATTAATTTTGTTGGTTTAAATAATTAATTAATAGATTAATTATAAGGGTTTTGGTATGGTGGATTTGGTTAATTAATTTTGTAGTTAATTAACGGTCATTATGTGATTAATTAATTAGGTTGGTTTAAATAATTAATATATGGATTAATCATAAAGATTTTGTGATGGGAGACTTGGTTAATAAATTTTGGAATTAATTAAAAGTCATGATGTGATTAATTAATATGGTTGGATTTTTAAAGACCCGTAAATTTCAAGGAAATTTTTTTCTTAATTTTATTTGGAATTTTACAAGAACGCAGTTTCTGACGGCGCCTGATTCCGAGGCCCGGTGTGCCCGGAATCATTTTCCGAAGTTTGGCTCGGGTACGTTCAGTGAACGGACGAGCGGGTTTTTCTAAATTTTGAACCGGTGCCCGGAATCGAATTCTGAGGGCACCGATGAAATCGCAGCGTCGGTGTTCGCTTAGAAACGCCTCTTCCGGAGTTGCGTTTGCTCGGGTGTGGTTTTTAATTTTCAGGCTTAAAGTTAAGAAATAAAATAATTTTGCGACAACTTTATTTTATTTCACTTAAGCCACTTGGAAGCCACTTGAAGCCACTTAAGGGCGGCTTGAACTGAGTTGAACTGGATAGGATGCTATCCAGAAATATCCTACCCCCTTGGTAGTATATTTGTGAGGTGGGGCCCGCACGAGCCCCGCTGTTTCTTTCCGCTAAGAAACGCACCCGTGAAAACCCCTCTTAATGAAAGTCAACCGACGCGTTTTCTAAATTCTTAACAGACCATTTAAATGGGCTATTTCTTTCGTGAATTAAATGGGCAGTTTCTTTCGTGAATTAAATGGCCTGTTTCTTTCGTTGAATTAATTCAACGAATTAATTCAATCGTTTCTTAACCTGTTTCGTGTGTTGGCATATTAATAAAATAAGACCAACCCAAAATCTTTTGAGAAGATTTGAGAGGATTCTTGTTTCTTCAGCTCCCTCGCGAAGAACGCGAAGAACGCGAAGAACGCGAAGAACGCGAAGAACGCGAAGAACGCCGACCCCGGAAATCGACGACGCTCCCGTCCGTGACGTTCTTCCACGCTCCGATCTCCGATCACCGACCGTTTGAGGTGAGTGATTTCGGATTTCCTCTCAAAAGTTCTTTTCTTTTTGTTTTAAACGAAACACAGATTTAAATATTAGTAATTTAAATCTGTTGTTCTTGGTTCGTTGAGCTCGCCGACTCAACGTCGGATTCCGCGACGACGCGACGCCTCCCCGCGACGACGCGACGATCCCTCTCTTCCGCGACGATCTTTTCCGCGAAGAACGCCCGCGCGCGACGATCGACGAGGTAGGGATTTTAAAATTTTGGAATACCCCTCTTTGTTATTCCCGTGAGCATTCTTTAAAAATTAAAGAACCGGAATCAAAGAAACAATTTTATTTTATTAAAATTGTTGGTTCATGTGTTGAACGTTCTATTAAATTTCTCCTGGTTGTTTATATCTAACGCAGAGGGTTCAGGCCAAACGAACACGGCCCGACAACCCTCCGCCATTCTTCGTTTTGTGCGGTTTTGACGGACGACGACGAAACGTGCCGCAGCGGACGTTTGACGATTCCGCAGTAAAGAACGGATCCCGGGAGGAGCAACGGCGCAGACGGGAAGGAAAACGGGCCACCGGAGCGACGCCGGCGGCCCGCGGAAGTTGCTGGCGGCGCGGGTCGCCGGCGCCGGCGGCCGGAGGCGGCGGCGCCCCGGCGCGCCGCCGGATGAGCCCGCCGCGGCTGAAGCCACGGCGGCGGCGGCCGACGGACCCGCGGTCGCGCGGGTCCGGTCCGTTCAGGAGGGACACGGCAGAGCCGCGTCCGCGGTTCACCAGCGCGGCCCGCACGCGGGCCGCGGTTCTTCCTCAGGCCGCGGGTCGGCGCCCGCGGCTTCCACCCGCGCCGCTCGGCCGAGCCGGCCGAGCCGGACCGGCACTGGCCGGGCCGGGCCGGGCCAACCAGGTCGGGCCGACCCAGGGGGGTCGGGCCGGGTCGGCCCGGGCCCGTACCCCCCTTCTTCGGACGTTTTCGTTCAAACGCCCGTAACATGAGCTTCGTGCCTCCAAACGACTCGCCGTCAGCGGAAACGCGATCCTTGGATCGAGACGGTCGTTTCGGTATATCGCACTCATGGTTTCGGAAAACTTTGAGTTCGGCCGGGTTGGTTCGTACACGAGACCAACCGGGCCCTCGGAGCGGAAACGCTCATATCTTGAGCTACGGACGTCTGATTGACGTGCCGTCAGCTTTGTTGAATTCCTCTAAGTGAGACGGATCTTTTGGCATACTCCGCCCGAGGTTTGGACGCAGGTGGAGTGCGGTCGGGTTGGTTTTGCCTTAAAAACCAACCGGGCCCCTGGGACGAAAATGCCAATATCTCTCAGACCGGGCGTCCGATTGACGCGCCGTCTGCGACGTTGAGTTCCTCTTGACGATACGGAACTTTTGGATACATCAACTTCAGACTTCGTGTGAGTTGATGTATCAGCCTCTCGGCTCGTGGAGCGGACCCTCCCGAACGAGCTTGCTGTGTGCGGGAACCCTAGTGCTGGTTGCGACTGCTACTTCGACAGCGACGACCGTGCAGAGATCCTCAGTGGACTGCGGCGACGACTGTGCAGAGATCCTCCGTGGACTCTGACGACGACCGTGCAGAGATCCTCAGTGGACTGCGGCGACGACTGTGCAGAGATCCTCCGTGGACTCTGACGACGACCGTGCAGAGATCCTCAGTGGACTGCGGCGACGACTGTGCAGAGATCCTCAGCGGACTGCAACGACTACTGCACTCAGCGATCCTACGTGGATCAGTGCTACCGGTCCTGTGTGGGCCCGATCCTGTGTGGGTCCGATCCTGCGTGGGTCAGCGCTCAGCGGTTCTGTGTGTGCCAGCGCATACAGGTCCTGCGTGGGCCCGGTCCTGTGTGGGCCCGATCCTGTGTGGGTCCGATCCTGTGTGGGTCACTGCAAGGTTAGTACCTATCGATCCTTCGTGGGTCCGACGACTTAGATGGTTCAGTGATCATCTTTATCGTCATCCGAAGAAGTATACATGTGTGAGCTGAATCTTGTGTTTCTCTCCTTTGTGGATTGTGTTGAGCTATCCTGTGTGGATTTACTGTTTACTCTCCTTTGTAGATTGTGTTGTTCTATCCTGCGTGGGTATGCGTTTTGCTTTCCTGTGTGGACTGGGTTGTGCTGGGGCTCGGACGTTGGAACCGATTGGGAGATTGATGACTTAGGTATATGAATGGGCATATACCTAAGCCGTGTCAGATGTTACTTCGTGATTGTATCTCTTCTTCGTGATTTATCCTTTGTGGATTTCGGGAGGCCTTCGGGGGTCTCGGGGTCCCTACTGAGTAGCTTATACTCACCCCTGCACGGGCTATGCCCGCACATCGTGGTGTTGGTTGCAGACGACGGACAGCGCTGATCGTGGAGGAGGCGTGCGGAGCAGGACAGTACCTGGAGGTGGACCACTGGGCGGGACGTACTCGGAGCAGTTAGGTGGACCCGAGGAGCAGTGGAGGCTATTTGTACCCACCCTTCAGGTGGGACTTCCAGAGGACGGCTCGACGCTGCAGTTTTTCCTTCAGTTGCTGTTTTTCCTTTCAGTTGTACTGTACAGTTGGGCTTGTATTTCCGGCCCTTTTTACTTTCAGTATAGCTTGTACAGTTTTTACTTAGTGTTTACTTTTCCGCTTGCTTACTCTGTGGTTCTTGTTTACTTTTCAAAGGCAATGCCTTCCATTTTTGTTGGTATTTACGCCTTGGTGCTAGTCGCCAGCCCCTGGCCTATGGAAGGTGGGCTTGGGGTAGTCACGGCACGGGCCCCGAGGACGGGTCGTGACAAATTGGTATCAAAGGTGGTCGGTTGTACCGCAGACTCTGATCTTTCTTCTATGTGAAGCAATAGTGTTTAGCATATTGAGTGTGGTTATCAGTCCAGGGAGTCATGTGTTGGTGCGGCGGCCGACGTATCCATACACCAGGACCCTGACTTCTGATTTCCGACTTAATGCACGAAAACATTGATTGCATGTGTGTTTCAAGTTTTCTTTGTGATTACTTGTGTCAGCTCACCAGGTATACTGTTCTGACCGTGGCATACTTGTTTCCTTTTCAGGATGGCATGACGACAGTAGCCAGCTAGGGTTCCCAGAGTAGGGCGCGACGACAGCCCGCCGAGCGACGAGGCCTCGGTACAGGGCCCATTGACAGCAGAGGCACCGGCGGTACCTTTACCCGCCGAGCCCCGGATGCTTCCAGCACTGGAAGCTGACGACGCAAGATGCCTTGGAGCTCTGCACGAGTTCCAGCGCCAGCGACCACCCAGGTTCCGGGGGGAGTCGGACCCCCAGGCAGCCGAGGACTGGCTGGAGGCGGTCGTCCGAGTTTTCAGGCTAGTGAGGACACCAGCAGACCTCATAGTGATCCTCGCGGCGAGCCTACTGCACGCAGCAGCCGGACGCTGGTGGAGCCTGATGCTCCAGGTACACGATGAGGCCACCCTCATCTGGACGGACTTCGAGAGCCTCTTCCGCTCAGAGTTCGTCCCGGCCACCCTCCGAGCGGTGCGCATCCAGGAGCTTCTTCAGCTGCGGCAGGGCAGCTTGACGGTCGCTCAGTACGC
The DNA here is from genome assembly GCA_963277665.1 of Viscum album. Taxonomy (NCBI): domain Eukaryota; kingdom Viridiplantae; phylum Streptophyta; class Magnoliopsida; order Santalales; family Viscaceae; genus Viscum; species Viscum album. The sequence goes on from OY728150.1 coordinate 708,099,446, forward strand.
GGCGAGGTTTACCGACCTTTCTCGGTACTCGACAGACATGGTACGGGACCCCTTCTTCCGGGCCCGGACCTTCGAGCAGGGAATGAGACACGAGATCAGGGCATCGCTGATCTCCCTCAGCATCCCGACCCAGGCAGGAGTACTGGAGCGAGCCCTCCTGATCGAGAGCTTCCTGGCTGAGTCCACAGCGAGACCTACCGTAGGGCGGCAGGTAGCGGAGTCTTCGGAAGCTGGTAGCCGACGGATGACTCAGGGTTCCAGGAGGACCAGACCTTCCGGCAGGCGACCTCGGGACACTGGCTCAGCAGTGCAGGGCACCCGGCCTGGAGCCAGCCTTCCGAGAGGCAGGCAGTGCTACGAGTGCGGCGGGTAGGGCCACATGGCTCGTGACTGCCCGACTCGTCGTACCGAGGGGCAGCAGACGGTGGAGGGACCACCCAGGCAGAGGCAGAGGGTTGACCGTGGCGGTCCGCAGGGAGGAGGCGGACGAGGCAGAGGAGCTGGCCGAGCAGTAGGTGGTGGGCGACGCTTTGAGGCTCTGCCACCACCTCCACCAGGAGGCCCGCCCCGACCACAGGGAGCCGGCGGACAGAGACAGGCTCAGCTCCAGGCAGCGGAGGCCTACGACCACGGCACGCCAGAGATGATTCGAGGTACGATCTGTGTCTATTCCACCCTTGCTGCAGTTCTGATAGACACAGGAGCGAGTCACTCTTTCATATCCACTACCCTTGTTCGGAGCTCGGAGATTCCGACGGAGCCGTTGGCTCGGTCCTTACGGCTAGAGACTCCTACGGGAGCAGACTCGACGATTACGCACTGGTGCCGGCAGTGTGAGCTTACTCTAGGAGGCGAGAGCTTCGGCTGGGATCTTCTTGTAGTGGCGTCGAGGCCTTACGACGTCATCTTGGGCATGGATTGGTTATCTACGGTCCATGCTCAGATTGACTGCATTAGGCGCAAGGTGCGATGTGTGCGCACCGACGGGAGCAGGTTCACCTTCACCGGCGAGAAGGGAGCCTTAGCAGCACAGGATGGACTCACGTAGAGGAGAGGTCATCCCATCACTCATCAGTTGGATAGCCTCATCCTGGGAGCAGTTGACGTGCGGAGTCCCAGTTTTCCTGCAGTGGTGGATCAGTACGCGGACGTCTTTCCTGACGACGTTCCAGGACTACCTCCTCGCAGAGAGGTAGACTTTTATATTGACCTGTACCCCGGGACAGCCCCGATATCCACTCCAACATATTGGATGGCCCCCGCTGAGCTTCGAGAGCTGCGGGTACAGTTGGAGGACTTGCAGGGCAAGGGGTTCATCCGACCCAGTGTTTCGCCCTGGGCTTCCCCGATTTTGTTCGCCAAGAAGGCGGACGGGAGCTTGCGACTGTGTGTCGATTATCATCGCCTGAATCAGGTGACAGTGAGGAACAAGTATCCGCTACCCAGGATTGATGACCTCTTCGACCAGCTCAAGGGAGCACGGTGGTTCTCGAAGATAGACCTCAGGTCAGGCTATCATCAGCTTAGAGTTCGAGACGAGGATGTGCAGAAGACGGCCTTCAGGTGTTGGTATGGCCACTATGAGTTCTTGGTTATGCCTTTCGGCGTGACCAACGCTCCAGCAGTGTTCATGAGCCTCATGAACAGGATCTTCCAGCCATACCTCGATCGATTTGTCATGGTCTTCATCGACGACATTTTGGTGTACTCGACGACGGAGGAGGAGCACGCCTACCACCTGCGTGTTGTACTAGACACACTCCGAGAGCACCAGCTTTATGGCAAGCTCTCGAAGTTTATGTTCTGGTTACGTGAGGTCCACTTCTTGGGGCACGTCATTTCTGAGGCGGGAGTTGCAGTGGATCCCTCGAAGATCGAGGCAGTGCTAGCTTGGGAGCCACCCAAGAGCGTGACAGAGGTGCGGAGTTTCTTGGGCCTAGCAGGATACTATCAGAGATTTGTGCCGGACTTCTCCAGAGTTGCGGCCCCACTCTCAGCGTTGACGAAGAAGGGGAAACCCTTCGTGTGGTCAGACAGATGTCAGCAGAGCTTCCAGGAGCTGAGGCAGAGGTTGACCAGCGCACCCATCTTGAGGTTGCCTGAGGAGGGAGTTGGATACGTAGTCTACTGCGATGCATCAGGGACCGGACTCGGGTGTGTCCTGATACAGGAGCGGGCCGTGATTGCCTACGGATCACGTCAGTTGAGGCCGCATGAGCAGAACTATGCTACCCATGACTTGGAGTTGGCAGCAGTGGTCTTTGCCCTGAAGACATGGCGACACTATCTGATGGGCGAGCGCTTCACAGTATTTTCTGACCACCAGAGTCTCAGGTACATCTTCTCTCAGAAGGACCTGAACCTGAGACAGCGGCGATGGCTCGAGTTCCTCCAGGACTATGACTTTGATATAGTCTTTACTCCTGGGAAGGGGAACGTGGTGGCTGATGCCCTCAGCAGGAGGACGGGCATCCAGCTACTTGAGGAGGCGACAGAGTAGCTAGCCGCTTTGCAGATATCCTTCGTGGATAGAGACGGAGCAGCCTTCCTTCAGTCTCTCACAGTCTCTCCTCCGCTTCTTCAGCGGGTCAGAGAGGCACAGCATGGGGACGTTGACTGTGAGACACGGCGTGCACAGATATCCTCGGGACAGGCACCTGATGGTTTCTCCCTTGGAGCAGAGCACGATGTCCTTTTCAGAGGACGTACCTTGGTACCAGTCGCTTTACGAGAGGAGGTGCTGAGAGAGTTTCACACTTCTCCTTTGGTGGTACATCCTGGAGTGGCGAAGATGTACCAGGATCTCAGACGACAACACTGGTGGCCGGGCATGAAGAAGGATGTGGCAGAGTTCGTTTCACGGTGCCTCACCTGCCAGCAGGTGAAGGCAGAGCATCAGGTACCAGAAGGTTTGGTACAGCCCTTGGAGGTCCTGGAGTGGAAGTGGGACGGGATATCTATGGACTTCGTGACTAGACTTCCATGCACTTCCAGAGGTCACGACTCCATTTGGGTGATTGTTGACCGACTCACCAAGTCGGCACACTTCTTACCCATCCGAGAGCAGGGCTCAGTGGAGAGCTTGGGGCGTCTCTACATTCAGGAGATTGTACTACTTCACGGTGTGCCATCGACTATCGTCTCCGATCGGGACGCTCGTTTTAATTCCCGGCTTTGGAAGGGGTTGCAGGAGGCGTTCGGGACGCGACTACGTCCGAGCACCGCCTTTCACCCTCAGACGGATGGTCAGACGGAGAGGACCATTCACACTCTCGAGGACATGCTCCGCGCATGTGTCCTAGACTTTGGTCGCAGCTGGGAGGACCACCTACCCTTGGTAGAGTTTGCGTACAACAACAGCTACCACTCCACCATCGGGATGGCACCCTACGAGGCGTTGTACAGCAGGCCTTGCCGATCTCCTTTGTGCTGGACAGACCCTGGAGAGTCAGCACTTGTGGGACCAGAGATGGTCCGGGCCACGACAGAGAAGGTCCAGGTCATCCAGGAGCGGATGAGGACAGCACAGAGCCGGCAGAAGTCATATGCTGACAGGAGGCGGAGGCCACTAGAGTTCGAGGATGGCGACCACGTCTTCTTGCGGGTCTCACCTCGACGTGGTTTGAGGAGATTTGGCCGAGGCGGCAAGTTATCTCCACGCTTCATCAGACCCTTCCAGGTCCTCAGCAGGGTTGGCGAGGTGGCTTATCGCCTGGATCTGCCACCTCAGTTGCACCGGGTGCACGACGTCTTCCACGTATCCCAGCTGAGGAGATACGTGCACGACCCGACGCACATCATTGACTATGGGGAGCTAGACGTGGATGATGGAGCGACTTTTGCGGAGGTCCCAGTGGTGATAGAGGATCGACAGGAGCGGGTCCTACATGGGCGATCGATTCCTCTTGTGCGCATCAGATGGCAGCACGGGAACCTCCAGGAGAGCACTTGGGAGCGGGAGGCTCAGATGCGTGCTCAGTACCCACATTTGTTTCCCTAGTTTTTGATGTATCTTTACGGGGACGTAAAGTCCTGAGGTGGGAGTAATGTAAAGACCCGTAAATTTCAAGGAAATTTTTTTCTTAATTTTCTTTGGAATTTTACAAGAATGCAGTTTCTGACAGTGCCTGATTCCGAGGCCCGGTGTGCCCGGAATCATTTTCCGAAGTTTGGCTCGGGTACGTTCAGTGAACGGACGAGCGGGTTTTTCTAACTTTTGAACCGGTGCCCGGAATCGAATTCTGAGGGCACCGATGAAATCGCAGCGCCGGTATTCGCTTAGAAACGCCTCTTCCGGAGTTGCGTTTGCTCGGGTGTGGTTTTTAATTTTCGGGCTTAAAGTTAAGAAATAAAATAATTTTGCGACAACTTTATTTTATTTCACTTAAGCCACTTGGAAGCCACTTGAAGCCACTTAAGGGTGGCTTGAACTGATTTGAACTGGATAGGATGCTATCCAGAAATATCCTACCCCCTTGGTAGTATATTTGTGAGGTGGGGCCCGCACGAGCCCCGCCGTTTCTTTCCGCTAAGAAACACACCCGTGAAAACCCGTCTTAATGAAAGTCAACCGACACGTTTTCTAAATTCTTAACAAACCATTTAAATGGGCTGTTTCTTTCGTGAATTAAATGGGCTGTTTCTTTCGTGAATTAAATGGCCTGTTTCTTTCGTTGAATTAATTCAACGAATTAATTCAATCGTTTCTTAACCTGTTTCGTGTGTTGGCATATTAATAAAATAAGACCAACCCAAAATCGTTTGAGAAGATTTGAGAGGATTCTTGTTTCTTCAGCTCCCTCGTGAAGAACGCGAAGAACACGAAGAACGCGAAGAACGCGAAGAACGCCGACCCCGGAAATCAACGACGCTCCCGTCCGTGACGTTCTTCCACGCTCCGATCTCCGATCACCGACCGTTTGAGGTGAGTGATTTCGGATTTCCTCTCAAAAGTTCTTTTCTTTTTGTTTTAAACGAAACACAGATTTAAATATTAGTAATTTAAATATGTTGTTCTTGGTTCGTTGAGCTCGCCGACTCAACACCGGATTCCGCGACGACGCGACGCCTCCCCGCGACGACACGACGATCCCTCTCTTCCGCGATGATCTTTTCCGCGAAGAACGCCCGCGCGCGACGATCGACGAGGTAGGGATTTTAAAATTTTGGAATACCCCTCTTTTTTATTCCCGTGAGAATTCTTTAAAAATTAAAGAACCGGAATCAAAGAAACAATTTTATTTTATTAAAATTGTTGGTTCATGTGTTGAACGTTCTATTAAATTTCTCCCGGTTGTTTATCTCTAACGCGGAGGGTTCGGGCCAAACGAACACGGCCCGACAACCCTCCGTCGTTCTTCGTTTTGTGCGGTTTTGACGGACGACGACGGAACGTGCCGCAGCGGACGTTTGACGATTCCGCTGTAAAGAACGGATCCCGGGAGGAGCAACGGCGCAGACGAGAAGGAAAACGGGCCACCGGAGCGACGCCGGCGGCCCGCGGAAGTTGCCGGCGGCCGGAGGCGGCGGCGCCCCGGCGCGCCGCCGGACGAGCCCGCCGCGGCTGAAGCCGCGGTGGCGGCAGCCGACGGACCCGCGGCCACGCGGGTCCGGTCCGTTCAGGCGGGACGCGGCAGAGCCGCGTCCGCGGTTCACCAGCGCGGCCCGCACGCGGGCTGCGGTTCTTCCTCAGGCCGCGGGTCGGCGCCCGCGGCTTCCACCCGCGCCGCTCGGCCGAGCAGGGCCGGGCCAACCGGGTCGGACCCGGGTCGGGCCGACCCGGTTCGGGCCGACCCAGGGGGGGTCGGGCCGGGTCGGCCCGGGCCCGTACCCCCCTTCTTCGGACGTTTTCGTTCAAACGCCCGTAACTTGAGCTTTGTGCCTCCAAACGACTCGCCGTCAGCGGCAACGCGATCCTTGGATCGAGACGGTCGTTTCGGTATATCGCACTCAAGGTTTCGGAATATTTGAGTTCGACCGGGTTGGTTCGTACACGAGACCAACCGGGCCCTCGGAGCGGAAACGCTCATATCTTGAGCTACGGACGTCTGATTGACGTGCCGTCAGCTTTGTTGAATTCCTCTAAGTGAGAAGGATCTTTTGGCATACTCCGCCCGAGGTTTGGATGCAGGTGGAGTGCGGTCGGGTTGGTTTTGCCTTAAAAACCAACCGGGCCCCTGGGACGAAAATGCGAATATCTCTCAGACCGGGGGTCCGATTGACGCGCCGTCTGCGACGTTGAGTTCATGTTGACGATACGGAACTTTTGGATACATCAACTTCAGACTTCGTGTCAGTTGATGTATCAGCCTCTCGGATCGTGGAGCGGACCCTCCCGAACGTGCTTGCTGTGTGCGGGAACCCTAGTGCTGGTTGCGACTGCTACTTCGACAGCGACGACCGTGCAGAGATCCTCAGTGGACTGCGGCGACGACTGTGCAGAGATCCTCTGTGGACTCCGACGACGACCGTGCAGAGATCCTCAGCGGACTGCAGCGAAGACTGTGCAGAGATCCTCAGCGGACTGCAACGACTACTGCACTCTGCGATCCTACGTGGATCAGTGCTACCGGTCCTGTGTGGGCCCGATCCTGTGTGGGTCCGATCCTGCGTGGGTCAGCGCTCAACGGTTCTGTGTGTGCCAGCGCCTACAGGTCCTGCGTGGGCCCGGTCCTGTGTGGGCCCGATCCTGTGTGGGTCTGATCCTGTGTGGGTCACTGCAAGGTTAGTACCTATCGATCCTTCGTGGGTCCGACGACTTAGATGGTTCAGTGATCATCTTTATCGTCATCCGAAGAAGTATACCTGTGTGAGCTGAATCTTGTGTTTCTCTTCTTTGTGGATTGTGTTGAGCTATCCTGTGTGGATTTACTGTTTACTCTCCTTTGTGGATTGTGTTGTTCTATCCTGCGTGGGTATGCGTTTTGCTTTCCTGTGTGGACTGGGTTGTGCTGGGGCTCGGACGTTGGAACCGATCGGGAGATTGATGACTTTGGTATATGAATGGGCATATACCTAAGTCGTGTCCAATGTTACTTCGTGATTGTATCTCTTCTTCGTGATTTATCCTTTGTGGATTTCGGGAGGCCTTCGGGGGTCTCGGGGTCCCTACTGAGTAGCTTATACTCACCCCTGCAGGGGCTATGCCCGCACTTCGTGGTGTTGGTTGCAGACGACGGACAGCGCTGATCGTGGAGGAGGCATGCGGAGCAGGACAGTACCTGGAGGTGGACCACTGGGCGGGACGTACTCAGAGCAGTTAGGTGGACCCGAGGAGCAGTGGAGGCTATCTGTACCCACCCTTCAGGTGGGACTTCCAGAGGACGGCTCGACACTGCAGTTTTTCCTTCAGTTGCTGTTTTTCCTTTCAGTTGTACTTTACAGTTGGGCTTGTATTTCCGGCCCCTTTTACTTTCATTACAGCTTGTACAGTTTTTACTTAGTGTTTACTTTTCCGCTTGCTTACTCTGTGGTGCTTGTTTACTTTTCAAAGGCAATGCCTTCCCTTTTTGTTGGGATTTACGCCTTGGTGCTAGTCGCCAGCCCCTGGCCTATGGAAGGCGGGCTTGGGGTAGTCACGGCACGGGCCCCGAGGACGGGTCATGACAGGATTAAATAATTAATTGATAGATTAAATATGAGGATTTTTTATGGTAAATTTAATTAATTAATTTTGGAATGAATTAACGGTAATGATATGATTTTCTAATTTGGTTGGTTGAAATAATTAATTGATGTAACGTAATTATTTAATTGTTGAACTAAATAATATAATTGATGGAAACATTTAATTGGTGGATTAATTGAAGAGGGGGTTGAATGTGAATTAATTAACTGTGAATTAATTAAATGACGTGGACAATTAATTTGTGAATTAATTGAAATCTTGAGTTAGATTAATTAGTTGAGGAATTATTTAATGGGAATAGATTGAATTAATTAATTAGTAAATTAATTAATTGATGTAATGTTATGATTTTTGAGTTTCATTAATTAATTAGAGAATAAATTAATGATAATTGTTGGGTTGATACAATTTAATGAGTTATGTTAATTAATTGGGAAATTAATTAATGGGGGTTGTTGCATTATTAGAGTTGGATGAGTCAGATTAATTAAATTAAGAATTAACTAATATAGATTATTGTGTTAAGAATATTGAATGAGTGAGATTATTTAATTGGTGAATTAATTAATGATTATTGTTATAATATGGAATTGAATAAATTAGATTAATTAATGGATAAGTCAATTAATTTACATGGTTGAGATATTGAATTGGTATGATTGAATAATTAATGGTTAAATTACTTGATAGTCAAAGAGATTTGTGAGTTGAGTAATAAATTGTCGAATTAATTATGTGCTATTTAAATAGATGATTTGAGATAATTAATTATCTAATTAATTATAAGTTATTGATATTTTGATTGAGATAATTAATTATAGAATTAATTACAATATTTCAAGTTGTCGATATTTATTAATTAATTGATAAATTAATTAATCTGATAGCATTACTATTGAATTGTTAAATTAGTTAATGGGACGATGTGATTAATTAATTATTAAACTAATTAATGGAATATGTGAATAATTAATTGATGATTTAATTAATGGGACTATGTGATTAATTAATTTTTGAATTAATTAATTCAGTGATATAGTTAATTAATTGATGAATTAATTAATGGGACTATGTGATTAATTAATTGTTGAATTAATTAATATGATGTTGTGATTAATTATTTTATGAATTAACTAATGTGATTTTGTGATACATGTGACATGTAAAATTTTGATAAAATATTAATCGTGATTAATCTTGATTAATGCGATGTATGTGGTATATGTTATTTATTGAGAAATGGGTTGTGAGACAGAGACGGATGCTCCAAATACTCACGGGGTGATAGACATAGCATTCTATACCCAACATGCATGCAAATATTATTTGATGGGACATAGACTGATGCTCTAAATACCCATGGTTTATGAGACATGGACTGATGCTTCAAATTCTCATAGTGTGATAGACATGATGTTCTAAACCTAACATGCATGAAAATATTATTTTATGGGACAAGGGATAATGCTCCAAATACTCGTGGATTGCGAGATAGGGACCGATGTCCTAAATACTCACGAGGGATCTAGACATGGAGTTCTACACCCATTAATTGACATTGGACTATAATTCCAATTAGAGGTGATATTAATTTAATTTAAATAGACTATGAAATAACATTGGTTTAAATGAAAATTGAATTGAAACTTTAAAATGGTTCACACACCGTCACAGCCGAAGCAGGTGTTGAGATACGGGTGTCCATGGGAACTCGGTGGTTAATATAGTTAAATAAGGGATAATTGAATTAATGTAAATTGTTTACTTTATTACTGGTTTTTATTCTTTCTAAAATTTCATACACTATTATTGACTGGATTTGTTTTAGAAACCGTTGGTCGTGGCCAACTGAGTTATACTCACACCCTACTCCGGCTGCCTGATCGGTACCCGAGTAGTCTTTTTTTGTTTTTCTGGATAGGTTAAGGGTAAAGGCCCTAAGTTAGGTGGTTTAATTGGGATGGATTATGGTGAGGGGACCATATCTGGTTCGGGACCCGCTTGGTTGTCATTAGTGAATTTAATTCCAGTTTTCATTTTATGCACCTAACATGTACTTCAACATGACATGTTTTCTATTTCAGTTTGATATTGTATTTTCCTGCTTCATAATAGTTATATATTGTTTTCTTGTCTTTATATATTCTTTTTCTATTGTTTATTATTTTTTCAAGTGTTTACTCAGATAAAAGAGGGTATAGTCTCTCCCCGACTGACTTACGACACCCTCGCTGCTAGTCGGCAGCCTCTAGCGTATGGGGAGGCGCGCCTGAGGTCATGTGGTGGAACTGCTAAGGGCACTGTTGTGTGGCACCTGGGTCAGGACATTACATTACCAGATTCCCTGGGTTTTCACCCAGGATACAAGATCGCCTTTTTTAGAACCATGTTAAAATAATTTCCAAAATAAATATGATAGACATCCTTCAAATAAGTTTAATCACTAAATATACTTTTAAATATAGTTTTCAATATAACCGCAATACATAAATAATTCATGCATTAATTTCAACATAGGTCCTTCCATTATCTAGGTTTTATCCATCATATCATTTATAGGATTTCAAAAATCATGACATGTTATCTTTAATATAAAACAACTTAGGTTTAACCTAGGTTATTCATTCTCAAAATCCTTTATAATGGTTTGTAAAGAGAATGTGAATTATCCTAAGCATATCCCCTGGTAGTGTCAAACCATGTATGCAGTAAGGAGTGTTTTTATGTACCATGTTACACAGAGTAACACCTGACACATACATGCGTCTTGTATTAAAATTAATACACTAATTATAACATAATGTTTTTCTAAATAAAATTGATGATAATAACATTGAGAATAACTTTATTCCATCTAGAATATCCTAAAATAAATTTCTCATTATACTTCTTGAGTTCCTAAGAAAAGGAAAAAAATAGGGGTCATCTCAAATTCTCAGTAAGGGTTAAGTTTAGAAAAAGATATAATGAATCAATAAGAATAAAAATTATGGAACTTTAAATAACTCAACACACATACCATGTAATCAAAAACTAATAAGGGAGTACATTAATAATATAGAAAGGAAATAAATAGAAAGACATGCCAATAAAATTACTAGATAAGGAAAAATAAATATAGAAAGGTAAGAAACAAAAACACATGAAATTTAATCAATAAAATAAGAATGAAATTCATTCATAGATTTTATCATATGAAAACCTCTATGATAATAACAATGATAACTGAAATGTCTATGAAAGAAATTCTTATTTATTGTATTTTATTTCTGAGGCAAATGAGGACCTATACTATTAATATCCATCCTTCAGACTGTTTGAAACTATTGATAGAACCCCATTTAATTTATGCAACTTAATTATATCTTGGGAACCTGTCAATGCATTAAGGAGCTATATAAATTCAAGGATCCATCCTTAATTTCATGTCAAGATCATTCCTCATATTGATTAATAAATTTTATCAAAAGATAATATTTATTATCAAATATCTGTATAGAATAAATAATATGTAATTATCAATATTTACCCCAATAATCAAATAACGATATAAATAAAAAGCACATTTAAAATGGCATATAGTTTAGTCAATAGTAATATCCATTATAAATGAAATAAAAAATTTAGGTGAAATTCAATGTTCAATGATCATAGAATATTGAATATTTCAAGGGGACCGAAAAAAGAATCAAGGAAGTGAAACTAAATACTATCCTTGGCCTAATAAATTATAAACCATCTAGAGTAATAATATTGTTGGTACCAATAAAATATATCCCAAGTATAAAAAAATAAAGAGTTTTTTCATTGATAAATACAAATGTTATAAAAATAACTTTTAAAACCATTTTTGAGGAAAATATCCTTTTGTTTTCAAAACCATTTAAAAACATTTTATTTGAAAATCACTTTTGAAAACATTTTCCTTAAAAATTAAACTTTTAAATATGGCAAGAAAAATTCAAATAAATTATGTATAGTAAATATATACTTGTCATATCATGTAAAAAAGAACATTCCTTTTGTGCAGGAGAAATGTTAGAAAAATGCATTGTTCGTAAAGCGATAAGAATATTCCTTTGAAAACATAGGAAAAAGAAAAAACGGGTAAAAATATCCTTTTTCAATCATGTTAAAAAATTTGAAAATATATTCATAAATGATGTTTTTAGAAGAAAATAGTTTCTCTAGCTAAAGGGACAGATAATGTCGGGTTTTCTAAACAACATTTTTTTAAAATATTTTTAGTACCAAAGAGTAGAAAATTCTCAATTTTACAATAAAATGGTCATGAATAACTAGAGGATAAGAAAATTAAAGGTTTTATTATAAAATTTTCAAATAATTTCCTCTAATGTAAATTCGAGTGTAAAAAACCCTAAAAAATTAAATTATAATGTAAACACTTGAAAATATTATAATGCTAAAGTGAGAATCAATCCATGAGTAGATTATGTGTATCAACTATGAATCCACTTATATTAGTGGAAATACATAAATATATATTCAAATTCATTATAAACATACTTATACATTGTAAAAAAATAAAGTGATTGTTTCAAGATTATGTTAACAATCACAAAAGAAGGTGATGCTACAAATAAATTCATTAAAACAATTCTTGAGGAGATTAATCTTTAAACATTACAAAGTTTCCCATACCACTTGTTCACATTTGTATCATAATCTACAATAAGGAATATCATAAAATGAAACTTATAATATCATTAGAATAAGTATATTCATGATATAAATTGTCTAAGGGGAGTATATAAACTATATAAAATAATCAAGGTGCATACCAATAACCAAACTATCATGAAATGTAAATTGAGAGGAAATTCTTTACCTTGTGATTCCTTTTAGGTGAATTTCATTTATATTCATGTATAATAAACTTATTTTAATTATATAATTTATTTATAAACTTTTTCATTTTTATCTTTACTTTTATTTCATGTAATACTATTTTATATAAAATTTTTTATACAATTAAGTTTGCATCGGTTCTTTTGAAAAAATTCAGTTTATTTGTCAAAAACAACTTTTGTAGGTCAACTATGGTTGAATGGGTCATTATATAACATATAAATAATAATAATAATGAAAAAAATATTAATAAATAAATTATACTTTTAAAACCAATAATTAAATATTGTTATGAAAAATAAACACATATTACAGTCATGGAGACACTAGGTCGTACATACACATGAGTAACGTTCCCATTTTTCAATGATTTTTATGGAAAGAATGTAAGTAATATTAAATATTTATGTAATGATGATTATATCATAAATAAAATGTTCTTTTTATATAAACTTATATATATAATTATTGTGATTTAAATGTAATTGTATCATGTCGAGGAGGCGGTAGTCCACACATCCATGAATGATGTTATCACTTATTCAGTGTGTGTGGTAGGGTAATAATAAAAATGATATAAATTATATTTATATAAAAGTAATTATTTAAATAAAATAATATATAGGTTTTTTATATAACATATTTTTAACTAAAACCATCTTTTTGACATTCCATATACATTGTAAACGAATCACATCTTTTTGAGGGGGAGGTAGTCCACACTTCCACAAACTATGTAATCGTATTTACACAAACTTGAATGTATAAGAGTATGTTCCATAAAATAATTAAACAAGAATAAAAAAATAATTAAGTTAATATATAAAATATATAAATATAATTTCCATCATAATTACAACTATAAGAGGTGGTAAAAGAAGAATAAACAATCATTGTTTCATGAGGTGGAAATTCATTGTTCACATAAATAGTATATTTGTTACCCATTATATGAGATTATGTGTAATTATAGGTTGAAAAATTAACATAAAATAGTCTTATTATATTGATGATATCTTGTGTTATATAATATTATAATAATAATGGTTTATGTGTTGTATGATGGAAATAAAACTAAAGAGCTTAAGGAAATATGTTACCTCTTAATCAGGTAACTCCTTTTGGTTTGTAAAAAAAGGATTCCTTTTATTGATTTCGTAATAAGGGTATGATTCTAAGATTATATGAGGATTTTTATCATCTACTTTTTAATATATTGGTTGAGAAAATTTATTTTTTTAGTTGTGATGAAGTAGGAGGAGAGGAGGCCTTTTATCGTGGAGGAGCAGCACTCTTGTAAATTTTTTGAAAGGGACCTCCACCCATGTTTCTCCCATGGAAACTAGAACCCATAATATTAAAATTTATATATATGTGAAAAAAATTATAAATATTCCATCCAATTTATTTTGGATAAGTTTCTAATTCATTTTGAACATTAATATTAAGGTTTTGACCCTTATTAAGCTTAATTTTACCATAATTGTTATAATTAATTTTAATTTCATTCACTAATATTATTCGTAAAACACTAAGTTGAAATTATTAGAAATTATAAATTATGATGATTCCAAATATTTAATCCATTTTTTCAAATTCCAAACACATAATTCGAATAAATTAATTTAAATTTAATCCAATTGACAGGATGATAATGCAGGTTTTTAAAGTAAAAACGTTCAAAAGTTTACTATGTTTTTATAGTCAATTTTTAAAGAGAGATTTATTAAAATGAAATAAAATAGATTAATTGATAAAAAAATTATTATATTAAACTTTAATCCAATTTAAAATATAATTTCACTTTCTGAATAAATTAGATTAAAAAATTGTTTTGAATTAAAATTTTGTATTTTTCATTATTCATTAGAAAATAAATCATCATAGAAAAATAAGAAAAATTAAAAATAACCTAATTTTTATATTTAAATTTCAAATATTAAGTTTATTTTTAAATATAACAGTTATAAAATTTAAAAAAAGTGGATTTAAAATAGGTTTTCCATTAAAAGACGGTAAGAGTACAATGAAAATATATTATTTTATCTGTTAGATTGGGTATGTTCTTATCTTATGTCTATAGAATCTATTGGATGAAAATAAAAAATATTAGATTGAATAATTATATATATATTAAATTATTATCTATCACTAATTTTAATTAAACTAATTTATTAGGATAAAATATCTTAATGAGCAAAAAATAGTTTTCTTTAAAAATCTTCCTTTTATCTTCAAATGGTTCTTATATTCCTTTATAATTATTTATAACCAATGGAATAGTTGTGTAAACAATATATTTTCATAATTTATTTAATACTAATCATAACATCTATTTTATATCTTATTATATTAAATAATAACATTTTAATAATATATTATTGTTCGGTAAAACATGGTCTTTCTTATAACAAAAACCATTAAAACACGTTGTTGCGTGTCACAAACGCTAACTTAGCATTGCATGCATTTCAAGATATAAAATATATTTAATTTATTGAAAATATTATATATATTATAAATTATTTATATATTATATTCCCTCTTGTTCTTGGTGTTTCATGCCATACATGTTGTCTAATATAATGTTCTTACTTTAGATTTTTAGGGTGTTATATAAATGACAGATTCTAAAACAAGAATTAGAAATTAAATCCAATAATTCGAGAAATAAACTGTCTTATCTTTATTTTTTTTTTAATCCTAATAATTTCCTCGTAAGTTTGGGTAAGTTTCGGGTGTTTCAATCTCTAAAATACCACTTTCTGGATGAGATAGAAAGGGTGGACAATTAGTTTAAACCATGCAACGCTTTAGGAGAAACCATGTGGACTGGTACATATAGCAACAGGTGTATCAGGATTTGATTTAACCATTCCAATTTAGAAACATTGTTTTGTGAGTTTTCTAAAGTTTATTGAAGATTTGGTGCACGAGGAGCACATGGTTCTCCCAAACTGTGCACCTAGATCAAATGGTTAGTGCCCTTCACTATTAATTATGCATGGTTTAGGTGCAGGGTCTTCCAAACCGTGTGAACTAACTATACAGGGTGTGTATTTGTGAATTGAGTCATGCATGGTTGGCGCTTAGTTATCCAAATCATGTTTCCTAATTGTGTAGAATATTAATGAGCATGAATAGATCATTTTTTACTCTAATATTTATATTTTGTACCCCCCCCCCCCTCTTTTCCTTCCCATTTCACACCTAGTAGGGGGGTTGTACAACTTTCTCTCCATCTCCTCATCTTTGGTGGATCTCCTTTGTATCTTTTCTAAATCAAGCTCCATCAAGTGAATTAGAACCATATCAAGAAATATCTTTACTCCTATTACTTATCTTCTTTGTTTATCTCACCATATGGAATTTTAAATCTGTGCAATCTATTATTCCCTATTTTTTGGGAG
Organism: Viscum album; assembly: GCA_963277665.1. Taxonomy (NCBI): domain Eukaryota; kingdom Viridiplantae; phylum Streptophyta; class Magnoliopsida; order Santalales; family Viscaceae; genus Viscum; species Viscum album. The sequence continues at coordinate 708,115,352 of OY728150.1, forward strand.
ATTGATGATTTTTTTAATTTTCATCCATTTCCTCTAAGATAAAATGTTGATGTTGGATGAGTGGACCATCCTAAGATTGTGGTATGTTCTCTATTAATTTTTTCCATAAATTCTCCCCATTTATAAGTTGATTCTTTGTGTTTTTAGTGCAATTTCTATGTTATGCCTCTTAAATGTGAATTTATACATGAAAAACCTAATTCCTTGAATTATTTATCATTTTAATTTTATTGAAATTGTTGGATATTTTTCACCTCATCCCAAACAATTCCCTTAGAGAGTGTTACAATTATTCACTTAATTTCGATGCCTTCTTATGAAATTAAATCTCTGTCTTAGATTTTTATATGGTTACTCTTCATTATAATTCTTTTCCTAGTCCTATCAATCACTATTGAGGTGTGTCTCATAAATTCAATAATAAGAGATGATTTAAATAAACTAAATGGTTTATACAAAAGCATGATAGCCATGACCACTTTCTAATAAAACCACCTTTGAGGTGCGTTGTTTTCTCACATAAAAATAGACATTTAAAAAGGGATACTTGAAATTAGGAATAGAATTCTTTAGTATATAGGCTTCATCATTTGTTGACTGAAATGGTAAATGGGTGTGGCCATCTATTATTTTACTTGACTTGTTGTGTTCCATGCTTAAGTACATGGTTCTATGATTTTTTAGTAATTATTTTTGATATGGCGTGCTTATGGAAACAACCCCTCTTTTTATCCGTCGTTTTTCCCTTTCTAGACTCCTTATTTCTAAAATGACACTTTATTAATGGATGAAAGATTTATAATTTATCCCTTGTTAATAGAATGATCATTGTTTAATTATCAATTTTAGTGGGTTGGACATTCCTAGTTCATGGTCGCCCACTTTTGGGTTGTGTTTCCCCTCTTCCTCTTATTCAGTGTTGGACGAATTGGTATGTCATTAGTCATATTAGCAATCAGATGGATAATGTGACCTAGGGATAAATATTTATTAGGATCCATCTGATACTAAATTCATATATATGACAACCTTATGGATGGTATTAATTATGTTTCATTGTACAAATAAAATCTTGGGGTAGTACGCATCGATACACATAGTACCCATCGAGTTCTAAAATGGTTTGATGAATTGTATATGTTTTATTATAATAGTTTAATTCATTAGCTATTATTCTTGAATCACAGTTCCTCACTGAGGTAGAGTCGACTATGTGTTAATAGAGTGCTGACTAGTTCCAATGCTCATGGTAAAGTTCTAAAGAGTATTACGTGCGTGACACACAGGCCAGTCATTTTTAATTTTATGAAAAATTCCATGGTGCATGTGGAAATAACTGAAGAGGATTGTCATGCATACGTCTAAATTAAATCTATTCATGTTAAATTTTAAGTGTCTATATTTCTTCTCATTTTGTTTAACACCTGCTAAAGTTTGTACGCCAAGTTCCGAACCAATGGTTAGTGGTATATGGTGTGAATTCCAATGGATGAGTTTCATATTTGATAAAAGACAACTAGGAAAATCCTAAGGTGGGGAGCATCGCATAAATTCTAGTAAAAAATTTCCTTCCAGGTAGAAGGAACACATCCATAAAGGAAAAATTGGAAATTTTTAGTGATGCTTTTTAATACCCATGGAGATAGTAAGTTGGAAACGTGTCAGTTCTTATGAGGCATCAAAATAATGAATGGATGGTTGTGTTCGCAACATTTGGAAACATCCTTTGTCATGGGTGGACTCGGTTGGATAATCTTATGTAATCAGGGGATGCCTCAGTAATGAGGGATTAGTGTTTTATTTATGAACATGCATTGGTAGGTGAATCCAATGTCTTTTAAAACAATTTGACCAACAGTGGTTTTACTTTTGTTCTTTCTAGTAATTGGGTATGGTTGGTTGGATACCATACCAAGCACTTAATTTTGATGTAGAGGGAGGGTCTCATATCATTTTTGGAGATTATTCAAATCCTATTAGTGTAATCTCATCTTAATGATGATCATGTCTCCTATATTTACATAGTCTTAGTACATTGAGAGAGAATTAGTTATACATAGAGCTAAAAGTTGAAAATGACCTTATGTTCTGATAAAAAGACTCCATGGAGGTTATTCTTTGAAATCATGGTTTCATATAGAGGTATGATGAGTCCTAATTAATACTTAGGTTCCCAAGTAGGAACACCTTGGATAGACTCAAGGACACAATCTGTCTCATTTACTATATTATCATTAGGCTTGGTCAGTGTGTTGAGGCTTGGGAGTTTTGGATATATTCTAACATCTCACTTGTAAAAACTAGAGTATAGACTAAATTGAATGAGCTCCTTGTGTTATAGTTAATGGTTATGTGGTTACCTAAGACTTCATTTGAGCTCGAATGGGATGTTTTAATGGTAATGATCCAAGTGTTCAAGTTCAGTTTTATATCTACATTTGTGATGGGAAAAGATAGATTGAAGGATGTTTTGGCTATAAATATCAATAGAATCCAACTATATCAATAATGTCTTTGGGATGAGACAGATATATTTTAGATGATGGATAAAGATTTTCCTGAAATTTCAGCATGGCCACAATTCATGAGTTTAGTTGGGAATCAATCATTCAATCAAATCAAGAACCATGTCATGAGAATTGTTAAAATGATAAGACCATGTTAGAATAGACAATTATGGTGGTTGGGAAACTATGACTCATAATTTGATGTTAAATTTTAGAACCATTGGTGGTCATTTCTATGGGATTACTAATGAAAATGATGATTAGGATGTCTTCTATTAGGTTATAAGGGATCGGGTAAGCTCTGTCTTGATGTTTTAGTTTTAAATTAGAGTGTTGAATCATGTTTCTATAGCTAATATACTGTACATTTTAAGTGATTATTAAAGGTATATTGGGGAATTCTAAGATGAAATGTGACTATTTCAATGGAAATTCTAGAGTCGTGTAGGTTGGGAGATGTTTTATTTGTTTCCCAAAAGTCTTCTCAGGGATGATAAGTTCTATGGTGGGTGGGGTGTAAAATCCCTTTTTTTGGACGAAGTTGAAATTTTTTGGAGTTTTTTAACTTTTTTTGATGGAAGGGATACATTCTACATCAGTCCTAGAAATTTAAATACAAGAATTAGAGAACCTAAAGGAGTTTTTTTAAATTTTTATGGCCTAAGAAGTACCTCAGAGGTTTGGGTGAGTTTTGGGAGTTTCTAACTATGAAATCCCACTTTTTACAAGAGAAAATTGGGTATATAACGTAGTTTATATCAAGGGTTGACTACCCAAGTAGGGCTTGGTGTAACTTAGAATCAATTGTTGAGGATGTATTTAAAATATTATTTTATGATTAGAGATTCAACTCAACTAATCGATGAACTATATGTTAATGCAGTTGCAAAGTTATCCCTGATAAAAACCCTTGAAATACCTTTTCAGAACCATGTCTATGTTATGATATGGGGAGTATAGATCCTTTCCACTAGAATATATAATAAATAATATATTCTAAAACTAATGGTGAGGGAAATTATTTTTTAAAAAATAGTATGATATTAATTTAATTTAATTAAGTTTAAATTTTTCATTCTATTTTTTAAATAAAAAAAGTACTAATTATATTATCTTAATTTTTAGAAATTTAAAATAAAATTAATTTGACCATATTAGTGTGATCCATATTTTAGAATTATAACCTTCTCAATAGTATGAATTTACAAGAATGGTATAGGATTATCACTTTATACTATACCAAAAATAGAAACTTTGCGTGCTAGAAACCCCACTTCTTGAGTTCATCTCCAAATTGGTTAATAGGGAAGAAGTATCTCTCTATTTTAATCATGATGATGATGTTAGGGATGTACAATGTTTCACGTTGTCCACTATTTCTAATACGGTTCTAAAGAAATATATGGATATGGATGTGCATAGAATCATTTCTCCACCTAAAGATATCTATCAAGATAAGTAGTGATTATAGAGATATGTGATCTCCACTTCATTGTTCACATGAAATCTTGGAGAGTTGTTACCAACTGGGTAACTTTTATTCAAAGAGATTATCTACATAGATCACATGGAAATCTTGTTTTTTATGATATCTTATTATCTATTCATAAATCTCATTCTATCCTCAAAACCTAAAAACATCTAGGGTTTTATTATGAATTATAATATGATCAATAGTGAGAATACAATTTTATAACTTATTACTCTTATTAACCAGCTGGGTAACTTTTATTCCAAGTCTAAAGCATTATAGATCTATCCTTCCAAGAAGATGCATATCCAGAGGTAAGTAAAGGTGTAGTATTTGGTATATTTTTCATGTGCAAAGCATGGCCACTATAAGATAAATTTAACCTAAGAAAATAAACAATTGGAAGTATTAGATGAGAACATTATTGAGTGTAATTTTGTTATATCTACAATTTTGGTATTATTTACTACCATTGGTGCTCAAATTTTTATACAAATATAGGAACCATGTATATTTTGGAATATATCCAAAGATGATTTTGATTTACAAACTTCCAAAATAGAGAGGCCAGCTACTCTATCCATAGGAGACTACTATAACACATTGAATACAAGATTTATTTTGGATTTAAGGACCTATTATTATGTTCCTAGTCTTATCAAAAATATTATTTCCATTTATTATTTAGATATAGATGCATTTATTTTAAATTTTATAATTAAGGTTTATTATATTTATAAATAGAACATGTGTTATCGTATGGAATAATTAAATAATGGTATTTAAGTATTTAATTAAAAAACTAAACACTGGTGAGTGATAATGAAAAAAATACACAAAACTTATATATTACCAAATTGTGGAATTGTTATATTATTCCCATAAATGAGAAGAGTTTGAAAAACATATATAAATATCGTTACTTATGCTCTTTTGAGTTTAAGTCACTTGAAATTTTTAATACGTGTTTATATGGTAAGATGACCAAACCACCAGTTAGTGGTCAAGGTAAAAGGGCTATAGATGTTCAAGATTTAGTACACACAAATGTGTGCAGAACTTTTAAAGTAGAGTTCATAGGTGGATTATCTTACTTTATTGCATTTATAAATTACTTGAGTTGGTATGGTTATATATACTTAATGAGTTAGAAGTATAAATCCTTTAATAAGTTCAATGATTTCAATAATAAGGTTGAGAATAATCTTAGTTGGAATATTAATAAAATTTTATTGGATCGATGTGGTGAATATCATAACCAATACTTTACCAAATTTTTATGGGGGTGTGGAATTTTATCTCAACTCACTCCACCATATACATTGCTCTGGAATGGTGTTAGTGAAATGAAGAACCATTCCTTTTTAGACATGATATGTTTGATGATGAGTCACATGGGTATTCTATTAACCCTTTATGTATATCCATTATAGATGGTATTATACTTACAAAACATAGTACCAACTAAAGAAGAAAATGGTATTAACTTTGAGTTATGTAGTGGAAGGAAATATGTTTGTCACATGATCGAGCATGGGGTTGTGAGGTGTTTTTTAAGGCTAGATCAAGAAACAAACTAACACCTCCTAGCATGAAGTATGTTTTTATATTTTATCCCAAGGAAACAAAGGGATACTATCTATAAACCCATTTAGATAAGAAAGTATATGTTGCAAGATATACCATTTTTTTAGAGTGAGCGCATATTCAAGGAGGATAGTGAGAAAAATATTGACTTTGATGAAGTTTAGTCTCATGATATATTAGAGTTGGTACATGAATAGATTCCATATATCTTAGGGGAATAATTTTTTTTCGAAACACAAGTGATCTGTAGGAGTACTACAGAGGTGAAAGAACTAGAGAGATATGATTTCTAGTCACTAATGATGGAAACCTGTTTTTGGAAAACAATGATGATCTTATCTCATATAATATGTCAGTAGAAAAATTAGAATATGAAAGTTAGTAATAATCCATGAATTTTGATATGGATTCCATGTATCAATACCACATTTGGGTTCTGACTAACACACTAGTTAATGTAAAGTCTGTTGGATGTAAATTAGTATTCAAGAGAAATATGTGCATGGAAGGTAAATTGAGTACCTATAAAGGAAACATATTGGATAAAGGGTTTATAAAATGTCAAGTAATAGACTATGAGGAAACCTTTTCTCTAGTTTTCATGTTTAAATACATAATAATTCTGTTTTTCATTACATCTTACTGTAACTATGAGATTTGGAAAATAGATATAAAAGGTTTTTCCTAAATGGGATTCTTTACAAGGTTGTGTATAAGATACAACTCGAAGGGTTTGTGACTAAAAGAAATGATAAAAAGGTATTAAACGTGTATAAATCCATTTATAAATTAAAATAATGAATCTAGGTCATGGAAAATACGATTCGATGCAGACATAAAGAAATTTGGTTTCATTACAAAAGAATGTGATCCATGTTTTTACAAGATATATAGTTTCAGTATATGGATTTTAATTGTATTATATGTTATTTACATATTTCTAATTAAAAATTATTTACCATCCTTACGATGATTGAACAAGTGTTTATCTATGAAGGACATGGGTTATGAAGCCTATACTGTCAGGATTAAAATAATGTTTGGTAGATTTAAGAGGATTATTGAACAAATTAAAGGTACATAAATTGACTAGATACTAAAGAGGTTGGGTGTAGTATAATCCAAGAGGGCATTGGTGCCAGTTTCACATGGTATAGATCTTTCTAAGAAAATGTGTCATGGTATAATAGATGAAAGAGGGAGAATGAGTAAGATTTTATATGATTTATCGATAGGATATATAATCTTTGTAAAGTTATGTATGAGGTTTGATTTTTCATATACATTAAGAATGGTAGGTGGATATTAAGAAGATTGTGGTGAACAACTTTGAACTACTTTCTAGACTATAGTTATGTATCTAAGGTGAACTGAAAATTTCTTGTTGGTGCACGGAGGATATGAAGATCCAGTAATTAGGGGTTATATAGATATTATATTTCAGATATATTAAAATGATATTAATCCATGCTATGAATATATCTTTTGTATCAATGGAGGTTATGGGGGCTAGAATAATTACAAGTAGCCAGTTGGCATCGACTCTACACTGGAGTCTCAATATATTGCATCTTTTGGTGTAGCCATGGAAGAAGTCTAGATTTTAATCTTTATCCATGATCTTGATATATTTCCTCATAGTAAATACTCTATCAAATTTTACTGTGATAACACTATAGTGGTGGCTCTCTCCAATGATCCAAGGTCAAACCAAAGGAAAAAACCACATGCTTTAGAAGATTCATCTCTTGAGGGATTATTCTCAATGAAGGGAAGTTGCAGTGAGGGGATTATTCTTGAAGGACTATATAAAATACCCCTTGAACGAGGTATTATCTTAAAATAGGTATGAGTATCAGGTGAGATCTAGTGGAATTGAAGTTTTTGTCTTTTTTCTCTAGTGCAAGTGGGAGTTTCTTGGAGTTGGTTTACTATAAATGACTTGTTTTGTACTTGATTCGATTATTTCATTATTAATGAAGTTTTAATGTCACATTATTATTATTCCTATACATGAAATTTTTATTTGATAATAAGATAATAATATAAGTCATGTTGAAAAGTTCATGAAATTTCCGAGATATGATGAGAACTAATAGGTGCCAGGACATTATTTTTGAATTTTGTTCTATGTTTGGATGAAATTATCTGATGGGAAATTGGAAATACGAGATACTAGGGGTATCATGATCATAATACACTAAGACACTTTCTCATCATGTTTTACATTCCTAATCTCTAAGATAAGAGGTTATGATAATATACCTATTAATAGGAAATCAATATTTCCATGTATCATTGGATGTTCCAATATACAGAAGTGTGTATTGATCCTTAGAATTTAAAATTATCATTAATGGATATCATGACTAACATTATTTGACGTATTAATGAAAAGTATAGAATACATATTCTCATAGTGAGTTAGGATACATTGGGTGTGTTACAAGTGATATTTCATTAACGGATATTATGATAAAGGATTTATCCCTTCAGTGACTTAACAAAAGTTGATATCTCAGGACCTTTGATGGGAATATAAATTCCTGTATAAATCCATGGCTATAATGTTTAGTGGGAGAGTTCATTTATATAAATTCAAACAAAGATACATTGATCATATAGGTTGATAGCATTTCTGTGCAACATTCTTGATGCGGGATATCACAATAAAAGGATTACATTGTATGATAAGTATTCATAGGAGGATGGAGCTCATTGTGACTTTAAATTCACTCTATATCAAATCCCTGACATATTTCTAGACGATAACCACATACCTTAGGTAGCTATTCTTAATTCCATAAAGAATGTCTCAAAGAGTGTCACACACATAATTTATCTACAATATTAGTTAAATTCAAGTAATAAATATAATGAGATAGAAAAAATGAGATTTATCCATTTTGGAAGATCACCGTAATTTAATCAGAAATTATTCAACATAATAATTCAGTAATATGATAATAAAAATATTTATTTTTGATTTTGGTGAATATAGTATTTATTATATTTATCATATAATAATGTAGACATGTTTATTTATTAAATAGTCATTATTTGAGGATTGGTAAATGTCGATGAGGGAAATAGGACCAAGAATAATGGTCTGATTCAAAATGGTATAAATAGTATTTATTTATAGTATTAATGTGTTTCAGAAGTCAAGTAATTAATAAAAATAGTATTATTATTAATTGAAATGGGGTTAACTGAGAATAATAAAGATGGTTTAGGGTTTCTCATAGATTATTCAACCCAAATACTTCCCTATTAAATATCTAATTATGACTCATTACTAAATCACTTTTGGTGTGAACAACAAACATAAAAAAATTTATCTATACCTAGATTGAATTATATCATCCTTATCTGTAAATATTTTTAGAGAACATCAAGTGTTCTTCGTCCTTTGCGAAGAATAATAGTATGATCAACAACAAAAAATGAAACAGATAAGGATCATTCATGCCAGCACCTATCTAATCTAAAGCATCGTTTAAATATTTTGGTATATATTTGAATCACTTCTTGAAGGATTATACACTTGGATATTAAATAAAAATAATTTTATAACAATATATACTTAATTGGATCATCAATGAATGTGGAATTACATGTTTAGGCAATTTGATATAAACTAATAATTAATTATGAAATACATGTGAAGATCAACGTATTCAGGCCTAAGAGTTTATTCAAGTAAATTAGTCTACTATTTTAATTTTGAATTAAATTTTGATCAAGTGAAGTAATTATTACATGTAAATTAATAAAATCTCCAAGTTGGTTATACCTTTAAAGGATTCATCCAATGTGCTTGAAACCTATAGTCCATAAGTAAGTATGAGTGATATTTTATTTTCCCATCATATTGAAATGATAGGTATAAGGGTAAATCCATAATCATAATTTTATAATCAAGTTTCCTTATTTTAGTCACTTTTACCATTTTTATTATCCTTTGATTGGACCCCTTCATGCGTTGTTTCTGGGTTTATTTGAGTTTATTTGAGGATTTTTTTCCATGTGAATAGTTGGTGCATGGTTTGACAAAACATGAAACATTTCTATGAGCCTAGGTAGGGGTTCACAATTGGATAATGGTTTGAAAATCAATGAAACCAAACCATGATACCTTCCTAGAAAGGATCGTGAAGTTTTCGTATTGTTAAAAAATTGTGTATCCTAACCATATAGCTCTTTCAGTGGATCTATTTCAGGTGAACGGTTAGAAACGCATTTAGTACTAACCATGCTACAAAACCCAAGAAACCATGTGATGGGATTTTAATTCCCTAAGTATATTAATTTATATCCTAATACCCCACCCACTATTTAACCCAAAACTCATCCCACTCAAACCTAATTATATTCATTGTATTTTGGATTCCCTCTAGGATAATTTTGTATTTCCCAACCTCATTTCATAGTGTATTAATGTGCCTATTAGACTGTTGATCCACTACCAATGAGTTTTTTTATTCTTATTCTTTGATATATCAACCCCTTTTGAATTTTTCTTCCTAGAGGTTATGATTGTATTGTGTTTTGTTGTTCCATTGATGGTTGTTGTGGAATTTTGGATCTTGGATATCTTCTCACTTATATAAGGATCTCTCTTCCTAGATATGGTGATCACTATCATTGGAAACACATATTATATCTATATCTGTTGAATTCTAGATTTCAACATAGGTGTTTCTATGTTTTTCCTTCATCTTTTAATTCATTGTATCTTGAGAATTCATGGATACATGTTTCTTAATTTCTAACACATGTACTATGAATTTTTTCATTCAAATTACTTATGAAATATTCTTTGACCATTTTCTTTTTTAATTAAAAAAATAAATTATTAAATGGATATAATATTGATATCTCTCTAATTTTTTTCAACTATTAAAATCCATGTTTTTTTGAATTTATTTTCAAAAAAACTTTTAAAGGATTATTTATTAAACGTGGGTTCTTTGGTCCATATTTTTTTTTCCTAAAATGAAATTCAATGATTTTAATGAAATGATTTGAAATATTTCATGTTTTCTAAACTCCTTAAAATGTTTGAATTTATTAATTTACCAAGAGACCAATTACAATTATTTTCCCCTTTTTTGAAAAATAAGTTATCTTGGTTGATTTTGAATGAGTGATTGGTTACTATGGAAAATAGGTTGTAAGCCAATGTTTTTAAATAAACATAGGCCTTTTAAAATTTTGAATCTTCCTTGAATGACTTGGAAGTGTTTTTAAATAAATTATTTTTTAAAATGAAAGTTGGGAATTATGATAAATATTATGAAAGCGAGTGGGTATGTTTTTCCTTTTTAATGATTGAATTTAGGAAGAGTTTTGAATTTAATTGATGATGTTTGATGGACAAGCAATAACTTTATGATGATACTCTCTTATAATAATCACTTATTGTAATTTGATATATTGTTTTACTTCCCATTGATGGGTGTTGAAAAATGTATTATTTAATTTTAGGGAGCATGGGGGAGAGAGTGGGATGTTATTTGAGGTCATTTTATCCTAATTGATATTGATAAGGATCCCCAATGTGATCCTCATAACATGATTATCTCAGTCTCCTCTTTTGAATAGTAAAGGTCACCTAGATATTTAGATGGGTTAACATAGATATATGATTCACTAGAAGACTCGCACATAATTATGTGGATCCATAAATATCATGAATGGTTCAGCCTATGTACATGTTTCCAAGAAGACTTTTTTCATGGAACTAGTTTCCGAGAGACCCATGAAACTACATATAAGACCGAAAATTGTTCATGATTAATTTTGATTATATAGTTTATGGTGGACTCTCTATCATGCCTATGTTGTGCCCATGAAATCCATATACTCGATACTTGACACAAGACAACATATGTTGTCACCACTTGGAACTAGAGTTTACTTTCATGATTTCTTACAATTTCTAATTGATTTGATTACTAAGATGTTTCACCTTTAATATATTATACTGAATCCTATAAAAATTATGATATCATGTGTATTTTCTTAATTTTCTTGATTGGTCTAACTATAGCTTGTGAAATGGATTTCAAATATTTTTTCCAAAATGTTTTTTTTATTTTGAAATGGTATGTTTTACATATTTGGTTTGATAAATGATCTATAAAATATTTAGTACTCAATTTTTAAACAATTATTCGTACTATATTTATTATAAACCTCTTAAAAAATTGACTTACCTTATTAAGAAATTGTACATACTTTTTGGTGAAATCCTACTAGGATCTATGCCTCACACCTTGGTTAAATTATTTAGTTCATATTGACTTTATGTTATTATAGTAGGTTCTTGTTCATCCTTCAACTGCCTTTATGTTTTTGTGCAAGGTTATACAATGGTAGGTGTATTGGGACATGGTGGGTGATCTTGGACCACTAGAAGATAGGTTTTTGGAAAAGTTTTTATTTCAAATTTTGTATCATCTCCTTATACATGATATGGTTATACTAATGTATGTTTCTGATGATGTTTTTATTGTGTAATTTTTTAATTGTTATATTTTGTAGTGAAATCATTCCCAATAGTTATTTCATTATTCTCAAGTTCTGTTTTCCTACCCATAGAGATCGGGATGATCATCAGGTTATAAGAAAATTGGATCAGTTACCAATTTAAACGGTAATCTGGGTTGGTTCATCACAAATGGCATCATAGGAGGCATTTACATAAAATAAAGTGTATCTCCTTGAAATATCTAACATTATTTTTGGTGGGAAATTTTAGGAAAGAGATTAAGGATGTGTGAGGACTCAAGGTGTAGTTCAAGAATGGGTGCTTGATCACCACCTCCTCACATTGAAACTTGAGTTATAAAGTATGTGGGGACCTAATACATTATTTTTATTTATTAGTATTGAATTGAAAATGTGATTTAGAATCCCAATTATATTATTAATGATTTTGGGTGATCTCCTATGAGTTTTATTTTTGAATAGAAAGATTACCATAGATTCAAAATTACTTTATGGTTTGGTAAACTATGTAAAATCAGTGTGACTATTCTAGAAGATAATCCAGTAACTATTTTGATTCCTCTGTGTGGTTTACCAGAACATGAAACCAATCCATGCATAGTTATATCTTAAATATAAACATTGTTCCCAATTCATTTGTTTCAAAAATAACCACACACATGTGAGGTTAGTTTAGAGGGTTATTTTTCTTAATATAAAACTTTTTTGTTTCCTATTTAAAACTATATTGTGGTTTTTTATCATTACTCACCTTTTATTATAATAAATACATTGTGAAAACCAAATTTTTTGTATTAAAACAGGTTTTTTTCAGTTATTTTGAAATGGTTTTCAATTTCCAAAAGGTGTTTTCTTATGAGTTTTTTGGTTTGGGGGAACTGATTTTCAAGTAATCTTGTGTGATGTGATAAATAAGGTTTTAATAAGAAATTTTTCTTGATGTGGATTTAGAATGAGAATGGTATTGTTTGTTGAAAAATGGTATTCCTATCTTTGATGCAATGGGATAATTATATGATTTGGAAAACGGTTTTTGAAACCGTGATGGATTTATATCAATATCACTCATTTTGAAAAGAAAGAGTAATGTTTTTTAAATGTGGAAATCTTATGTGTTTTGAAATCAATTATTCCTTGATAAATTTTTTTATTTATTTTTTGAAATATTTTGTCTTTATTGTATTTCGTTTGGTGTTATGTCCCATGTTTTGGACTAGGTGAAAAATTCCTTCTTTTTTTAACTTTTCATTTTGTGGATGGTGTAGTAAACCGACACAAAAAGACCTAGATCTAGTGTCTACTATCAATTACATTCCTATAGTTATAATGGATTAATTTTTAGTAGTTTTTATAAACCAGATACATACATGAGTCCTGTATTAAAATTATTACACTTATTAAAACATATTTTTTTCTAAATAACTTCAAGTATAATATCTTTGATGATAACTTTATTCGTTGTAGAATATCATTGCATAACATTTTCATAATACTTCTTGATTTCCTTGATAAAGGAAACAAAATAGGGGTGAAATCAAATTCTTAGAAACGATAAAGTATAGTTGAATCAATAATTAATCAATGAGAATAATAATTATAGCATGGTTACTAACAAAACACACATAAAAAATAATCATAAAAATGATAATTAATTACATAAACAATATAGGAAGGTAATAAATGGAAACACATACCATTAAAAGAACTAGATATTGAAAAATAGATAAGTCATGGTTTGAAATAAAAACACATGAAATATAATCAATAAATTAAGAATGAAATGATTTCTTATATTTTATTATATGAAAACCTCATAGATGATAACAATGATAACTATAATATATTTGATGGAAATGTTTATTTATTATACATCATTTATAAGGCACATGAGGACCTATATTATCAAGATCCAACCTCAAGATAATTTGGAACTGCGGATAGAAACCTGTTAAGTTATGGCAACATATTTTCTCATAAAAACCCATTGATGCATCTATGAGCTATATAAATTTGAGGATCCACCTATAATTTCATGTATAAATTATTCATCACATTGAATAATAATGTAAAACTATAGAGAATATATCTTATCAAATATTAGCATGGAATAAAGGATAAGAAATTATCAGTATTTCCTAAAATAGTCAAATAATTATCAAATTAGACACTGTGTGTAAAATTTTATATTGTTTAGTCAATAGTAATATACATGATGAATGAAATAGATAATTTAGTGGAAATTCAGTAATCAATTGAGATTTAATGTTTTAATGGGGCTGAAAATTGAATCAAATAAGTGAATGTGAATATTATCCTTGGCCAAATTAATCATAAACAATCCAAAGTAATAATAAGGATGGTATCAATAAAATATATCTTATGTGGAGTAAAATAAAGGGTTTTTTTCATTGATTAATATAAATTCTATAAAAATATATTTTAAAATAATTCTTGAGGAAAATATTATTTTGTTTTGAAGAACCTTTTCAAAAACCTTTTCATTGAAAATAAATTTTGAAAACATTTTCTTTAAAAATTAACCTTTTAAACAATCAAATAAAACTTCAATGAAACAACGCTAATTAAATTCATACTTGTCGAATGAGGTAAAAACATTCTTTTTACATGGTAAAAAGGTTAGAAAAATTCCTTGTTTTTAAAGTGATAAGAATCTTCCTTATAAAGGATTGGCAAAAGAAAAAAAGGGTAAAATTTTCTTTACAAAATCATGTTAAAAAAATTTTGAAAACCTTTTTTGAAAATGGGGTTTTTAAACGAAAATAGTTTTTCAAACTAAACAGAGAAAGAAAGTATTGTTTTCTTAAAACATTTTTTTAAAACATTTCTAGTAACAAAGAGTCATAAATTAGTACTATTACTTGGAAAGGGCTTGAATAACCAGTGGGAAAGATAATTAAATGGATTATTATAAAATGATCAAATAACTTCTGCTAATTTAAATTCATATCTAAAAAACCCCAATAAATGATATTGTAAAGTAAACTCTAGAAATTATTATAATGTTGGAGTGATAACCGGTCAATCAGTAGATTATGTGTATCAACTATAAATCCAAATATAGAAGTGAAAATATATAAATATATATTCAAAGTAATTATAAACATAATAATAAAATATTAAAAACAAAGAGGAAGTAATATAGCCCAATGAAAATATATTGGGTTATGAAATTCTTTTCCATTTGGTAACTTTTATCTCGAATCCCCTTATAAGAAATAATTCAAATTAAAACTAAAAAAATATTTAATAATGGATGAATAATGATATTATATGGGAAATTGGAAGTAATTAAAACATATATAAGATATTAGGTGCATAAAAATAATGTTTTTGTTTATAGATAATGTTAACAATCACAAAATTAAGTGAGACTTCAAAGATAATCAATAACAACAATCTTGATGATAATAATCTTTAAACATTACAAAGTGTCCCATACAACTTTAGGACATTTAAATTATAATATCTATGAATTTATGTCATTAAATTAAATATAAAATATCATAAAAATAAATATATTCATGATATTACATATCACATGGAAATAAATACACCATATAAAATAAACTATGTGCATAACAACAAATAAGCCTAAACGGAATCTAAATTGAGACCATATATTTTAACTTATGTTTCCCATTGGTTGAATGTCCTTTATTTTCATGTATAATAAAATTATTTTAATTATATAATTTATTTATAACATTTTTAATGTATTTAATTACTTTTTCACTTAATACAATGTTTTATATAATTTATTAGACAATTAAGTTTACATCGGGTGTTCTGACCAAATTCAGGTTATGTGTCAGAAAAACTTTGGTTGGTCAACTATGGTCAAAGGGGCCATTATATAGAATATCGAGAATAATAATAATAATAATAATAATAATAATATATTTATTATATTTAGAGATAAATTATACTTTTAAAACCAATCATTAAGTATGGTTATAAAAAATGATCCAATGATACAATCATGGAGACGGTATGTCATACGTACACCTGAGTAACGTTCCAATTTTTCAACAATCATTATAGAAACAAGGTAAGTAATATTTTATATTCACAGAATAATAATTAAATCATAAATAAAATATTATTTAATCATATATAATTGTATATAAAATTATTTTGATTTAAAATGAATCGCATCATGTTGAGGAGGAGGTAGTCCACACGCTCACAAGTGATGGTATCACTTTTTATGTGTGTATGAAAAGGTAATAAAGAAAGTGATAAATATTATATTCCTATAAAGTTAATTATTCCATGAATAAATTATAGAGTTTTTTTATGTCACATATTTTTAATTAAAACCCTCAATTATATGTTCCATGAATAGTGTAAAAGAATGACATCGCTTTGAGGGGGAGGTAGCCTACAATTCCACAAACAATGTTATCGTATTTTCAAAAAATGGAAAGTATTAGGTTATGTGTTATAAAATATTTAAACAAGAAAAAATACATGATAAATTTCATATAAACATATATAATTAGAGTTCCCATCATAATTACCACCATGGTAGGTGCTCAAGGAAGAATGAACAATCATCGTTTCGTGAGGCGGTAGTCCACCGGTAACATAAATAGTATGTATGTTACCCATTATATGGGAGTTTGTATGTTTTGGTAGAAACATTAGCATAAACACATAATAGTATATTATGATAATTTTTTTATTATATAATCATGGAAAAATAATAGTTTAGGGGGTGTGGAATGGAAATAAAACTGAAGAGCTTAAATAAATATGTTACCTCTTAATCAAGTAACTCCTTTTAAGTAGTACCAAAAGGCTTACCTGGATTTATTTTGGTATAATTGGACTATTATAGTATGAGGGTATGAAATATGAGGATCTATTTGGTATATATTGGTTGATATAATTTCAGTTTATAGGTGTGGGGAAGGGGGAGGAGTGGATGCCTTTTTAAAGTGGATGAGGAGTGGTGCTCTTGTAAATTTTGGGAAAAGGAATTCCACCATCATTTTTACCGTGTAAAGTGGATCACATATTGCTTAAATTTTAACAAAAGGGGGTATATAGTAAATATATGTCCATAAAATCGATTTCAGACAATTTTCTTGGTTATTTGGGCCCTTAATATTAGGGTTTAGCTTTTTATTATGCTTAATTTTACGTTAATCATCGTAATAAATTTTAATTACATTTAATAATATTTTTGGTAAAAAAATAATTTGATCTTATAATACATTAGAAATTATTCTTATTCCAAATATGGAGACCATTTTTCTAAATTCCAGTCACATATGTGGTAGAAATTAATTTATATTTAATCCCACGGATGGGATGACAATATGTGTTTTTAAAGAAAAAATGTTTGAAAGTTTTCTATGTTTTTATAGTCAATTTCAAAATGAAATTAATTAAAATGAACTAAATTGGATTAATTGATACAAATATTATCTAATGAATCTTCAAAAACAATTTAAAATATAATTCATTTGTATAAATCAATTAGATGAAAACGTATTTTTCAATAAAAATTTAGTATGTTTCATTATTCATTAAAAAATGAAACGTCACAAAATAATTCCAAAAAATTTCCCTAACCAAATTTCTATGTTTATATTTAAAATATTAAGACTATTTTTATATATAATATTTATAATATTTTAAAAAATTGGATATAAAAAGGTTCTACATCAAAAATCTCTAAAAGTGCCTTAACAAAAACACAATATGTTATGCATAAAATTATGTGTTCTTATATGATGTATATTGAATCTATTTTATGAATATAAATGATATTCTACTGAATATATATTAGATATGTTACATTAATTTGGACCACTAATTTTAATTAATTTAATTTTTTAGGATAAAACAACTTTGTGAGCATAAAATAGTTTTCTATAAGAATATTCTTTTTATATTAATTTGGTTCTTATATTCCTTTATAATTAATTATAACCAATGAAATTGTTGTGTCAACCATATATTTTCATAATTTAGTTAATATTATTCATAATATCAAATTTATATCTTATTATATAAAATAATAATATGTTAATAATATATTATTGTTTGGTAAAACTCAGTCGTACGTGTGACATAATCCGTTGAAGAAACTCATTCTTGTGTGTGATGTACGCTAAATCAGTGTTTTGTGAATTTTAATTTATAAGATATAATTAATTTATTTTAATTTATTAAATATATTTTAAATTCATAGGATATTATATCCCCCATGCACTTGGCATTTCTTTCCATACACACTATCTATTATAATGTTGCTACTTTATATTATTTTGGTATTACATTCTCCCCACATTACTTAAATTTTCTCCTTGAAATTTATACTCGATCTTGGTGATATATTGTTTAATATTTCATATGTTTTAAATCCCACATCATTATAGTGGTTCATAAAATATCCTCTATAAAATATTGAATGAGAAGTACAAATGTCTCAGAGAATAATTGATAACTAGTTCTCTAAGTAAGAGAACATTAGTGGAAATTAGAGATACGTACTTAGAGGAAAAGAATAAATATTTATAGGGTGTGATTTAGGTCATTAATCACAAACAATTGAATGATAAATAGAAATTTTATGGCCTTAAATACATAAATATTTGATGATTTAGAACACCATCAGTTCAAAAAAACTTATGTATTCTTACAAAATTTTATTTCTATTCCATTTTCCTAATGTTATACTGCCTATGTATACATACTTGATATATTTATATAAACATAATTTCAACATTTTTTTGTTCTTATATAAATTTTCCAATTCATTCAAAAACTATTTTTCATTCCTGAAGCAGTAAAATACATCTTTAAAGGATATTATGTCCCTTAAAATAATAAAAAGAACATTTATTTGTCTCTAGATATTCATTAAAACTACTATGGTAACAACATACCCCTCCAAATTATAATTCTATTTTATTAAAAAAAACTTTAAATATAAGTGGGAACCATACAATAACATTCACTACAACACCATAAATAGAGCCTCCAAAAACAATGTTCACCTTACAGATTTCAAAATTCAAAAAAATCAAATAGAAACTGCTTTGCCGAACCTTGAAACATTCAATGCACCCTGTTCAAAATTTAAACAGAACATCATCAATGGCACAAACCATAAACCATGTAACGAGATGAGACCACTTTATCAACAACTCCATCATCACCATCATCACATAATCACTTTCACTAAAATAGTTCCCTCATTCACTCCAAACATTGTTGTCATCACTAGGGTCGAACTTCAAACCAAACATAGTCAAACCCCAACACTTTTTTCAAACAAAACTCACAGTCAGAAGAGTAGTTGATCCAATAGAGAACCAAAAAATATGGTGAACATCAGAACAGACCAACATTATCAAAAAATTTGTGCGAAGAAATGCCAACCAGAACTGAAGTAGAAAAAAATAAAACCCATATGAATCCATCACAAAAAATGCTCGGATCTAATGAAGAAGAATAAACCAAAAGCCACTGGTAACCCGATTTCACATCCAAAAGTACCTGGAAGACCACCTCGCAAAACCATCTCAAAAATGGAAGTGTACTTCTGAAACCAAAGTAGAGAAGTGAGCATTTATAGAGGTCAATGAAGCACATCTTTAAGACTTTTCATAGTGTGACCAACCACATAGAGAAAACCAACACCCAAAACACCCCGAATGAAACAGAAGCCAAAACATAGAAAATAGAAGGGAAAAAGGGGACTGAATCCTAAAATAGAAGAATAGAATGACACCGATAGAAACCAAAATTGTCGCATCTCAAGCCCAAAATCATATAGATTCTATCTCTTTAGAGCTGGCCTAGAGAAGAACAGTGGAACTTAAGGTCATTTCACAGCATCGGCAACCTAGGGAAAAACCAGAGCACCTTCTCCAAAGTGAAAGTGATAAGTAGGGACAACGAGAAAAGAAGGATTGGACAACCTATGAAGGAGATATGGGGGAAGAACATGGGGAGAATAAATAGAATAATCATGCGAAGGGAGGACATAGTGGGAGAAGAATCTGATAATAAAGAAGGTTTCATGTAGAAACCCTAAGACCGCAAACAAATTGAGCAAGAGTGACAGGGAGGAGAAATACAGGAGAATGAGGAGCCATACCCTAGTGAGAACATTAATCTCTAAACTTAAAAAAGTAACACTACTATCTTATCATTATTATCTATTTATCAAAAAAATTAACTAAAAACAATGATATATTAACTAGGACATTGCATAGGTCAGTGGTTGGAATCAAACCCTTATCGTCCTTTGGTCAAGGGTTCAAATCTTGTGGCCTTACCTATAATGTCCCGACCCGAGTGCCATGCAATAGTGCCCTGAGCCAGTCTGCCACATGACCTCAGGCGCACCTCCTTGTATGCCAGACGCTACCGACTAGCATCGAGGGTCTCGTAAGTTAATTGTGGGGAGACAATACCCTCTATTATCTGAGTAGACACTTGCAGAAATAATAAACAATATAGGAAGAATATATAAAGACAAAAAAACAATATATGAATATTTTGAATAAGTAAAATACAATATCAAACTGAAACAGAAAACATGTCATGTTCAAGTATGTGTTAGGTGTATAAAATGAAAACTTGAAGTAAAGACACTAATGACAACCAAGCGGGTCCCAAACCACGTCTGGTCCCCTCACCATGTTCCATCACATTGGATTCATATTGATATGAGGATTTCATCGGAATAACGCACCATCAGCGATGCTGGATTCATATTGCGTGTTGATCATATTTGAGGTAGGTGGTCTAAATATCAATCCCATAGTCCGGATTCATTTGTGCGTATGCAATTGTAGAAATTTTATGATAGATTAATTATGATGATTTTGTGATGCTGGATTTTGGTAATTCATTTTGTAATTAACTAATGATCATGATGTGATTAATTAATTTGGTTAGTTTAAATAATTAATTGATAGATTAATTATGAGAGTTTTGTGATGGTGGATTTGGTTAATTAATTTTGGAATTAATTAACGGTCATAATGTGATTAATTAATTAGGTTGGTTTAAATAATTAATGGATAGATTTATTATGAGGATTTTGTGATGGTGGACTTCGTTAAAAAAAATTTGGAATTAATTAACAGTCATGATGTGATTAATTAATATGGTTGGATTAAATAATTAGTTGATAAATTAATAATGAGGATTTTGTAATGGTAAAATTGTTTAATTAATTTTGTAATTAATTAATGGTCATGATATGATTTTTTAATTTGGTTGGTTGAAATAATTAATTGATGGATTAATTAATTGATGTAACATAATTATTTAATTTTTGAACTAAATAATAGAATTGATGGAAACAATTAATTGGTGGATTAATTGAAGTGGGGGTTGGATGTGAATTAATTAGTTGTGAATTAATTAAATGACATGGAAAATTACTTTTTGAATTAATTGAAGGCTTTAGTTAGATTAATTAGTTGAGGAACTAGTTAATGGGAATAGTTTTAATTAATTAATTGGTAAATTAATTAATGGACGTAATGTTATGATTTTTGAGTAACATTAATTAATTGGAGAATTAATTAATGATAATTTTTGGGTTGATAAAATTGAATGAGTTAGGATGATTAATTGGAAAATTAATTAATGGGGGGTTTTTGTGTTTTTAGAGTTAGATGAGTCAGATTAATTAAATGAAAAATTTACTAATGGAGATTATTGTGTTAAAAAATTGAATGTGTTAGATTAATTAATCGGTGAATTAATTAATGAGTATTGCTATGAGATGAAATTGAATGAATTAGATTAATTAATTGATAAGTTAATTTATGTATATGGTTGAGATATTGAATTTATATGATTGAATAATTAACGGTTTGATTAATTGAGAGGCAAAGAGATTTTTAAGTTGAGTAATAAATTGTTGAATTAATTATGTGATATTGAAATAGATGATTTGAGATAATTATTAGTATAACTAATTATAATTTATTGATATTGTGAATGAGATAATTAATTTTAGAATTAATTACGAGATTTCGAGTTATGGATATTTATTAATTAATTGATAAATTAATTAATTTGATGGAATTACCGTTGAATTGTTAAATTAGTTAATGGGAAAATGTGATTAATTAATTTTTAAAATATTTAATGGAATATGTGAATAATTAATTGTTGAATTAATTAATGGGACTATGTGATTAATTAATTATTGAATTAATTAATTATATGATATGGTTAATTAATTGTTGAATTAATAATTGGGACTATTTGATTAATTAATTGTTGAATTAATTAATATGATATTTAGATTAATTATTTGTTGAATTAATTAATGTGATGTTGTGATGGATGTGACATGTAAAATTGTGATAAAAGATTAATCTTGATTAATCTTGATTAATGTGATGTATGTGATATATGTTCTTTATTGAGAAATGGGTTGTGAGACAGGGACTGATGATCCAAAACCTCATGGGGTGGTAGACATGGCGTTCTTCACCAAACATTCATGAAAATATTATTTGATGGGACATGGAATGGTGCTCCAAATACCCATGGGTTGTGAGACATGAACTGATGCTTCAAATACTCACGGGGTGATAGACATGATGTTCTACACCCAACATGCATGAAAATATTATTTTATGTGACAGGGACTGATGCTCCAAATACTCATGGGTTGTGAGATAGGGAATAATTCTCCAAATACTCATGAGGGTACTAGACACGGCATTATACACCCATTAATTGACATTGGGCTATAGTTCCAATTAGAGGTGATATTAATTGAATTGAAATAGACAATGAAATCACATTGGTTTAAATGAAATTTGAATTGATAATTTAAAATGGTTCAGACACCGGCATGGCCGAAGAAGGTATTGAGATATGGGTGTCCATGGGAACTCGGTGGTTTATGAATTTAAATAAGGGATAATTGAATAAATGTAAATTGTTTACTTTATTACTTGTTTTTATTATTTCTAAAATTTCATACACTATTATTGACTGGATTTGTTTTAGAAACCATTGGTGGTGGCCAACTTAGTTATACTCACACCCAACTCGGGCTGCCTGATCGGTACCCGAGTAGTATTTTTTTGTATTTCTGGACAGGTTAAGGGTAAAGACCCTAAGATAGATGGTTTAATTGGGATGTTGCATGGTGAGGGGACCAGACATGGTTCAGGACCCACTTGGTTGTCATTAGTGTTTTTAGTTCCAGTTTTCATTTTATACACCTAACACATACTTCAACATGACATGTTTTCTATTTTAGTTTGATATTGTATTTTCCTGCTTCATAATAGTCATATATTGTTTTTTGTCTTTATATATACTTTTTCTGTTGTTTATTATTTCTTTAAGTGTTTACTCAGATAAAAGAGGGTATAGTTTCCCCACGACTGACTTACGAGACCCTCGCTGCTAGTCGGCGGCCTCTGGCATACCGAGAGGCATGCATGAGGTTATGTGGGGGACTGGCTCAGGTCACTGTTGCGTGGCACCAAGGTCGGAAGGATAAATTACCGGATTCCATGGGTTTTCACCCAAGATACAATATCTCCTTTTTTAGGACCATGTTAAAATAATTTCCAAAATAAATATGATGGACATCCTTTAAATAAGGTTAATCACTAAATATACTTTTAACTATGGTTTTCAATATAACCCCAATACATAAATACTTTAGAATTAATATCAACATAGTAACTTCCTTCATCTAGGCTTTATCCATCATATCATTTATAGAATTTCTAAATCATGACACATTATTCTTAAGATAAAAAAACTTTGGTTTAACCTAGGTTATTCATTGTCAAAATCCTTCATAATGGTTTTTAAAGTGAATGTGAATTATCATAAGTATATCCCCTGGTAGTGTCAAACCATGTACGTAGTAAGGAATGTTTTCATGTACCATGTTACACAAAGTAACGTCTGACACATACATGGGTCTTGTATTAAAACTAATACACTAATTACAACATAATTTTTTTCTAAATAAAATTGATGATAATACCATTGAGGATAACTTTATTCCATCTATAATATCTTAAATAAATTTCTTATTATACTTCATGAGTTCCTACTAAAAGGAAACAAAATAGGGGTGATCTCAAATGCTCAGAAAGGGTTAAGTTTAGCTGAAGAAATAATGAATCAATGAGAATAATAATTACAGAACGTTAAATAACTGAAGACACATACCATGTAATCAGAAACTAATAAATAAGTACATAAATAATATATAAAGGAAATAAAAAGAAACACATGCCAATAAAATAACTAGATAATGAAAAATAAATATATAATGGTAAGAAACAGAAACACATGAAATTTAATCAATAAAATAAGAATGAAATGCATTCATAGATTTTATCATATGAAAACCTCTAGGATAATAACAATGATAACTGAAATATCTATGAAAGAAATTCTTATTTATTTTATTTTATTTCTAAGGCACATGAGGACCTGTACTATTAATATCCATCCTTTAGACAGTTTGAAACTATTGATAGAAGCCCATTTAATTTATGCAACTTAATTATCTCTTGAGAACCTATCGATGCATCAAGGAGATATATAAATTCTAGGATAGATCCTTAATTTCATGTCAAGATCATTCCTCATATTGATTAAAAAATTTAATCAAAAGATAATATTTCTTATCAAATATCTATATGGGAAAAAGAATATATAATTATCAATACTTACCCCAATAATAAAATAACTACTAAAATATATAGCATATTTAAAATGGTATATAGTTTATTAAATAGTAATATCCATTATAAATTAAATGAACAATTTAGGTTAAATTCAAGGTTAAATGATCATAGAAGATTAAATATTTCAAGGGGGTTGAAAAACGAATCAAGGAAGTGAAACTAAATACTGTACTTTGCCTAATAAATTGTACACCATCTAGAGTAAGACTAATGATGTTAACAATAAAATATATCCCATGTATAATAAATTAAAGAGTTTTTTCATTGATTAAAAAAAATGGTATAAAAAAAAATTAAACCATTTTTGTTGAAAATATCTTTTTTTTTAAAACCATCTAAAAAACATTTTCTTTGAAAATCACTTTTGAAAACAAAATTAAAAGTATCCTTTTAAACATGACAAGAAAAATCAAAATAAATTATTTATATTAAATATATACTTGTATTATGAGGTAAAAAGGACATTCCTTTTGTGTAGGGAAAAATTTGGAAAAATGCATTGTTCGTAAAGCGATAAGAATATTCCTTTGAAAACATAGGTAAAAGAAAAAATGGGTAAAAATATCCTTATTAAATCATGTTAAAGAAATTTAAAACCATTTTAAAAATGGGGTTTTTAGAAGAAAATAGGTTCTCTAACTAAAGGGATAGATAATGTTGGGTTTTTAAAAAAAAAAATTTTTAAAAATATTTTTAGTACCAAATAGTGGAAAAATTAAAATTTTACATGAAAATGGTCGTGAATAACCAGAGGAGAAGAAAATTAAAGGTTTAATTATTAAATGGTCAAATAATTTCCTTTTATGTAGATTCAAGTGTAAAAAACCCCGAAAAGAATTAAATTATAATGTAAACACTTGAAAATATTATAATGCTAAAGTGAGAATCAATACCTGAGTAGATTTTGTGTATCAACTCTGATTCCACTTATATAAGTGGAAATACATAAATAGATATTCAAATTCATTATAAACATACTTATATTTTGTACAAAAATAAATTTATTGTTTCAAGATAATTTTAAAAATTACAAAAGGAAGTGATGCAACAAAGATATTCATTAAAAAAATTCTTGAGGATATTAATCTTTAAACATAACAACGTATCACATACCAATTTTAAAAATTTGAATCATAATCTAAAAAAAGTAATATCATAAAAATAAAAGTATAATATCATTATAATAATTATATTCATGATATAACATGTCTAAGGTGAGTATATACACTATATAAAATAAACTATGTGCATACCAATAAATAAACTATCCTGAAATGTAAATTGAGATGAAATTTCTTACCTTGTGATTCCTTTCAGGTGAATTTCATTTATATTCCTGTATAATAAACTTATTTTAATTATATAATTTATTTATAAACTTTTTTAAGTTTATTTTTACTTTTATTTCATGTAATAATATATTATATACATGTTTTTATACAATTAAGTTTGCATCAGGTGTTTTGAAAAAAATCAGTTTATTTGTCAAAAACAACTTTGGTAGGTCAACTATGGTTGAAGGGATCATTATATGACATATAAATAATAATAATAATGAAAAAAATATATATTTATAAATAAATTATACTTTTAAAACCAATAATTAAATATGGTTATGAAAAATAAACCAATATTACAGTCATGGAGACACAAGGTCGTACATACACATTACTGACGTTCCCATTTTTAAATGATTTTTATGGAAAGAATGTAACTAATATTAAATATTTATAGAATGATAATTATATCATAAATAAAATTTTATTATTTATATAAACTTATATATGTAATTATTGTGATTTAAAAGGAATCGTACCATGTCAAGGAGGTAGTAGTCCACACGTCCATGAATGGCGTTATCACTTTTTCAGTGTGTGTGGAAGGGTAATAAATAAAATTATATATATTATATTTACATAAAATTTATTATTTAAATAATATAATATATAGGTTTTTTATGTAACATATTTTTAATTAAAACCATCTTTTCTACATTCCGTATACATTGTAAATGAATCACATCTTTTTGAGGGGGAGGTAGTCCACACTTCCACAAACTATGTAATCGTGTTTACCAAAACTATAAAGTATAAGAGTATGTTCCATAAAATTATTAAATAAGAATAAAAAATAATAAATTTAATATATAAAATATATAAACCTAATTTCCATCATAATTACCACTATGAGAGGTGGTAAAAGAAGAATAAAAAATCATCATTTCATGAGGTGGAAGTTCATTGTTCACATAAATAGTAAATTTGTTACCCATTAAATGGGATTGTGTGTAATTATAGGTTGAAAACTTAACATAAAATCATACTATTATATTGATTATATTTTTTGTTATATAATATTATAATAATAATGTTTTATGTGTTGTATATTGGAAATAAAACTAAAGAGCTTAAGGAAATATGTTACCTCTTAATCAGGTAACTCCTTTTTGTTTGTACCAAAAGGATTACATTTATTAATTTCATTATAAAAGGATGGTTCTAAGATTATATGATTATGTTTTGTCATATATTTTTGAATATATTGGTTGAGAAAATTTATTTTTATAGTTGTGACAAAGTAGGAGGAGAGGAGGCCTTTTAAAGTGGAGGAGGAGCATCACTCTTGTAAATTTTTGGAAATGGACCTCCACCCATGTTTTTTCCATGGAAACTAGATCCCATAATATTAAAATTTATATATATGTAAAGAAAATTTATAAATATCCCATCCAATTTATTTTGGATAAGTTTATAATTCATTTTTAACCTTAAGATTAAGGTTTTGACCCTTATTAAGCTTAATTTTACCATAATTTTATAACTAATTTTAATTTCATTCACTAATATTCTTGGTAAAACACTAATCTGAACTTATTAGAAATTATAAATTATGATGATTCCAAATATTTATTCTTTTTTTGCAAATTCCAAACACATAATTGTCAGAAATTAATTTAAATTTAATCCAATTGACAAGACGATAATGAGGGTTTTTAAAGTAAAAACGTTCAAAAATTTACTATGTTTTTATAGTCAATTTCAAAAAGATAATTATTAAAATAAAATATATTGGATTAATTGATAAAAAATTATTTAATTAAACTTTAACCCAATTTAAAATATAATTTAACCTTTTTAATAAATTAGATGAAAAAATAGTTTTGAATTAAAATTTTGTATTTTTAATTATTCATTAGATAATAAATCATCACAGAAAAATAAGGAAAATTAAAACTAACCTAATTTTTATATTTCCATTTCAAATATTAAGTTTATTTTTACATATAACGTTTATAAAATTTCAAAAATGTTTATTTAAAATAGGTTCTCCATTAAAATACGGTAAGAGTACCTTAATAAAAATATATTATTTTATCTGTTAAATTGGGTTTGTTCTTATCTTATGTCTATAGAATCTATTAGATGAAAACAAAAATATTTGATTGAATAAATATATATATTAAATTATTATAGCTCAATAATTTTAATTTATTTATTTTATTAGGATAAAATATCTTTATGAGCATAAAATAGTTTTCAATAAAAATCTTCTTTTTATATTCAAATGGTTCTTAGTTTACTATATAATTATTTGTAACCAATGGAATAGTTGTGTAAACCATATATTTTCATAATTTATTTAATATTACTCATAAAATCTATTTTATATCTTATTATATTAAATAATAATATTTTAATAATATATTATTGTTCGGTAAAACTTGGTCTTGCGTATAACACAAACCATTAAAGCGCGTTGTTGCGTGTCACATACGCTAACTCAGTATTGCATGCATTTCAAGCTATACAATATTTTTAATTTATTTAAAATATTATATATATTATAAATTCTTGATATATTATATTCCCTTTTGTTCTTGGTGTGGCATTCCGTACACGCTGTCTAATACAATGTTCTTACTTTAGATTTTTAGGGTGTTATATAAAGGGATGATTCTAAATCTGGAATTAAAATTTAAATCCAATAATTGGAGAACTAAAATGTGTTATTTTTATATTTTTTCAATGCCTGATAATATCCTCATATGTTTGGGTGAGTTTTGGGAGTTTGAATCTCTAAAATACCACTTTTTGGAAGAGATGGAAAGGGTGCACAATTAGTTTAAAACATGTAGCGCTTTAGGGGAAACCATGTGGCCTACTACATATAGTAAGAGGTGTATCATGATTTGGTTTAACTATACCAATTCAGAAATTCTGTTGTGTGATGTTTCTACAGTTTATTGAAGATGTGGTGCATGGTCTGTGCATGATTCTCCCAAACTATGCACCTAGATCACATGATTTGTGACCTTAACTCTTAATTATGCATGGTTTAGGTACATGGTTTCTCAAACCATGCGAACTAGCTATACAAGGTTTCGATTTGGGAATTGAGTCATGCATGGTTAGCACATAGTTATCCAAACTATATTGCCTAATTATGTAGATCATTAATGATCTTGAATATATCATTCTTTACTCTAATATTTATATTTTTCACCCCCCCCCCCCCTCCCTCTTTTCCTTCTCATTTCACGCCTAGTAGTAGGTTGCACAAATTTCCCTCCCTCTCATCCTCTTTGGTGGATCACCTATGTTTCTTTCCAAAATCAAGCATCATCAGGTGCATTAGAACCATATTAGTAATATCTTTACTCCTATTATGTCTCTTCTTTGTTTAGCTCACCATAAGAAATGCTAAATCTGTGCAATCTATTATTCCCTATTTTTAGGGACCTTGGGGATTTTTTAATTTTCATCCATTTCCTCTCAGATAAAATGTTGATGTTGGATGAGTGGACCATCCTAAGCAAGTGGTATGTGCTCTACTAATTTTTACCTTAATGTATATCCATTTATAAATTGATTATTTGATTTTTTTCAGTGGTATTTCCATGTGATGCCTCTTAAATGTGAATTTATACATGAAAAACCTAATTCCTTGAATTATTTATCATTTTGATTTTATTGAAATTTTTGGAGATTTTTCACCTCAGCCCAATCAATTTCCTTAGAGTGTGTTACCATTATTCCCTTAATTTCAATGCCTTCTTGTGAGATTAAATCATCCTCTTAGGTTTTTATATGGATACTCTTAATTATAATTCCTTTCTTAGTCCTATGAATCACTATTTAGGTGTGTCTGGTAAATTCTATAATAAGAGATGATTTAAATAAACTAAATGGTTTATACAAAAGCATGATATCTATGACCACTTTATAATAAAACCACCTTTGAGGTGTGTTGTCTTTTCAAATAAAAATGGTCATTTCAATAGGGATGTTTGAAATTAGGAATATAATTCTTTAGTATATAGGCTTTATCATTTGTTTACTGAAATGGTAAATGGGTTTGCACATATATATGTTTACTTGACGTGTGGTGTGCCATGATTAATTACATGGTTCTAAGATTTTTTTTTATTAATTATTTGTGATATGGAATGCTTATGGAAACAACCCCTCTTTTTATTTGAGTATAAATGATTATATCAATTATGGAATCTTATAGAAACTCATGGATTACCATGTAGGATTTCCTTATATGGTCTCATATACTATTTAAAAGTATATGTACCTTGAGTGATATTGGTTTCCTTAATATAGAATACTGGGGATGGACCCACAGTTTCTTGATTAATGTAATCTCTTGAAAAATAATCAGATTCCCATGTAGCAACTCCTTAGATGAGGTCATGGGTTATTTGAGATTATTATTCCCATGAGTGATACCAGTACCCTAGGGGAGATACCTTGGTTGGTATTAGTGGAAAGATGGTTATCCCATGCCATGAGTGATTCTATGTCCCCTACATGAGATAATTAGGATGGTATTAATGGAATGTGATTTATAAATTACTAAGAGTGATACATAGAATTCCTCTTTACAGATTGCCTTAGATAGACAATTATGGTGAGGGGTAATTATAGTGGTCCAAGATTGATATATAGGATTCCTCTTTATGTATCACCTTTAATAGGCCCAGGATGCCTTTTAAACAATAACTTTGATGCCTCTTGTTAATGATGTATGAATTTCTAGTTTAAAATATTGAAGGACGTATCCTCTAATCAAAATAACATTCTTAGGTTCAGTGAAAGTTTGTACTCGTCCTTTATGATAGGTCCAGTTATGATCCCCCATGATTACACCCTATAATTATACAAATATAATTGTTATTATTATTGGTATTCCTAGGAACTAAGCCATGGCTCCAACTCTAGTGTAGGTATATATTTTCAGAAATTACATGTATGAAAATATATGTGTAAGTAGATGTTTTATGAAATTATGTCTTAGGTCAAAGAAGGTATGGTCGGACATGTGTCAATTAAGAACTTAAGCTGACTTGTTCACCTTTATTTATTTTCTTTTATACTTTATAGACATACCTACTCAGTATTGTACTTAATATTCACAAAATGGATTAGGATTTAGGCACCATTTGTGGTGGCCTACTAGGTATATCTCACACCCTTCTTGGGCCTCCGTTTCACCGATATACCAGAGATGAATTTATGTTCACATGTCCATGGATTATTCTTGTGTTTTTTATTAAACATGGGAGCTTATGAGCATAGCCCTTTGGGTTGTTTATTCTTTTTATTTTTTCATGTTCAATATCACTGGATTTATGTTTATTACATAGATTATGTAGTCTTATATAGACATTATTGTATAGATCTATATTGGGAATTGGCCACTTTATTGGAGACTATTATATTTCCACTTCTCTTTTTCTACTTCATCTATTGAAGGTTGATTTATTATTCATCTATTCTACCACTATGATAATCTAATAACATGGGTATAGTTTCTCCTATTTTACCACCATTATACCCTCCCTACTAGTCGATACCCTATAGGATATGTGGAGACACACTTGAGGCCATGTGGAAACCTGTCCAACTTATAGTTTTATAGTCATTCGGTTATAGAAGTTACAAAGTGGTAATAGAGGGGTTATTTCTCATTGTATTATTATTTTTGGATTGGTAAATAAGAGACTAATAATTTATCCACACTTGGTAAATAGTGGTGTCTGGGGGTGATCAACCCACATATGGGGAAAATACTGAGTGCCTCGGGATGGGATTATGGTTCAATTTGTGTTCATTTATAGTTAATTATTATTTCACCTAGATTGATTGATGTACATGTGTCGCTTATTGATTTTTGAAATTTATTCATTTTTCTCTTGGGATAATACGGAAAGTAGGTAGAATTCATGCATCATTATAGGCACATAGATATTTACATGTCATAAATACTCCATGTGAGTTGGGATGCAACATACTTGTGACATGTGCCTTGAGTGTTTTTCTATGATATTTTGACTATTATAATTTGGATTTTATACCATGCTTGGTTATTTTCCCTACTTAAATAGTATCTTTCTATGTTTAATTTTCATGATATCATGCTTATTTTTTATACTTATCTATATTTATTTATTATGCTAACATTCCTAGTTATGATTTTGATATAAAATTGGTTATTAAAGATCCATCATCAACCTAAATGATTTTTCCCAAATAGATTAATGGTGAAACATTAACTTAAAAATCAAGACGTGTTTAATCCATAGACCACTGGTTTCACGTGATGAAACATATTTTTTTTGATTAATATGATCCAAATTTTCAATTTATAAAGTGCATGGGATCTTTATAAATTGGAAAATGATGAACCATTTAATCAAAAAAATTATTTGATTTTAATACTCCTTGAGACTTCTATATCAATATAAAAGTTGTAATGTTTTATTTTTAAATGTTCCAACTTTATCTCTAAAAGATTTTAACACTATCACTTAGGCATTAATACTCATATGAATAAATTTAAAAATGCACAATTGGACCTAAGTATGCCACTAAGGGAATGTTTCTAATGAGATAACGCAAAATGTATTTTTTACATATTAATGTTTAGTATGTTTTTTTTTTTGAATTTTATTAAACCCAGAATGATGTGATTGGGACCCTCTTAGGTCACCTTTATCTTGTTTTTCCTTACTACTTAACCCAATAGGGGTATGTTCATGTTATATTGGGACGGTTATTTAAATTGTATGTTGCCACAAATATGGGTTACCGTATAGATATACGGTGTAATATTACATGACCAATCCCCTTTATAATTTATATCAAACATTTCATTTGCTTTTGGGATTAACTTAATGAGATGTTATTTATTTAATATTATAGTTACTCTATAAAGGTTTTTTTTCTCTATAGATTGGAAGTGAGATTTTATTTAACTAATCCAAATTATGAAAATCATATGTATAGGTAAAATGAATGAAAGTAAATTCACATGATAAATTTCTTATTTATGATAGGATGTCAGTTAAATACATAATTATTGAAAGGAACTTTGATAAAAATTTCATGTGTGCCTTGTGTCGTTAACTAAACAATTTTTTATATGTGAAAATTTATCTCTCATAGATACTTGATGTTTAAATTGAGTCTTTAAAATTTCTAAATATCATATGTAAATAAATGAATCAACTCAAATAAAAACCTTAAGATGGTGTACATAGTTATGACCCTTGAGTAAGTGTAGAATAAGTGTTTCTTTGATAATTTCCCTATATTGATGATATGAGTGACTTTCATAGGATTTTTCTTCCATATAATGAGTTTTATGATAGTCCCTTAATCCTAGTCACTTTTTAGTTGTGAACCCCAATATAGGATCAACACTTTATGTTTTTTTAAGGGCTAACCCGAGGTAATTAGTGCGCATAGAACATTAAAAATTCCTTTTTTCTATGATGAGATTTATGACGTGGGGTATTTTTCATCTGTTGTTTGTCCCTTTCTACACTCCTTATTTATAAAATGACACGTTTTTTAATTGATGGGAGATTTGTAATTTAACCCTTTTTAAGAGAATGATCATTGTGTAATTATCAATTTTAGTGGGTTAGACATTCCTAGTTCATGGTCACCCACTTTTTGGTTGTGTTCCCCCTCATCCTCTTATTCAGTGTTGGATGAATTGGTATTTCATCATTGATATTAGAAAGCAGATGGATAATGCGACCTAGGGATAAATTTTTCTTTAGAGCCATCAAATACTAAATTCATATATTTAAAAACCCTATGGATGGTATTAATGATGTTTCATTGTTCATATAAAATCTTGGGGTAGTACACATCGATACACATAGTACCCATTGAGTTATAAAATGGTTCGATTAATTGTATAAGTTTTATTGTAATAATTTAATTCATTAGATATTATTCTTGAATCACAGTTCCTCACTGAGGTAGAGTCGACTATGTGTTAATAGAGTTCTAACTAGTTCCAATGCTCATGGTAAAGTTAAAAAAGAGTATTATGTGCTTGACTCACTCATCAATAATTTTTAATTTTTTGACTAATTCCATAGGGCATGTGGAATTAACTGAAGAGGAGTGTCAAGTGTACATCTAAAGTAAATCTGTTCATGTTCAATTTTAATTGGATATATTTCTTCTCCTTTGGTTTAACACCTGCTAAAGTATGTACACCACATCCCGAACCCAAGGTTAGTGGTATATGGTGGGCATTCCATTGGATGAGTTTTCATCTTTGGTAAAAGGCAACTAGGAAAATCTTAATGTGGGGAACATCGCATAAATTCTAGTAAAAAAATCCTTCCAAGTATAAGGAACACTTTCATAAAAGAAAATTAGAAATTTTTAGTGATTCCTTTGAATACCCATGGGGATAGTAAGTTGGAAACGTGTTAGTTCTTTTGAGGCATAAAAATTATGAATTGATGGTTGTGTTCACAACATTTGGAAACATCCTTTATCTTGGGTAGACTCGGTTGGTTACTCTCATATAATCAGGGTATGCCTTAGTAGTGAGGGAATTGTTTTATTACTTATGAACATGCATTGGTAGGTGAATCCAATCTCTTTTAAAACAAGTTGATCAATAGTGGTTTTACTTCTCTTCTTTATAGTAATTGGGTATGGTTGGTTGGATACCATACCGAGCACTTAATTATGATGTTCTAGGAGTGTCTCATATCATTTTGGGAGATTATTACAATCCTAGTAGTGTACTCTTAGCATAATGATGATCATGTATCCTATATTTACATCGTCTTAGTACATTGGGAGAGAATTAGTTATACACAGAGATAAAAGATGAAAATGACCTTCTGTTCTGATAAAAAGACTCCATGGAGGTTATGCTTTGAAAGCATGGTTTCATATAAAGGTAGGTTTAGTACTGAGTAATACTTGGTCCCATGTTGGGACACCTTGGGTAGACTCGAGGACACCATATGTCTCTTTGACTATACTGTCTTCAAGCTCAGTCAGTTTGTTGATGCATGGGTGTTTTGGATATATTCTAACATCTCACTTGTAAAAAACTATATTATAGACTAACTTGAATGAGCTCCTTGGATTATAGTTGATGGTTATGCGGTTACCTAAGACATTATTCAAGCTCGAATGGGATGTTTTAAGGGTAGTGATCCAAGTGTTCAAGATCAGTTTTATATGCACATTTGTGATGAGACATGATATATTGAAGGATGTTTTGACTATAAACATCACAAAAATCCAACTATGAGATTTAGTGACCAGGATTAGAAAAAATCTCAAGGTGACGTCATTTAAAGTCATTAGGTTCATCTTTCGAAATGCACTATATTTATAAGATGAGTGTTTTTTATGGAGTTTGACTAGAGATGTTATGAATTGATATATATATATATATATATATATATATATTGTTGTATGTGGTAGGCGTGGAATTGTATCAAGAATGTCTTTGGGATGAGACAAATATACTGTAGATAATGGATAAATATTTTCTTGAAAATTTGGAATGACTATGATTCATGAGGTTAGTTGGGAATCAAACATTCAATCAAATCGAGAACCATGCCATGTGAATTGTTATAACAATATGACCATGTTAGAATAGACAATTCTGGTGGTTGGGAAACTGTGACTCGTAATTTCATGTTAAATGTTAGATCCGTTGGTTGTCAGTTCCAAGGGATTACTAATTAAATGGATGATTAGGATGTCATGTATTAGTTTATAATGGATCAGGTAAGCTCTGTCTTGATATTTTAGTTTTAATTTAGAGTGTTGAATCGTGTTTCTATAGCTAATATACTGTACAGTTTAAGTGATTCTTATAGGTATATTGGGGAATTCTAAGATGCAATGTGATTGTTTCAAAATAAATTCTAGACTCCTATAGGTTGGGTGGTGCTTTATTTGTTTCCAAGAAGTCTAATCAGGTTTGAGAAGTTCTACGGTGTCTGGGGTGTAAAATCCCATTTTTTGGAATAAGTAAAAATTTCTTGGAGTTTTTGAACTTTTTTTGATGGATGGGATAGATTCTAAATTAGTCCTAGAAATTTAAATACAAGCATTGCAGAACTTAAATGAGTTTCTTTTAACTTTTTATGGCCTAATAAGTACCTCAATGTTTTCGGTGAGTTTTGGGAGTTCCTAACTATGAAATCCCACATTTTGGAAAAGAAAATTGGGTACATTGTCAGTTTAAATCATGAGGCCCTTTTGAAGAAACTATGTGTCATGGTCTGGTATAGCATGAGGTATCATATAGTTTGGTTTACTCACACGAGCTGAGGCACATGGTCATGCGAGTTTTCTGTAGTTTATTTCATAAGTGGCACACAGGATTTTCATAGCATTCCCAAACAAAGAACCTTCTCTGAATGGTGAGTTCCACTTAAATACTAACTACACATAATTTAGGTGCACAGTTTTCCAAACAATGATATCTAACCATGAAGGGTGTGGATTTGGGAAGTTAATCTGAATTTTTAGTGCATTGTTAGCCAAACGATGCGACATAATCATGTGGCTCATTAATTAGATGAAAAAGATTGTTTTTCCCTCCAACATTTAAGTTTTTAGCTATTATTTTCCTTCCCTTTTCACTCTCAACTGGGGGATATCCCACCTAGCTCTCCCTCTCCTCCTCCTTGTTGGATCTCCTTTATTTATTTCTTAAATCAAGTGTTATCAGGTTTGTTGGAACTGTATTTATAATATCTGAACTCATCATACTTCTATTATCCGCTTAACTCTCCATATGGAATGATAAATCTATACAATATATTTTATCTTATTTTTGGATAATTTAATGATTATACAATTTTATTCAATTTCAACTCGAATAAAAATATGATATTGGATGATTGGACTATCCTAAGCATGAGTTTGGTGGTCTTTATCTTTTTCCCTCAACATCTCATCATCTATAAATTGTGTTGTTGTGTGGTATAGTAGTATTTCCATGGGATGCCTCTTAAATATGAATTTAAACATGTAAAACCTAATACCTTGAATTATTTATCTCTCATATTCAATTTAAACTATTATACCATTTTCAACTCAACCTAAACCATCCCCTTGGAGCACGTTATAATTATTAACTTAACCTCGATGCCACCTTATGAAATTAAATCACCTACTTGGTGTTTTTTTGGATACTCTTAATAACAATATCATTATAAGGCCTCTCAATCACCCTTGAGTTGTTTTTGATAAATTATTTCACAATATATGATTTAAATAAAATAAATGTATGGTGCCACAATGTTATAGTCATGTAACTCTTTCTAATAAGACAACATTTTGAGGTATGTTATCTTCTCAAATAAAAAGGGGAAATAGAATAGTGTTGTTTAGACTAAGGAATGGAATGCTTTAGTATATAGTCTTCATTATTCCTTAACTGAAATGGTAAATGGTTGTGTCCCTCTATAAGTGTACTGAAATGTGGTGTTTCATTATTAAGTACATGGTCCAATTATTTATTTATTCTTGATTTATGATGAGGCATTCTTATGTGAATGGACCATATTCTTATTTAAGAAAATGAATAAATTAATTATGGATGCTTTGAATTACACATTGATTCCAAAGTATGAATTCATTGGATGGGATCATAGGATGTTTAAATGTATATGTACCAGGAGAAATTCCATCTTCCTTATTAAATAATACCAAGGAGAAGATCCTAGGTTTTTTAATTAGTGTTATGCATTGAGTGATACATGTATTTATATGTAGGAATTCCTTGGACGGTTTTATAGTCAATTTGAGATTATTATTCTCATAAGTGATACTGGTTCCCTAGG
Source organism: Viscum album (assembly GCA_963277665.1). Taxonomy (NCBI): domain Eukaryota; kingdom Viridiplantae; phylum Streptophyta; class Magnoliopsida; order Santalales; family Viscaceae; genus Viscum; species Viscum album. The sequence goes on from OY728150.1 coordinate 708,153,311, forward strand.
GGAGATACCTTGGATGCTCATGTTGACAATATGGTTATACCATTCCACAATTGATACTCACTCTCATGCATGAGATACATGGGATGGGATTAGTGGGTTATGATTTATACCATACCCAGAGACATAATTGGGATTCCTCGTTATAGATTGCCTTGGATGGACTCTTGTAGTGATGGTAAATTATAGTGCTCCTCATGCAATACTTGGGATTCCTATTTATGGATCACCATAGAAGGGCATGCTTGCCTTTTAAAAAAGAACCTTGATTCCTCTTGTTAAATATATATGAAAATCCAGTTTAAAATATTAAAGGACACATCTTCCAAGACAAAAAACATTCATGGGTTATGTATATGTTTTTATTCGACCTTTATGATAGGCCTAGTTATGATCCCTCATGATAATGCCCTATAATTATACATATATAGTTATCGTTATTATTAGGATACATGGGCACTAAGACATAGGTCCATATCGAGTTTAGGTATAACATTATATATATTTAGTGTATGAAAATATATACATGTCGAAATATGTTTAGAGGCATTCTGGATTATGCCAAAGTAGGTGTGTTCATCTAGGTGTCACTTAGGAACTTGAGAAAAATTGATTACATTGTTTATTTTATTTTTTATTTTATTGATATACCATCACACTATTTCACTTTACATTTACAGATTGGATTTTGAATTTGACACCATTGTTGGTGGCCTACTAAGTATATCTCACACCCCGCTCGGGCCACCATTACACTAGGGTACCCAAGTAGATATCATGTTCACATTTCCATGGATTATTTCTTATATCATTCATGGTATATAGGATATTAGAATCATAGGACTAATCTAGTACTCAGCATGCTCATAGAGACAAGCCTCGGGGATTTTTATTCTTTTTATTTGTTCATGTATTGTTCGGCATTGTCTCATCTACTGTATTTCTACTATATAGATTATGTAGTATAAAATAGACATGCATGAATATATTTATATTGGGTGTTATACACTTTATCAGTTGTTATTATTTTTTGGTAGATCTTTTTTATAATACTTCCTTAATTGGTTTATTTAGTATTTATATATTATAATATTATGGTACTCTAATCAAGAGGGTATCCCCACCATACTATCATTAGACCCTCACTACTAGTCGATAGCATCTGGAATATGGGGAGGTATATTTGAGGCTATGCGGTGATCGTTTTGGCGACTAGTTTTTTATCCATTTGGGTCAAAAAGTTTCATTTTGGGTTTTTCCTATATTTATGAGCTTGTATTTGATGATGACTATAAATTTACCCCATGAAGTTTTCCATGAATGATATAATTTCTATTATTCAATCTGGTTTTCAAGGTGGTCCTTCATGTTCTCAAGAAGCGGCATCTCTTATTGATGACCCTTCCCAGACTCTAAATTGAGTGAAGGATCCAAAGAACTTATAGTCATAAAAATCCATCTGGGATTTCTTAGATTACTGAACAGATTTTTACAGGGATCAAGAGGGTTCTCTTAAAGTAGTGAATTATCTTGAAAAATCTTATGGTGTCTTCGATTCTCTCAAGACTCCTGATGCTCTAAAGGTCAAGTACATTAACTCCTTAATTAAGATATATAGTTGGGAGTGATGGGAATGTATAATTCCATATCATCTAAAAATAATAATATCTTTGGAATTCATCAAGTAAGTCTACATTCAGTTAATAATATCAAGTAAGGGAAAAATAAAAATGTAATATATTTCTTGGGTTTCTATTAATATGATCTATCAATTGAGGAGTATACTAAAAAATATCGAGTTTAATATTTTTTACTTGATCGTGTTGGTAATTACTTTTTCAAGGAAATCTATTTTAGAAAATTATTCACCTAGACCTTTTTATCAGCATGCTTGAGGGCTGGTTGACCACTTTTTTAGAGATTCTTGAAATTTCATTTTCAGCTGAAGTAGAGCTAGAAAAATGACACGAGGGGAAGAATTACTCATTCATGTCTGATCAAGGGTAGCCTCCTAGGGAAAATAAAATTCCTCCCATGTGATTATAGTGTGGATAACATAGTAATCCTAAGAGTATATTTTTTGATTCTCTGAGAGTTTGTAAATGGTGTGGCCATTTGATTAACCTTAATAGGTTCTATAATTTGGGTGACAACAAATGGAGGTTTTCATCAGTGATCATAAGATCTTAACTATAGGGAAAAAGATTATTTAAGATAATGAGGCTCTAATCATAGGCATTGGTGTAAATATATCATATAGTGGAGATAGCTATCAGTGGTGAATGATATGGATTGATCTTATTATTTCAAATGATGGAGTGGAAACTTCATGAGTTTTTATTTGTTATGGATTGTCTACTTTTGGAAACCCTTTGTTATAGATATCTTGGTGGATTTTTTTTGAATATTTTTAGATGATATCTTTTGACCTTGGTTTTGATTGTTTGTATGGTTTTGTTTTCTTAGGACCTTAGTGGATTTCCTCATGGATGTGCACTCTTAAATTTTTAACATTCATTTTTTGAATTAATTTTTTCCCCTGATTTTCATTATGCTCTTGGTGATGGAGTGGAATATTTTTCTAAGAAAAATCAAGATGTTTTAGGGTTGTTGTTCATTAAAATACCTTTTTTTTCTTTCATGAATTTATTCCTATGTTTGGTTTAGGATAATATTTTGAATGACTATTTTCCCTTGGTATTATCTTATTTTTTAATTTATGGTTAGTTAGTAAGTTTGATATGTTGTATGATCTTCCTTGTGAGATTGCAGTTCCCTATTTTTCATTGAACTGGATATTTTGATCTCATTCCATATGGACTCAAATAGACCATGGTAATGTACTCAAGTAACTAGGATGATTTGATCCCACGATGGACCAGACAATCAGAGGTACTTGAGTGTGATTTGATAAACTTATCAAGGTGTGGGTATTGGTGTTAAAAATCCTAGGTTGTTTTTGGGTACTTATATGGGATAGAAATAGTTGTTAGTTCTATTCCTTGATTGTGGAATTTTTATCATAGATGGAACATGGGAGCGTTTTTTTTCTTTTCGTAATCATGACTTAATTGGATGTTCTATTAATTTAAAATTTTCATTATTGATCCATAGATGTTCTCCTTGATGAGTGGTTGAATCCTATTCATTGGATCGAAGGGATTTTCTTTTCTTGGTTGCACCATTTTGATAAATCATTAAATAGTGGGAATATTTTTGTAGGTTTGCTATATTTCTCTTATTTTAAATCTTGTAATGATATTGGTGTATTTATCTTGGAGTTTTTCATTTTTTTAGCCTTTGGGTGAGTCTCTATTTTGATCTCTGGACTTCCCCCTCATAATATGAGTGAGGGGGTTCGTCTTATGTCATGTTGTTCTATCAATCAGAAATAAAAATTATGGAGAGAGAAATTTCTTTTTTGGGAGGTTGTAATACCCCATTACTAAATTTTAGTTACTTTTACCCTTTTTCGGGTTGTTTTTTTATCTTTTTAAGGTTTCTAGGACTATTCAGGGTTTCTGGATGGTTTGAAAACCCATGCATCCAAAATGTGCAACCATTCTAGTGGCCTTAGTGGGGGGGTGCATGTTTGGTGAATTGTTAGAAAAATCATGCATCCAAACCATATAACTTTTTTAGAAATGGTCGCACATATTTTTCATGGTTAAACATACCATGTAGCCCAACCATGAAACTATTCTAATGGCTCTATTTTGGAAACATAGTTAAGTTCAAGATTTGTTCTAATCATGCAACCTAAACTAGGTAACCATGTGATGGTATTTTATTACCACAAAAATCTTAATTATAATCCTAATACCCACATAATAGACCATAAACTGTTCCCAATAGAACTTAATTCAAACAATTGGATTTTGGGAGCCCTCTATAGGCATTTTGGCCTTCCCAACATTATTGAATTGTGGATTAATGTGTCAATTGAAGTGGTGAACCTCATAAAGTGAGTTGTTTTCTTCTTGGCCTTTTATTTTTCCTCTCCTTTTTATTAATTCTACCTCGATATTATAATGGCCTTGTGTTTTGTTTTTCCAGGGATGATTGATGTGCAATTTTCGATCTAGGATCTCTTCTCACTTCTATCTGGATATCTTTTACAATATCAAGTGATATCCATCATAGGAAACAGATATCAGATTCATTGTAGTTGGATTCTATATTTACAAGTAGGTTTTTCTATTCTATTCCTTTATCATGTAATTCAATGTTGATTGGGAATTCATAGATATATGTTTCTTAGTTTCTAACACATGTTCTATAAACTTTTTCCTTTAAATTACTTATGAAATATTCATTGACATTATTCTCTTTGATTTGAACATGAAAATAATTCAATATATATAATATTGAACTCTCTCACATTTTTTTAGTTATTGAATTTATAATGACCTTCTTATTCCCATTGTCTTGAGAATACAATGAATTGTTACTTGGCCTTAAGCGACATCCCTAAGATGCCAATGGCAGGAAATAAATACCAAATGGTTAAAAAAGAAAGTGGGGGATGATTTACCCTTTAATAAATAAACCATTAACCAAATAAACCATAACCAAATAGCTCACTATATGATGCATGAATAAAAGTAAAATAACTCAACTACTTTATTCATATCAAACCACTCCATGGTATGAAATAGATGAAGACTAGACAAGAATAAAAGTAAATATAGGAATGAAAACTAAAGAGTCTAAGAAGAACATAATATTCCATTATCCCCTATCTCCATGATCCAAGATCACTAAATTTCCCATGTATCATCAAGTGGTGGTGCTAAAAACATGGGATATGTTACCTTGGCCCCTGTCATGGAAGATAACATCTACAAAAGCACCAAAGTTCCAAAGAAGGGGTGAGAATAAAACTCAGTATGAATTACCCAATGACTTCCATACTCACTCCAATATGATAAAAGAGTTTTCATCATTAATATAAAATAGATTACATAATATTATTTCCCAAAACAATTTATGACTAAATATAAAAAAGTTCCAATACTTTTGCAACCAAAATTACACAAGTGTTATTAAAACAATTTTTTTATAAATTTATAGTTCTATAAAAATTATAATAATAACTTAAAACCATCTCACAATATCCTTTTGGCATGATCGATCCATTCCACACATTCAGACTATCAACCATGCATGCTTCGTTATGATAGTTCCAAACTCATGAGCGGTTACTTTTCTATATAACAAGTTGTCACAAGTTAATTATATCCCATGTTACATCAACCATTTGGAACATATCACAAGTTCATATTTCAGATAGGCCCTATATATTCAATATAAACTCAAACATCATTATTCCCAGGGATCATGCCAAAACACCTTTTAAATAAAAATAACATTTTTATTAAAAACCATTTTTCTATTAAAACCATTACTAAGCCAAACCATTTCAATAAAGAAACTATTTGTTGAAAAACCCATTACCAATAAATACATATAGATATTAAATCTAATATACAATTCAAAATCACTATTTTAAACTAAAGAAACTAAAATAATTTTCACAAAAATTAATTGAGATTACACAATTCTGAAAAACAATAAATCGTCACTAAAGACTATTCATTCCATGAATTGAAACAACATTTCAAAATATATTTCATAATATTTAATCAGTTTTAAACTAAGAAAATAAATTATAGAAAGATTATATGAGATTAAATCTTCCTACCTCAATGGTTTTGACAAAAACCAAACACTAACGAAGAGCGCTCAAGAAAATCGGGTCGATTCTTCATGAAACTGCCTTAGATCACTTCTCCTTGAAAGATAAAGTCCATATCTTAATTGATAAAGAATAAAAACTCATAGATATACCCATAAATTGTGTATATATAAGAAAACAAGAAGAGAGGATAAGTATATCTATGTAGATCTAATATAATGTCACAAGAACGATGAATAATGTCACTTACCGCAAGAATTGGGCTTGAAAACGCCAAGGGAGGGATTCAGATTTGTTCCAAAATTATTATGAGAGGTTCTAATTTCTTAAATGGAGAGGGATTATTAATTAGGGGAATATAGAAGCAAAAAAAGAATGAGTTATGTCAAAATGTGTTAGTTCCTATTTTTAAGGATCAATATTTTCCTCTGAACACGGTTAGACTACACGGGTAGAAAAAATGTGTGCTAATCATGCGATATCTAATGCCTTAAAGAAACCCCTGTATGGCCTCATCACATGGTATCCCTAACTATTATATATCATGCCAAATCATGTGTCTAAAAACTACTATTGCACAGAGTTTCTCCTAGGATTTCTGCACAGTTTGGAAAAATCAGGCACAGACCATGCACCTCTCCTTTAGCCCCAAAAACTTAATCAAAGTTCTCAAAACTCTCTAAAACATCACCCTTACACATTGTAACAATAAAATCACAAGATTAGGGTTACATACCAAAACATTGGGTACTACATTCTCCCCTCCATTGGTCTTTCCATCCCCATAAATTAGAAAACCATTCTTGTCTAGAAAGAGTTTAGATTTTTTCCCTTTCATTTCCTTCTCGCATTCCCATGTATCTTCTTGAATCTGACCGTGTTTCCATAAAACACGCCCTAGATAGATTCTTTTTACACACATGAATTTATCATTCTTATACACAATCCACACCGGGATATGTACCAAGGAATCATCTGGCTCTGTGTCAATGTGATCCCATACGATCACATAGTCAGGATCAAGCTGATACTTTTTCAACTGAGATACATGGAACATGTTATGCACCACACTAAACCGTGGTGGTAATGCCAACTGATATTCCACCTTTCAAAATCATTCTAGTATCTCAAAATAGATAATCTATTAAGGGGATAAATTTCACTGCTTCCAAAAACAAGGATTTCTAATCCTTGGATAAATCCTTAAGAACACGTGATCACTCACCGTGAATAAAAACGGTCTTCGAAGGTGATACACATACAATTTCTAATGACTCTGAGTTTTCCCCATTCTCTTTCTAATCAATTGAATCTTCTCCATTTTTTCTGGGATTAGGATCAACCCAAAAAAGAAATTTCCAACTATTTCCACCAAAAAAATGGAGAACGATAAGGATGCCCATACAATGCTTCAAATGGAGCCATACGTATTGAGGATTGATAGCCGTTATTATAAGAGAACTCCACTAAGGGTTTATTCTCTCCCCATAACCCACTAAAATCTATTACACAAGATCTCAACAGGTCGTATAATATTTGTATCATCTGCTCAGATAGGTCATCTTTATGAGGATAATATGTCGTGGTCACAGTCAGCTGAGTCCCAAGGATTTCTGCAAGGATTTCCAAAAATGAGATGTGAACATAGGATCACTGTCTAACATGATTGAAACTGGTACACCATGTATCTTTAACACTTTTTACATATAGATTTTGGACAGATTCTCAACTGTATGAGTTTCACAAATATGGATGAAATGGGATAACTTGGTAAGATAATCCACTATAACCCATATGGAATTCTATTTCCAAACCATTCTTGGTAGACCTAAAACAAAATCCATCACTATATACTCTCATTTCCACACTGGTATAGGTAAACACTACAACATTCCCACTGTTCATTGATTTTCTACCTTAACTTGCTGAAAATGTAAGCACCTTGAAATGAACTCAGTCACTTTCCATTTCATGCCGCTCCACCAAAACTACGCCTTTAAAACCTTATACATATTCTATGTTACTGTATGTGGAACACATATGGAATGGTGGAAAGAATGAATATGTTTTTTCTAACAAGACATATGATCATCCATCGGATCTCTAAACCACAAAACCAAATTCCCATCAAGTTTACAGTCCTCAATGGTCTCCCCACCATTGAGTTTTGAACTCATAACCATGAATTTTGCATCAGATGTTTGTGCCTCCTTTACCATATTTACCAAATCAGGAACCAAAAAAACTGAAAATAAAACCACAACGTCACCTCATTTTTCACATTCAACATATATATTGGTTAGGATCACATCAACTGCCACTCATCTGAAGATTCTTTTCCCAACTGAGCATATAGATTTATTCTTAATGAATTTTATACTGTATTTTCTTTACTCAGTGTATACATTAAGTCAAATTAAAACACTTGGATATTCTCCATCCATCTCCTTTTTATAGGATTAAAATATCCCTATGATAAAATTTGTTTCAATCATTTTTGATCTGTAAACATAGTGAATTTCTCACTAAAAAGATAATGTATCCCAGTCTAAAAAGTATAGATGACTATAGCTAACTCCAAATCATGTGTTGGGTAATTCTTATTAGGAAATCTTAACTGCCTAGAACCATAATCCAAAACATGATCTCCATGCATGAGAACACAGCTCAAAACCAATCTTTAAGCATCATATTACACGACATACCCCTGTCCTAGTTCTTGAAAAATCAAGATAGGTGTCTTTTTAAGACAATATTTAATCTCCTAGAAAGATTTATATAAGTCTTCAGTCCATTTTAATGGAGAATTCTTCTTTGTCAGAGCTGTGATTACCGAATTTAGCTGTGAAATGTCATTCACAAAGCATCAGTAATGACCATTTATACCAAGAAAAAAAAGTATCTAAAATATTTTCTTCGCTGGTTTCCACGAGATAACTGCATCTATATTTTCAGGATCCACTAAAACACCTTTTTTAGAAATCACATGGCCAAGAAAGAATACCTCTTGTATCCAAAAAGCACACTTAGATAATATGGAATACAAAGGTGATATCTCATGATTCTCAACATTGTTTCCAAGTGTTACTCATGTTCATCTCTTGTCTTTCAATACACCATGATTTCTTCCATGAACATTGCAATAAAAGAATCCATATATCTATGAAATATCAGATTCATTGAAGCAATGAATATTGTTGGTGCATTCGTTCGACTAAAAGTCATAACTACATAATCATAGTGGAAATATATTATTTTTAAGGCTATCTTTGGAATATATTTCTTCTGAAATCAAAATTGGTTATATCTTGTTCTCAATTAAATTTTAGAGAACCATTGGTCTCCCCTCAATTGATCAAACAGGCCATCAAAGTGTGGAATTGGATACCTATTCTTTATCATCACTTGGTTACGATTATGATAACCAACACATAGTCGAAGAGTTACATATACTTTTGTCATGAAAAAGACTAATGCTACCCATAGAGATGTACTTGGGAAAATTATACATTTGATTTCTATCTCCTCCAACTGTACTATCAATTCCCTTAACTCTATTGGTGTCATCCTATAAGACAGAAGGGAAATAGAATTGGTCCACGGGAGGAGATAAATCAAAAACTCCACTTACCTTATAGGTAGTAACCCTGAGATGTTATTAGGAAATAAATATGTAAATTGATATAAATTTATTTGAAAATAGGTATCCTCGATCTCTTCTATCGATGCTAAAGTCAAATGTTATCAGCTTGGTCGGTCCCTGCCTAACAAGTTCTCCTCAGTTTCTTGGTCTTGGACATGAATTAATCTGTGTTTATTCCTTTGATTATGATCTTAAATAGAAGTAGGATTATTGGGACTTGAAAGGTAGAACATAAAAATATGTATATATCCTTTTTATTATGAACTTCATATTACCAGGGAGTTGGGTACATAAGTGTTTTGGAGACACTTATAGGATCTTGTAATCTCATTGTCATGGTCTTAGCCAATGAGAAAAGAATGACATACATTATAGATGAATGACTTCCCACTTGGATTTCATATTTCATTTTTAGATATGATATATTATATGATAAATTGTGTTGATTTTTAAAAAATTGAGAAATTTCTTTCAAATGAAATATTTTGAAAAGAGCACAGTTGGTGTATTTCGAAAATGGTTTGATTTTCAAAAGCTAGAATAAGATTTTTAAAAAATGGTTGAACATAAAAAAATGATGTTTTTGGAAAAAAAATGTTGTGATAGTAGATGTGATATAATTTGAAACTAATCCAATCAGTTCTAGAAATAGGAGATGATAGTGAAGTCACCTACCTCATTGTTTTTTACAAAAACCATAAACGGATGAAGAACACTTTAGAAAACCAGGTGGATTCTTCATGGAACCACCTTAGATCTATTCTCCTAGAAAGATCGAGACCAAGTATCAAATTATTTTTAATAAAAACTCATATATATATATATATATATATCCCTAAAAGGAGTATATATGTGAATCCAAGAATACAGGAGAAGTAGATATAAGTAGATCTAAGATAATGTGATAAAAACGATGAAGAACGTCACTTACCGCTAGAATTATGCTTGAAAACTCTAAGGGAGGGCTTCAGATTGGTTCCAAAATACTTGTAAGAAGTTATAATACCTTCAATGGAGATGAATCTATAATTAGGGGCACATAGGAGAAAAAAGGAAGAAGTTATGTAAAAAATGAAAGAGATCCTATTTTTAAGAATCTATATTTGACTATGTGCGTGGTTAGACCGCACAGTTAAACAAAGAGTGCACTAACCATGCATTAGCTATATTCTTAAGGAAACCCCTATAAAGACTCCTCATAGAGTCTCCCTAACCATGCATATAACATGCTGAATCATCTATCCAAAAACTGCAAGTGTGCTCGGTTTCCCCTAGTATTTCTGCACGGTTTAGAAAAAATGTACACCTCTCCTTTAGCCCCAAAAACTTATCTGAAGTTCTCACAAATCTCCCAACCATCACACTTACACGTTATAACCATCATGAAAATGTTCAGGGTTAAAAACCAAAAATCTAAGGTACTATAGAATTCAATATTTCATTGGTTTTAGTTTCAAATAAATTTTTAATTATTCCTTGGTGAAAGTGATGGATTAGGCCTAGGTTTTTTCTCCTAAAATAAAATCTATTTACTTGAAATAAATGATTTGAACTATTTAATGTTTTCAAAATAGCTTCAAATGATTGAATTTTTTAAATTACCATGATCCATAATTGAATGATTTTCTCCCTTTTTTAAAAATAGGTTCTCTTGGGTGATTTTAAGTGAGGGATTTGTTACCAAGAAAAAGTGGTTCTAAACACATGTTTTGAAAATAACGTAATCATTTTAAAATTTTGAAAATTCCTTTAATTCATGTGGAATGTTTCTGAAAGAAATTTTTTTTATAAACCTATTTAGAATTATGATGACTATTGTGAAAGGGAGTAGGTATGTTACTATTTTTAAAGGTTTAATTGAAGAAAACAATTTAATTGAATTAGTAATTTTTTATTGACGTGTTGGAACTTTATAATGATCCTAAATTTTAATAATAAATTATTGAAATTTTCTTGATTCTTGTACTTTTCATTGATGGGTATTTAAAAAGGATTATTTACTTTGAGGGAGCTCAAGAGTGAGATTGAGATGTCATTTGAGGGTGTTATACCATGATTGAAATTATCAAGAATCCTTATTGTGATCCTCATAACTTGATTATACCACTCCCCTATTTTTGACTATTCATGGAAACCTAGATAGATAAATGGGATAGTATTGATATATGATTCACTAGTGGACTCACATCCCATCTAGTAGATCCAAAGATAACATGAAAGGACCAGGCTAAGGATGTGCATTAAGGAAGTAGGTGTGTATGGAACTGGTTTTCTGGAGACCCATGAGACTATATGTAATATATACTATTATTCATGATTAATTTTTTATTAGATATTCTATGATGAACTCCTTATCATACCTAGGTTGTACCCATTACATATATATACTCTATACTTGATACATGATAGCATCCTTTTCCCCCACTCAGAACTGGATTTTACTTGCTTGTTTGATTATTATTATTTATTGATAAATTTACTAAGATGTTTCACCTTGAATCTATTGTATTGACCCTTGTATAAATCTGATATCTGGTACATGTTTTTTCTTTTCTTGATTGATCAGAATTTAGCTTCTGTAATGATTTTCAAAATCTTTTCAACAACTTTTTTTTATTGTGAATTGGAATGTTTTATAGACTTGGTTTCATAAATTATTTTGAAATTTTAAAAAATCTATTTTCAAACTATGTATTGTACTCTCTTTATATTGAACCTATCTTAGAATATTTTACTTACCATGTGAGTTAACTGTGTAAAATCATTGGTGGAATCCTACTAAAAACTATCGCTAACACCATTCTTATTCCATTTGGTCTTTATAGCCTTTATGTTATTATAACATGTTCTCTGGAACCTTGATCATCCATTGTGTCTTGATTCATGTTTCATCAAGGGAATGTGTCTTGGGACATGGTGGGTTGTCCTGTACAACTGAGAGATGGGTTTTTGGAAACTTTTTTATTTCTAGTTTTATATAAACTTTTATTTATATATATGATTATATTGAGGTATATTTATTATTATGTTTACATAGTTCAGTTTATTTATTAATATCATTTTTGGGATAAATAGTTTCCAATCATTATTTCATGATGGTCAAGTACATTTAATCAACTTGTGGATATCGGTAATGCTCTTTGAGTTAGTGGTGAATTAGGTTGGATACCGGATAAGATGTTACTCTGGTTGGTTCTTTAAATTTATATAAATTATTTATATTAAAGATACTAAAATCAATATTTTATAATAGATTCTATACATTTATATGATGAATAAAAATAAATAGAATTTAAATTACTCGGTTAATAGTTATACCTGTTCATTGAGAAAACTCTTTTATCTTACAACTTAATCCTTGAAAGGATGGAATTTTAGAAATAAATAAAGTTCTAAGATAAAGTTAAATATGATAGTATATTATTATTAGAGGGTTTTTATGACATATAATGCTCAAACAATTTGAATAATGGAGGGGAGGAGGTGACCCTTTATAAGTGGTGGAAAGGACGCACTAGGAATTACTTAAAACATTAAATAATATATATATCGTAATATTTCCAAGTCATACCAAGGCACCCCATATTCTAATATAATATGTTTTAGTGTTTAAATAAACTCATATAATCATATTTAGAAAATCCTAGAAACATTTTAATCCTTATTTCCTAGTTAAACCAATTTTATCTCATTTTAACCTTAACCGCTATAACATAACTTTTACAATGATACTATAGTTGTATGACCAAAAATAAAAGTGGGATTATAAATAATTTTTTAAATTATGATTATATATTCAGAAAATTTTTTATTAGATTCAATTAATAAATGTGGAAAAAATGAATTTCAATATAATAATACATAATGCTTGAAAACAGTTTTTAAGAAAATGATTAATTTAAGAGTAAATACAATTTCACCTTGTAATCAAGTTTAAGTTTTTTTAAAAAACCTTTTTTGTTTAAATAATAAAAAAGTGATGTATTTTATACTTTTTTATAAATATAAATCTTATTGTAATCTTTCACCCATTCTATTAAATGAAAAAACCCAAAAGTAGTTTTCAATTCGAATAAAATATAACTTAGCTTCACAAAAAGCCAATAATGGGTTCCTAATTTCAAAATAATGTTTTAAAATAAATTATTTAACTTATTAAACATATATTTGGTTTAAAATCGCTCATATAATAGGATAAATTCATGTGATTGAGTGATTTTGACGCATTTCCTCATAGATTTAACCTAGTTTTACCTCTTTTAATGAGGTGAAAAATATATACCACAGTTACAATTCATAAGGAAAAAAAATAATTTGAAGCTATGAAATTATATAATTTATGTTGAATCCAAATATGGGATACATTTTAAAAAATTAAATTTCTATATTTTGAAAAAAAATCTTTGTAAAATAAGCGTGCAAAATGCAATGAAGCCTAGTTTTTGGAATATGAATTTTTAAACATAAAAATAGATTTATTTGTGTTCCATGTCAAGTAAAAAATATTAGAGGAATATCGAAACTTATAATTCATTAGATAATCTATAAATTACATTAAAATCATTAATAAATTCATATCTATTTAATTTATTATGTTAAAAACATAGATCATATATAAAATTAATTTTAAAAAAAACATTTTTTCTTTTAAATGCTTCAATTCTCATTTATAAAGCATTTGTAACCAATGAATTATTTTCAAATATATGTAAATAATAAATTTTCATAATTTAGCTATTAATATTTATACCCTTCAATCCAATGGATTGGTGTTAACTGGTAAATTAAATAATATTTTTTTAATAGTATATTGCATTTCATTTTAACTCATTATTGATTATAAAGAATGATATAAATGAAAATAAATTAACATAAAGAGATATATATCATAAAATCAACGGTTCATACATGAACAGTTGGTTGAAACTCAATATGTGGTCAATTCATGACATTTTAAAATTTATATTCAAGGGCGGTTGGTTCAATGTGTGGTTTGTTGAGTATACACATTATGTTTTGACATGTATTTTGTTAGGCTTTTGGTGAAAAAAATAAATTTAATGAGAATATAATTCAACAATATAAATTTAATTTTTGAATTCACTAGGGTTAAAAAATTATAAATTCATGAGTTTACTCGTTTGGATAAGTATATGACTTCAGTGTAAGCCTTCAAGTGATGGAAAATTTTAGATGTCTAAAGGAATTAAGAAAGTGTTGATTTGTGTGCCAAGTTGTTAGTTGGAGGCCCATGGGGGAAAACATGTGATTCCTAGCATGTGAATATATAAATTGGTTCTATATCATGGATTTTGTGTATAATTTATAGGAACAATAATACTGAGTCTTAAAGAGTTTATATAAAGCCATGACTCAACATAATAAATGATTTTCTAATAGAATATTAAAATTGTAAAAGATCTGAAAAAGGTTAAATTAAATAAGTATTTTATTTCATGATATTTATTGATTAAAATGGTAATATCGTTGTATGATATTCTTTGATATGTAGGATTATGATACGTTGTAGAAGATTTCAAAAGATGATTACGGAGTTAAGTCTAACATTTTGGGAGTTATTAGTTGTTATATTTAAATGAAAAAAATAAAATAGATATGAATCTACATTCTTCGAAATAACGTATTGACTATAAAATAAGAAAACCTCTTTTAAAACTCCAAAGATCATGAAAATGAATTCGGTATATTTGAAATCAAACAAAATATTTATTATTTGTAATTAATTCATGTGATCAAAAAGAGTTTGTAGAGTTTATAACTACATAAATATCTAACTAGATGAATAAGGTATTAGTGAAACTTAAAAAATAATATATTATTCCTAATAATTATATAAAAATTACATATTTAAAATTATATAAGAATTTTGAACATGACTATTCTAGAATTACTATTAACATGTGTCATTTTAGGTGACATATGGCAAGATTGTAAAAAATATAGATGAATGTGGTGTGATCTACACCATGGGTTATGATGCATTAAAGTTTGAAATGTGTTTATAAATACTATGTAAAGTATATCTGGAAGGAGGAGATGTATAAAAATATTGAATATCTAAAATATGAGGAAAGATACTTTGAATACTGATACATCAGGTATATCTTGAATAATGGGATCAAGAAAAAGATAGAAGATTACACTTCAATATCTCATTCATCGTGAAGAAGTGGTTCGAGGGAAGAAGAGGATTTTACCACTACATCAGGTCTGAATAAAGAAGATATATGCTAATTACAAATTAAAATTATAGTCATTTAAATAAGAAGAACGTTTTCACTACTAAGAAGACACAAAGTTATCCTCAGATAGAGGATTCTCTTATCTAGAATTTGAAAAGTAATTAAAAATACTAATATAACTATAAGGATTCTATCTTATATGCAATTGAAGAAATATGGATGAGTAAAAGTAAGATCATATTAGAGAATCCAACTAGTGATAAATATTAAAAGATATATCTCTTACTTGATAGAGACAAACATACAAGCCATCAAACAATGGAAGTGACACTCAAATATAAAAACTAACTCATCCCCATCACAAGTAATTCACTAAAGTAGAGAAGAGACATTATGTCTGGGATCAGTAGTGATTCGTTCCTAAAGATAATAAACAATCTCTACAAATAGTATCACATCCCCTAGAACATTAACATGTTATTTTTGTGAAGTCCATAGAGGATCCATTGGTTGGGAACTAAGTAAAATATCAGTTCCCTTGTGTGCTTTAAATTTTTCTTATGTTAATGACATGTGGCATTGGTATATTCTATGATTATATGTTGAATAAATGTTTCTAAAAACTCAAAGATAATATATTTAAAGTTAAATATTAAAATTTGGTGACACCCTAATTCTCCCCTCCCCTCTAATGGTTACTTTGGTATCAATAAAAGGTCATAGGTAAGTTCCACAAGTTAGACTATTTATGGAAATCCAGTTCATTATAGACATTAAAATGTATCAATAAGAATGTACATTGTTTTAAACTGGGTATCTCTAGGTTCTCATAATGGTACATTTAAGAAGTTACCATTATTAAATATTTTTTATTTTTTAATGTTTACTAGCACCTTAGTTCCATGTACTATTTTACTTTCATATATTGTATTTTATTGTGACGTACTATGATTTTTATATCTTTTATTTGGTCATTATTTTTTATGTATTTACATTGTTGGAGTTTCTTAAAGTGATTTGTTAGCCATATTTTTTTTTATGGTTTCAAGGATGTCTTTAAAAACATTAGGATTTTTGAAGAATGTCTTAAATGGGTTCAAAATAGATTTTAAGAAACAAAATTTTTCTTTTGTAAAATTAAAATGTTCTATTTAAAATAGTGTTTTTTAAAATTTTCATGTGTGTGTTTTTTTTATAAAATTAAAGGTATGGATTCTATAGTTCTCAACTATTTATCTTTTTTATGCTCACACCCAAATTTTTCCACTACAAATTTGTATACCCAAGTTATTTTTTAGGTTTCAGTTATGGATCATAATCTCTAAAGGAGTGGGTTTGTATTGAGGATGGATGTTGACCATATACGACACAATAATTTTATGTTAGGATTTTTGGTTTTAATTTATGATCAATATTTTTGTTGTCAATTTTTCCCTCATTTATTCTAGTTTTATACCACTTTATATTGTTCATGTTACTATATTTTGAGTTTAATCTAGATAGGTCCATTTAGTATGTCGAGGTGATATTGTAGTCTGGTTATTACCTATTTTGAAATATTTATATCTCATTTTTGTTGGAATGGATGTCCCAAATATGATCATATTATTCCATATTTGTTGAAAAAAATCAATGACTTTTTTATATGATTAATTGGGGAAAATTATAGAAACCCTAACCTTTTACACATATTATTACATGATTTTAAGTATAATTATCAATTAAATAAATATCAAGTATCCAAATGTATAGTGTATTTATAAGAATAGGTACATTATTATAAATCATGAAACTATAATAAAATATTTTTTATTAATATCAGTAACGATCCCCTAACATACTTTGATCTCCAATAACTAAATTGGATAACTTGATGAATAAAAAGACAAAAAGGGATGGGATAAAAATCCTAGCAAGGGAATAATCAAGGAAAAGAAGTCTAGAACATTAGTTACAAGGAACAATATAATAACATAAAATGCATGGAACATGAAAAAAAATGTAGAGTAATATCATACAGAACATGTAATCATATGATTATATAAATAAAGGGATGTGGAAGCAATACATAACATGACATTTACATGAGTCAAGGTTAACTACCAAGAATGTATCACAATGTTGACAAAGTCCCATAATGTATTAGGTTTACTCCCTAACCCCAAACATAATGTATCATGAGAAAAAACATTACACAATAAATTGGAGTGAAATTTTGGCACACCCATAATAACAGGTACATTCATAAGTGTGCCACAAAGTGAAATCAAATATAAAAAAATAATTATAAGGGTTACCTATAGAAAGAAATAGGTTTCATGATCATGTCATAATAAAAAAATGGCATATAATAATGGAATCCCCGAAAGAAGGGATAAAATAATTATCATCCATTAATAAATGTAAAATAAGTACAATAATTTCCTATAGAATTGAAAATAAGAAAGATAGTTTTTACGTAACCTTAGAAGTGTGCCACTTAAGTGCGATTTTAGGACGTAAATAATGGGTCTTTAAAGAAGGGAAAGGAATAATTGGTTGTATAAAAGAAAAAAATAACTATAATATTTTTTTTGATAAAATTATATATTTTATAAAATCATTGGTGGATCATAAACATTTATAGAGAGTACACAAAAATGGGTAAGAAATAGGGAAGTTCCCTTTAATCGGGATTTGTTATCAAGAGTAATTGAGTAAGGAATATTTTAAAAAAATACTAACACTTAATTTATCATTTTTTAAACATTTATTTACTTGTACCATGATATAAATATATCATATTTTTATTTTATAGGATACCAAAATATTATTTTACATTTCCATAGGTGAGGTAAATATTCAAATGGTAAGATTATTATTCCTAATGGTCGAATTAATATTCTAACGATATGGTTATTATTCCAATGTTCATATGTATAACAGACATATCATTTCACTTATAACACCCTATGTTTTTTAAATAAAAAACTATGTTTGATATCATATGCGATACACAACATCAAACCCAAAAAAATAATGATTATTTTAATATAACCTATTTATTCTTTCTGTTAAATTTTATGATATTGGTAAGATTAACTACTTTATGATATATATATATATATACTAAATATATTTATAAATTCTTATTAAATAATCAATTAATTTTTAATAATGTCTTTTTGTTCTTAAAAATATGTTTTCTTCAAAAATGATTTTTATTTATTTTTATGAAAAAACATATTATAATTATTTTATAGAATATTTGGAAAATTTAGTTCATAAAATGAACATCATTTTTGGTATCATCATATTAAAATTAACTTGTGGTTAAAATTTGGTATTTTTTAGAAAATATTGATTTTTTAGTGAATAGTGAAAATTAACATTTTTATGTAAAATTGTCATTCGTCTTGTTAAATTAATTAATATAAAAATAAAATTATTATAATGATTTGATTTATAGGTAACCAAATTATTATTTTGTTATATTTAATTCAATTAAGTATATTTTAATCATCTTTATAATGTAATTCAGTATACTTTTATTTTTATGTTTAAAAAGGCATTTTTTCTGAAAACATATTTAAAATTCATGATGTTCCTCCACTATATTTTATTAAAATAACCCCTAATGAAAAATTATTTAAATGAGATTTTTAGATTATAAACCTATATCTATTAACTGAAATTTATATAATTAAGATTTTTAGTTATAGAGTTAAAGTGAAATCATATTTTCCTTAAAAATATATATTTTTGAAAAATGCTTTTCATCATGCTTGCATATTTTATATTAAATTAAATTATTCGACCTATGTGAATTGATTTTTTATAAAATTTATTCCATATTTTTAATCATAATAATTAAAAGTAGTTAATAATGTCAACTACGTTTTTGTACAATATGAATAATAAATGAAAAAAATATTAATTACCATTGTAAAAGGAAAATTGATTAATGAATAGAAAAACAATTAGATAAATAATAGAAACAGCATAACCCTGATATTTATATTTAATTTTAAATAAAATTATATTTATATTTCTTATTATATAATTTAATTTTTAATTGATTAAGTAATTAGTTTGATAAAATTATATTTTGATATAATAAAACCAAAATTGTTTTGGGTAATATTCAAATTCAATTAAGGAATTTATTTTTACGAATTAATGAATTTTTTAGAAAAATAATAATTAATTAAAATATTATTATTTAATAATTTTTCTTGAATATAAATAATCATATACTTTTTATTAAGTCAAATGTAATTTTTAAAGGGGTTCAAAAACTTCTATAGTCAAAAAAACCCATCATTTCTTAGTAAATGTCGATTGTTATTTTAAAATTATAAATAAAAATTCTTTGAAAATTATATAGATAACATGAATATTTTTTTCGGAAAAAATGAAAATTATCCGTAGTTTATTATTCATGATTTTCTAATACGGTCAAATTTCGGGGTAAAAATTAAGAACTATATGAATATATGGTGTGTATTATGACATCATAATAACCCATAAGTGACGTAATAAATTCTATAAAAGTTAAAAAAAAAATTTGTGTATTCCATGTAAAATAATGTGATTTTAAAGTCATTTATTTAAGAGTATAACTCACTTGCACATAATAAAGGGTATCATTTTATTAATTTAGTACCTTTGCCTTATAAGATAATTCAAACCACTCCCATTTTTCTTAATTCATGGGAAAACTATGAGTAGTTTTTTCTGGTTATTTTATTATATAGAGTCCAAAACCTATGTTTGAGAAACAATAAATAAATATCCACTCATTTCCTATATAAACCCTCCAAATCTCCAATTTTTATCCACTATATATCCTTCGATAACTTCCTTACTCTTACCTCACCTATCTAGAGTCCTCCGAATATTCTCCCAAGCTTTCCAGAATCTCCTCCCACGCATTTCGAGTTACACTCTCAAGGTATGGGATTTCTCTCTAATCACTTCCATTCAAGCACCTATTTTAAGTTATGCATCTTAAATTATATTTTTTATTATTGGTATGTGTTATTACACATACCCCATAATTTCAATTTTGTTAATAAATGATTATATTCTCCTTTAACTGTCATTAATCCCACCCATGAAATTTTATATACACTCGTTACCATGAAGAAATTTAGTAAGGGTTTTTTTCTTTATCCTCTTTATTAAAGTTTCTTTTTTATCTTATATTATACCTTCCCAATTCGTAATGTTGGGAAATGTATCTACATTTCACTATTAATTCCCATTTTATTGGAAAATTATTATATACCCATTTCACCCTATTTTATGAAATTTTAATTGATGTTTTTATGGTGCTAAAAGATCAGCATGATTTTCCATGCCAAAAAAAATTTGTATAGTGAATGCCAAACTGATTTCCTATCAATGGTGTTCACCTCTATAGAATTATAATTCATTGTTTTCTTCAATTAGATTTATTAATTCCATAAACCTTTGATCATTAAATATAAAAATTATGAAGAATAATTCCATGTTCTATTATCTATGTGGAACACTTATGTTTGAGAATGAAATGAAATTGATAGGTGCATCCAGAATTATATATCACTCCAACAAATTGGATAATTCTTAGTATCATGAGATACCATGTTGGGATAGGTAGTGAACCTAATTCCTTAATGTGACTTTATCCATTATGATTTATTGAATGTTATCCTCGACCTATGTTTAGGATGTAGTGTTTTATGTTTTTACCACATTTATCATGTTTCCTTTATGATTATCATTCTATGTCATGCATATTTGTTCAGGTTTATGATTATTGATCATTTTATTCACCATTGATGTGACTATTGTATAAAATGTATTATAATATTCATGTTATTCCATTTTTCTTCCCTTACAGGGCTATATATCTCACCTCATTATTAGGTATGTCCTCAGCTAATCCGGTGTAGTTTTCAAAGCCATGGAATTTTAGGAGCATGTTAAGGAAGTTTTTCGATAATGTTGCTATATAAAATTTTAAAGATGTTATATATGTACCTATTTACCAAATAAACTAGAATTATAGACCTTATAGGTTGAATTATTCATAATTTTATGTAATAAATCATGAAATGATGTGTAATAAAGAGTAGGGTTGTTATAGTTGGAATCAAAGGAAAACTTTAGTTGTTTTTAGGTTTAAGATAATAAAACTCTAGTGAAAACCGTAGGTATAATAGTAATTATAATAAGACAACCTTAAATTTTAGTAAGAATATATTAATTTTCTTACCAGGAAAATCCATCTATGTCAGGATACTATAAGTGGATGTGGCTCTGGCATGTATGTACATAGGGGTAAAACCTGAAAACACAGTATTCAGCTAGACTCAATTGAGAACAGGTTCATGACAATAGTACTTGTTGAACACTTAGTTTGACACTCCTGAGGGATATTCATTGGTAAATTTCTAAGGTTGTTACAACCCATTATTAATGGAACAAAAAATTTCTATAAGAGTATATGTTAGGAAATATATCATTGATAACATAGATTCAATCCTAGAAATTCATACATTAAGGAATAAATTTCATTAATAAGTAAGCTCTTTAAAATCATATCTTATGAATTTATCACCATACCACCCATAATATATTTATAGTTTTGTAGTCATTAACTATCTCTTAACCATGTTTTTTCACACTTTATTAGTTCTTTATCATTAGTTTTCTCTTCCATGTATACATTTTCACTTCCCACTAATGTTCTCATACTCGGAAACCTAGTTATGTAATGACCTTCATACTTCCCTTTCTCACTTTTCTAGAGAATTATTTATTAACCCCTTTTTACTATGTTAATTTTCAATAAATATATTTTCATGTGTCAAAACATTTATTATTGAGTTCATGTATAAATTGAGAGTACAAAATTTCTTAAAAAGGGAAGAATGTTACTTCTTGATTTTTTAAAAGTGAAAAATATGTTTGATAGCATATGCAATACACAACACTGAACCCAAACAAACAATGAATATTTAAATATGGCCATTTTACCCTTCCCGTTAAATTTTTAGATATTATTAAGATTAACAACTTAATGAAATATATTTATGTCCTAAATATATTTGTATATTCTTAGTAAATAATCAATCAATTTTTTATAATGTCTTTTTTTCTTGATGATATGTTTTCTTCAAAAAGTATTTTATTTATTTTTATGAAAAAAAATATTAAAATAATTTTTTAGTAAATTTGTAAAAAAATTTGTAAAATGAACTCAATATTTGTATCATCATATCAAAATTTACTTGTGGTAAAAATTTGTTATTTTGTGAAAATATAGAATTTCCAGTGAATATTCAAAAATATCATTCCAATGTAAAATTTTCATTTATTTTGATAAATTAATTAGCATAAAAATACAATTATTATTATTATTCAAGTTAAAATAATAATTATTTAGTTATATTTAATTCCATTAAGAATGTAGTAATCATATGCATACCAGATTTTAGTATATGTTTATTTTTAGGATAAAAAATTCATTTTTCTAAAAAACTATTTTAAAATGCATAATGTTTCTCAATTATAATTTATTAAAAGAAACCCTAATGATAAATTATTTTAATTTAGTTTTTAGATTATATACCAATATATTTGAATTAAAATTCATGTAACTAATATTGCTAGTCATTGAGTTAAAGTAAAATAATTTTTTCCTTAAAAGATATATTTTTCAGAAAATTGTTTTGACCAAGCTTGCAAGTTTCATAATAAATTAAATTCCATAACCTCTATGAATTTATTTTTATAAAATGTATTTTATATTTTTAATATTAATAATTAATATTATGTAATGAGGTCAATTTAATGTTTGTACAGTATGAATAGTAAATGTAATAAATATTAATTACACGGTAAAAGGAAAATAGATTAGTTAAGGCTAAAAAATATTTTAAAAAATAATATAAACAATTTAAACTTAATGTATATATTTCATTTTCATTAAAATGATGATTATATTTATTCCTTATTTTTTTCTTTGTAAATGAAAAAGTAATTAGTTTGATAAAAATTATATTTTGATATAATAAAACACAAATTGTTTTGGGTAATATTAAAATCAAATTGAGGAATTTATTTTGAACGATTAATGGATTTTTTAAATAACGAATATTTTATTAAAATGTTACTAATAAATAATTTTCATTTAATATAAATTATAATATGATTTTTATGAAGTCAAATGTAGTTTTTATAAGGGTTCAAAAACTATTATTGTCAAAAAAATATAGTATTTCTCAATAAATATCAATTATTATTTTAAAAGTGAAAATAAACATATTTATAAAATTATATAGATAAAATGAATATTATTTTTTTGAATTAGAACTTTCAAATTATCTAAAAATCAATTTTTCATCATTTTATGACATAGTCAAATTTTCAGGTAACAATTATATACCATATAAATATACAATGTGTATTATGACAATATAATGACCCAAAAGTTATGTAATAAATACTATAAAATTTATTCATAACCAAATATACGTTTTTCATTTTAAATAATGTGATTTTAAATTTATTTTAATAATTTTATAAGTCTCTTATGAATCCTCTAAATCAATTAACATATTTTAAGGTTTTGAAATCATTTATTTAGAAGTATGACTCACTTCCACATAAGAATTTGTATTATTTTATTAATTTATGTCTTTTAACTTATAAAATAATAAAAATTACTTCCATTTTAGGGGAAACATGGGAAAACCCATGGGTGGTTTTTTGGTTTTGATTATTTTATTATATAGAGTCCAAAACAGCTATTTGAGAAATAATAAAGAAATCCCCACTCATTTCCCTTATAAGCCCACCAAATATCCCATTTATCTTCACTAAAAATCTTTTTATGACATAATTACTCTTCCCTCCAATATCTAGTGTCCTCCCAAGGTGCCCCCAATCTCTCATGAATCCCTTACCAATCATTTGAAGTCACACTCTCACGGTAAGGTATTTCTCTCTTCTCGTTTCCATTAAAGCACCTCTTTTATGTTATGTCACATTGTTTCTATTTTTTCATTGTTTTATATGTTCTTACATATACCCATTAATTTAAATTTAATTTATAAATAATTAGAATCCCCTTTCTTTGTCATTATTCCCTCCCATGAACCTTAATGTGCACTTGTTACTATGCCAAAATTTAGTAATGGTTATTTTCATTCTCCAATTTGTTAAATTTTATTTATTATATTATGCCTTCCATTTCCAATTACTAATTTTAGGATTTATATTTTAATGTAACTATTACTTACCATTTTATTTGAAAATGATGATATAACCCTTCCTCTATCATCAACCAGTTTTATGAAATTTTAAGTGGTGTCGTTATGCTGCTGAAATTTAACCGAACTTTTCCATGCCAAAATAGTAGTGTAGTGAATACCATAACCATTTATTATCAAGGCTGTTCACCTTTATACACTTGTTATTTTTTAAAAAAATTATTTATGTACTCCACACTCATTGATCATGGAATTAAAAAATAATTATGAACGAATCTATGTTGTATGATCTATGTGGCGCACTTAACCATAAGAATGAAATAAAAGTGATGGGTGTGCTTGAAATTATATAGTGTTCCAATGCATTGGGTAATTGTTAGTCTCATGACATATAATATTGGGATAGGATGTGAACCTGATTCACTAATGAAATTTTTCCATTATGATAAATTGGTAGTTATTTTTTATCTATGTTTATGATGTAGTTTTTTAAGTTGTTTCCACATTTTCCATGTTACCTTTATGATTATCATGTTATGTAATGACTCTTTGTTCATGTTTATGATTCTTACTCATTTTATTACCAACTTATATTCTTATTTTCTAAAATGTATTATTATATTCATGTTATTCCATGTTTATTGTTTTATTGGTATTTATAGATCACCCATTTCTTATGTATGTCCCCATGTTATCCTATGTTGTTTTAAAAACATGAAATTTTAAGATATTATTAAGGGAGTTTTCCCATAATTTTCTTATACCCCATGTTCAAGATGTTATTCAGTGTACCTATTTCCCAAAGATACTATAATTATCAATCTTCTGAGTCGTATAATGTTTAATTCTATATAAAAAATCATGAATTAAATTTTAATAAATAGTACGGTTGTTATATCACTACTCCCTATAAATTCCTATTGTTCCATTAATTCTTCAATAAAATATATATTTTTCGAAGGTTATTTATATTTTCATCTTCAAATTGAATTTTTTATTATTAAAATTATGTGTTTTCTACATTTTTTTCATGAGTGAAGTCGTTATGGTGGATCGATCATATATATATTATCAGATTATTTTTCTATTGTTTTTTATTTATTATCCCACTGTAATATTTGGAATTATATTGGTTTATTTTCTTACTAATGAATCATTCTTCATTTATGATAATAATATTTTGTTAGTTTATTTATGTTATGCATGAGATTTATACTATATGAAATAATTATAATAATGGAAATTCTATAGATAAAAAATTTGGGCCGTTACAATAATCATCGCAAATGATTTATTTTGATTCCATGTTACTAGTAAGTAGCCAAGGGGTCAAGTATTCCCTTTAGGTATAACATGGAATGATCTTCATTCATCGATCAATGGTTTCCCAGTGCGGGTTCAAATAAAAAATATAATCATAGATTAGGTTCTTAAGAGGGTTTAGGTTCTTGGAGTTCCCTTTGTTATTTAACGAGTCTAGTGTATTAGAGTATGACTTTACTAACACAGGTGGAATGTGTGGGAAGAGTTTATATAACTAATTTTCTATTAAACATAATGTAACATGGGAATTAGGGTTTTTAGTCTTGAATTTTGATTTATGTTATATTTTGGTTCTTGTTGACAATGTTAGGGATTATCAATGGATTTATATATTTTTAGGGATAGTAGTGTATGATAAACTGGTATTGCATGGTGAGATCTTATGAACTAGTAAACCATGTGGATATCGAGTGCATTGTTTGACATGACTTATAATGGTGGTTTCATGAATGGAACGTGGTCCACTAAACATTGTGGAAAAAGAACATACAACCACTAGTCCTTGTTTAGGAAGTTCTAGTATTGTGTACATTTATTAACTAAGATTTGATGGAATTAGGTAAAAAATCAAGGGTTTTTAAGAAAATAAAAAATATTTGGATTTTAGAAATGGAAAAGGGTATTTAAGGATAAGAAACTTATTTAAAAGTGAGACTTTGATTTTGGAAATATATTTTATAAAACTGATCAATAAATTATTTATTTTTATTAAGTGGGTGAATTATTTTTCCAAATTAACATGAGGCATTTTAAAATAGTTCGTAAGTATGATTTTGAAGATTTAAAACTGAAATTTCATATTTTTAAATGGTTTTGAAAAGAGATATTTAATTCATTGTGTATTACAACTCTTTAAATTGTTATAGTGATTATTTCTCTTGGATAGTGGTTTAAGTTAAAAATTAATTTCTATCTGGGTGTGACGTGAGAATTTTTTTTATTTATTGAGTTTAATATTATATTTTTATTTAGATAATTTCTCCTATAATGATCCTAAACAATCATGAGAGGTTTTCCACTTAGAGTTTCTATTTCTTTTCCTTGTATTCCACTCTAACCTAACTCTGAATTGAGTTGTAGATCATGTATATTCTCATTTTTTTTATCTTTCTAGGTAATCAAGGTTTTCTAGAGTCTATGGAGATTCTATAGGAGGTTTAAGGGATATTCTTGCCCCTATAGACTCTAGAATCACAAAGGTTTAGAGTGGCCTTGGTGTTGTTTGAGGAATTGGGTCTATATTAGTGGAGATTGGTTATTCCATCCACATTAAAAGAAGATATGATTTGGAAATTATGTAAGATGACTATTGTTAATTAGTTTCTTATTAAATAATTCAAGGAGAATAATATGATAGATATTATGGGTATTTGTTAAGTAAAATGGATAGTTAAATAGTACATTGACCACTTTAATGAGATGATTTCATTCTCTCTGAAGATAGTTTCAATTGATTCATTAAAATCTCATCTCTTTGTAAATGTTATTTTCCTTAATCTTAGTGATCATGTTCTATAATCCTTGCTAGTTTTGGTTTAGAAATTGGTGTAAGATTAATTTATAACCGAGATGGTTTCTATAGGGGGAATAATGGATGGAAGTCCCATTTCCATTGGTATTAATGAAGGTTCACCATCCCACTAGTAGATGAAATTGATGGGACCTATTTTAGAAGAGTCTCTTTATTATGTTTTTTTCTTCTAAAAGGAAGTGTTCACTCATGTTATTTTGTTATGTATATTTGAGGCATTCTAATACCTCTTGTTATAGGACTTTGAGAACCTCTGTCCTTGTCCTTGACTAGGATAGCTTTAGAAATTTTGCGGGCTGGGATAGTAGCTGAATAAGAGTAAGTCCTTGCTAACTCCCAAATCTTGGTAGTAGTTATTTCAAAACATTTAAGGTAAACATTATGATCTATTATTTATTCTATTCCTCTTTCTTACTCAAATTATTTTCATAGATCTGTTTTTTTTTTTCTTTTGGTGATTTTTTATAATGTACTTTTTGGAGAGTTGAATGTTTTTTGGAGTTATAGATAATGTATTAATAAGTTGGTCCATTAAAGTTATTTTGGGTGATATCTATTTTAATGTTTTATAATGATCCTCTTGGGTGACTTTTTTATATACATCCATGCTAGTAGAATACTTAAATAGTGGGGAGACCCATCTTGAGTCTCAAATGTCTAGTTTCTTCTTAGTATTATAATGTGTGACTTTAGATAATAGATTAATTTTGTTTTTAGTAGTTCATTTTTTTTAATTGGTTTATAGGTGATTGTTGAGAAAAGTATTATTTTCAACAATACATAATAATGTTATTTAAAGGGGGAGATTATTGAAAATAATACTCTATCTCTTTATGATAATTTTGATTCTCATAAATACCCTTAATTATTTTCTAATGATTTTATTTAATATTTTGCAGGAATTTATTAATTTATTTTACTCTTAAAATTATGGGAATTTATCATTAAAGTGTTCATATTTAGCACGTTCCGGAAACACTGTTCATGCGCTACTTATTCGGAATATGCTTTAGCATGTTCTAGAATCACTGTTCATACCCTGCATGGATAAATGTAGCGTAAGGATGAAAATCATGTATACTTTTTGAGATAAGAGAAAAATATGGTTAATCAACCATATGTTATCAGCAAAGTATGGAAGAAGAACCTTATGATATGAAGGAACCTTACGTTTGGGTTATCAGCAAAGTATGGAATGAGAACCGTACGTAAGTACTAAATATTACGTTTGTTTCTCAAAATATGGTTCATCAACCTTACTTTTGTAAACAAACATGCGTTCTTGGAAAAGTATATATCAAGTAAAAGTATGGATCTTTTACCGTACGTTTGAGAGTCGAAGAAAAAGTATGGATGATCAACCCTACGTTTATGATCAACCTTACGTTTGAAGAAAGTAACATGAACCCTACGTTTGTAGGCCACTTCATCAACCTTACGTTTGGCGTTGGAAAGTTTTAATGGCGATATTTTTTATGCAACGCTCAGCAAGTTGATTATTAGGCGGATTTCAAGCCGTATTTAAAGTAGATTTTAAAATACGACTTTGACTGATTCAAATCCATTTTATCAATGGATTAAAGATCGAATTAAAAAAAACGTTTTATGCCGAGTCTTCGGGGAAGTTACGACTACTCTATAAATTCAAATTTTTTAATATCGCGAATCAAAAGGAGACTTTTATGGATATAAATGTTCAAAGGATATGCTCAGCTTTATTATATATGTTTTCTCTGAAGCACCCAGCACGTGAGTGAGGTGATCAATCTATTTTTCAAAAAGGTGGAAAACAGAGACTGCAAAAATCACACCGATCTGCTGATTCAAAAGGAACGTCAAGGCTCTTTTTATTTAAGAAGAATGAACTCGATAGAAGATTAACTTGTTATACATCAAATATTTACTGTGGATCTACTACTACTGAATTTGTGAATTATATGTTTATATCTACTAAAATTGGATCGACTCAGAACTGCTTCGACTTGAAGATCAATATTTTTAGAGACGACGATCCATTTGATGTCAATTGCATTATGTTACAATTGTGAAGATCAACTGGAAAAGTTCTTTCTAAAATTATTTTTATCTTGAGTAACTAGCTTCTCGTACTAAGCTGAGTAGGAATGTGTTTAAACCTGAAGGCTTTGTTTTGCCTTGGATTTTAAAGGTGTCAACTTCCTATACTCAGTTATGAACCAGTCTGTTGAAATGAGGACCAGATAGTGAAAATCACCAAACTTCTGGAGTAGAGCGTTGGTGGAGTAGACTAGGAGCCTTCTGTTCCCCGAACCACTATAAATCTTGTGTTTCTACTATTTAAATTTCCACTGCATCATTTTATCTGATTTAAGTTAAAAGTCATAACACAATCACGCAAAGATTTTTGAAAAGACACAATTCACCCCCCCCCCTCTTGTGTATATTTGGTGTAATATGATGCAACAATTGGTATCATAGGTTGAGCTTTCTGAATAAGCTTTAACAACCTGAAAGTTATTATACACAGAGCAAGATGACTGATATAAGAGAGGGAATGTCTATGGTCAGAGCACCATACTTCAATGGAGAAAACTATGGATACTGGAAGTCTCGAATGATCATATATCTGAAAAATCTTGGATACAGAGTCTATTTTAAGATTCTAACTCCATATGAAATACCAGAAAAACCTGAGACATGGAGTGCATCTACTGAAGCAGAATATGATATGAATTCAAAGGCAATGAATGAAATTATATGTGGTCTAGGACCTGATGAGTTTAATAGAGTATCTCAATTCCCAGTAGCATTGAAATTTGGAAAACTATTGCCGTTTCTTACGAACGAACTAAAAATATCAAGGAAATGAGATATGCAACTGCTAAGCTTAAATTTGATACATTCAGAATGGTTGAAGGTGAGAGTATTACTCAAATGAATGTAAGATTGACAGAGATTTTCAATAACATAACTGCCTTGGGAGATCCCATTAAATAAGTTGATCATGCTTTAAAAGTGTTGAGAGTACTTCCTACAAAATGGAAAAGAATATTTGCATCAATCAGATAGTCAACACCTGTCAAAGATTTAAGCATGAGAGAACTGATTGGAACATTAATGATGTATGAAGCTGAGATGGAAGATGAAGCTAATGAAAATAAAGTTCTTATCAAAATAGAAGATACTTCCTTGAAGGTAACTTCACAACAAATGAATAGAAAGATGAAGAACAGATAATTCAAAGCTAAATCAGAGATCTCTGACTCATCAAACTCAGATGAAGAACTGGATCAGCTAGCCAGAAAATTTAGAAAATTCTACAGTAAGAAAAGAGGATTCAAAAAATCCATCAAAATAGATGATAAGGATGTAAGATGCTATGAATGGAAGAAGATAGGGCATATCAGACCAGATTTCCCACAATTGAAAGATGCAAAGAAGAAGAAATTCTTCAAAAGAAATGACTATGAGTAAAAAGACAAGAAAGCAATGAAAGACACTTGGATTGTATCTGAAGACTCCAGTAGCTCTCCTAAATCAATATCAGAGAAAGAAGAAGTCAATCTAAAAGCAAACATGTGTTTCATAGAAGAAACTGATGAGATACACTCATATTACTCCTCTGACTCAAATAATGAATCAAATTCTGAATCAAGCTACACAAATGAAAAACATGCAGCCTACTGCAATATGTTTGAAGAAAGATATGAATCACTATTTAAGAAACATAAGTTGCTAAAGAATATACATAAAGTTGTTTTAGATGAAAGAGATATAATTCTGAAACAACATAAGGAATTAACTAATAAATACAATTCTATTAACACTAACTATGTTAATTTTGAATCACAAATAAAAACACTGAAGGATGAAGTAGAATCTTAAAAACAGGCTACATTGGTTTTTACAAAAGGAGAGAATTCATTAAATGAAATTCATGGAAAAACTGTCATTAAAAAGGATATATTTGGAATTGGAAGTAAATTAGAAAAACATACACTATATAAAAATTATTTTGTTCCTAGCTCTAAAAGGGTTAATTGTAACTTTTGTGGGACAAAGGGACATATAGCTAAAAACTATTTCTTCAGACAACCTCAAATTTGTGGTATTAATAAATCATATGTTTCAAAAGACTTATATGATTCAGATGATTTTAAAAGAACAAAGAAAATCTGGATACTCGGATCATTGCGATCTAACACCCCTGGACCCAACAGAACATGGGTACCAACGAAATTTGTTTGAATGTCTTTGCATGTAGCAGGCCACCAGAGTAGAAAAGATATATGGTACATGTACAGTGGCTACTCAATACATATGAGTGGAAACACATTGAATTTTTTTTCACTCACTCAAAAGGAAGGAGGACTTGTCACATTTTGTGACAATGCCAAAGGAAAAAATCATTTTCATTGGAACTGTTGGAGATCCAAAAACAATCTCAATCAACAAATTACTTTATGTAAAAGGATTAAAACAGAACCTGATAAGTATCTCTTAACTTTGTAATGACGGATATACTATTTATTTTTCTAACAATTGTTGTTCTGTTTTCAAAAATAAATCGCTTAAATTTAGAGCACCAAGAACTGATAATGTGTATACCTTAGATTTAAATTCCTTGTGTAAACAACAAATAAATTGATTAACTGCTAAAATGAATGAATCTTGGATCTGGAAAAGGAGAATTGAACATTGTAATATATATGTTTTAAATAAGTTGTCTAAGAAACATCTAGTTTCTGATTTTCCTAGTCTCAAATTTGAAAGTGACAGATTATGTGATGCATGCCAACTTGGCAAGCAACAAAAATCATCATTCAAAACTGTTAATAAAGTTGCTAAAACTAAACCTCTAGAACTTATCCATATGGATTTGTTTGGATCCTCAAGAGTAGCAAGATTAGCTGGTAAATTATATTTTTATGTATTAGTTGATGATTATTCTATATTTACTTCGATTTTATTTTTGAAATTTAAAAATGAAGCGTTTACTATATTTGAAAGTTTCTGCTAATCTGTTCAAACTGAAAAAGGTTTTAATATAATCTCATTGAGAAGTGATCATGGTGGAGAATTTCAGAATCAGAAATTTAATTTCTTTTTCTCAAACATGGGTATTAAACATACCTTCACTACACCAAGAACACCTCAACAGAATAGAATTGTTGAAAGAAGAAATAGAACTATTCAAGAAATGGCTAGGAATATGCTAAATGAATATAGCCTTCCTACCTACTTTTGGGCAGAAGCTGTAAGCACAGCCTGCTATGTAATGAATAGAGTTTTAATTAGACCTCTTTTGAAAAAGACACCCTATGGACATTGGAATAACAAAAAACCTAAAGTTAACTACATTAATGTTTTTAGATGAAAGGTTTATATATTAAACACCAAGGATAATCTTGGTAAGTTCGATCCAAAATCTGATGAAGGAATTTTCTTAGGGTATTCAATTACTTCCAAAGCTTATAGAATCTATAATAAGAAGTTAAGGATTGTTGAAGAATCAGTTCATATGAAATTTGATGAATCTGATCCCTTTGAGATAAGGACAGATCAAATGGATGAACCTGACTCTAATGATAACATGAGACTTGAGAACTTGAAGAATTATTTTGAAAATGATATAAAAGAAATTCAGTCTAGTTCAGAGGAACATGATACTGAAGAACCTTTAAATGTTTTTTCTAGACAGTCTATAACTCTAAGGAATCACCCTTTAGAAACAGTGATAGGTGACTTAGAAACTGGTATTCAAACTAGAAGAAACTTAGGAAATCTAGTGGAATTATCTTCCTTCCTATCCCAACAAGAACCCAAGACTATAGAAGAAGCTTTAAATGATGAAAGCTGGGTAATAGCAATGCAAGATGAATTAAACTAGTTTAAAAGAAATGAAGTTTGTGAATTAGTGGAAAGACCTAAGAATTATCTAGTAATAGGAACCAAATGGGACTTTAGAAATAAACAGGATGAACAAGGAACAATAAATAGAAATAAATCAAGATTAGTAGCTAAAGGATATAATCAGGAAGAAGGTATATATTATGATGAGACCTTTGCACCTGTAGCTAGACTAGAATCCATTATAATCCTTTTAGTCGATGCATCTTATATGAATTTTAAATTATTTAGGATGGATGTTAAATCTGCCTTTTTAAATGGTTATTTAATGGAGGAAGTTTATATTGAGCAACCTCCTTGTTTTGAAAACTCTAAAAAATATGATTCTATTTTTAAACTTACTAAAGCTCTTTATGGCCTTAAACAAGCACCTAGAGCTTGGTATGAAAGATTAAGTTCTTTTCTTTTGAAAACTGACATTACTGTTGGATTGGCAGATCCAACACTCTTTAAGAAAATTGTGAAAAATAATGTTTTATTGGTTCAAATTTATGTTGATGATGTAATTTTTGGATCAACTAATAAAACCCTTTTTCATGAGTTTTCAAATTTAATGCAAAAAGAATTTGAAATGAGTATGATGGGAGAACTAAATTTCTTTTTAGGACTTCAAATTTATCAAAAAGATTTTGGAAATATTTTGAATCAAAGCAAATACATTACTAATTTTTTGATGAAATTTGGACTTGAAAATAGTAAGACATATACAACTCCTATGTGTACAAATATAAAACTTGATTTGGATGAAACTAGAAAATTAGTTGACAACAAGTTATATAGAGGTATGATTAGTAGTTTATTATATCTTACTGCTAGCAGGCCATATATAATGTATTTAGTATGTCTTTGTGCAAGATTTCAATCAAATCCTATAGAATCTCATCTAACTATTGTTAAACGAAATTTTAGATATTTAAAAGGAACTATTTTTCAATATCTTCTTTATCCTAAAATTGTTGATTTCAATTTGATTTCATATTCAGATGCTGACTTTGGAAGTTGTATATTAGATAGAAAAAGCACATCAGGAACATGTCACGTTTTAGGAAAATATTTAGTGTCATCGTCTAGTATGAAACAAAATTCAGTTGCCCTGTCAACAGCCAAGGCGGAATATGTTTCTACTGGAAGTTTTTGTGCACAAGTGTTGTGGATGAAAAACACTCTTACATACTTTAGATTGAATTTTAATAATACAGCTATTTTATGTGATAATACAAGTGCAATTAATATTTCAAAAAATCATATTAGTCATTCTAGAACTAAGCACATTGATATAAGGAATCACTTTTTAAGAGATCATGTTATTAAAAAGGATATATTTTTAGAATTTATAAATACTAAAATTCAATTAGCTGATATTTTTACTATACCACTTCCCACTGCAAGGTTTGATTTTATTAATGGGGACCTAGGTTTATTTTATTTTAAATAAAATTTTATTTTACAGTGCTAGTTCTTTATTTGAATTCTACTTAAAATAATTTTGCTTTTTTTTCAAACAGAATAAGTTTATTTTCCCCACATAATCTATTTTATTTATTTTTAAATATATGTAATGATTATTAAAAACACAGGAATCAAGGTTGTGAGAAACCCTTTTGACTTCTAAATCGTTTCATTTCTATCCAAACCTTTTTGAATCCGCAAACTACACCTCTGCTCGTGAACCGTAATCTTCGAACCTCTGAAACACTAACCTTAAAACCTTCAGATATTCTCGCAGAGATGGTAAGGACTAAAAGATCCATTAAAGCCGATATAAGCAATTCCAAGAGACAACACTCCGAAGGAAGAAAAATCTTATAGGGCAAGGTAATCGATCTCGACTGGTTATTTCATACAAATCTATTGTTGAAACAAGCATTGTCATTTCATAACCTTGAACAGATGTTCAACAGTGAAAATACGTAATTTTTGTATGAGTTAGAACATAGATACTTCTTCAAATCTGTACAGTTTAGTCTGAGAGATACTAATGACAGTATAATGGCTAAGATAGAGGATAGATATTTCTCAATCTCATCAGTAGAAATTGGTCAGATTCTCAACTACCCTCATGAGGGAGTTTTTCATTTCGATTTGAAAAATATTTGAGATTTTGTGCATAAATCTAAGGACATAATGTCATTTCTTTCTGGTACTAAGACTATAAAGAAAATGTTTATCAAGGATTTGGATCCTGATTAGAAGCTTTTGGTCAAATTTGTGCAAACAGGAATTCCACCGAGGATGTCTGAGATGGAAAAAATATTATATCCTAATATGTATATAATGTATCTTGTGTAAAGTGATATAAAATAGAACTTCCCAAGGTACATGGTAAGGTACCTCAATTATTGTTGTTATAGTGTTGCCCGGATGAACTTTTATCCTTTTGGTCGATTCATTTTCAAGTTGTTGCTTAAGAAGGACATGGTGAGATTAGTGGATGCCCGCATACACTGTCATCACAGTAATGTGTTTAATGCTAGAACTTTAAGGAAGATTGGATATTTCTAGAGCACCATCAAAGGAAAACTTTTTCTAGTAGGAGATGAGGATGACTCAGATAGTGCTCATGCTCAACCTGCTAAGTTCATGGAGGGACAAGATGAATCAAGAGTCAGCAATGTAGCAAGAAGGATCCAATTTGAAGAAGAAGATGCTGAGGAAGAAAGAAGTCAGGAAGGACTTCAATCTCGAAGAACTAGACCTGTTAATGAGGAAATTACTTCCCCTGCATTGGCAAAAACAGAAGATTTATTTTCTTATATTTTTGTAAGAGAATATGCTATTGATAAGACCATGGAAGATGTTAGTGAAAGGAAAGCACTAGTAGAGGGATCAAGAGTTCAAGAAGAAGCTCAAAGGGAGACTCTAGAATAGATTGTAGCTGATGTTTAAGTTAAACTTCAACATGAACAAGATAAGGAGGCACAGCCTGGTGAGGAAGTTTCTAGACCTCAAGAAACTTCTGAAAATATTTTTCTTAAAATTCTAGTGGAAGAAAAAGATGTTGATGTTTGTGATGAACATCTCCCTGATTCTCCAATAGAGGTACTTCAAGAGGATTTCTCTATGGAAGAGTCTAGAAAGAACTCTGAGGAAAAATCTGTAGACCAACCTACTCAGGACAAGGAGAAAAAAAATCTGATGTTGAATCATTACCTTTGGTACTGTTGCATCATCCAGAGCCTGAGAATGAGAATCAAGCATAGGGTGCCTCTGATTCAAGGAAGAAAGAAGTTGAAGAACTGTACAAAAAGGTGTCTTAGTTGGAATCTTAGAATATCACTCTGAGAAATTCTTTAGACTTAGAACAATTGAGATTTCAAAAGCTGAAGGAGAGTACAGTCTCAAGGCAAGAAGTTGAAATGTTCAAAGAGGATATGCTAAATGCTGTTGCAAAATTGAAATCTGAAATGGTTATGAAGACAGATTTATTAGATCTAAAATTGTTTATGGAGAACCAATTTGCATTAGTTGCAAATAGTGCAGTTAGTGGATCAGGTACTTCACCTGATTTAATAAGAAGATTTCTAGATATCACAGCCACGATGAGCAACATGAATGACAGGTTACAAGATATTCAATGTAACAGTGCTCCATTATCAGTGTTGCTAGACAATCAGAAATTTTTAGTGGATTAGTTGACATCTAGTGAGCCACCAATCAGAACACTATTAAATCAGATGTCAGAGAAGCTGTCAGTGTTTATAGAAAAAGAAGAAAGGAGGCATGAGTTTTTCAAGGAAATTTAATCGAGGATATTCATATGACTCAGAAGAATAGAGAGCTCATTATCAAACTTGGAGATGGGATTATTAAGAGACTCAGGGAACAGTTTCCAGAAATCAAGTCTGCAATCCAGAGGAGATAGAACCGATTGACTATCTTCCCAAACCTTGATTCCTATATTTATCATACTTGTATATATTTTTGATTTTTAATGAAAATATGTTTCTTTCTTTGTATTTGTTTTACTTTCTTTATTTTGATATGCCAGTACTCCATATTTAATTATTGATAAATAGTTAATAATAGCATTTACCTACAGTTCAGTGCAATATTAAATTTGTTAAAATCCATGATTTATCATTCTTTTTTATATCACAAAATGGGGGAGAGATTTTGGATAAACATGACATTTTATATTAAAAACGTTATTTAAATGTATATTTAATGTTTTGGATTTATAAATTTTTATACTTATACAGAAAACTATTTTAATTTATTAACAGTTGTTTATTATAAAGGGAAATTTTCTTTTACTTTTTATTCAGAGGGAAAAATTTTGATAAAACTAGAAACTTTTATTTCTAAAGAAAAATTATTTAATTTTCATGAAGGGGGAGAAATTTTTATTTATTAAAATGATGTTGTTAAAATTAAATATTGTTTTATCCTCTCAAAATTCTAAAACTTTATATAACTAATTTTGAAAGTTAATTTCATTTAATTATTCTTATTATTTTATGGGTTTTGTGATCATAAAAAAGGGGGATATTGTTGAGCAAAGTATTATTTTAAACAATACATAATAATGTTATTTAAAGGGGGAGATTATTGAAAATAATACTCTATCTTTTTATGATAATTTTGATGCTCACAAATACCCTTAATTATTTTCTAATGATTTTATTTAGTATTTTTCAGGAATTTATTAATTTATTTTACTCTCGAAATTACGGGAATTTATCATTAAAGTATTCTTATTTAGCATGTTCTGGAAACACTATTCATATGCTACTTATTCGGAATCTGCTTTAGCGTGTTCTGGAATCACTGTTCATACCCTACGGGGATAATCATAGCGTAAGAATGAAAAGCGTGTATAATTTTTGAGATAAGAGAAAAGTATGGTTAATCAACCATACGTTATCAGCAATGTATGGAAGAAGAACCTTGAGTTAGGAAGGAACCTTACATTTGGATTATCAGCAAAGTATGGAAGGATAACCGTACATAAGTACTAAATATTACGTTTGTTTCTAAAAAGTATGGTTCATCAACCTTACTTTTGTAAACAACCATATGTTCTTGGAAATGTATAGATCAAATAAAAGTATGGATCTTTTACCGTATGTTTGAGAGTTGAAGAAAAAGTATGGATGAACAACCCTACATTTATGATCAACCTTACATTTTAAAAAAAGTAACATGAATCCGATGTTTGGAGGCCACGTCATCAACCTTACATTTGGCGTCAAAAAGTTTGAAAGACGATATTTTTTATGCAATCGTCAGCAGGTCGATTGTTAGGCAGATTTCAAGCCGGATTTAAAGACGATTTTAAAATAAGACTTTGATTGATTCAAATCCGTTTTATCAATGGATTAAAGATCAGATTAAAAGGTGCTTTTTATGCCGAGTCTTCAGGGAAGTTATGACTACTCTGTAAATTCAAATTTTTGAATATTGAGAATAAAAAGGAAACTTTGATAGATCTAAATGTGCAAAGGATATGATCAGATTTATTATATATGTTTTCTCTGAAACACCAGGCACGTGAGTGTGGTGATCAATCTATTATTCAAAAAGGTGGAAAACAGAGACTACAAAAATCACACTGATCAGCTGATTCAAAATGGAGCGTCAAAGGTCTGTTTATTTAAGAATAAGGAACTCAATAGAAGATTCACTTGTTCTACATCAAATATCTACTATGGATCTACTACTTCTGAAGTTGTGAATTATATCTCTATATCTACTGCAACCGGATCGACTCAGAACTGCTTCGACTTGAAAATAAATATTTTTAGAGACGACGAACCATCTGTTGTCAATTGCATTCTATTGCAATTGTGAAGATCAAATGGAAATGTTATTTCTAAAATTCTTTTTATCTTGAGTAACCAGCCTCTCGTACTAAGCTGAGTAGGTTCGTGTTTGAACCAGAAGGCTTTGTTTTGCCTTGGATTGTAAAGGTGTCAACTGCCTATACTCAGTTGTGAACCAGTCTGTTGAAACGAGGACCAGATAGTGAAAATCACTATACTCATGGAGTAGAGCGTTGGTGGAGTGGACTAGGGGACTTCTGTTCCCCGAACCACTATATATCTTGTGTTTCTGCTATTTAAATTTCCATTGCATCATTTTATCTAATTAAAGTTAAAAGGCAGAACACAATCACGCAAAGATTTTTGAAAAGACACAATTCACCCCCCTCTTGTGTATATTTGGTGTAATCTGATCCAACAGTGATCATTTAGAGATTCATTCATTCTAAGTTGAATGTCCTTATAAGATTCTATCCATTTGGAATTCAGTGATTTTATAGGTGGAAAAGTGTTATGGTGGGGATAATTTTCACACGCTAAATTTTATCTATTTATTTATTTAAAAATTTGTTTATTTAAAAATTTATTTATTTATTTATTTATTTAAGATTTTATGAATTTATTATTTTCTCCATGAGTTTTTAGATGATTTTATATGAAAATTTAAAAAAAATATTGTTGTGTGGGGAACACTGTTAGCTCTCACAGTTAGTACTATCCTTGTGTAAATATTGTGATTGGGTCAAAAATCATACCAGAACCATTTTAAGTGGTTGGAACATGATTTGTTTAACTATACACCTAAACCATGCAAGTCTCTAGGTTAATCTGGGGAGGTTTACCTATTTGGTGCACGTTTTGGTAAACTGTGTGGAAAAACCCTATGACTTTTCCTAGTGGATTAATATTAGGGATTTTTTAATTTTTTCCCTTATGAAATAAAAACCCAAATGGGTTCTTCCTCATTTTATCCGTATTCCAAGTTCATCCCTCTCCCTCAAATATTCACCCTGCAATTTAGATTCCATGGGGTTTCATCATGATATATGTTCAGTCATCAATGTGAGTTCTATTTTCCCTTTTCTTCTTGTTTTATATTATTTTTGTCATCATTATTAGTAATTTCACTGATTTTATAAAACCTTTGGAGGTATTTCAACCTAATTTATTTTTTATTTTGATTTGAGGGTGTGTGGTTTATTTTTTAGGCCTTATTACTAACCTGTTTTAGGGTTCCATCACATCTATACACATCCAAGGTAGGTGCCACCATCCCTTTCTTTTCCAAAGAATTCCCTAATACTATTTATACT
Organism: Viscum album; assembly: GCA_963277665.1. Taxonomy (NCBI): domain Eukaryota; kingdom Viridiplantae; phylum Streptophyta; class Magnoliopsida; order Santalales; family Viscaceae; genus Viscum; species Viscum album. The sequence continues at coordinate 708,193,912 of OY728150.1, forward strand.
TTTAAAATTATTTTTAATTAAAATTTATCATGTTACAAAATTCATGAATTTATTTTGAATTATACAAGAGCTAAATGTTTAATTTAAAATAGGGTTTTATGATATTTCAAATTGTGTATACCTTAGAGTCAAAAAAATATGTATGTAATGTGTTTAATAAAATGTATAAGATGGTTTTAAAAGGAATTAGGGTGTCTTAGAGTTTATTATCCTTTCATATAATTATGTGAGTTGGTTTTGGGGGTTTAATATTGATTTTTTTAGGTTTTTTCAATTTTTTAGGTTTTCATGGTATTACTTAGAAAATATTTTCTCTTGAAGTGTGATTGAAATGTGTCCCTTCACATGATAATTTTACATTCATTATGGTGGTATATATATATATTAAAGTCATATTTATAGATATATATATGTACATGCATGTGTACATATATATGTGTCATGTATATATATGGAAATTTCATAAAAATTTGTTGATAAAACATTATTTTTCAAGATGTGCCTTTATTTTCAAAAATGATTTCTAAAAGTTGTTTCAAATATGTTTTTCTTAAATTATGGTTTAAAGAACTGTTTGGTAATTTGATAAATGGGGTTGAAACTTCCCTTGGACTATGAAATGGTATTTAAATAAATAAATATTTTCTTAGAAATTTTATACTTTTTTAAATGTTATGGCCTTGTTGGTACCATGAAATGGATTTCAAGGAAATAAATGACCCTTTATGGAATCCCATTTCTTTTAGTTATGTTGAGATACAGTTTTGATTTTCAAATGGGTATATTTCATGGAAGGGTTTAATGAGCTGGTTTGAGCATTCATGTATGTCTTATATTGATCCATGGTTGATATGTTTTATATAAAGAATACATAATATCCCATTATTATTGTCATCAGTGGATCCTAGGAATCTTACCGATGGTTATAAGAAATTTATATGTAATCATGATATGACATACTAGATCTCCTATGGTATTGAAATGCTTTAAGGTACTCCCACCTATGAGGCTAGTGGAGAGAATATGATTGTTTATAGAATTAGGAATGTATCGATAGGCATGTTGATGATTCCAAACTTAGTATGTATAGGGTTTACTCATGAGATTTATATTAATTTCCCATTATTACGCATTATTTATTTATATTATTTTACTATTACTTTAGTTCCATGTCTTATTTTACTTGTTTTATTATATTTTGACATACCCAACTACTTATATCATATATCTGGTTATTCTTGTTTATGTATTTTCCTAGTTGGTATTTCTTATATCTATTTTTTGAGTCCATTTTGGGTACGGTTTCAATTGTGGTTTTCATAAAATAGATATTTTCAAAGAATTTATTAAATTGTTTCAAAATAGATTTTGAGAAAGAAATTTTATTTCATAGAAAATAATAAATATTTTATTTTCAATAGTGTATTTTCTAACTAGTATGGGTGGGTTATTTTGGGAAAGTGATTTTATGGATTATGTGGTTCTTACCTACTGAGTTTTTTTATTCTCACATACTATATGTGTCACTTAATATTAAAGGACCTGAGTTATTTTTCCTGTTCAAGTTTTAAATATTGATTTCTCATGGAGCGAGTTGGTACTGAGGATTCGTGGGGACCTTGAATGTCATAAAGATGTTGTGTTAGGTATTTTTTGGGTTTCATCATCTACTCAATAGTAGTATTAACAATAAAGGCCTCTTATATTTTTCAATTGCACGCCTTTCTACAATTCTTGTTCATCTATTTTTATTTTAATATGGATATGTTTCTTTATTATGTCAAGATATTTTTCATTCTGGTTATGCACTATTTTTACTTATTTATATCCCATATCTCATTATTTATTTTTGTGTGGATATCTAAAGTATGTATGGGTCATGATAGAATTTATAAAGGTTTCCATTGTTTAGTTTATATGATTTATCAATGAAAACCCATCCCCAAATTTTTTTATTCTATGATACTTATTGGTGGTTGGGGAAGATCAAGGATTACAATTGAGTATGTCTCGAGCTGATATGGGTGCTCAATTCAGGGGAGGACTATAGCTTATTCATTACAAAACCAAATGTTTTATGGCTCAGATGCTTTCTTTAATCTATAAATGGATCTTAACAACTTTCATACTTTTTTTATCATTCTTTGGTGTCCCAAACCCCTTGGAATATATCAAATTGACATCTTCCTGATTGTTCCCTTTAAAGAAACATGTTTTGACATCTATATTTCAAATCTCATATTCATGGAAATATTATATATCTAATAGAATTTTGGATGATATAGACATTGAAGCTGGAGAAAAGGATTCATCATTATTTTTTAATTGACATTATTTAATCCCTTGAGTCACTTACCATTATTTATAGGTACACACCTTACCTTTATTTTATTGTTTTCTATTAGATAACCATCTTTATCCAACAGGCTTTACATGAATTTGAATACCGACTAAAATCCATACTTGGTTTAGATACATGGAATTCATTTCAAAATTCATATCATCTTCTTGACATTTTTTAGATTTAGAGTTCTCTACTACCTCCTTGAAGGAAAGCGGAATATTTTGAAAAACAATAATGATTCACCATCCTCAAGGACTAGAAAACCCTTTTATGGTTCTATATCCACTATGGTTCACCTATACATTATTGTGTCTCAGGAAAAACTCTTTTTTATTCATGTACAGGAACATGTGGAATCTGTTCCTTCACTAACTCTTGTGGATCTTAATAATTAACATCATTGAATTCAATATTTCTATAAGTATCTCTTTTAGAGGTGTCCTCCCTCTCAAGAACTATTTTTTTCCTTGCCAAAATGGATTTATTTTCTGCGGAGTTGTATAGGTAATATCCCATTTATTATTTTGGGATATCCTATATAGATACACTTTATACCCTGTGGTGTTAGTTGTTTCTGGAGATGGACTAAAAAAATCCATGAAATCCCAAACACAAGTATGCAACAACTCTAATTTCTTTTTATACATTAACTCATAATTTTTTCTTTCTTCAACCTAAGGTGAAACTCGTTTTAGATTTTGTTTCACAAATTATAATGTATTCCCATGAAAGGATAATAGAATATCTGTATGAATAATCTCTTACCTTACCATGTTAATCAAGGTATGGGTCCTCCTTTCACTAATACCATTCCACTATGGTGTATAATAAGAAGTGAGTTTAGATGGAATCCCAAAATCTATAAAATAATTGATGTAATCTTGGTTAAGATACCCACCAACCGGACCATATCGATTCATTTTTATCTTCACACCAAATTTATTATCAACTTTATTAATAAAATTCGTTAATTTATCAAATGATTCAGACATAAAACTCATTAAATAAGAACTTCCATGTATACTCAAGCCATCAGTAAAAGTAATTATGTTAGAATACCCACCTCTAGATACTTATAGAAATTTTCTGCATATATATGTGTGTTCCAATTCTAGAAATTCTATGCATATTTTATTTCACACCCCGACCATGGGCACCTTTTATTTTATTCTTTTCTTGGTCCCGCGTCTTTTGGAAAGAGTTGGGTTTGGGTCCAGGTTTGAAATTTTTGAACCTTTCATGTTTTTCAGTGGGTCTCGGGGCGGGTACGCGGTCACCGTACAATTAGCGGTGCCCATGCGTTCGGCCCTGGTGAATGTGTGGTTTCCTGATACAAAAAATAACAAAATTTTATAAATTTTTAAACTGCCATGATAATTTTATTTTTGCAGAAAATTATAATATTATTATATTTAAATTGATATTCATAGTATTCTTATTAAATATATATTAGTATTATTTTAATTAAATTTTCATTAATATTATTATTACTACTATTATTATTATTATTATTCTGGTATTATTATTATTATTTTTATAAAAAGAAAAAAATGTCAAAACCCTAATCTACCCATTTCCCACCCCCCCCCCCCCATTCCTGTTGTGCGCTGCACTCGGCTTCCCATGGGTCTCCCCTCCGCCAGCCTCACCCCTCCGCATTCACCTGGGACCCCGCCTCCTTATCCAGCTCCCGCCTATGCCCATGTTCGCTCACTCTCCCCTGCAGGTCCCTTCCGACCACTCCTCGCCTCTGGATCCCACTTGTGCCCTGACCTCACACACCCGGAAGGTCTCGTCGCCCTCACCTCGCACCCCAAGGCCAGTCTACCCCGCCCAGCTGCTCCAACCGATTGCAACGATCCAGCCCCCATGGCTCCTCCCGTCATGCAGCCACCCCACTCACTGGCCCCCTCCTCCCATTGTTTCACTTCTCGCCCATCTCGCCAACCCTGGCCTCGCCTTAGACCCTGGCACCTCTACTTTGTCTGGCGGCCAACAGTGACAAACCTGAAACCCCTCCCTCCAGCAACCTTCTTCAGAAAATCCTCCCCCTTCTCCAGCGGCCAGCATCAACGAACCAGAACCCCATTGCACAGCACCTCCGTGTTGCTCCTACATGGCCGTCAAAACCCTCATTGGGTTCTCAAAGGGTGTCTCGGGTCATGTCAAACCCCATCCCATCCACCACATCCGAAGTTGAAGCGATTCAGATCGCTTTGGATCATCTGCCGCTATTCATGGGGCGCATTTGGTCTTGTCGCATGTTTTGGTTCTGCACCACCATTCAAGGTGAGAGTTTCATTATCGGGCGTGCATTTAATTTAGTGTCATCATTTTTTTTGTGAAGTCATTCTATTTTATTTTTTGTGCAGATAATTATTTTGGTATGAAATATCTCTTTTCTGCGTGTTTTCAAAGTTTCCACCACCATCTGAGTTGATGTTCTTCATCCTTCATTTTGTTGAGCACTTTATTTTTTTGGGTTGTGTTTATGAGTGTGAGTCCCTGACATTTTTTGGATGTTCGAGGGTCTTCGCCGCACTAATTTTGGGTGTCATAAATTGTTTCATGTAGTCGAGATCATTTCCAAGTGTGCACACGCATTTTCCCAGGTATGGATATATATATCATCAGAGTGTGTGTTTCCTCATGTCGCAGGGGACACGTGCATCTGTTTAAAGATGTGTGTGTGTGTGTCTATATATATGGAAGTGCATTCATGTGTGAGTGCGGGATGTTTCTTGAGTTAGAAAGTTTTTTCTTAACTTCTTTGAGGTATGTGTTTCCATCCTTTCTCTCTTTCTGAATTTTTTCATAGGCACTTGCATGATTTAATTTAATTTATAAATGTTATTCACACCTTTATTAACATGATAGTTTATTCATTGTTGTGTATTTATGTATTTCCGACTTGGATATAACTAAATACCTTTATCTTGAAATGGTATTATCAGATGTCTTGGGTGGTGCTTTCTTATAGAAACATTTTATGGAACTTAGTGTTTTTTTGGAAATGATTTCACATCTCTTGGAATTAGTATTTTTCTTAAAACCACGGTTTTATAAGTGGTTCATGTTTTCTAAATGTTGTGGGTCTCTTTGTGAGGCTCTTTAAATTGGTTTGAAAAGAAATCCATGTATATTTGATCAATTCTCTTTTGGTGTATATATTTTTTTGAGTGTGTGGTTTAAGTAATCATCTTGTTTGTTTCTAAAAAATTGAACATAGTATCACTAAAAAAGTTTATGTAAATTCTTTGAAACTTGGAACCTAAGGGCCAGTTTGGATTTTTAAATACAAAAGTGGTGTTTAGAGTTGTTTTAGAAGAGCATGTGCAATGTTTTCATAAAGGCATTTGATTATGTAAAACTAGAGGCTTGATTTACAACTCCAAGTGTTTAATAAAGTGGATTTGATAACCAAATGATGTGACATCTCGGTTGGCACTTTGTATGTTTGACATGTATACATATATATAAGTATATGGGGAACTTTTATCTAGGGTAACCCTTTATGGGTGAACGCATATGAATCATCTGTGTTTGGGGTAGGCAAGTGTGCTGAGATGAGCCACGTGTGCAACGGCCTTCCTACTTACACAGTATTATTATAACCACCATGGGTTCTTGGGTAACTTTTAAATGATTGAGTGGAAGTCGATGATCAACCCCGATTAGACGAGTTGGTACCCCTAGATTGGTTGTTAGGCTAGATGGGCTTTTCCACTGGATTGGTCAGTTATAGGGCAGCCAGTTGGTTATAGACTTATGGGCTTCACCATACGTCGGAAGGTGGTTCTGAACCAAGTACGTCTAGGGGTCTTCTAGGGATGTTTAGGATCACCCAAGGTTACTGGATTATTTACACTTCTTGTTTACTTTCTATTGCACTAGTTTATTTTCATTTTTCACTTTTTACTTGTTTTAATCTATCCCAAAATTGGTATTTTATGTTTTGGATCTCATTTATAAAATGAAAAATGATTTTGGAAATGGTGGGTTGCAAGTGTTGGGTTTTTTTTAAAATTGGTACAACATGTTTCTTATTTTAAAATGTGAAAACCCTACTTTTTTATCTGTATTTACAACTTGTGTTAGTGGACTATTTTGGAAAAGAGAACTGTTGGATTCAGTGGTTTATTCTTAGTATCCCTACTGAGAATCTCGATGCTCACACCAATTATATCTTTCCAGTTGCAGGTTCAGTTTCTCATGCATGTTCCTGGTTCAACTTCTCAATGTCGAAGCAGGCTTGGTTCTAAGTTGGGTGGTGACCCAGGAGGTCACAAGGAGGTATGTGCAGTTTATTTTTGTTCCAAAACTATTTTCATTTAGTTATTATTAGTTTTTTTATCTATTTATCTTTTTTTCATGGGCCGAATCATTCTCAACAGTTAAGTGTTCATGCATGGCACTAGTTTTCAGCCTGTGGGGATCGGGAATTCCCATCGGTCCATGCCGCGGGCCGGATCGGGTGACCGGTTCAGGGTCGACCTGGGTCGGTTCAGGAAAAAATCGTATCAGAGGAGGCCCTTGTTATTTTGAGTGTTTTCTAAATGTAGATTAAGACTGTCGAGGCTCATGATATAGGTAACGGGTTGGTACCTGATCACCACCGCTCCCAACGAGACCTGAGTTACAAGGGGAGACCTGGATATGAGTTTTTTTAGTTTTTTTGGATTGAGGGATAACAATGGATGTGAATCAAGTTATTTTTTGGCCTCACATAGGGTAGTTACCCATGCGGAGCCTAAGCGAATGGTTTAAGTCCCTCTTAGTGTTACGCCTTACTTGGGGTGTGTCTCACCACCATGTCATTGGGTTAGAAATAGACACAAGTTCCTTATTCTGATGGTTTATGGTTGGTTGTGATTCTTTTTGAACTCGGTTGATGGGAACGTGTGTTAAAAAAATTAAAGTGATTTTGAAATGAAAAAAGGGGGTTTCTTCCAAATTGTTTTTGAAATTAGTAAAGTGTGTTTTTAAAGAGAAAGTGTATTGGTTTGGAAAAACTTGGTATTTTTTTGGATTAGGTAAAGAAAATAAGTGTTTGAACCTTCGCACTCCTTTAGGAGGGTCACATGTGCGTGGGTACGTACGGAGACTGCGTGGGGACACTTGTTCGCAGATGATGTGAGTGAGATTGAATGAATGTACATGTGACAGTTCCTAAGGTTCCATATGTGAGTTTTAACATTTTAAAGAAATAATGGTTTTGTAAAAGTGATTCTTGCTTGTGTTTGAATATTTTTGGCTTATGGGCCTATTTCCCTTGTCTTGTGTTATTTTTTTGATTTAGTTTTGTCTTGATGACTAGTTTTGATGGTGTTTTTCATGTTGTTATGAGTGTACTACATAGAAAGCCTCCAAAAGTTATTAATGATTTATTCCCAGTTATTTGTTCTTTTTGTGTGTTTATTTCTTGTTGAGGTCATCGAAGTCTGTTATAGGCAGTTTTATAGTTCTAAAAGATAGTGTGTCTTCAGGTTGTCGGGAACTCCTATGGAAATTAAGGTTCATACCATCCCAAATTTATTTGAGGGTTCAGTTCTAGGATAGTAAAAGTGGGATGTCTCATCGTCTTTAGAGTCTAGAGTGTAGTTGGTTGGGGTTGACTATTGTGAAGGTTACCCATCAGGAAAGGATCTTCGTCTATACCGACTCCAAATTTTTTGGACCATTCTCTCACATTCCACTAGTGTGTCTGGTTCATGCATTCTAAGTCACCTTGTCACATCCCTCCGTAGTCTTTCTACCATGTGACTATTTGGGCCACCTGAGAGAGTTCTAAAAGAAGCGTCTCTCAGGAGGAATGAGTTAGGGAATGAAGGATGCAAATGTTTGATTGTGAGGCGAGAGATGCTTCATCCATTAGGGCCCCAGCCACATGTCTCAAGGTAAATCTCATGCACATTCAAGAGTTACTGAGGGTGTGTGGATCCTCATTCTAGATAATTTTTTCAGCTTTGGGAGGGAAATATACAAAATTTTCTTATTTTATTCTCATCGTTGTCGTAATCTCATCCTTGTTGTGCTGGCATGATGATATTCTTCAACCACAATCCAAGCAGTCATATCCACTCTCAGTTTGGTTTCTAAATTTTTTGATTTCATTGAATAGTGTGGGCCCATGAATAAATGGACTTGTTCTGATTTTTAGTTGGTCTCAGCTTTGTTCATTAGGGGGGTGTTCATTTTGTGATATTGAAGGGCGGTGTTGAGTTAATTTCTCATCCCCAGGTTTTTGGTTTTTTTTTGTAGTAAGATTTCCATCAAAGACTCTGGTGTGTTATTTGGTCCATGTCGGAAAAATGAATGAGTTTGGTTTGGGATTTTCCACATTCACCCCCCCCCCCCAGGGGGGTATCTTCAGGTTTCAAGGGTTTTTGTATTAGTGAATTATTGTAGTGGGGAGAACCCTCTCATGTTCTCCCCACAATCTCGAGAATTGGTTTTCCTTGAATTGGTTGGGGGTGAAGTTTGTTGGTAATGGTCACCCCAAGGATCTCAGTTCTCTAAGATTTTGTCTGGGCATGGACTCAAGTTGTGTCAACTATTGGTTGGTGACTTTCTGGGGGCAGAAAGTGTCTGTGGTGGGGAGAATCGTCACACCCTAATCACAGGTGCCATTTATTTTATTCTTTTCTCAGTCCTGCATCTTTTGGACAGAGTTGGGTTTGGGTTTGGGTTTGAAATTTTTGAAACTTTGAAGTTTTCAGTGGGTCTCGGGCTGGTGCGCGGTCACCGTACTATTAGTGGTGCCCAAGCATTCGGCCCTGGGGAATGAGTGGTTTCCTGATACATAAAATAACTAAATTTTATAAATGTTTAAACCGCCATGATAATATTATTTTTGTAGATAATAATATTATTATCATTAAATTGATATTAATATTATTCTTATTAAATTTCTATAGGAATTATTTTTATTAAATTTTTATTTGTATTATTATTACTATTATTATTATTATTCTTATTATTGTTATAGTATTATTATTATTATTATAAAATGAAAAAAAACGTCAAAACCCTAATCTACTGATCCCCCCCCCCCCAATTCTCATTGTGTGTTGCACTGGGTCTCCCCTAGGTCTCCCATCCACCAGCCTCGCCCCTCTTCATTTTCCCAGGACCATGCCTCTATGTTCGGCTCCTACCTCCACGCTCATTCGCTCTCCCTCCCCTACAGGTCTCTGTCGACCTCGTCTCACCTCTGGCTCCCCCCCCCCCCCCCCGCACCTGGACCTCACGCACTCGGAAGGTCATATCTCCCTCGCCTCGCATACTAGTGCCATCCTCCCCCGTCCAGCTGCTCCAACCGACTATCGTGATCTGTCCCCCATGGCTCCTCCCTTTGCATGGTCACCCCACTCACCAGCCTCCTCCTCGTCTCACTGCTCCACTCTCCCCTCTCGCTAACCCTGGACTCGCCTTCTCCCACAGCGCCATTGGCTTGTCCGGTGTCTGGCAGCAATGAACCTGAAACCCCTCCCTCCAGCAACCTTCTCTGGAAAACCCTCCCCATTTTCCTATAGCTAGCAGCAATGAACTCAAACCACGTTGCACAGCCCATCCGTGTTACTTCAGCGTGGCTCGAAAACCCTCTTTGGGTTCACAAAGGGTGTCTCGGGTCATGTCAGACCCCGTCTCATCCACCGCTAATGAAGGCAAAGCGATTCGGATCGATTCGGACAGTTCGCCGCTATTCGCGGGGTGCATTTGGTCTTACTGTGTGTTTTGTTTCTCCACCACCATTCAAGGTGAGAGTTTTTTTAATGTGTATGCATTTAATTTAGTGTAATCATTTTGTTTTGAATTCCTTCTATTTTAATTGTAATGCAGATAATTATTTTGGTATGAAATCTCACTATTCTGCGCGTTTTCAAGGTTTCCACCACTGTCTGAGGTGATGTTCTTCATCCATTGTCTTATTGCACAATTTATTTTTTGGGTCACATTTATTTCTGTGAGTCCCTGGAATTTTTTGGATATGTGAGGGTCTACGTCATACTAATTTTGGGTGTTGGAAATTATTTCAGGGAGTCGAGATCATTTTCAAGTGCGCACATGCATTTTCCCAAGTATGGATATATATATATATATACCTTTTGAGTGTGTGTTTCCTCATGGTGTAGGGAACGCATGCATTAGTCTAAAGGTGTGTGTGTATATATATATATGGCAGTGTGTGTGTGAGTGCAAGCAGGATGTTGCTTGAGTTAGAAAGTTTTGTCTTGAATTCCTTGAGGTAGGTGTTTCCATCCTTTCTCTCTTTTTGAAGTTTTCCATAGGCACCTTCATGATTTCATATAATGTATAAATGTTATTCTCACCTTTATAAGCTTGATAGATTATTCATTATAGTGTTCTTATGCCTTTCCAAATTGGTTAGAACTAAATGCATTTATCATCAAATGGTATTGTTGGATGTCTTGAGTGGTGCTTTCTTATAGAAACGTTTTATGGCACATAGTGTTCTTGTAGAGATTATTTTGCGACACTTTGAATTGGTACTTTTCTCAAAACCTCGGTTTTATAAGCGGTTCCTATTTTCTAATTGTTGTGGGTTTTTTGGTGTGGCTCTTTAAATTGGTTTGAAAAAAAAAATCCATGTGTGTATGCCCGTTTGGATTTTGGGGTATATATTTGGTTGAGTGTGTGGTGTAAGGGATCGTCTTGTTTGTTTCTACAAAATTGAACATGGTATCACTAAAGACTTTTACAACAATGAATTGAAACATGGAACCTAAGGGACTATTTGGATTTTTAAATACAAAAGTGGTGTTTATAGTTGTTTTATAAGAGCTTGTGCAATGTTTTCATAAAAGCATTTGATTATGTAAAACTAGGGGCCCAATTTACAACTCCTAGGGATTAATAAAGTGGTTTTGATAACTGAATGATGTGATGGCCTGGTTGGCACTTTTTATGTCTAATATTTATGCATATATATAAGTATATGGGGCGCTCTTATCTAGGGTAACCCTTTATGGGTGAACTCATAGGAAGCATCCGTGTTTGGGGTAGGAAAATGCGGTGAGATGAGTCACGTGTGCAAGGGTCTTCCTACTTTAAAAGTATTATTATAACCACCATGGGTTCTGGGGTGTCTTTTAGATGATCGATTGATAATTGTTGTTCAACCCTGACTAGATTGGTTGATACCCCTTGGATTGGTTGTTAGGCCAAGTGGGTTTGCCACTAGATTGGTCAATTACAGGGCAGCCAGTTGGTTATAGACTTAGGGGCTTCACCATATGCCGGCAGGTGGTTTTGAACCAAGTACATCCATGGGTCTTCTAGGGATATTTAGATCACTCATGGTTACTGTATTATTTACATTTTTTGTTTAATTTCAGTTTCATTAGTTTATTTTCATTTTGCACTTTCTTCTTGTTTTAATCTAGCCCAGCTTCAGTATTTTCTATTTTGGGTTTCATTTTTAAAATGAAAAATGATTTTGGAAATGGTGGGTAGCATGTGTTGGGTTTTATTTTAAATGGGAACAAAATGTTTCTTATTTTAAAATGTGAAAACACTACTTTTATATCTGCATTTCAAACTTATATTAGGGGACTATTTTGGAAAATAGAACTGTTTGATTCAGTGGTTTATTCTTGGCATCCTTACTGAGCATCTCGGTGTTAATGCCTATTATATCTTTCCATTCGCAGTTTTAGTTTCTCGTGCAAGATACTGGTTCAGCTGCTAAATGTCGGACCAGGCATGGTTCTGAGTTGGGTGGTGACCTAGGAGGTCACATGGAGGTATATGCAGTTTATTTTCATTATTCTGCTAGTTTTATTTGTTTATCATTAGTTTTTTTATCTATTTATATTTTGTTCATGGGCTAAATCGTTCTCAACGGTTAAGTGTTGATGCTCGACACTATTTTTCTGCCCGTGGGGATCGGGAACGCACCTAGGACCGTGTTGTAGGCCGGCTCGGGTGACCGGTTTAGGGTCGACCTATGTTGGCTCGTGATATATCCCCCTAACCACCAAAGTTTGTTTTTTCATCCTTATTTATAAACAAGAGAGACTTTTATCAAGTAGATTTATTTTAAAATGATGTAAATATCCATCTTGACAAAGCTTTTTAAACCACTTATTATTTACGAGACCAAGATGGTGATTCCATAGTTGGGTGTGAAATTAGTAGTTTGAACTTTATTTCATATAAACATCCAATACTTGATTTTCATAATGTAATATATGAAATACTATTATTTAAATTATTTGTACCATAAAATATACTATCTTTATAAAAGTAATAGGTTTTATTTCAAAACATTAAAATAAAACTATCCATATCTAGAAAAGATATAGAAATATTTTTTCTTGGAAACACTGGGTACATAATAATAGTATTTCAAAACCAATATCATCCATGTCGGAACTAGAGTAATATAGTCTCCTATATACAAGGAAGAAAGTTTTTTCTTTGTTGGATGCATGAAGATGGAATTGTTTTCTAGAAATCTTCTTGAATATACTTTGTTCTTATATTAATATTAATATATATATATATATCTTTCCTTTTGTGTGTGTGTGAGAGAGAGAGAGAGTACCCCCAAGATGTGTCTAATATGTAATTAGTAGATATGTAATGATTACACTTGATAAAACACATAAAATAATAAGCCTTATGATTATTTAAATGGGTGTAGATATTATTCTAGTGAGAAGTTTTTTTCATGAAAAACATGCTACATAGAATTCCTTTAATTATATTTGGATCCTCCCCTTCTTGGAAAGAATTTTGATCATGATCCTTAGACATATATTGAGTCACACGGACGTTTTCCTTGTTCTTCCTTTTATTCAATATAAGGCCCAAAATTTTCTTACACCATAGGTCCTTGTCAACTTAGAGAATCAAAGTAAGGAGTTCTAAGAGAGACTTTTCACTATTTCTCATATTATAATTCATAATGAAACAATATAAACTAGGTGGTAGTAAGGATAACATGAGATCTATGAAAAAAACATTTGGATACATAAAGTTAAATATTTCCAAATGTCTCATATATCTAATCATATTGACTACATATAGCCTAGATGGCACTAACTCTATAAGATTGCACATGAATAGTTTTGTGGATATATCATATCTCTCTTATATTACATCCTCTTGGTAAATATCATTAAGGTGAGACAACATGCAACATGCATCCATTTTCACACTTTTCTTTAAGAGATCACTAAAAATGGATTATAACATGCAACATTATACATCAAAAATATAATATAGATTCTTTATCTAGAGAGATAATTCCTCATCACTAATCTCTTTACTAGGCACTTCAGGAACAAGGTTTCATAACACATATAATTTTCATTAAATAAATTAGTATAATGTGCAAGATCCTATACCATTCATAGATATTCGAGATGGTGATAAGGTTATCCTTCTCTAATATATATCATAGTGATAAATTTTAAGTCTTTTGGCTTTCCATTTCTACAACAAGAGTAAATTTTAACATATTATATATATTAAAAATAGATAATTATTTTTAATTTATTAATCTACAACTTTTTTATCAAAATGTAAGATCCCACAACATTGGTTTTAGAAAATATTTTCACATGGATATTCTATTGGGAAAAGTCTCTGTAACCCTTCTCATAACCAAAAAAGAGGCCTAATAACCTATTTTAATGTATTTAGTTTGGAATAAAATTCCAACTCCAATAAATCATAGCTTCATAATCCATTTATTAGAATTCAAAATCCCAGTATCTAAGATATAGATTTCCTCAAAAATTAACTATTAGTTGTAAGTCTCATATAAGTGATTAATAATTAATTCAAACTAGATTTTTTAGACCCAAAACTCAAGTTATAAATACCTCGATAATTGAATGATCTCCAATAGATGTTGTTCAATAACTTTGAGCTATGGTTTTATTACAACAAAATTAGTGGAAGTATTTTCTAAAATAATATTTTATTTGAATAATTTATATATTAATTCATAAACAATCCAATTTTTCTAAGTACGCTCTTGATAATATAATTTTTATTTTACTTTCATTAATTAACCATGTCTAGATAACATTTTAGTATAACAAAAAAAATTAATTTCATCTTGAATTTTTGTTAATCCATTTATAAAGTGATTTCAATAAATAATCCATAAATAATTAACCACTAAATTGAATTAAATAAATTTCTAAATAGTATGATCATGATATTTTCAAATGGTTGGTTTATCTAGTAGATTAGAAACTAATCCTTTACCTTAGAGAAATAACTTTGCAGGTGACACTTTTTTAAAGTTACGAAATTCCACCTAAGAGCTTATATATATCCAAGGTTTGTTTCACATTGGCCCAATAATTGGACCACCACCACTAGCCTGGGAGTTTCATCCTTACTTGTTTTTTTAATCATATATGGGTGATGTGAACTAATGTAATGGTTACGGTAGTCTATATTTAGGTGGATCAAACTTTAGATGGTTAATTATTACATATTATTAGATTAATATTCATTATATATAATTAAAACCATGATAGAACCATAAAGGTGTAGTGTTTTTAGAAACATAGATGCATAAAAAACTGCTACATAAAATAAATATATCATATCCCACTAATTGCTTCACAAATAGAACCCTTATTAGATATATCATACTTAAAACCTTTATTAATCTCCTAGGGAAAAGTAAACATAACTAAAGATGAGGATAGATGCTCAATAATAGTGAACAAGGGAGATATCATTGATCATTTAAATATAAAATCAGTGTAAGGGTATTAGAAAATGATCTGATCATTTGAAAACCATACCCATATTTCATATATCATATTTATATGTCATGAAAAAAATATTATAATTTTATAAGAGTTGAATCATATGGGAATCAATGAATATGTTCTATGAGATAATAACAATGGCATAATATCCTATCATAAAATAGTTTCATAAAGTGTGGTATAATCAAGATCATAGAAATAATATGTCAAGGATACCCATCAAGAAATTAATCACATGTTAGGCATGGGATAACTACCTGTGTACCTACATTGGTTATGGGATAACCTCTTGTGTACCCTCTTTTGGGATTGGGTCAACCTCCCTTATACACTCTTTTAGGCTTTAGATAACCTCACATGTACCCACTAAAATCATTAATCATTAATCTTCAACAAATGTATTATAGGGATATAATGTACCTCCAAATAACATAATCATAATCCATTCATTTTTATTCCACAAGACCATGAAATCATTTATCATTTCATCATAATATAACAAATGGAAAAGAAAACAGGGTTTGTCAATATTTCAACATCATAATCATAAAACATATAGAGAAATAATAAGTATGGTGTAAAAGGAGAAAATCCCATATGATGCATAATTAACATAAAAGGGTGTTATCATGGATGAAAAATGCCTTTAAAAGATCATTGGTATATTTATTGAGGAAAATACCCTTTTCCTTTTGAAATCTACTATTTTAAATCTAAAACTTTTTAAAATTTTATGTAAAGTATTTTATTTGAAAATAATCATGAAAACATGAAATTTAAGCTTCAAATAAAATATTATTCATGATTTTTGGATATGTCGTTCATGTAGTATATGTTAAAACATATATTCCATTCACGCCTTTGGTAAAAAGTACCTCATTCAAAAAATGAAAAGACGATTCCTTTAAAAAAATAAAAAAATAAAAATATGGACAAAATTTTCATTAAAATATTATATGACAATAAATAAATGTTTAGGAAAATATTTGAAATAAAATATAGACATGGAAGAAAAATATTCATGAATAAAGAGAAAAAAATGTTAGTTTTCCAAAAATAACATTATTTCCGAATTTTGAGTACTTAGAGTGAGAAAGAAATGAAATGAAAACATTTAATTTTCATAAATTTATATATAATAATAAAATAAATAATATTATATATATATATCATATATTTTCATCATTATTAATTTAAAAATAAATATTTTTTGTAAACTGAGTTTGTAATGAAAAAAACCATTTTCGCATTCACAAATTTTGAATCATTACCCCTGTGAAAAAAATAACTTCAAATGAAACATTATTTTCCATGAATATAAATATATTCATGATATAATATATCAAATGTGATGTATATACATCTCATAAACATAAATAGGTGCATAACTTAAAATATGTCTCAACAAAACTATAATGAGATGAAGAATTATTACCATATGTATTACTTGATCCATAATCACTCTAAAATACTATATAAAAAAATTTAAATATATTTTAAATCTATAAAATAATCATTAAAATACTTATAATTTCATCTATCTTCCTATTTTAACATTTCTACTATCATTTTTTAACAATTATTTATTAAAATATTCATTTCTAAGTTTAACTATTTCATTTTTCATGTCTGTTTTAGTTTAGAAATTATGGTTCTCACACATTGATCATGGTTAAATAATCTATAAAATTTTAATCCAATTATAATTATCATATGTAATTCTCTTATAAACATTTATAACTATTCATATAAAGTGGTGCTGAAAATGATTTAAATTGCTTCACTAAGACAGTAATCTATGCGTTCCCGTGAATGATGTTTCCACTTTTCAATGGGTGCAATAAAATCAAGGTAAATAATAATTCACCATTAAATAATTATTTTTATAAAATAAATATAATATATATTCATTTAATATATCCTTATAATTATCCATGTAAAAAAGAATTTAAAAATGCATTACTTCGCTTCGTGGAGGTGGTAGTCCACATGTATGCATGGGCAACATTATCGATTTCTAACGAATTCTTATAAATGAAGGTATATAACATATTATAATTATATATGAATAATTATTTAATTAATATAATATATAAACATTAAATCCATTATAATAATATGTATTGATATATGGTGATGGAAAATGAATCATATTGTTATGTGCAAGAGGTAGTCTGCACGTACGTGCAAGTGATACTTTCATTTCCCATTGGATTAAAAGGTACCTGAATTTAGGTTATTACATAAACATAAAAACATATAATTATATCAATAATATTTATCTTATTATATTTTAATGGTTAGTTTAATATTTAATGACGTAAAAGAAGATGAAAAATTAAAGAGATCGGTTAAGACGATTACATTGTCCTTGAGAATCCTCCTTTGTATCTCTTCTTAAATAACCTCAGGATGGTCTTATGATTAGAAAATAACTAATATAAATTGTATAAATATTTTTTCCATATTATGTTTCTATTTTTGGTCGATCTAAGTGGTTGAATGTGGTGTGAATAATAGTGGTGGGGTGGTGAATTTTTATAGTGAAGGAAAGGACACACATGGAATTACATAAAATATTTAAATATAATAAATTATTTTTTGTGTGAATTTGGTACCAAGTGAAATATATGTTAAAGATAGGATATATTAAGGTTTAAATCCATTATAAAAATGAAATTTGGATATATTTTTGTGACATTTTATGATTATTAACATCTTCTTCATTCTTACAGGGTTATAAATTTACTTCCAATGTAACAACTTTTTCACAAATGTTCTAGTGATGAAATTTTTTAACGTATCCGATAAAAAAATTTCTAATTCTGGATTTTTATGATTTTCAAAAAAAATAATTCAATATTATTTATAAAAAAATACCATTATAGTTATTTTAAGAACTATTCGCATATTTTGAATTTAAAGACATAAATATAGGAATGTACTTGGAATATAAACTCATTAAGAATAAATTATACATTATTATTAATAATAAAATTCATGTGAAACTATAATTTATTAATAAAATATTACTTTTAATCTTTTTAAAATCATTTACATGGATTTTTCTACTTCTTCCACAAGCATTATGTGAGAATTGTGTTATAATTTAATGTAAGTTTACCATAAACAAAACATTAAAAAATTCCCAAAATAAATATTAATTATTTATGTAAAAAATAAAATTTTAGATTCATTCATATTGTTTTTTGTCCCTCTGTGAACTTATAATATAAATTAAAAGAAATAGAGTGACATTTTTAAATTTTCCATTACTTAAAATAATATAAAGGTCCTTATCAAAAATAAATGGAACCAATATACCATATTTTGGAATATATAAATGGGTGGTCTAATTACACTCATAAAATAAATAATATAAAAGTGTATATATCATTTTTAATCCTTATTCTATAGTTTTAACCTTTTTTCCCCTATTTTACCCTTTATTGAGGTGATAAATTTTGCGATGGTTACTATTCAATATAACTAAAACTAGAAGAGACATACTTATCAAATATGAACCTATTTATTCCAAAAATGTAATCCATATTTCAGGGTTAAATTTATAAATGTTGTAGAAATAAATTTTAATGGAAGTGTGTAAAATGAAATGAAATCGATTTTAAAAATGTGTGGTTTTAAGCATAAAAATGAACTTATACAAAAATAAAATATGTGAGGGTCCAAAATTTTATATATGAAATTCCATTTTAATGGAATAAATTAATTATTAATTTATTTATTTATAGAAAACACTTGCACTATTTGGTTATTTTGGACCATTATAAAATATTTCCTTGCGTATTTAAAAAAAATAAGAATCATAATCATTGATAATATAGTCATTCTATAGAGACTTTTAATATTAGTATATACTAAGGGTGATGGAAAAGTATATTTAACATAGTTGGAACAAGCGATGGCCTCGACTAGTAGGATCTTACATTATGAAACCCATTTATCGGAGCATCCCAATGATATGGAACCACTAAGCTTTACCCTTGAGCAAGCCCAATGAGAGATTCAACAACTAATGCTTAATAAAAACTATTTATGGCACAAGTTCGTGATTACTAAGATCATGGCCTAAACCATGATCATTGAAACACCCCAAGAATTCACTACCCTCACTCACCTTACCATTAGGGTGTATGCTGGTGTAATAAGTTATTATGTATTTCGACCCTAATAGTATGAATTTGAATGTTTTATTTGTATAAAATAATGATTATATTTTTTCCTCTTCATTATTAGATTATATTTCAATTAAATATGAGTTTTTTAATGTTATATACAAATATGAAGAAACCAAAATTTTATTTTGGAAAAATATATGGTTTTAATTAAAAATTTATTTTTGATAATTTATATAATTTTAAAATAAGTTATATTTTCATATAAAATTATTTTAAAAAAATATAAATTTATTTAAAAAGATAATATTATTTAATTAAGTCCAATGTAATCATTATAAGGATCAAAAATTGTTATTATCAAAAAACCAATATTTTTTAATAAATGATTATTTTTATTTGAAGGATAGAATTTTCATATTTAGAACATTATTTTGGTAAAATATGTATTATTTAAAATTAGAATATCAAAATTAGTCAATAGTTGATTTTTCATAATTTTCTAAGATAATTGAATTTTTGGGTAAAAATTAAATGCAGTATAAATATATGGTTTCTATTCAGACATTATAATTGCCCAAAATTGATGTAATAAATGCAACAAAATGGATCCACAAACAAATATATATTTATCCCTTAAAATAATTTATTTTTAATTAATTAGATTAATTTTATAAACTATTTATAAATTCTCCAATACCTATATTATATTTTAAATTTTTAAAATAAATTATTTGTGGGCGTGACTAACTTCCACATCACCAATGGAATTATTTTAATATGTATGGTGCTTGTACTTATAAAATATTGATAATCATTCCTATTTAGTAGATACCATTGTAGAAAACCATTGCATGGTTTTTTATTTTGTTTATTTTATTATATAGGGTCTAAAACCTAAGTTTAGAAATTAATAATGAATTCCCCTATCTTTTCCAATAAACACCCACCTAACCTACCGCTCCGCTTTTCCTATAAACACCCACTCCTATTTAGTAATCTAAATCCCTCTCAAGGTTTTTTAAAGCTCTTTATAGTCTCTCCCCAATCTTTTAGAAGCACCCTCTCAAGGTAAGGGATTCTCTTCCTCATCTTTATTCAAGTATTTTCATTGTATTATGCCCCTTGATTTCAAATTGTTCATGTTGAAATACGTTTTAATTCATTGTTGTACTATAATTATGATTCCCAAGTAATTATAGACCACATTTCAATCTCACTAATACCTTCCAGGAACCTTTATGTACCCCTATTATGTTGTGATAATTATTACATGATTTTTTATGCCAAACATTTTTATTGTGTATAGACATACCAATTTCATCTCAAGGGTATTCACATGGATGTAACTATCATTAATTTAATAGGTGATTCTATTTATTTATGTCACACTCCATAATCATGGGATTAGTGATGAAATTCATTCTTATGTTGTATAATATATGTGACATGCAAATGGATGTGCATGATATGAACGTGATGGGTGGGCCTAGAATTAAATCACCCTCTAATGAATTTGGTAATTTTTTTATCTCATTAGAAAGAATTTATAGTGAATTAGAGGTTATACTAAGAATTATATGATATTATTTCATGGTGGTAATCCATGACTTATTCTTATGACATCATGTTTTATGTTTACACCACATTCTTATGTTTCCTTGAAGTTGTCATTTTATATTATTAATTGATGTCCAGGTTTATGATTCTCACCATTTTACGCCACAGTGATATTCCTTTTTACAAACATTTAATAATTTCATCATTTATGATTTTATTATTCCCTTACGTGGTTTTATAGGTAAACCCTTTCTTATATACATCCTCAGGTTATCTCATGCAGCATTAAGAAGATTATTGGATTTTAAAGGCATGTTATGGAGTTTTAAAAAAAAATTGTTTCCCCATTTCATGCTAATGTTCTATGTGTATAATTTTCTAAATACATTGGTCCTCTTGATCTTCTAGGATTTTATTATTTTTTTCTTTATTTAATAAATTCTATAATAAGGTATATAAAAGATAGAGGTTGTCATAAAATATAATATTGATTCCTATAGAATTATTTAGATTATGGTCAATAAAATTGATTTTATGTTACTTTAAAAAATCCAAAATATAATGGGACTTTTAACTTACATGATTTAATGAAAAGAAATGACAAATTCCCATAAATTATTATTTTTCACTATTCACTAAAAAATAAATTATTTTACAAAAAACCCAAATATTCATCCCAATATAATATTGACATGATGAATTCAAAAATTATGTTTATTACCCCATATATAATTAAAAATGGAATAATTTAATTATAATTTTCACACACAAAATTAAATAAAATAATTTTTCATGAAAATATATTTTGAATCCTGAAATGGAACTATTTAAAATTGAGTACTTATTTATTATGAATTAATAAATAAATTTTCATTATGTGATACCTATTGACATATTTTTCATAATATGGAAAGTAGTTTTCATATCATTAATTTTAAATATAGGTTATAATGGTCACATTTAATAATATTATTTATTAGTATATCACAATTCACTTAAAGCTTTGTGTTTCAGGTTAGAAAATATATTGATCACAGTATTCATTTAAAATAAATTTGTGGGTGTAACATTTTTTCCCCATCCCATTAAATAAACAATGTCCTCTCAATTTTTTTCTTGATAGTAAAAGGTTCAATGTTTTAAAATGCCTTTATTGAAAACCTACATCGTAAAGGGAGATTATAAAATTTCTTTCAATAAGGGGAAGTGGTAAAAATAATGGTTACCTAAAAAAACACATAATATGTATCCCAAATAAGGATGAAATTAGTGAGAAGTAAAAATATGGACTTATGGGAGAATGATAATATCCAAATAAAAAAATAGTGTGATATATAACATGATCATGAGAAAGATAATAACTAAAAAACCATAAATTAATAAGGTATAAAGAAGTCCATCAATTCATCAAAAATAAAGGTAAAAAATCATATATTTATTTCAAGTTACTTTTCCTTAAGTTTTGGGATTATTTTACAATCAAGATAGAGAACATCATATAATATACTTACTTTATTTATTTCCATTTCAAAAGCACAATTCCATTATTTTCTTATTCTTCAAAAAATTTAGGCTTCAATCTAATACTCTAATTAATGAATATTAATGATGAATTTTTCATGTTTGGAGTTGTAAAATTAAATTTTAATATATAATAAGATATAAAAAATGGGAATACATTCATCTTACCTTTAGATATTTACTAAAACCAAAATGGTTTGAATAGTTTATCCAATATGGATAAATCATCATGTGATGAAATAATGCATTAATCTCTAAAACATCATAAATAACAACCAAAGTTCAACATAAAAAACTCTATAAATAGTGAACCTTTTGACTTATCCAAAATTTGATAGACCAAATTCAAACCCCAAAAATTAAGAAAAAAGGACCCTAAATTTATGAAATCAACTAAACTTTAATTCCCAAACAATATAATGTGGATCATAATGTCACAAACCAAACACATGAATACTGTGATCATATATTCTCTTAAAAAATTCTAATATATTCCCAAAATAACTTCAATCCCCATAAAACCTCAATGAAAACATAAATACTTCAGAAAATTAACTATATATTTATTCCTAAAATAAATTTATAGACTATAAAATATATTCCATAAATATAAAAATATAGTATACTTCACCAAATATAACATAAATCACTTTTTCACCAAATCACTAATTATTCCAAGGTCATTAGTATTATTCACTTTAGTTAATTAATATTAATTAGCTCTTTTTCAAAATAAAAAGTATTATTTCAAAATCAAGCACATATTAATGGTTTTCTATCCCTCAGTCATGTGTTTTAAAAAAATATCACATTATCACTAAATCAACATTAAATTTTATCATTACCATTCAATATATGATTGAAAATCCATAATGAAAAATTATTGAAAAAAAATCCTTAGAATTTTCATTGTTTTTATATACAAAATATCTTTGATAAAATAATTCTACTATATAATTCATGAATCCCAATTCATAAACACATTAATCATTCCACTGTAATAATTGTTATAGCAAAATATCTTTCTTATTCTAGGAGTTAGTCCTTATGTTAAGGCATTAACTTAGGGAATTCTTATGCTTCCCGCACATAAATAATGAACTATAAATAATAATATAGGATCTACATTATTTCCCTCAATATATCTCTTCATTTTACTCCAGTAATTAATTTCTCTATTTCATTATTTTCCACACCCAAAACATCTTACCATTCATTTCAAATGTTTCCCTGCGTTATTTTTCCCATATCCTTGACATGTAGGATGCTGAATATTCATTCCTTTATGGCCTTCTTGGAACTCCATTTTTATCTTATTTGGTTCATCTAGAAACACACCTATGTTCAACGTGTTAATCATATATTAATATATTTGGTTTTTAATAGTCATAATATTTCACATTCTATCCCGCATTTCAGTTAGTTACTCATGAGGACAATCATTTCACCATCCATCACATCCTACATTAACATAGTTTCTTATACTTCCATCCACTAAATAAAACTAAAAATAATAGTTTGAAAAAAAAACATAGTAAGTAATCATATAATCACGAAAAATATTTCATATTAAGTCCAAATAATTACACCTTATTCTCAATAATTGAAACATTTGGTTTAAACCTAGTTATCCATGGTCATTATCTTTTAAAATCCTTCATAATGGTTCAAAAGAAAATTTTTATTAACCCAAGAATATCCCTCGAGAGTGTCTAACCAAGTGTGCAATCTTAATTCCACTCATTATAAACTAGTCACAATTGAGTTAATAATTAATCCACCTCATTTAGAGTTGTTACCCATATGTGCATCTGCCACATCCACTTTCTAGTATCCAAACAGGGATATATTTTATCGAAAAAACCCATAACTTAGTCCCTTTCAGATAGGGGAACCAAGGAAGTACATACCCTGCCATGAATGGATTTTTAGAAGGTTTGATAAGTCAGGAGGTTTTGGTGGAGTCTTCAACTTAGTCCCTTTCAGATAGGGGAACCAAGGATAGAGATACCCTGCCATGAATGGATTCTTTATTTTTTTTAAGGGTATTTGAGTTAGTCACAGAGGTCCCTCGTGCAGGTATTCTGCGTGGGTAACCCGCGTAGATGTACCATGTAGTTAAACCGCATAGGTAAGCCATGAAGGTAGGGTGTGTAGGTAAAACTGTGCAGATTTACAGCGTAGGTATGGCATACAGGTATGGTGCGCAGGTATGGATGATGAATGAAAAATGTGAAGAACTTAAAAACATGCCTATCTCATTTAATTTTCTATTCTCTCATGGTTTAGAGAGATACCTGGGATAATTTGAAGGATCTAGGAGAAATATCTGCCCAATGGGAGATTCATAGAGTTTTTCAATTTTTTTAGTCTTGAAATGGGGAGCCCAAGGGATCTATTTATAGACACAGATGGTCCTAGTCGAAGAAATTTTTACAAGCGCAGGTGCTTCATGCAGCTCTACCTTGAAGGTACTCTACGTAGGTGCCCAAAACCTCTTCGGGCATGGAGCTGTGATGCATAGGTCCATTGCGTAGGTCGGCCGCGCAGCTCCTTTGTGTAGGTCGGCTGCACAGCTCCTTTGTGTAGGCCTATGAAGCTACTCTATTGCAAAGTTATCTAGGAGTATTGGGGATTTTTCTTTGTACTCTTTGAACCTTTATTCGAGATTGGAAATATCTGGAGTTCTTCTTCATAATCTTTTTTGTTTCTTTCTCAAGTAGTGTCAAAAAAATCCCGCCCCCCCCCCCCAGGATTGGATCAAAAATATCCAAAGAGGGTCGAGTCCTGAGGTGAAAGTTTTGGAAAACAAATTATGGGAAGCTTGATGAACATCCCAGGTTCTTCACACAGGTACAACGTGGAGTGGTTGCGCGCATTCTCGACACACAGGTCTTCTGTTTCCTATAAATAGGTTTCAACCTTTCATAGTTTTTTTCTTTACTTGTGCTTTCTTAAAAATTTTTGGTCTCTCATTTCATAGTTCCCTCGTTCAATCTCATTGCGTTTTGATCTCGCATAGTTCCCTTGAAATTTATTCAAGGTAAAAAGATTTACGTGATGGAGTTACGTGGACGGACTTCCCTGATGGAGTTGTGCTAGGATCCTTGGAGAAGGGCCTATGAAACGGACCTCATCGAAGGACCAACACGACAGGCCTCATCGAAGGACCTATGTTAACAATGTCTTTTTCCAAATTTTTTGATTTACTTCTTAAAAAATATGACATAGAAGTTTGGTAGTTCTTTTACAGGAAAGAATGACTCATTTGATGACTCATACTGAAGAAGCTAAAGCTCACCAAAATGAAATTATAAAGATCATTGGACCAGACTATTATGACATCATCGAGAGTACTCTTCCTGGGTTATGTAAGGGTCTAATTCCATACCAACGTGACTACACACAAAGTCCTTATTTATCCTTGTACGGGCATGGGCTTTTGCAGGATGCACATGTTCCATCTGTCAAAAAGTACTCTCTAATGAATTGGTTTCTTCAGTATTCCAATTGTAAATGTATGAATATTAGTGAAAGGGGGTTCCAATACAAGAAGGGACTATCTATATTAATTTCATCCTTCATCATGGTGGTTGTACTCCTGATATGAAGGATCATGTTGAAGAGCTAGGAATACATTGTTATGATTCCACTTTTTGGGCTTCTCAAAAAGATCAATCTAATGGTTGGAAAGGAGATTTGGAACTTCATTCTAGAGGGGGTGTAAAACCTGAGTGGATGTTGGCATTCTGGGTATGTCGGACTTGTGCAGAGTTCATAAAAGAGTTATCAGATGTTCATATCTATGAAGCTATCTGGATGGGGAAAACTTATGTTTATAAAAACAAAATCATTACAGAATTACTGAACCGATGGAGTCCAAAAACGAATTCCTTTCATTTGACACACAGTGAAGTTGGTATTAGTCTCTGGGATATTTACCAAATAGATGGAATTCCAATTTTTAGGGAAATGTATGATGAATTCACTCCACCTACTACAACATGGGGTGATTATTATAGAACACCACTACTGGATCTTGAATTATTTAATATAGTGAAGGATTTACCTAAGGACAAGAAAGATATCCATACTAGAGTGTGGAGCCTTCTTAGAACCAACAACAGAGGATGGTCCAACATGTGGACATCCTACTATTTGTCCTTCTGCAGATAATCGAGGCAGTTCAGGCACATATTGGGCTACGCTAGAAAGAGGCGATTATAAGCACTGGGGCTATACAGTCAAACCCGATATAGATGCAAAATTACTCTTATCTAACTTTCTTGTTATGTGGCTAAGCGTTTATTTTTTTCTCGTCCGTTAATTCGGAGGTGGTGTAAGATCAAGGACTTTTATCATTGCAGCTAAATTGGTAGAGGGGAATTATATTGTGCTATCAACCCCTGTATTAACAACAATTTACCATCTCCTGCTACATTTATACAATGGGAAAGCTCCATTTAGGACTGCAAGGTCAGTCCAAGTGTTGTGGGGTTGTATTGCCTCACATTTTTCTTCATACTCATTGTTGAATTCAGTTAGAGTTCCCAATGGTCGATTCACCCCATTTTTAAAGAAATTTTCTGGTATTAAGCCTCTGAGCTTAAGACCTGATGGGGTACTAAAGGTATTTAATGTCTCGGGAGAATTTAACTTCTTTCCTTTTGGTAACCCACCAGTTGGAACATTTATTGACGATGGTAGAGAAAAGGATTATGAGCTGAGATCTTTTATGATGGCCTTCAAGGATGGAGTATTATTAACCAGGATTGATGGTGAAATTATATGCGAGGCTTATGTTCCCTATAGGATTGCTCTTCAGTTCAGATGCCTTCAACAATCAAACACTTTTCCACCCATGTATGTCAGACATGAAAAACACCCAATGGTAGCGTGACAATTATTGATTCTAACAGCTTTAGGGGTATCCAAATTGTCGATTACATTACCTCCATCAGATTCATCAATCGCTTTGGAAGCCGAGTATGCTAAATATTGGGATTCTTCATATCCCCACGGGGATTTGACAAAAGGAATATATCGAGTGGTAGCTACAACGACTGTTGCATATGGAAATCATGGTAATAAGTCTAAATCCAGAGATGATACAGAAGTTTATGAGGCTTCAGATCCCTCAAAACATCTTCACAAGAAGTATACCTAGAAGACCAAGGCCAGAGAAGCAAAACATCCAATGCCAAGGTGATCCAGTCACTGCCATCAAATAGAGATTATTATTCCATCTGTTTAACTTTCTGAAGAAATGAGGGATGAAGAATCTCCCCAATCAGAAATTGTTGAATCTCATCCATAGTTAACCATACCAAGATTTAATTATGTGCGACATTCATCCATTCATCATTGGGAGGTTGTAACCCATGATCTTAGAGATTCATGGGCATTTCTCCAGCATGGCATTCGAATACCAGGTATTGGTGACATTAAGGAACCTTATGATTGAAATCCAGAAAATAACTTGGCTGAAGTACAGAAGTGTATTGCAGAACTGGAGACTTTTATATATGCAACTGATGAACAAATCCTAGCCTCTAAACGAGTATCTCATATGCTAGACTTAGGAGTCTGCGAAGGGGTAATTATCGACTCTGAGGAGGAGTGGGATATTTATGTTAATACTGAAAATGTATTTCCCTTCTTCCTTTATCTCAACTATGTTTTATCATTTATCATCATTAATCTTGATGAAAATGTATTTGTGCACCTTGAATGTAGAGAAGGATGCTCCAGACCAATTCTTAAATCACCTCAGTATGGTCCTGCATACTCTCCTATCAACGCAACAAATGATCCTCCCAGGTCGCCAGAACTTTCTCCAGGAGCAAGAATCATGACTGGGGTAATGGCGACAGATAATCCTCAACTATTACCTCAAGTTTATCCTGCTAAGAGGATTGTTTCAATCTCTCCCCAAGATTTTAAAAAAACTCAAGAGAGCAATGAGATTAATTCGAAGTGTTCATCGAAGTAGTAAGTATTTATACGATCCTTAGTGCATACAACTTGCTCAATATATTTTGGTAACCATGTTTCATCCTCTTGTAGGATCTACATCCCTATCCTCTCTCAAGGGATTAAGAGCTGATTCTTCAAGGCCAGAAAAAAAAAGCTCATGGGGAAACCCATACTCATGCTGACGAATAGGCAATTTTAGTAGATAAATCATCAAAATATTCAGTTGTATCTGCTCCTGGCTCTACTGAGAGAGAGAAAAGTCATGGTAATATTAAATATATTCCTTATTTTCATTTGTCAAAGTATTCTGAAATAATCAACACTAACATTCCTATTACTTCAGAAGAAAGGAATGAAGATCCAGGGCAATCTAAGACAAATGCTGATGTTGACCCAAACTTGGAAAGAACTGATACTCGCATACCAATTAAAGAGCCAATGGAACAAAATGTTAGTGGATCCAATTTGGTCATTGAACAATGTTTTTGGGACACCTTAAATAGTGAGGATGTTGTAATATTTCAGGCCGTATACACTGATATGATGGACACCCTTAATCCAAAAATTGATATTTCAGGTTCCATCAAGGAGTTTGGGGATTTTTATGGGGAATTTAAAGGGCGTAAGTTCCTATCCTTACATTTTCCATACATAATATGTTATTTAACTTGATTCTTTACATCAAATTTCACCTTATGCATCTTTATTTGCAGAAAATGTTGCAAAGGCTCTTCAGGAACAGGGTGTTCCACTTTTTCCTCCCACTGAGGCTGGAGAAATACCTATAGAGGAACCTTCATCAAGAGATGTTCTAGAGCCTTAAAATGTCATAACTGAGTAAATTCAAGGAGATGCCTCTTCTCAAGAAACATCTGCTCAAAATTTTAGAGTTGAGAATACAGGGGATGAATCTACTCAAGTAACTGACTTATTATTGGGTAAAATATAATCAGCTGTCTAAATCAAATTTTTTCATCCATTTGAAACTAATAATGACCTCAATTTATTGTTTTAGGGTTACAAGCTCCTAGATCAGAAGGTGAAGCTTCTACTGTCCCAAGAGAAGTAGAAAAAGGCAGCTCTTTAAGTGACATGTTTTTAGAGTACATTTTACCTCATGGAAGTGACTGAGATTCAGACTTAGAGATGCAATATGCTCTTGGTATGGAATGTCAGAAGACATAGCGGCATATCTGGAGCATAATTGCTGAAAATACTTTAGATGAATTTTTGTCCCATTTTTCAAAACCCCCAGCATTATTTTACATATTTGGATTTGGTGGATTTAATTATCAGCCAGTCTATGATGCCATGAAAGAGATTGTTCGCTTACGGGAGTAGGAGCATAAGATACAGAAATATTTTGAAGAGGATAAAAGACTCATCAATATTGATGGATTTCAAGCTACAGTAGTTTAGGATGAGGAAAATCATAACAAGAAATCACTCTAGATTAGCCAACAAATCAGAGAAACCACGAAGGAGTTTCTATATCTTCTACAAAAATTGGATGTTGTTCATAACAAGCTTGATCAGTTGAATCAGACATTAGGAGAAACCCAATTAGAGGGGATAACAGCCATTTCAAATGCTAATGAAGCACTTCGTCAGGCTGAGGAGACTGAAGTTTCTCAACTATCTCAACTTCAACAGGCAGCTGATAGAGCTTATGAAGCGGTCCAATAAATGAAAAGTCATGTATAGATTTTATTCTAAAACATGATAGAGAGGCTCCATTTTGTGTATATCCCTCTATTTTCATATGAATGAGAGAAATTTTGTTTTCAATCATATAAATATTCATTTATGTTTTTTTTTCATGATTTTTGTTTTCAGTTTAAAGTCATGAATGTTGGACTGTAAAGGGATAATATTTAAGGTCGAATAGCTTTGACCATAAATATGAAATTAGATTCCAAATAAAACTCTGTGGCTAATAATTTATTTAATATTCTTTAAATATTTCCAAGGGTAATCTTGAGCCATGATTTTTATGATCACCAAATTTAAAACTTATATCAACATAAGGGGTGTCTTTTCTATGAATGAAATTACCATTACTGGCAGGCATGTTATGTAGGAAACTTATGTAAGGCCACCTAAGGGCACGTGCTTTATAGTAAAGAAAAATAATTCTCTCGGAATTTAACATTTCTTCCTGATAGATATGGGAATATAAGATTTGGGTGACTCAAGACCACATTAGGTGGTTTTTCCAAGAAAAGAAATTTTAAGAATAAAAAGGCTATTTTAGACCGACATAAGTCATGAATAACAGAACCATTTATATACAAATTTGGTGTATGATTAATGGCTAAAATTTACCATAGGGAAATTTCTGATATCGTACTATGCAGTTTTATGTCTTACAGTGAGGACATTATACTGTGTAGTTTTAAGTCTTGCAGTGAGGACTTTATATTATGCAGTTTTAAGTATTGCAGTGAGGATATTATGTGGCTTTAATTTAAGGTCTTTAGCTTTGACCAAAGGTATGATACCCTAAAAAATCCTTGATAATTTTTTTGTGAATGTATATTATATCCAAGTACGAAATAGAAAATTGTCAAATATGATTTAGGAATTTTATGGATCCAAAGGATGGTATGGGAAAAGAGTTAAAGGCACCACAGGAAGTTATTTCCATGAACGAAGTTACCATTATTTGACAAACCCATTATGTGGGATATACTATGTAGTGCCAACTGGAGAATAAGTTGCATAGCCAAATAGTAGCATTTTTTGACTAATAGACCTGTTATATAGGCAACTTATGTAAGGTCACCTAAGGGCATGTGCTGCATAGTCAAGAAAAAGAATTCTTTAAAATTTTGACATTCTAGTGCTAAGAGCTGAGGAAAGTTTATGGATATTCAGGTTTTCTGAAGCACAAAGTTTGGTTTATGGAGATAGGTACCTAAATATATAAAGGTTATTTTTAACCAAAATATCAAAAGAGTTAGAGGAATATGAATTTTACAGGGGTATGACCCAAACGTAAAATATATGGTGTATGTAGTTGTAAGTAATACAACTAGGACCAGAAATGGAAACAATATATAACATGTGGCCAAGTGATTTCAAGGTTATTCCCTAGTGCATTGAACACATGCTGAAGGAAATGTGTAAACCATGGTATTGAAGATTTTCCAATTATGAGAAAGATAATGGGACAAATATACTTGAATGACTATTTTAAAATTCAGATTCGTGTATATTGTCATCAAAGATTAAAGGGGACAAATATACTATAACTAAGAATGAATTTACCATTACTTGAAAAACCCGTTATGGGGGATGTATTATGAAGATCCAACTAGGGCATATGATGCATATCCAAATAACGACATTTTTGGCTGATAGTCCTATTATGTAGGAAACTTATGCAAGGCCGCCTAAGGGCATGTGTTGTATAGTCAGGCAAAAGAGATCTCAGTAGTTAGAAATCTTGTCACCATAAACTGTAAGAAAGATTATGAGGATCTGTAAATATTCAAGATTAAGAGTGTGAAATATGGACGAGGGTTTATGTTCAATGTTTATAACAAATATTTGAATCAATATTGACCGTGAGTTTGAAGTCCTTTTCATAGATCTGACTCATATGTAAAATAGAGACTTTCATTGTTTCCTTTGAAAGAATATGGTGATGTTGTAATGTGTAGTTTTAAGTCATACAGTGATGACATTGATAACCCCACAAGAAATTGAAAACACCTTATTTATATAAATAATTCATTTACCTAATTCCTAAGCTCACGTGAGCTATGCTCGGTGTGAGAAACAAGGAGAAGTAAGGGTTTCTCTTACAATATAAAGGTTTCTCATGTGAGGAATAGGTTTGTTAAATTTCCATGAAATTTAACGTCATGTGGTAAGGATGACAATGAACCGATGTAAAAAAAGAAAGTCATATTGTGACTGGATTAAGGGTTAAAACCCAAGTGTCACTATATGTCTTGTCGTGGAATGAATCAAGTCATACATAGTTCTTAAAACATTCCCTATAAAGATTTGATTCTTATATAAAATAAAAGGGGGGTTCTTGTGCGCATTTGGGTAAAAGATTGGAAATCTAGGCGTCTCTATGTATCTCATTGAAAATGAGAATCAATCCATACATAGTTCTTTAAACTATAATTCTTCATGCTAATGGAGTTTGACATGAAGAATGGGGGATTTTTTACACATTCTGAGAGAACGGTAAATCTTAAAATAAAAAATGGTATAAGTACCAAATAATATGTCTTAAGGAAACACTTTGTGTAGATTTGATTCATATACCAGAGGAGAGAAAAAAATAAGATGATTTTGTGATTGTGGCTGGACCCAAAATTGGAGATCTAGGCATCTCTACATATCTCATTGAAAATGAGAATCAATCCATGCGTAGTTCATAAAACATAGTCTCTATGTAAATCTAACTCAAACATAGGACTCATATACTACTAAGGAGTAGTGATGATGTCAATGATATTTTCTTATGGAAGCTTCTAACGTAAAATAGAGAAGACGTTAGTTGTATAAATGATGTCATGCAGTTTAATTTCATGCGATAAGGACGAAGATGCAACACATTTTAACGTCATGCAGTATGGACGCTTATGGTGGTTATGCAGTTCAATGTCTTGAAACAAGGACATGGTACTATGCATTTTAAAGTCTTGCAGTGAGGACTATGGTGGTTGTTATGCAGTTTAATGTCTTGAGACTAAGACATTGGGATATGCAGTTTTATGTCTTGTAGCAAGGTCAGGATATTATGCAGTTTAAAGTCTTGAAGTGAGGACTATGGTACTCTGTAGTTTAAAGTCTTGTAGTGAGGACTAATGTAGTAGTTTTTCAGTTTTAAGTCTTTCACCAAGGACATGGTACTGTGTGGTTTAAAGTCTCACAGTGAGGACTATGGTGTATAATTATACAAAGTATTTATTCAAAAATCTCACATTGGTTGGAGATTTAATGATCTTTCCATTCATTGAGATTAAAGAATAATCTCCATTTGAATAGACCTTATGTATTTAATAAGGTCCTTCCCATTTTGGTTCATGTTTTGGAGGTTTCTTTCCTAGTATCATTGGAGTTATAAGGACCAATACCAATTGTCCTTGAAGGAAAGAATGAAGGAGAACATTTTTATTAAAATCTCATGTAATTTTGTTCTCATAGACTTCTAAATGATTAAATGTATGCAATCTTTTCTAGTCTAATCTTTCCAACTCATCAAAAAGTTTCTAAGATCTTTCATCTGTAGACAACTAATCACAGATTGCAACTCTAAGTGAAGGCAATTTTATTTCAATTGGAAAAACTGCTTTAGTTCCATATACCAATGAATAAGGAGTTTCATGGGCGGTTGAATGGGTAGTTGTCTAATAATCCCATAAAGCATTCAAAATTTTATCAGTCTATGATTTCTTATCTTTATCCTCCATCTTCTAAAGTATATTTGATAAAGTCTTATTGAAGGCCTCTATCTGTCTATTAGACACTGCATGATAGAGAGATGAATGGTTGGACTTGATATTATGTTCCTGATACAACTTTTTACTTTAGAAGAACAAAAATTGGTACCATTTTCTGTCAAAATAGTATGAGGGACACCAAATCTAGTGATGATATTATTTTTGACAAAACTAACAATGCTTTTGCCTCCGACTTCCTGGAGAGGTATTGCCTCATCCCATTTAAAGAAAAAGTCAGTAGCAGTGAGAATATACTTGAACTTCTTAGCCATGGCTAGAGGATAGGGTTATACTACATACATTCCCCATGTGGAAAATGGAAAGGAGTATTTGGTTGTATGTAGAAAATCTGGGCGTTGATGAATGAATTTGGCACGCACTTGGCAGGGATGGCATTTCTTAGTGAAATTTTGGCAATCCTGTGTCATTGAAGGCCAAAAGTATCCAAGCCTCCGAATTTATCAGAGAGTCTGTGCCCGGATTGGTGGGAACCACAAGCTCTTAAATGTACTTCTTTCATGACAGTTGTGGTATCTTCTCCATCAATATAACTGAAGATAATTCCATCAAATCCTCGTTTTTGAAAGATATTTTTGTGGTCTGGACTATCATAAAGAGTAAAATTGGCTGCTCTTTGCTGGATATGTTCTTTCTCAGCCCTATCGGGTGGAAAGACCCCATCATGAAGATATTATATGATGGATGTTCTCCATCCTGTAGTAGGACCATACGGTTCAGAAATAGGGCTAATTTCATTAATTTCCACCCTTTTGGTTTGAACCAAAGGTGAGACCACACGACTCTGGGTTATACTGATAACTATCTCATCCCGGTTTGGATCTTCCAAGGCTATAGTTTCATTAGCCAGTTCATCTACTTGGGAATTTTGTAATCGCGGGACATAGGATAATATCGGATCTGAGGGAAATTCAGCCATTAACTCTCTGACGTAATCACACAAAGGAATTAACTCTTATTTTTTATAGAATATTCCCCATTAATTTGTTTTATTACCAATTCTGAATCACCTTTTACCTTTAAATGATCCATTTTCAAGTAAAAGGCCAATTCCAAACCTTCGATGAGAGCTTTATATTATGCTTCATTATTGGAACCACCTTCCAATAATAGGAAAGAATAAGGGAAAACTACTTTTTCTGGGGAAATAAGAACAATTCCTAATCCAACCTAGTTGATTTTACGGTTTTCCATTATTTTTCTCATTGGAATTCTAAAAGAACCATCAAAATACATTTTCCATGTTTGCGAATTATCTTGAATAGATAATACCTCTTCATTAGGAAGCTCAATATTAAATGATGTATCTTCCACAGATGGATGTTCAGCAAGGAAGTCGGTTAGAGCTTGGCCCTTTATGGCCTTTTGAGGCACAAACTGAATATCAAATTTCTGTAAAATAACTGCCCACCGTTCCAGACGTCCTGTAATTATAGGACGACTGAGGATAAATTTGAGCGGGTTATTATGAAATACCAATTATCCCTCATGATGTTGTAGATAGTGTCTCAATTTATGAACTGCAAATATTAATTCCAGGATGCACTTCTCAATACTTAAATACCGAGTTTCCTAATCAATCATAGTGATACTAAGATAATAAAAGATGTTTTCATTCCCAGAATCATTATTTTGGGTGAGGAAGGCACCTAGTGATCGCTCTAAAGTTGTCACATAGAGAATGAGTGGTCTTCCTTCAACAAGTGGCATCAATATTGGTGGACTGAAGAGATATTTCTTGAGGGTATAAAATGCTTCTTGGAGTTATTCAATCCATTGGTAGGTAACTCGCTTCTTCATTAATCTGGTGAAGGGTAAACACTTGCCCACCAAATTGGCGATAAAGTGCTGAATATAGGCCAAGTGTCCTTGAAGTCCTCTTAATTATTTCAAATTTCGAGGAGGTGACGTACCAAGGATTGATTTTGTTTTCTCAGGATCAACTTTGATTCCATGATGGCATACAACGAAGCCAAGAAACATTCATGTGGTTACCCCGATAGCACATTTCAAAGGGTTTATCTTCAAATTGTGTTACCGAAGTTTATGGAATATGGTTTCTAAATCAGCCAATTGATTAGAACGTTGTCTGGATTTGACAACCAAATCATCCACATAACATTCAACAAATTTCCCTAAGAAGGGTTTGAAGATATGGTGCATGGAACATTGGTATGTTGCGCCTATATTCATTAAACAAAAAGGAATTACCTAATAGAAAAACACACCTTGAGGGGCTCTAAAGGATATATATTCTTTATCATTTGTGGCCATACAGATTTTATTATACCTAGAGGATCCATCCATGATGGAAAGAGATTCATAGCTAGCTATTGCATCAATTAAAAGTTCTGTAATCGGGACTGGAAAATCATCTTTAGGACAATGCCAGTTAAGATCTCTGAAATCAATGCAAACTCTAATTTTCCCATTTTTTTCACTGGGATAATATTGGATAGCCATTTGGGATACTGAACATCCCTGACAATGTTTGCCTTTATAATCTTATCAGCTTCATCTTCAATTTTAGAGGTGTGATTTGGGTGTGTTCTCCTTGCTGCTTCCTTGAATCCACGATGTTCTTCTAGAAAACCCAAATGATGGGTGACTACATCAGGATTAAGACCTAGAATTTCGATATAATTCCAAGAAAATATATCTCAATGTTGCTTTAGAAAGGAATTATACACCTCTTTCTCTTTAGAAGTCATGGTCGCACTAATTATAGTGGGGCGTGGATCTTCTTTTGTTCCCAAATTTATTTCTCTATGTTCATCCACGGTGGTAGAGATACCCTCTTCAAATGTTGAAGGAGCATCCCCAAGATCTTCCTCTTCATACTCATTATGTGTTACCTATTTTATTTCTATTTTCATAGTAGATGATAAACAATACTCTTAGAGTTATGGGAGGAGTCAATATTTGAACATCCCTAAGAAGAGTCCACCATATCTAACCCTACTAATGATGAGGGGTTTTCTTGTGGAAATAAATAAGGATTTATGGATTGAGAATCAACATATTTTTCTTCCCCTAGAATTTATACAATTTCTTTTGTTCTGATTGATGAAGCAGAGGATCATTGTAGTTCAGCCGATGAAATGAAAACATCTCCATCAAGATTCCATCATTGGTTGGTGTATCAATAATTCCTCCCATTTTATCAGGTTCAATCGATGTAATTGACATTATGGGAATTACTGAATAAGTTCATGGATTTGGTTTTACCCTTTCAATTTGACTGATGGTTAACACATAATTTGTACTCAAATGTATGAATGGATTTGTTGGGATCTTTTCTAGTCTATTTGTAGCATCCACTCTGGTTATCTCCTTGATCATGGGCATCATTCCTTTTGTTTGATAAATCTCTACCAAAATGTATTGAGATTCACATGTTTTGAATAGAGCCTTGTCACCATACAATGTCCCAATTTGACCATTGAAATAGTATTTCAGACATTGCTGATATGACGAAGGTATGGCTGCATGTTGATGCAACCAAGGCCTTCCAAGCAGAATATTAAAGGATGTGTCCTGACGAACAACTACAAAATTTGAATTAGACACAAGATCTCTAAACTGAGTTATGAGTGTAATTTCACCCAGTGGTTTTTGTTCATTCTTGTCATATCCTTGAAACATTAAAGTCAAAGGGGATAAGTCAGATTCAGTCATGCCCAATCGATAAAGTGTATGAATGGGAATGAGGTTGACCCCAGATCCATTATCAAGTAAGGCTCGTCAGATATCTATGTCATTGAATTTTCCAGACAAATACAAAGCTCTGATATGCCTCTATATCACATGGTCTTCATCTTCATCTATAAAAGATATGACTGCATGAAATTCTGCAGAATCAATCTCTATATGGTAAACCTCAGTAGCAGCAACTTTGGTTTCAAACTCTTGAGTACTATAAAAAGCCTCAATGAGTTCCTCTCAAAGATCTTTTGATAGATTCAAAACGTCCATAATTGAAAACTTGGCCGGTACTTGGGCCAATTGTTTCAAAACATCATACTTTTGATCTAAATGTCTACGTTTCCCATCATAGAGATGTGGTTTTGTAGGTTCTTTGGAAGTTGATGCTTCACTGTATATGTTTTTTTTAAACAGAAGTGGGAAATACAGCTGGCTTTGGTAAATTAGACTGGCTAAGTTTATTCATTTGTTGATAAGAAAACATTTTGGCTTTTAATTGGTCTTCCAAAAGAATTGTGCTTGAACTAGACTTGTTTTTCATGGAAGAAACTCCTTGTTCTTGTTGAGCTTGAAAAAGGGATCTTCCATGAGTTTCTGCCACATATATGTTTTGAGTAGGGGTAGAGTTACAATGGTGGTTTCTGGAATTCCCACGTCTTCCCCTGTATCCTCGACCTTGGACTCTTCCTATAGTTCCCCAATTAGGTACAAGTAATTCTATCTTACTACTATCAGAATCATCATTGTCATAAAGATTCGTTAAATGGATGACTTTAATATTACCAAAGATCAATACTTCTTCTAATGAGGATTCTTCTTGACATGTTAGTTCTGGTTGTGTCATTTGGCGGGGCGGTGATGGTGGTTTTGAAACAGATGGCATAAAATCTTCTAGGGTTAACAACAAGATTTTCCTTGATGCGAGCTAATCTTCTTCTGACTGCTCATGGTCCTTATAATCACTTCACATCGTTGAGGAAAGGCCTTTTAATGAAGAAGGTTTTGCAATGGAAGGATGGGTAGATGACACAATTGGTTGTTTCAACTATGTTTGTAAAATATCATGATTCGAGTTGATCATTTTCCTGATCATCCAATCATCATATTTTTGCACACTTTTACTTTTAAATTCTGGTCATTCTCCTTCTGCCTCTGGATTGGTAGCAGTAACACATGCTACTTGATCTGATGAACTTTTCAATTTCACTTGTCCGGATTCTACCATCTTTGCCAGAAGGTCTTTGAAAATAAAGAACTCCTGAATGGGGTGTCCCAACATATGATTAAAGGGACAATAATTCGGATTATCTTCATCTCTATCTTTATTTCGCTTCTTTGGTCTTAGAAATTGAAAAAAAATTATTTTCTAAAGCTGAGATGAAGTATCCAGGACCTTTCTCATTCTTGAAATAATAAACTTTATTCTTTAATTCCTCAAACTGTTTCCATCTTTGATCTCTTTGATCATCTTGACGAGTGGGTCATTGCTGTTTATATTCTGGAGGCGGATCCCATCGGTATAATGAGGGTCTTGAAGTAGAAGTAGGTATATGTGCTTGTTTGAGTGTGACTGTAACATTTTTTTTCCTTTCCTATTCTCCTTACTGGAACTGATGGAATTAAACAAGTTTTAGCCTTAGTTTCTATAATAGAATCTTCTATCTTCTGAACAATTCAAGTAAGATCTCAAAATCATCCTATGTATTTCACAGGGATCAATGGTATGCGTAATTCATCATGTAGATTTGCCACAAAATTGGTAGCAACTCTTCCTGAGGGAGTGAAAACCTTATGTAATATGTTAATCCCTTCCATAAAGCAATGAAATCTGAAACTCTTTCATTATCCCTTTGTTTACAATTAGTAAGATTAAAAATTGTCATCTTTTGTAGCATTGAGGTAAATTGAAGAAGTAATTTCTAATGGAGATCTTCCCATCCAGTAATTGATCGAGATTGCAAACTTGTGTACGAGACAAAAGATGGTCCTTGTAATGACTGCACAAAAAACCTAAGCTTAACTGCTTCTTTTTATTGAGAAGTTACCATCATAAGATCACAATGAGAAATAAAATGTGTTAATTTTTCTTCTGGATCTCTCAAACCATTAATGATTGGGAATGTGGTATTCACAAAATTTTGTGGGGGAGGAATTGCATCCACCCATTTAGGGTAAGCTCTCCT
Organism: Viscum album; assembly: GCA_963277665.1. Lineage (NCBI taxonomy): Eukaryota > Viridiplantae > Streptophyta > Magnoliopsida > Santalales > Viscaceae > Viscum > Viscum album. The sequence goes on from OY728150.1 coordinate 708,233,584, forward strand.
CTCTAGTAGAGATGGTGCACGTCATTCCTCCATACCTTCCAATTGACTCATTAATGCCTCAATTGTGTTCATAAGAATTTGGGGAATGTCCAGATGAGCTGGATTCTGTGCAGGTATAACAACTGGAGCTTGAGCTCACGAAACAACCAGTAAAATCACTGATGGTGGTGCTGATATCTATCTTAGATAACCCATGGGAACAGGTCTATCAGGATGTTCATGGTCCTGCTTTGATTTTGTACCTAAGAGAGGGAATCCATTATCCGTGTATGTAGTTACTACAAATTCCCTTTGCAGAGGAGCTCCCACAGGACTTGAAGTTGAGGATTTTTCTAGGGAGTACGCCTAGTAGAAATGCTGCCTCAAATTAACTATGTGTTGAGTCTTATAAACACTTTCATTTCTTTTTCTTTCTTGTGGAAACCTCTATTTAATAGAAAGATATTGACCTTCTCAAGTAGAAAAGTGAGATGCAATATGACTTTTTCCTTTCCCCTTGTTAGATGCCTTTCGAAGAGGGGGAAGTTGGTTATTTGAAGGAATACCTAGATTCTGGGTAATCCTTTGATTTCATGTATGAAAACCTTCTTCATATTCCTCGGTGTGTACCGTATTATGGACAAGAACTTCATCTTCTGATTCCCTGGAACTAGACTTGTTCTTTGGAGGATCCTCTACAATGGTGTTAATGACATTTACTAATGCATAATGCATCGAAGGAATTCTGTCGGTGTTTTTTCTAGACCTCCTTCCTTTGCGTCTTTCATGAGACTCTGTTCTCCAATATGAATAATTCCCTAGAACTATTTCGCATATAGTAACATGAAGGGAATCATTGGACAGTTTAGTTGTACGCTTTCCTTGTGGATTCTTCCCTAATCGGTAGAAAACTGACTTTCTTTGAGAAGGGGATTGCAGATGTGAAAAATCCCCCAGTCCGGCAGGCTAGGGTTGTTCTTGTTCTTCTTCTTAAAATATTTGATAATTGTTTAATGAATTTAAAGGTTGAGTTAAATGAGCCCCCAGCAAAGCTGGCTGGGGTGATTCTTGAATTGCCATAGCAGAAATTCGTGTAACTTCTCTTCTGGTTTTGCGGATTTTGGTTCGAACATTTGTGGGTGCATTATCTGGCAATCACTCAAATCATCTGTTTTAGAAGATCATTGAGCTATTTTAGACATTTTAATCCTCTAAATACTAACGTCCTCTAAACAGGATGCATGTTCAAGATTCTCATATGCTAGATTTAATAGTTTCTCAATAACTTCTTTTCTTTGGGCCTTATTTTGATGAGAACTAGTTGAGGCCTGTTCTTGAGCATACATTTTATTACATACAAAACCTATTGATTGAGGCAAACCATGGGTAATAACATTTCATGAAACAACTTTTTGTGGACTTTGATGTTTTTGGAGGGCAGTGAAATGTAATTCTCCATATACACCCCATCCTCTAACGCGGACACTAGATGGGGAATCATAAATTAATTGGTGTAGCCTATTTATAGCATTGATACATACGCGCAAAAGAGTTCTCTGCTATTTTTCAACCTTTGGATGTTGGGAACTGAGATAGATGCCAAGTCCATTTGGCATTGCAACTCTTCTATTACCTTTACATGATTTTGATATTTGTCATATGGTAATACTTTCGATTTCAAATAACGAAGAGTTTTTCATAAGTTGAGATGAATGTTATGAATACAATCTTCTGTAATCAATTCTGGAATATCATACTGAGAATTTTCTAAAGGCCAGAACATGATTGGTATTTCTCCTTTAGGTAATTGTTTCCTCATGTTTAACACATCTTTGTCATCTTTTATTAGAGGTTTCTCCACTTGATCTGACCAAAGTGGATGCACTGTATTAGAAGATAAATGACTTAATGGAGGTTCAAAGAATGACTGTTCACTTAAGATATCTTCGGACTAAGAAAGTACTTCACCCATAAATGACAAGGCATCAGACATGACTGGCCTTGTGTTTGCAAGTGCCATGAGATAGAAGTGCTTTCTTGTTGCTACATTGTCAATTATGGAATTTTTTTGACAATGCGAGATACTACAACGAAGAGGACTTTCGCAGTGAATTCCATCATGGGGAGGATCACTATGGTGAAAAACAGTAAGGGATAAATCTTCTTAATCCTTGGTCTTATGGCCACACGGAGGGTTTTTTTGGCCCTCATATGGGTATAAGAACTCTGGATTTATCGAATTTTCATGAAGCAAGCCTTCATGACGAAGTATCTGATGAGAAACATCATAATTACAACTACCACTCCCAAAATTTGGTAATTATAGGGTAGGATCTTGAGCTGCAACCGATAAATGTCTAAGGGATTCAAGAACTCAAGAATTAAGAGGAGATAAATCACAGCTTGACTCTTGATTTTCCAATGGGATTTGGCAATACTACTTATTGGATGTTCTCTTATACTTAATTAGAGCCACCTGCTAGGAGAAGTGGTTATAATGGGCAGGTGTATGTGACTGTGTTGGAGTAGTTACTGGAACAAATCGATTAACTCTAATTGGAAAAGGTGTATATTCTTGATCTTGTTGTCTGTATAATATGGGGGATTAGGCCCCATGACCCTCCTAGACTGGAACAGAGGTGTGTGTCTGCTCTAGGATGGCATGCAGATGTGGCATCCCGAGTGTGGGAATAGATTAATGTGTTTTTTACCCTGATATTACTGATGTATTTGTTAAAATATCATATCATGCTTCCATAATATGGGCAGGGATATTCGTCTTCCCTATAACCATTGATAAAATATGTTTGGTGACTTCAGCGACTGGAACGGGAATATATGTTCATTCCGTATCTGGAGTAGGTGTATGTGCCTGCTCATGTCCTCCTTTTCCTGTCAATGGTTATTGACAGTACTCATGCATGGGGGAAGAGAGTTGGGTCTGCCCCAAATTTGTCGTCAGAGATTTTTGACTAACTTATCCCGGTTATACCAAATGAGATGGTTGGAAGAGTTGATGAACATTGGTAGGTGTATGTTCCTTCTGGTTTTTTCCCATCAATTATGGTTGGTAGACTTCTTCTAATACTGGAATATGAGACTGTTGACATAATTGGTGATTGTAAACAGGTGTATGTTCTTGTTTATTAGTTTCCACCATATTAGATTGGCGGGCTTCTTTAAATGCAGTAAAACGAGCCTACTGACTGGCTAATAACTTGTAAGCCGTTGTATGTGCCTATTCACAATACTCCACTGGGTTTATCTGGTGGTATTGTTGAGTTACTGTCAGACGAGCCTACTAAGAAACAAAATTAGGACAGACAGATGTATGTTCCTGCTTGTTGTTTTCCATCAAGTAATATCGATGGACTTCTCTAGAAAAGGCAGAGGTGAGAACCTGCTTTCTGTTGATCGGACGTTGTCCCTAGAGGTTCTTCTTGTGTTCCTGAGTCTAAGAGACCTGGGCCAAATGTCCAAAGGCAACAACCCCATCATGTTTGGGGTTCACTAACACATGATTCTGGCGGTGATTGCTGGTGGGATTCCTTAGGAAGGACTCCTGCATTCTTGAATTGAGGCCATGAGTGACCTCTTGATCCACCTCTCTATAGTATGGGACGGACTGGTTATTGTGTTCGGGGGATAAGAAACCAAAATGGTTGGAGACAGTGGTTGTCATCATCTGCTTCTTGATCATTGGTCATCATTGGCTAGATGATTGAGGATCGTTGTTGACCTGGAGGGCATGTCGAGCAGCCTCCAAAATCAGGATTGTACTATACTGGTGATATTCCTTTACTATCACATTAAAAACTCAACATTGAAGATGTTGGGTTGGTGATAACATCCTTCCTATAGACGAAGATCCATCTTGAGCATCAGTTGAGAAGTTTACAGATGTTGTCTTGGAGAAAGCCATTCTTTTGGATTGAAGAGAATTTTGTGGAAAATTGAGTACAATAACAAGATATATTAAAACAAAATCTTTTTAGATGGATACATGCGTGATTAATTATTTTTTCTATCCTTCCTTTATCAATTTATAGGGGCATAACATGTGGGTAACATTATTAACATGGTTAAGGATTCACGTCAGGTTCACCATTTTTGTTTCATAGTTCCTTCAAACGTTTATTCTGGATTTAAGAATCATTGTTTTCAGGACGTTTCCACTGGATTTATTCATAGAACTGGAAACTTCCAACAATTCTTCATCCAAAGAGGAACTGCTTTCCAAAGGCAGAAATTCGTTATGTTTTAACATTACAATACTTAAGAACATGCATTGGTCGAGAGGATGGGAGTTCGGACTCATCACATCCTTCTGGAGGGAATTATTGTCTACTCCAGGAGTCTCTTTGTAAATTTAAAATTTTTTATGAATCCTTATTAATTCACCAAGTATATCGTAAGTATCCCTTGGAATTTATAATCACTTATTAACATGTGTAAACTTTAGAATCATCTGTATGTATTCAAGGTTATTAATTAATGGAAATATCTGTATGTATTCGATATTTTCCATCAATGGAATCCTCTAATGTACTTATTAGATATTATTTTAATCATCATTGTGATGATACTGGTTTTTAAGCCACTCAGTGGGGCACTCTTGAATTTATTGTTATCCAGGGAGACAAAGTTTTGGTTTGATTTTGGGATCATGCCCATAAAATGGGCTACCTACGTATTCTTGTGAAAGGAATCATAACCCTCGTAGTTCGGTACCACTGAATGGGACACATCGTACATTTTAAGGTCATGTGATAAGGACCTCTAAGGGGAAGGTGCTTAGTAGAAACTTAGTGTGGGACTTATGATGAAGAATCCGAAGGAACTTGGAAAGTATATAGATTTTCAAGTATGATCAAACCCTATTGGGAATATAGCCCAAGGAGAATAGGGTTGATTTGAAGTGTTCGGTTTGAACCTCAAGGAGGTTTCCTTTGTATCCCATATGGATGGGAATCAAAGACCACGTAGTTTGATATGTCTCGTAGGATAGTATAGTCCTTTGAGAGAGATGAGTTTGGGATTACTTCTTGAAAAAGGATGTATTTATGATTTAAGGATTGAATTTGGGGCTTATTTCCCAAGAAGGATGCCCAAATTGGGGGAATTAGGGTTGGATTCCTAAGGAGGATATCTGGTGAGATCTAGCTCTGAAAGAGCTTCCTACGTATCCTGGTTTGAACAGGAATCAGAGTTCTTGTAGTTATTTCAATCATAAAAATGTTGTAATTATGACAAATCTCTAAGACCATGTGAGTCATGCTCAGTGTGAGAAACAAGAGAATTTCAAAGATTCAACAAAGGCGGTCACACATTCAAATTTTTCCTCCATGCTGATGGAATAGGGCACGTTGACCGTGGAAGAGGGAAAGGCGACGGACCTTCCCTCTGTTTTATTTACATTGGACAAGGGTCCAATGTTAGGAAGAAGGGGTGAAGGTGAGGGGCTTATACCAAAATGGTTGCCTTGAAATTGGTCCTGGTAGAGGAGGGAGACTTCTCCTAGGCTTCCGTGGAAAAGCAATAGCTGAACCATACCTTCTACACCAGAAACCTGAGATCCTGGGTCATCCTTTTGAGAGAGAGGCTAGGGATCCAACTCTCCTCCAAACTGAGAACTTCCCAACACTGTTTCTAGGAGAAAAGTTTATATGAGTATGGATATACAAATCCACAAACATCCCATAAACCCTAACCCCATTGTGAAACAAATTTGGGAAACCTTTTACTGTGGAAATACAAACCCAAAAATGAGCCATGATGATGTGCCTATATGAAAGGTTTGATAAGTCATGAGGTTTTTGTGGAGGCTTCAACTTATTCCCTTTTAGATAAGGGAACCAAGGAAGGAGAAACCCTGTCATGAATGGCTTCTTCTTTTTAAGGGTATTTGAGTTGGTCGTGTAGGTCCCTCGCGTAGGTATTCTATGTAGGTACCCCACGTAGATGTACCGTGTAGGTAAACCATGCAGGTACACCACACAGGTAGGGTGCATAGGTAAAACTGCGCAGATGTACCACATTGGTATGGCATGTAGTTATGGCGCGTAGGTATGGATGATGACTGAAAAATGTGAAGAACTTCAAAACATTCATATCTCATTTAATTATCTCTTCTCTCGTGGTTTAGAGAGCTACCTGAGACAATTTTAAGGATCTAGGAAAAATATCTATGCAGTGGGAGCTTTAGATATTTTTTCACTTTTTTCAGTCATGAAATGGGGAGCCCAAAGGCTCTATTTATAGGCACAGATGGGCCTGGTCGAAGAAATGTTTTCTCGCATAGGTTCTTCACGCAGCTCTACCGCGAAGGTACTCCGCGCAGGTGCTCAAAACCTCTTCGGGTGCGAAGCTATGCAGCATAGGTCCATCGCGTAAGTCGGTCGTGCATCTCCTTAGTGTTGTTCGGCCATGCAGCTCCTTTGCATAGGCCAATGAATATACTCCATTTCTAACCTCTCTAAGAGTATAGGGGATTTTCCTTTGTACTCTTTGAACCTTGCTTCAGGATTGAAAATATCCGGAGTTCTTCTTCATAACATCTTTTGGTTTCTTTCTCAAGTAGTGTCAACTCATGGGTAAAACATCTTTAAAAAACATTCAAGAATTGTAAAATCATTCTTTAAAACATTTTAATGAAATTATATACATTGAATAAAATGAATCCAGGCCGAAGAGAAAAATAGAATCGGTTTTCCATTGAAACATTATTTCAATCTTTTGAGTATATAGATGAGGGATAAATAAAATGAAAACTTTTTTTCTCCAGAAACAAATAGATGATAATATAACACATTATATTTTTTAGAGATATATCAAATATTTTTACCATCGAAAACATAATCAAAAGTAATCCTGAAAAAAATGGGATTGTAGTGTATAAATACATATCACTTTTGAAACTTTTGAATCACATCTCCCAAGAAAAAATAACTTTAAATGATCCCTTAAATACCAGTAATATAAAGACATTAATTATATAACATATTAAGGGGAATTTTATACACCATATAACCATAAATAGGTGCATAACATCATATATGTCTCAACAAAACCATATTGAGGCTAATGATCCTTACCTTATGCCCTAATTTATTTTTAATCACTTTAAACAATTTTATAATGAATTTAGATTTATTTTTATTCTATAACATAACCATTTACACACTTATAATATCAATTATTGTCCACTTATATCCTTTTAACATTATTTTATTAACAATTATTTATTAAAATACTCATTCTTGTATGATAACTATTTCATTTTTCAAGTATGTTTTGGTTTGGTAGTTTTAGTCCCTATTCTTTGATCATGATCTATATAGTAACTCGGGATTATCCAAAATAGATATTACATTTTTTTTATTATTCATTACATTATAAAAAAACACACCTAAGGATCGTAATAGTATAGCATATTTAGAAACTTATAAACACAAAAAATTGGTCCATAGGTAAAGTATATCATCTCCAACTATGATCTTCATAACTAGCACCCTTATTTGATATATCATTAATAATAAATTTCTTCATAACTAGGAAAAAGGGAAAAATAATAAAGGGTGAGATTAGAAAACCAGTAAGGGTAAACAGGGGAGATACATAATAATAACATGAACATAGGGGTTTGAGAACATTATAATAACATTTAAAAACCATACACTTTATATAAAAGATCATAATCTTTATCCATTGAATAAATAATATCACTTCGTAAGAATGAATCATAAGGGAGTCAAATAACATGATACATGAGGTCATAACACTGTCATAAGTTATAGATTTATAGGATACACATAATAATTGAAAATCATATGTCATAGATACCCACCAAGACATTCATAACATGTTAGGATTTGGCTAACCAATTACTTGTGGATTAGGATGACCTCATATAAACCCTATTTTAGTCTTGGTATAACCTCTTGTGTACCCTTTGATAACATATAACATTAATCATTTCCCAATTCATTGTTGGGGTATATAGGCCCCTCCAATCACATATTTTAAATTGTATATAGGTGTTCTATAAGATCATAAATCATTAACCATATCATAACCCATGAAATGAAATGGGTTTCATAAAGATTTCATTATGTCATAACTTGTGTAAAATAGACAAGTTTCATAATCATTTCATCATTTAATCATAGCATAACCCATGGAAAAGAAGTGGGTTTCATATGAATTTTATCATGGTATAACCCATGGATGAGAAACAGGTTTGATAAACATCATTCCATCATAAAAATAAACCATTCATATAAATAATACAATGTAATCCTCAGATCAAATACATATAATGGAATAGGTAACATCAATAGAAGTAATCATAAATTTAAAAAGTTTTTAAATGGTTATTTACAAAATTTTATAAAGAAAAATATCCTTTCCTCTTTGAAAAAATCATTTTCAAGACACAAAAAATTGAAAATACATATCTTCATAAATAAACTTGTAAATTTATTAATTAATATAAAATTAAAATAATGTTCTTGTTGATGGAAATTTATATCCATTCCATTCATGTTAATACAAATATTCCTTTCACATTTTTGGTAAAATCCAAAAGGGAATTTATTGGAAAAATACATGAATATTCATTTAAAAACAACAAAAGGTAAAATGTGGGTAAACTGTATTTTAAAAAACATATGAGAATAACAAAACATTTTTTAAACCATTTTTAGAAAACCTGATTTTGGAAGAAACCTAATTCCCGACTGAATAGAGAAAAAAGTCGTATTTTATTAAAAAACATTTTATCAATTATTTTAAGTAGCAAAGAGTGGGAAAATGGTAAATGTTACATGAAAATATAATGGATAACCAGTGTATAATAAAATTAATGAGTTTACTAGGAGAATTATTAAAATAATTTATCATTATAAACATAATCAAATTCCATCCTGATAAATGATAAGATTGCAATATAAAATAATTACCAATTTGGTATATTTGAATAAAAAACACCATAAAGGGTTAACAATAAATTGAACATAGAATATCATGAGGATGAATAAATTTGTGATATTAAATTTCAAATTTGTTTTATATACACCTCTAAAAATAATATAGGTTCATAATATAATGTACGTCTCAAAGAAGGAAAATTGAGACAAAGATCCCTTACCGATTTGGTAACTTTCGAACTGTAAACCCAATAAAAGATAGATACTCAAATGGATATTTAAATACTAATAATTTTCAAGTGAATCATCATAAAATAAATTTTTGGGTAGTTTATGCACCACATAAAATAAATAGGTGTTGAATATGGAATGTGTCTCGTAGAAGTAAAATGGTGAGATGGAAATCCCTTACCAAAAGTCTTGACTTCCCTTATAATTTTTTGAATATCCTATATAATTAATATAACTTTACTATAAATATATTACATAACCATAATTTTATATATATATCCTACCATAAATGTTTTAAATATGTCCATTTATTATATATTTATTAACAATTCCTCATTAAAATCATGTTTTTGGTAATAACCGCTTTGTATTTCATATATGTTTTGATTTGTTATTTTTGGTCCACATACTTTGATCATGATCCCATAATTTCCATAATAATACTAATAAAATAATTATAATATTTATAAGTCAGTTAAAATTTTAATACCAATCATAAAATATAGTTTTGAGAAATGAAGTTTGTTACGATCTTGAAGACGATGGGTCATACGTACATATGAATAACGTTTAAATTTTTCAATGATCATTATGAAAAAGAGGTAAGTAATGTGTTATATTTAAAAAATGATAATAATTTAATAAATAAAATATTATTTCTTCAATTATACTTATAAAAATCATCCATCTGATTTGGGGGTAAAATGAGAGAGTCAAATTTCTTCATGAATGTGGTACTCCACACATACATGAATGGTGTTATCATCTTTTCGTCAGTGAAAAGGTATGATATAAAATAACATTTTACTTTTAATAATTTTAAATATTTGACAAATATAATAATTATTTCATTTAAATAGCATATATTTATCCTTATTATATTCCATTTAAAGCGTTAGTGAAAAACGATTCAGATCGCTTCATGAGTGGGTAGTCCGCCGTACACAAGACTGATGTTATCATATCCCATACGAAATGGAAAGTGAAAAATTATATATGATATAGATATTCCACATGTATAATAATTATATAAATAACATAAATATAATTTATATCCATCACCATACCCAACTGTGATTGGTGAAAATGGAAAAAAGAGTGACATCGGTTTGTTAGGTGGTAGTTCGCCATACACAAGAACGATGATTTCATAACCCATTTGATAGAAGTGGTGATGGATGTAGGTAATTACCTTAACATAAAAAAATATTTATATTTCATATACTATTTTTATTATATCATCAAGGTTTAATAAAAATTTAAGGAGGTGGAGGAAGAAATAAAATAAAAAATCTCACTGAAGAACGTTACCAGTTCTCTGGGTATCCTCATTAGGTTTTCTCCAAACTTATTTATAGGTTTTATATATGAAAAAGGTAATTAATATAAAATTATTGGATGGAAGTTGGTATGTGATTTTGGTAGGTATTTTCCAAACTAAAATCATTTCAAGGTGTGAAGAGGATAGGATAAGTGGTGTCCTTTTATAAGTGAGGTGAGTGGAAAACTTATAATGTTTTTGAAATAAATAATTTTATCCATATTGTTTTCATGAACCAAGGCCCCAAAAATAGACCATTATTGATAATAGAAGATATAAGATCGAAATATTTCCCCAAAATGGGTTTTATACATGTTTTATGTTATTTTTATCCCTTATCTTTATATTTCACACCATAGTAAACCCATATTTACCTTAACCATGGTAAATAATTTTCACATTTTTTACCTTATACATGTTTTAGGTTATTTTTATCCCTTATCTTTATATTTGAAAATGTTTTTATTTTTATTTCTAATTAATTTGTTACAAAATAATTAATTATATATACATGTCTAAACCATATATTTTCATAGTTTATTTAATCCTATTCATACCCACCATTCCAATGGATAGATGATAAATGTCATATTAAATTATAATATTTAAATAGTATGATACATTTATGTTAAACTTAGTGTTGTGTGTAATGAAATATAAACTCAGTATTGTGCTTAACTAAATCCAAAATTATTGTTGTGTGTAATGAAAAATATTGAAAAGATAAAATTAATTTGAAAAATATATTTCAAAAAAATCATTGTGTGTTACATTTTATCCCCCCCCCCAAATAAATTTATCCCTTGAAATTATTCTCGATCATCCAAGGTATCATATTTGAAAATTCCTCCATAGAAACCCTCACCATAAAAAGGGTTAATAAAACATCCTAATGAAAAAGAGAAATGGATGAGAGAAATTTATCTAGAATATCATATAACAGGTTACCAAATAGGATAACATTTGTGGGAAGTGAGAACATAGACATATAATAGAAAACTATCATCCAAATATAGATGTAGAGTGATAAATAATATGGTCAGGAGAAAGTTAAAAACCAAAAATCCATAAAACAAATAGTTCTAAAAAAGGTGATTGATATCATTAAAAATGTTTATAACAGCACAACATTTTATCAAAGATCCTTTTTTCTAATTCTGGGGAATTTTTTCCATCTTGACTGAGAAAATATGAAAATGTACTTACTTGATATATTTTTATTTCACAAAAATAGTTTTATCCTTTGGCCATTCCTTGATTAATTTCCACTTCATATCTTACTCTAAGAGGTGAATTTTTTATGTCTCAAGAACTAAATAAAATTATAATACATTCCTTATATCATTAGCTAAAAAAAGGTGAGCACTTTTTCCAAGATGGAAAAATATTCATATATTAAATTAATACGTTAATCTCTAAAACCACATATGTAGTTCAACATAAACCCTTTCATAAATGGTTATCCTTATAAACCATCCAAAATTAAAAATTTAAAAAATAATTTTAATAAATTTCTCAAAATAAACAAAACATTTATCCCTTATATTATTTAGTATCTCTTATTGTCACATACCAAACATGTGAATTCCTTCATCATGTATTATCTTGAAATATGGTAATAACTTAAATTATCATCAAACCCTACTAAAAGCATACATTATTTATCATTCCTTACATAAACCATCGATCATTAGATATATTCCTTAAAAAGTGTTTTAAGCTCCATCAATGATAACGTAAACCACTTTTTCAACAAATCCTTTATAACTTATAAGTTCATTAATACTATCCAATTTACATTATCCATATCAACCATCTCTTTATCAAAACTAAACACCATTTTCTCAACCTATGAAGCATATTCAACGTTATCTTCCGTTGTGTTAACCAAACTCTTGATTTTTCTTATACAATTACTTTTCATTGTGTCATTTTTTTACACTCTAAACATATTCTAATCCCTATAAGGAATTACCTTGAGTGATTCTTCCCATAATATTGACATATAGGAAAATGAATCTTATTTCCTCGACGATCCCCATTACTCGAACTCTCAGTGAAAAATATTATTCTCTTGTTTGGGGAGTCTGAGGGTTGTTTAAGGTGTTTGTTGTCAGTCATGTTATGTGATAACTACTTAGGATTAAAAATAACATAATTTACTCCATTCATCATCCCATTTGGTTTCTCATCAGTAAGTCATCCATCACTTTCAATGTTAACCCAATTCCTTTTGGTTCCTACCATTGACTAAAACCAAAAACCAGAGTGTGAGAAACACTAATCATAGTGGAAACCCAAATAATCATGAAAATTCGCTTAAATGATGTTTAAATAATGACATCTTTTAAATCTATTACACCTTAGTCTTATCCTAGGTCATCCATGATCATCATCTATCTAAATTATTCATGATGGTCCGTAAAGAGTTTGTAGATTCCCAAATCATATCCCCAAAGAGTGTCAAAATATGTGTGTATAAAGGCCTATTTTTATGTACCATGTAATGATATATTCCAACTCAATATTCCCTTTTTAGTTTTATTACCCCTATGTACCTATTTTTTAGATCCACATCAACCTGTAAAATCCATAAATGAATGTAATTTCTTAGAAACCAGTTTCTCTATCCTTCAGAAAAATTCCAAGACATTTTCCCATACATTGACTCATCATTTTACTTAACCTTAGAGATATATCTATAAATATACTTAGAAATATCCCTAGGAATTTCTATAAATTTTTTACATCCTGGTTTTGAAAGATTAACTAAACTTTTCCAATGATACCAACTATAGTTATACGATATTATCATACATGGATATTACATATTTTTTATGAATATTCATTACATTACACAAACTCATTTATAATGACAATAATATTTTGGGATTCTTGAAAACATGTAAACAAAAACAATTGGTCTATAGGTAAACTACATCATCTACAACTATGATCTTCATAACTATCAACCTTATTAAACATATCATATATAATACATTTCTTCATAACCTAATGAAAGGAAACATTAGAAAGGGTGAGATCAGATTCTCAGTAAGGGTAAAAAGGTATATATGTAATTATAACAAGAACATAAGGGTATGATAACATGACCATAACATTTAAAAATCCTACGCTGCATATCAAATATCATAATCTTGAGTCATAGAATAAATATTGGAAGTTCATAAGACCTGAATAATAAAGTAATCAAATAACATGATCCATGAGGGCATAACAGTGGCATAAGAAATATATTTTTTGCGTAAACATGATAATATAAAATCATATTTCAAGTATACCCACAATAACATTATTAACATGTTAGATTGAGGATAACCACCCATGTACCTACTTCGGGCATGGGATAAACTCTTGTGTACCCACTTTTGATCTTGGGATGGCCTCTCCTGTACCCTTTGATCTCAAATAACATTAATCATTACCCACTTCATTAGAGGTAAATATAGGTCCCACCCATCACATAATGAAAATAATATGTATATTTTATAAAATATCATAAAACATTCATCAATTAATAACACATTACATGTAATAGATTTCATAAACATTTCATCATATCCTAAAATATAGAAAAGATACAGGTTTCATAATCATTTCATCATTTCATCATAGCATAACCCATAGAGAAGAAGTGGGTTTCATAAGATTTATATCATGGTATAACCCATGGAAGATAAATGGGTTTCAAAAACATCATGGAATCATAAAAATAAGTCATTCAGGGAAAGAATAAGAATGTTATCCTTGGTACATATCCATTGTAAGGAATAGGTAACATCAATAGAAGTTATCATAAATGGAAAATGATTTTGAATGATATTTTAAAAAAAATATTGAGAAAAATATCCATTACACTTTGAAAAAATAATTTTTTAAAACATAAAACATTTTTAAAATCCTTTAACTTGAAAATAACCTTGAAAAATTATAAATAAATCTTCATATAAAATAATTTTCCTGATGAGGGGAATTTTATTTCATGTTGTACACGTTAAAAAAATATTCCTTTCATGTTTTTGGTAAAAGACAAATGGGAATTTATTGGAAAATGGCATGAAATTAATTTCAAAAAAAATTATAAAATGGTAAAAAATGGGTAAAAAGGATTTTAAAAATCAAATGATAATAATAAAAAAAATTTACAAAACAAGTTCTTGTAAGAAAACGTATTCCCAAGTGAAGTGAGAAATAATGTTGTATTTTGTTAAAAATGTGTTATCAATTATTTTAAGTACAAAAGAGTGTAACATGGTACTATTTCTTGAAAATATAATGAATAAAAATAGTGCAAAAAATTCATTATTTTCTTGAGAGGTGGATAAAAATATTTTATCATCAGAAATATAATATTAAACAATCCTGATAAATGATGAGATTATAATTTAAAATCGTTGCCACTTTTGTGTCTTTGAATCATAATCCCAATTAATAAATAACATAAAATGGAGCTTAAAATAGCATAAGGATAAATAAATTAATTATATTACATTTAAAAGGGGATGTATATACACCTCGTGAAATAATATAGGTGCATAACACAATGTAGGTCTCAAAGAAAGTAAATTGAGACAAAAATACCTTACTGATTTGGTAACTTTTGAACCATAAAACCCATGAAAGAGATATCATAAAATGGATATTTAAATAAAAATAACTTTCAAAATAATAATAATAAAATATATTCATTTGAATTATATATACCATATAAAATAAATATGTGGGGAATATTTCATGTCTAAGAGAAGTAAAAGGTGAGACAAAAATCCCTTTCCGTAAGTCTCAAATTCCCTCATACTTGTTTTAACCTCCTATATAATAAATATAAGTTTATTATAAATATATTAAATAACCATAGTTATAAATATCAAACCATATATTATTTACTTATGTACATTTATTACCCATTTATTAACAATTCCTTGTTAAAATCATGTTTTGGGTAATAACCACTTTGTTTTTAGTATATTTTTTGATTTGTTATTTTTTGGTCCTCTTACTTTGATCATGGTTCCATAATCTCTATAGTAATAATGATGAAATAATTATCATATTTAAAAATAAATTATGGTTTTAATACTGATCATTATAAATTTTTTTGAGAAATGAAGTATGTTGCGATCAAAGAGATGGTAGGTTATACGTATGTATGAGTAACGTTGCCATTTTTCAAATATCATTATGTAAAAAAGGTAATTAATAATTTATCATTGCATAATTATAATAATATCATAGATAACAAATTATTTCATTAAATATACATACACATATCATACATGTGGTGTGGTGATGAAATGAGAGAGTCACATATATTTGTGAAGATAGTAGTCCACACATACATGAACGATGTTATCATCTTTTAGTGAGTTAAAGTGTAAGAAATAAGGTGATATATTATATTTTTGGAATTAAAAATATTTCATTAATATCATAATTATTTCATGTGTATCACATATATTTATTGTCTTGAACCAACCCGATTTGACCCCAAACCGGTCACCGAAGTCAACCTGAAATAAAGACCAAGAGGCATTCCCTGTCCTCCAGAGATAGAAACTAGTGTCATGAATAAAATATAAAACCATTTAGAATTATTTGTCCCATAAAAATACTGACATAAATAATATATAATAGAGTATCTATCATAAATAAGAGAAACTAAATCTCTGGATAATTGAAAATAAATAAAAAAAGATAAATACAACCACAGTAGAACCAAAACAGGAAACTAAAACAAAACCAGAGCTAAAAATAACTATAAATAACATGATCTCAATGTGACCTCTTGGTTAACACCATCCATATGACTATACCTCTTCATAGCCAAACCTGAACAAAATCTAACCTACAATACATCTCATGTCAACCGACACCAAGTGGCACAAGTAAGGTGTGAGTATAAAATAGCTATGTAGGAAAGCACCATATAATCCATACATGTCCTTTCTGAAACCATTACATAAACTCTATTTTGAAATACATTTAATAAAATATGATTTTTAGCTTTAATACAACAAACACCACATTCTAGAAATCCCTCATTGAAAAAAATACATGGTTTTCAATTTTAAAACAATTTATATTTTTAAAACCTAATTTGAAATACTAATTCCAAGAATAAAACACAATCAGGGGGAATATAAAGGAAAGGAGGAACATAAACAAGAAAGGAATGTATATTATAGTAAAAAAATCCAAAAAAATAGAATAATACATGTATAAGTAGATTATACTAGCATAATAAATAACCAAAGTGATGTAAAAATAAATAAAGAACATACTGATACTTAGTTCAAACCCACCTACTAATTTATACTGAAAGTAAATAGTCAATAACCAACCTAGATACTGTAAAATATCCTTACCATTTGAAAATCCCACCTGGTCTATCCTCTATCTAGGGTTTTCTAATCTTTCTAGTCAAGACTTGAAAGAATCTATCACTCAACCCATTAGATGAAATTTAGGAATACCATGAAAATTGTATAAGGGGGATGAGTAGTTTGTCACACACTTTTCATTAATCACAACTTACAGAGACCACCATGTATGCCTTGTCCAATCCCTAACACCCACTATATAAAGTCCCTCTCATCAAAAATACAATCATTTTGGTTCCCATTGTTCATGGAACATTCTAAAAGTGCCAACCATTTCTACATTTCACATGGATTTTAAAAATAATATCAATAAATAGGCCTTAATATTTATAAATAAAAACCATTTATGATAAAATACTTTACCACTTAAAAATATTTCTAAACCAAGGTTGAAAACGCCATTCATGTTCAGAAGGTTACAAACGGTCCTTTCATCCCACTTAGTTACTAAATAACTACTCTATGTTCCAAATAGGTCATGATTTTGGAATCACATTTTAAAACCACATTTTAAGTCACTTAAAACCAAAATACCATTTATAAAACATGGTATGTTTTTATAAAAACCTTTTGAGAGATGAAGTGGAATGGGAAATGAAGAAGAGAGTTTTGAAAAATTGGGGGTTTAAAGTGGACGTTATTGTGGAATTCGATTTGTGTGAGTGTGTGTGTGTGTGTGCGTGTGTGTGTTACTATCCATATATAAACCCTGTGAACATATAGATATTCCCCCATCCAATAACATTCTTGTGGATTTCCATAGAAAAATCCAAGGTTCAAATTTAAAGGATAATAAGAATCTTTGCAACAAATCCCAAGGGTCCATAAATAAGCATTAAACCACAAAGGTAACCCAACCACATACAAATCTCAATTCAAAAATAAACCAAATTACCAAAACCTAAATAAGTAAAAAAAATCTCAAAGTGCTCAATTTCATTTTAAAATACCAATTGGTATTTTATCAGACACCTTACATACATATAGATATGTAAAACTAAGGAAAACCTATGGAAACACCATTTACATCAAATTGAAAACATGAAAATATTGTAAAAATCGTGAAAATATATAAAAATCCTAATAAAAACATTTTTAAATTAATTACTAGCATTTAAGCATCAAAGGAATGTTCCAGAAATTAAATTGATGGAGGCACCTACCTCAATGATGTGCGAATGAAATGAAACTATGGGATAAGGAAAACCCAAGACCAAGAGACAAACCATACATCCTAAATTAAAATAAATCAACACATATTATCGAACCCTTATACTAGGGTTTTTCTATCATATAAACCCACCAAGAATAACCAATAAACTAAGGGAGGAAGAGAGGAAGATGAGAAAATTGACAAAAAAACAAGGGAATCTCACCGTGGAATCTTGATGGTGAATTAAAAATGGAAGGAGATATATGGGAGATGGATTAAGTATCCCCCATGGAGTGAATAAGTCAAGTGGGGGAGGAGAAAATCAAAATGGGTATAAACTTAATAGGGGAAAACAAAAAAATCAATATTTTAAGAATCTGGGTGAGTCGCATGATTTTGATGCATGATTTTCCAAATGATGCACTAATTGTAAAAACCCTAATAGATGGAAGGGGAACTCTCATAGTATGGCTGCATGATTTGAAAAACCATGAATTGACCATAAAAATCAACTCTTTAAAAATTTAAGAGCCTTCATATTCTTGCTACACAGTTTCTCCTAACTGTACGCAAGTCGTGTGCCTTATCCCAGACACCATAAACAAGTCACATAGTTATTCCTTTTCCTCACAAGGTTTGGGATAAAATATACACTGGTCATACAGGAAAACCCATTAAATAACAAAATAAACTTTAAAATCCCTCTATTTACACCAACATTATAGATTCACCCCAAATTGTACACACTAACCTTGTATGTGGCCAAAAGCTACCCAAAACCTCCAAAACTAAAATATTCTCACCAGGAAATGAACCTAAACCTCAACCAAAGGACCAAAAATTAATAAAAGGATAAAAATAAATTAAATAAAATAGGACCTGGTTTAGGGTGTGAAAATTCTCCCAACCACAAAAAAAAATTATTCTTCCAAAAAATCATGATGTAAAACAAGGAATAAAACTGAAACTCAAAACCAAAAGAGGCCACAAAACAATGATTACCATTGTGAACTTTAAAGACCACAAGTAATACCCAACAAAAACTATAGAAAATTGGAAGATGATCCATAGTGTTTCTCTCCAATATTTATAGTTCGGCCTTCAAGGACCAACATTGGAAACACCTAGCACGAGGAGAACCAAATGAAGGAAACTCAAACCAAAAACCGGATGAAGCTTTGATACAACATTTACACTTGATGTGAACCTCTCAAAAATCAATGCAACCCTAAACCAAAAGTGATCCATAAAAGGCTAACCATGCTAATTTCATAATAAAAAACTCACCTACAAGATTGCAAGAAAAGAAGACCACTAAGCCTTTTACAAAAAAAAGGAACTCCTGAAAACAAATACTAAAACAAGGTAAACTTAAACTATAACAACACAAAAATTGGAGAAAATAATTTGGGATAACACCTCTATACCCAAAAACTCTTGACTGTGAAAATCATCACTTTAGATAATATGGATAGATAATTAGTTCTTTGAAGCATCTCCTACCCCACAATCATAAATTTTTAGTCTCCGATCTAAACTTCCCCTTCTAGAAATGCTACTTTAATAACTACCCCAAGTGACCCATATTTATATATATCCAACAAACCTTTGTTTTATGGTAGTAATATAATTTCGAAATCCCGAACTAACCACATTGAAAGCACAAGAGTGGGTGGTCTGAATAACAAGAGGATGGAACTTAAAATGGATAATCCTCAAGAACGAGTTTTTATGTTAAAATATTTTCACTAGATGGGGAACCTTCACAAGTTCCAAGAGGGATCATATTACCAAGTACTACAGACTACACTCTAAGAACCAAGTTGTATAGAAACCCCTCACCCACAATCTTTTCAAACAGAACATCCCCGGATGAGAGGAATCTCTCCTTCATCTCTAGGTGAATACCCAATAAGAAGATAAGATATTTTATATGATCCTTTTATTTTATCCCTTTATAAAAATAAACTAACTCTCTAAAGTGATCAACATAGGCATTTAACATTTGTTGACCTCACTGGACATTCAAGAGCTCGGCCACTTTCTTCATATTCACCTCGTCATGTATGAACCATCAGATAAAATCACTCTTAGATACCTTATAAGTCATCCCAACTTGAAAAAATGATGGGATGATCACCTTATAGCAAACTAAATCAGAGCCTTCAAACAAAAATAGAACAGCTCACACCTTTACAGCTTTGGGAGTTCCCAACGACTTAACAAGACCATTGACTTCCCCAATCGATTTTGCATCCACAAATAGACCTCAATCACAATGGAATACTAGAAAAAGAAGATAATAACTCTAGTATTCCATCCCAATGGGGTTCTTGATTGGGTCAAAAATAGGAGGAAACTCAATAGAAACCTTTGAGACCTTTCTAGGAGGCATACTCTATACAACAAAGAGACACAAAACTGAATCAACATCAAACCAAAAATCAACTAAAACAATATCCCAAGACAAAACATAAAAATCATAAACCAAAAATCCTAAAAAAAACCAAATATCCTCTTTCAAAAATTACCATTTCAGTTTTAATTCCAATATTACCTTTTTAAAAGGCCACTTTTCAAATATCAAAGCTCACTTTCGCATACAATTTTAAGCACCCAAGCCTAATTTTAAAATAAAACCATGTAACATAATCATCTTTATTTTGAAAACCCTTTTTCTAAATGCCATTTTTCATTTAGAAATCTACCCACACCAAACAAAAAAATCCATACATAACTCACACTAAAACTCCTAGAATAGTGAACTAGTGTTCATATATAACCCAGCCACATTGTATAGTCTGTAATTCCCCAAGAAAGCACTGACCACTAGAAGCATCCTATACATTTCACATAGGATCCACATGGGTTACTACTTCATTCAAGGTCAATGTGTAGCACTGGTTCACTTCCATTATAATTCCCTAACCACACAAACCATAAAAACACAACAACATAAACACAAAATTCAAAATAAAAAACACAAAACACAGACCACCCCTGGTAACTC
This sequence comes from Viscum album, assembly GCA_963277665.1. NCBI lineage: Eukaryota > Viridiplantae > Streptophyta > Magnoliopsida > Santalales > Viscaceae > Viscum > Viscum album. The sequence goes on from OY728150.1 coordinate 708,254,606, forward strand.
AAAGCTCCGAATAAGAAAGTGTTCATGAAACTTTTATTATACCTACCTTATGAGTCATAATAGTCCTATATCTATACTACCTAATGCCTAAAATAATAAAGTGCTCCTCTAATACCATTTTTTTATGAAACAACCTATATAGGCCCCAAACAGGAAAACCAATCCAGTCGGTGATAAGGTTTGAGAGTCATTCTCAATCCTTTCAGTATAGAAACTAGTGTAATGCATCACATATAAAACCATTGGGAATAATTTATCCCATAAATTAGATGACAAAAATAAAACATAACATGGTAATTAGCATAAATAGTAGAAATTAAATTTCTAAAAAAAAAGAAAATATGTAAATAAATCCAAATACAACCGCAAAACAAAACCAAAATTGAAACCAAAAAGAACTGACATGATATCAATGTGACCTCTTGGTCACCACCATCCATAAGACCATCCTCCTACATAGGCTAACCTAAATAAAATTGAACCTAAAAAACCGAATGGGTCTACCAACACCAAGTGGCACAAGTATGGTGTGATCATAAAATAGTTCAGTAGGTAAGCACTATAGAATCCATGCGTGGACTTCCATAAAATATTCCATAAATTATAGTTGGAATTATATTTAAGAAAATTGGATTTTTATCTTTAAAACAACCAACTACACTTCCTAAAAATCCTACATTGAAAAAAATACATGGTTTTCCATTTTAAAATAATTTTTCATTTTTTAAAACCCAGTTTGAAATAACAATTCCTAATAGAAAATGAAACACATAGAAAATATAAACTAAAGGATGAAAAACTAAGATAAGGCAGTGGGGTATGTTAAACAAAGATATAAATAATGAAAAAGTACAAGTGTAATAAGACAATATGAGCCAAAAAAATAAATGAAGTGTAGTAAAATTAAAGAAGGAATATACAGATATGTGAATATGGTAATTTCCTAAATATCTCTAGAATAAATCCTTATACATACTAATTTTTTACCCACATAGAAGTGTATAGTGCAGCTCCATATTCAATACACAATATAGATGCACTAAACTATCCTAACCAGTGGAAAATCCCACCTAGAATATCCTCTATCTAGGGGGTTCTAATTTTTATAATTGATACTAAAAAGTAACCATCACTTGACCCTCTCTATAAAATCTATGATTCCCATAATAATATTATAAGAAGAATGAGGAGGTCATAAAATTATAGTAATTAAAAAAATCATAGATTCCACTATGCATGACTCCCTAATCCCTGATACCAATTATGTGAAGGTCATCTCATCAGAAGGAAAACCATAGGGGTTTCCATTATACATGGAACCTTTCAAAAGTTACAATCAAGCCTACACATCACGTATATTTAAAACCAATTTCCAAAAACATCACAAGTACCAACTAAAATTCAATATTTATAAATCCAAAACATTTCCAATAAAATACCTTACCACATAAAAAAGTTTCTAAACCTAGGTTGAAAACACCATTCGTGTTCAAAAGGTACCAAATGGTCCTTTCATCAGACTTAGTTACCAAATTAAATTCCAGGGTGCCAAATAGGCCATGATTTGAAAACCACATTTTGAAACTATATTATAAGAAACTTTCTACAAAAATAACATTAAGAGAACATGGGTAGTTTTTAGAAAAACCAATTGGCAGATGGAGTGGATGGGGGAAAGGAAGAAGAGTTTTTTGAAAAACAGGGTTTAAAGTGGATGTTCTGATAGAATTCCATTTGTGCCTGTGTGTTTGTTCCCATACATATTTCCACCGAGTTCACATATGGATATTCCCATATCCAATTAAATAAATGTGTAAATCCATAATAATATCCAAGGTTCTAATTTAATTAATCATAAGAGGGTTTGAAAAAAATTCCAAGGGACCATACATTAGTACCAAACCATAAAAAGGTATCGCAACAACATACAAAGATAGATTCATAGAATTATAAAATTACCAAAACCTATCTGAGGCCAAACCAAATCCCAAAGTTCTCAATTTCATTTTTACAAACCAATTAGAATTGTATCAAACACCTTACATTAATATAGATATGTATAACTAAGGAAACCCTTTAAAACCCCATTCTAATCAAATTCACAACATGGGAATACCATAAAAAACATACCAACAAATCACAAGCATAAGAAAGAAATTTATAAAGTAATTATAAGAGATTAAGAATAAATGACATGTTTCAAAAAGTAAATGGATGAAAAGACCTACATCAATAACATGTGAAAACATTGAAAATATGGGAGAAGGACGAACCAAGACCAAGAGACAACACGTACACCATAACATCAAAAAAATTATTGTATATTATCCAAACCTCTCCCTAGGGTATGACCAAGAGAAACCCCCTCTATGAAGAACCATGAAACCAGGGGAGGAAGAAACGAAGAGGATAATATTTTCCAAAAATCAAGATGAATAATCCATGGAATCTTTAAGGACCATCAAAAATGGAAGTACATCTAAGGGAGAGGGGTTATGAAGCCCCCATGGTGCGCATAGGTTGCGTGGGAGTGGAGAAAACCAAAATGGGTTTAAAACATAAAATGATCAAAGATATAAATTAAATATTTTAATAATATGGGTGATTTGCATGGTTTGGCTACACAGTTTTACAAAATTTGTGCCAACTATGCACAACCTACTAGAAGGAATGGGCACTCACACAGGATGGCCACATACTTTAGTAAAATATGTTCCTACATTGCATATCAGCTCAATCAAAAATGCAGTTCCCATCACATGATTTTTTCATGGTTTCTGCTAACCATGCGCAAGTTGTGCACATTTTCCCAGACGCCATTAATAGGAATCATGGTAACTCATTTTCATCACACATGTAACACCTTGAAATTCCAAAGTAATAAAATTATATTTAATAGTGTGTATGATACGCAAAACCAAGTGTTGAAAATAAAATGATCTTCTGAGAATTTAAGATATAATTTATATTTTAAAAAAAATCTATTCTATAGATTTTAATAATTAAAAAACTGAGTGAGGTTTTATTACAAGAAAGAATTAATTTATTTGATAGTTTGTGTTTCACTCAAGATTGGGATTTACCAAAAAAATATATTATTAAAATATAGTAATTTAATATAATAAGATATAACCTAGACATAAAATTGGTGGCTATGAATAAGATTAACTAACTTATAAAAATACATGGTTGAATTAATTCATTGTCAATAATTAAAAAATTAATATAAAACCTAATTTAATATAAAGGAAATGTTTTTATAAAAAAATATTTTTATTTTCAAAAGGATTTTTATCTTAATAAAATTAAATTATTTTACAATTATACAATGATTTTAATTAAATTTATATTTTATATATTCATTAAAATAGTATTTACATTCATTAAATATATTTGATAGACATAATATGGGAACAAACCTAATATTACGCATAAAAATATATATTTTTATATAGGTAGTTTTGTCACCTTTTAATGATGCGCCTATTTTAAATCAAATTTTTGACACATTTATAAATGTTATAAGACAAGAAAAAATTCATTTTTATAATATTAATAAAAAATTATTTTGGGTTTAATTTTTTGAATTTTTATGATAACTTTTATTTTTTTGATAAATAGTGAAAAGTACTAGATTTTAATTGAAACCCACATTTTTGTCTAGTTTATTTATATAGTTAAATTATGTTTTTATATTGTTTTAAATTATAATTAGAAAAATTTTATATTATTTAAACTAATTTAGATATTTTTAGTAAATTTCACATTGAAATTGTATATAAAAACTTTGAAAAAAATTGAACATATTTGCATTAAAACCCTGTTGTGTTATCCCATCTGTGGGATTAATTTTAAATTAATTTAGGCCAATTATTTGATTATAATTTTTAAAAATAGATTAAATATTAGTAAAAATATCAATTTAAAATTTCTAATAAGTTCAACTTTTATTTTCACCAAAAATATTAGTGAATGTGATTAAAATTAGTTACAATGATTATGAGAAAATTAGCATAATAAGAGACTAAACATTAATCTTAAGGTCAAAAATGACATATAAACATGCCAAAAATTCATTTTATGGAAATATTATGACCATATATTCCATTATATAGAATATTTACTATTATTAGGGTCAAATTATAAAAGTTATGCCTCTAAATAGTGTTTTCATATTTATATTTACAAGAATGTCACTCCTCCAAAAGAAAAAGGCACTCACTCATACCATTTATTCACACCTCTAAATACCATTGTCTCATCCAACCTCCTCCAAAATAATCTCCCGAAATCCCTCCCATACTCTATGAATCCTCATTTTGGCCATAAATCCAACTGATGAAGTCTTTTGGTATAAACCAAAATGAGTTACCAAAATAAGATGTAACGTTCTTCAACAGTCACTTTTGTTTCATTTACCTCTCCACCACTTAAATTATTTTCATATAATACTTATTTAATAACATCAGTATACTCAATATAATTATATTTTTTATGCTAATTTTTTTCCTAAATTTTTTCACTCTTCCATCAAATGGGATACGCAATCATCATTCGTGTGTAGGTAGACTACCGTCTCACGAACTGATGTCATTCATTCATCCATTACCACCATTAAAGGTTCGTATAAAGATGGATTTATAGATTATATATGATATTAATGATTAATTTATACTTATTTATTTTTTCAATAAAATGTACCTTTATGTTTTCTAGTTTTTTTGGAAAATGATAACATCATTTGTGGACATGTGGACTATCGCCTCCTCAAAGCGATGTGATTTAGTCACGCTATACATGGAATGTAATAAGTTTAATTTTAATAAGAATATGAGAAATATATGAAATAAATATTATACTATAATTATAATATAAATAAATATCATTTAATTTTCATTATTTTAATATGAAAAAGAAATGGAAGTAGTGTACATGCATATGTACGGCCTACCATCCCTCTGAACATTGCATTTCATTTATTATTTCCAAATTTTATGGATTGTTATAAATAAATATTTAAGTAATATATATGATATTTAAATCATGGTTTACATTATTTATATGATTAAATCATGATCTAATTAATAGGAATTGAAATAACAAGTCAGAACATACTCGAAAAACAAGGCAATTAACCCTCAAAATGATGAAAATGATAAAATATTATTATTGAATGGGTTATAATACTCTATAATAGGACTATATATGATATAATACATATTAATATGGTTATATTTTCAGTTAATAACATGAAAAAAACCATTATAAAGGAGTTTAAATAGAGTTCAACTAAAAGTAAGTGTCTGGTAATGGATTTTCATCTCACTTTTTTATATCTTTTAGATAAATGTAATATTCACCACTTACTTATTTTTGTATGGTGTATATACTACTGATTTGGATATATTATATCATTAATCATTTTATATTCATGGTTTTGTTGTTTTTACTTTGAATTATATCATCCAATGGGTTTTTACTTGAAAATTTCAAGGTTGTAAAAGTTATCCTTCCAATCTCACGTTCATTTATAATTGTTAAATTTCTCTTGAACCAATAACATTTTTATTAAAACTTTACATTGGAAATAAAATTTATTTTATATATACTTACTTATAAGTGATGGATATAATTATTTCCTAAATAGTATACCATTTTTACATATGGGGTGTACTTGAAAGTTATTTGATTAACTGGGTAAATATTGGTAAATCCGTATCTTTTACTCAATATGGATATTTGATAAGGAACTTTTTTCATAAGTTTAGAAAAATTATTCAATATATAAGGAATTATTTTTACTAGTATGACATTTTTGGTGCCCAATTATAGATATTTCATCTATTCATCATAAGTCTCATGAGAAAAATCAGTTGGCCAAATCAGAAATGTTTCTACCTAATATGTTAAACCCTCTTGTGAAAGGTGTTGACGGTAAAGGTATCATGTACCTAGGAAACATGGTTTCCAAAAATTAAGAATTTAGTTTATTTATAATTCAGTTATTATCATTATCCATGATATTTTTTCTTTTACATTATCTATTGATTCATTTCTTTCTCAATTACTTGATTAAATGGCATATGTCTTTAGTTATTTACCTTTTCGTATTGATTATGCCCTGTCCAATTTGTTTATATAGAAATTTTTTTCTGTTATTTAAATTTAAATATTGTTTATTATTATTTATTTATGATTACTTACGATCCACGCTTACCCTTTCATTGCATTTTAGCTCACCCTTATTTTTTTCTTTCCGGAGGATATGAAGAAAAATTCTGGGAAAGAATTTCATGGATGTGGTTTATTAGAAATTTTTATTTATTATGTTTTCTTTTCTATTACCCAATGTAATATGTTTATCATGTATGTAATATTGTTTTCCAAATCTTATAAAATTATTTTTCCTTTGGTATTTTATTCATTTTAATTATGCCAATGTAATAAGGTAAGTAACTTGACTGGGATTCTAGGGTAGGGGCGTCATAGTTGGTATTAGAGGAATTTTAGTAGAAAACATGGAAACTAGATTTAAGAAAACAATGATTAGGGAACATAACCATAATATAAACTTTGAGGATAAGTATAGAATAAAAATTCTAGAATTTTGGTAAGCTATATATTATTTGTGTCTTACTAGAAATACATCTATGTCTTAACACTAAAAGTAAATGTGGTTCTATAATCGATGTACTTAGGTGTAACAAATCCAAAAAGTTGCATCAGGCCTGACTCAAATTTAACTTGGTACATAACAATAGGGCTTATTGTGAACCTGGTTTGACACTCCCAATGGATATTCTTAGGATAATTCTCAATTTATTTACAAATCATTATTAAGGATTTGGAAGTAAATGTATCCCCAAATAAACCGTTTTTATTATTATTAGATTAGTTATAGAAATTTCTTCAATTTATGATAATGGTTTCACTAGTTCTATGATTATACATTATTTTATATAATTTTATGATCTAATCTAGTATATTCCATTGTTTAGAAATAGAACCTGGAAGGAAAAATGGTACCAATACTCATAGACAATGTATTGGTTTCCCTACTGAGAAAGCCAATATAGTTTGTATTGGAATTGATAAAGTTATTGATATATTAGGGAAGCTTAATCAGGTTATTAAACATAACCTAGAATGTATGGGGAAACCTTATCCACAATGAGATCTAATTTTGGAACGTTGTATACTTGAGAGGGCCCCATAATTTAGTGGGACAAATAACCTAATAGATTCCAAGCAATGGATTAAGTCTTTGGAGAAGATAGTCATAAAATTGGGATGTGGTGAAAATGAAAAAAATTACATTTTAGAGGTATTATATCAAGCGTGATGATGTTAAATGGTGGACGTTGATCAATAATACTAGAAAGAAAGAGGAAATAGAACTCATGGAATTGATGGTTTTTAAGGATACATTGTTTGAAAAATATTTCCCTCATGAGAAAAAAAATGAGTTTAATAGAAAGTTACTTAGTTTAAACAAAAATTATGAAGAAAGTATTTCAAAGTATAAATATACCATTAAAAATATGGAAAGGTATGCTATGGATATCATATGAAACATGGAGTGCAATATTTATCACATATTTAAAGGTATTAAGTCATGTCTCTGAAGGGAGATGGTGTCTCATACCATTTATTCATATTATGAAATATTTTTATGTGCTATCAAGATAAATAAATAATTATCCAAGTCTTATGGATTCAAATAGAAATAATAATAAAATAGAAAGGGATAGAAATTATATATAAAGGTAAAAATGGAAAGATGAATTTTCAAACATTTGATAACTGTGAAAAGAATCATTGTAGTAAATGATTGAAAGGATTGAAAGTTTGTAATAAGTGATGATAAAATGGTATCTAGGAAAAATAATTTAAATAGAAGAAGTAAAATTCATTTATTCGGTCCTATAACTGGACGGATATGGAGAAGTATTCCAAAAAATTCCCCAAGAGTCTGGGGAATATACCATAGAAGAGGATAACGGGATATGGCCAAGATTATGTTATTGAGATAGATGAAGTGGAATGATTAATTTTCTCATCTATTTCAATCTTTGAATAATGTTGTAATAGTATGTTATCGATTCTATCCTAGTTATATGAATTATAAAATATATAATGATTGTAATATAGCACAATTTAATTAATTATTTTAGATCATATATTTAATAGCACTAAGAAAAGTGATTCAGTAGAAATTTAAAAAATTTATAAAAACACATGGTTGCGGGAAAGATAACCCTTAATATATTCCTAATATTGAGACAATGATGTTTGGATAAATAGATGTTTTATATGGATAAATTAAATTAGATAATAATAACTACCTTAGAACAAATTATGAAGTTTTTTATCATAATAATTGGAAGGTTCATAAGGTTATCTATTTATGAAATGGTTTAAGAGGAACATTGGATGAGGTTTTAGAGATTATTTTGTTACTTCACCATATGATGGAACCTTTTATAACACCCTAATACTTTATAATATTTTCCTTTTATAATCGATTTAATTTTTATTCCCATAATATTTTATATAAAAATCCAAGTTAAAATTAAGTTAAAAGAAACATAAATTTTAGCTTGATATGAATAAAACACCGAGGATAGCTTGTGGTACATGCCTGAATAACTTTACTTGATCGTTTTCATAACATGAAAGACCGAGTTTTATCGAACAAAAATATATAATTAAAAATATTATTATTTAATATAATAAGATGCAACCTAGCCATTAAATTTATTTTTATGAATATTATTAACAATATTATGAAAATATATGATTAAATTCATTGGGAAAAATTAATTATAAATGAATATAAGAACCAATTGAATATAAAGGGAATATTTTTATAAAGAACTATTATTATGATCACAAATTTGTTTTATCCTAATAAATTAGTTTAATTATAAAATTTTAGTGATATTAATGTAATATATGTTATATATTCTATAAATTATTTTTTATATTCATCCAATAGATTTTATAAGAATAAGATAATAATTGACCCAATATTTCGCATAAAAACCTATATTTTTATAAAGGAAATTTTGACGCCTTTTAATATAAAAACTACATTAAATAAGAATTTTGACACTTTTATTAATTGAATATTATAAAATAAACTTCATCCTTAAAATTGGAATATAAAAATTATATTAGGGAGAATTTTTGGTATTTTTCTTTAAAGTTTCAATTTTAATGAATAGTGAAAATATTGAAATTTAATTCAAAAATTTTTTTTAATTTAATTTATTAATAAGCATAAATTATATTTTAAATTGTTTATAAAGTTTAATTAGATTATTTTTTATTAATTAATCCAATTTAATTAATTTTAATAAATTTCACTTAGAAATTGGATATAAAAACTTAGAAAACTTTTGAACATTTTTACTTCAAAAACCTAGATTATCGTCCTACCTATGGGATTAAATTTCAATTAATCTCTGCCAATTTTGTTATTTTAATTTGAAAAAATGGTTACCATATTTAGAATAATAATAATGTATAATTTCTAATAAGTTCAAAATAGTTTTTGACCGAAATTTTTAGTCAATGTAATTAAAATTAATTACAACAATGAAAAAAAATTGCTTAATAGGGGACTGAACCTTAAACTTAAGAGCCAAAATAACCTATGAACGTTTTCAAAATCCATTTTATGGAAATATTTTGACCCTATACTCCCTATTATCTAATTTTGACCATTATTAGAGTGAATTTTCATAGGAAAAATTTGTTTTGAATTCCCTTTCCCAAAATTAACAAGAGTGGCACTCCACCACCACTATAAAAAGGAACTCGCACCTCAAACTTCATCACACCTCTAAAAAAACTTTGGATATACACAAATATGTCCTAAAAATTCCTCCCCCAAACATAAAATTCACAAATTTTGTAGAAATACATCCAAGTAATCCCTTTTGTGAAAACCAAAAAGGACTTACCAAAAAAAGAGGTAACATCCTTCCTCAGGATCTTTATTTTTAATTCTTTATCTACTCAATAAAATATCTTATTTCTATGATTATATAACAACTACATTATATTAAATATACTTATATGTTTTTATGTTAATTTTTTTACCTAGACTTACACATGCTTCCATTTAATGGGTAATGAACTTACCATTATTGTGTACGGGGAACTACTGCTTGTAATGTCCTGGACCCGGGTGCCACGCAATGGGTGCCCCGAGCCCGGTTCGCCACGTGACCTCAAGAGCATTTCCCCAAACTTCAGAGGCTGCTGACTAGCAGCGAGGGCCCAGGTCTGATAGTGGGGAAACTATGCCCTCATTTGTCCAAGTGTAGCGCAGCGGAATACCAAAATAAACATACAACAAACAGCGAAAGCAGTAAATATACACAACTGAAATAACTACAACAGTGGATATGACCAACAGTATATAAGTGATGATGCTACATGTTTCAAGTTCTAAGAAAACAGCCAGAACATGTTATACATCAATACAGTACAGCCGAAAACAGAGCATAGCAAAACAATCAAAACAGCTGGCAGCGGCATCGCGAGCCTAGGCTCGGTCCCATGCCCTCCTACTCCTCAGCAACAGTCAAGTACCTGTATAGGGACTCTTTCCCCTATCTACACCTGTAGCAACGTAATATGTTTGGGCCGAATAGTGTGACCCAAACAGGGTGTGAGAAATATATCTCAGTAGGCACCCACCAAAGGCATGTGCCCAACTGCGTGTAAGCATGCAACAACAGTGTGCAGTAGTAAAATTCAATAAATTAAGCAGTACTCAAAAGTAACTAATTAACAGTTATATTTCCATTTCATTATCCATTTAATCCATTTAAATATTATAAACCACCACATTGCATTTCTAGTAAATAGTCCACGTCCTCAGACAAAAAAAACCTTACCCTCAGGTAAGCAGAATCCAACCCGTAGGTATAGCCCTCAGGCGTAACAGAAATTTCCCTCAAGCATAGGAAGTGTCTCCCTCAGGCATAGAAGTCAAGACCTCCGGCACAAAAGGTTGCCTTCAGGCGAAAATAACTACAGCCCTCGGGCTAAATAGTGCAGTGCCCTCAGGCTAATCACAACAATGCCCTCAGGCTAAATACAAAAATGCCCTCAGGCTAAATAGGTAACCAGGTCATGCCCAATAGGTAAACAAGCAGTAACAAGCAATTCCTCTCAAGGAAATTCTACAATTACTACTTTGAAGGCATACCCTCAGGTATCCTGGCCAAACGGCTAAACAGTGAAACACACCCTGGGGGTGGTTCCGGATCCAAGCAACGATCCCAAACATCATTTTATTATCAAAATTAAATACCTAATCAATTATAGGTGTTAAATATAACAACATCCTCAGCCACACGACACCCCAACATGGGTTCGTGGCAAAAAAACGCACAAAACACATAGCAGTTGGAAACTAATCACAAAGCCACCTACCTTATACGTCAACGAGCATTATACCCGAACTCCGACTCCAGAAACACCCAAGAACAGCGTAGATATGACGAAAAACAAAACCCATTAAAACATAAATAACTTATGTTAGGAGAAGAATTGGCAATAACGGTACCAAGAGATGAGAGGGCTTACTCGTGCGGTTCCCACGAAATCGTCCGAAGCCGAATCGGATTCTAGACGAACGCCCGGTGGATCTTCAAAGATCTGGCCTCCTCCTTTGTCTCCAAAATGGATCAAGTGCCTCCTCTGCCAAATGAGGAGGCTACTGCCTGTTTTAAGCCAAAAAAACAAAGTACACAGCGTGTACTTCTGAGTACACGGCGTGTACTTCTTTCATTTAACTGTTCATTTGGTAGCACCGCCACTCTGTTCATCTGTCAACCTGAGTACACGACATGTACTCCTGAGTACATGGCGTGTACTGTTGCCCAGCTAGAGGCGACTCCACCGCCTTACTATTTAAGCCTATCGACTGACTAAACGGCGTGTAAGGTAGCAATACACGGTGTGTAGTCGGTTCCTACACCCCTCATCGCCGACATGGCTACACGCCCCGTGTACTCATCACAACACGGCCAAAATTACATGGCGTGTGGAAAAAGTACATGGCGTGTAGTTCCAAAATTTAGGATTTTTCCCCATTTTCCATATTTTCTCAAAAACACTTAAGGAAAAGGAAAGAAGAATCCCGTACCTCTAAAATAAGAACCGGGTTCTTACACTGCCTCACCCTTATTCTTGTTTCTTTTCCCCAGTTTATGAAGACTATTTCATTTAATGAGTTTAAAGGATACATTTTATTATACTTTGTTATGTATAATGCTTTATTTCATATTTCCCAATGTATTATGGGTATCATGTATGTAATATAGTTTTCTAGAACTGCTAAACTATTCAGTCCCTTGGGATTTGAAGCTTTTATCTATGTAAATGTAATAAAATAATGCACCGGCTCTTGGCTTCTTGGGTTAAGGATTTAAAGTTGGTATCAGATAAATTTTTCCATCAAACTTGGAAACTCTATTTAGAAAACATATATTAGGGAAAATAACCCTAAGATATACTTTGAGGATAATTATAGGAGAACATCCTAGAATGTTGGTAGGTTAAATAATATGTGGGTCTTCCTATCAATACATACCTATCTGGATATTACAAGCAGATGTAGTTCTGGAACAAATGTACATAGGTTTAACAACTCTGACAAGGTGTTTTGGGCCTAACACAGTGTAACCTAGTACATGAAAATGGGTCTTACTACGTACCCGGTTTGACACTCTCGAGGGATACACTTAAGATAATTCACATTTTTTTACAAACCATTAGGAAGGATTTAAAAGTAAAATTATCCACAAAGAAACAATGTTTATGATTATTATATTAGCTATAAATAAATATTTAAATTTCTGTATTGTTTGTTACTAGTTTTGGGATTATACACTATGTTTTATAATGATATAAACTAATTTATTATATGTTTTAATTTATAAATGGTGCCTAGAAGAAAGAATGTGAACCTAAAAAGTGTACATGATCCAAAGGGTAGGAAAATTCATATCTTTTATGATCTTAGGATACTATTTTGAAGGGAAATAGTCTTTCAAGAATTATTATCATATAAGGACATGGTATTTTATGATAACGAGATGGGTAAATAATTATCCAAGTCCTATAGATTTGAAATAAAGTAAGAAAAGAAGATGAAATCTTTTCAAAAGATGTATAAAGGGAATAAGGGAAAGATTAATCCCCCCACATGTGATAATTGTGAAAAAACACCCTGGTACTTGCTTGAAGTGAATGAAAGTTTGTTATAAGTGTGGAGAAAAAGGCCACCAAGTATGTTATGAAAAGGTAAACAAAAAAATTATAATGTGCAATGTCTCTACTCTGAGGAGATAAGACACTATGAAAATCAATTTCCCATGAATCAAAGGAATATACCCCAAAAGAGGCTAATGGATCATGTATGAGATTATAATACTACCACATACGAAGAGGAATGATTGATGTGCTTATGTTTAAATTCAAAAATTATGTCACGTGAGTATTTTATCAATTATATACTGGTTATAATAATTATTTAATATATGAGAATTGTACTACAATAATTTTTCATTAGGGATTTGAGATTACATGTTGAAAGGTACTGAAGCACGCCTGTCATAGGGCGTGGCAAAACAATTATTTCCTAAGTTAAAATATAGTAATGTGGTTGACCTAGGATGTCTCCCGAAGAGGAGTGCACACAAAACGGGTTGTCACTTTAAAACGGGGGTAAAATGTTGTGAAAGGAAATTTGAAATTCAAATGATTGAAAAACTATGAAATTAAAAGGGTGATTAGGTCAGGGTCGGTTTCCTAATTATAATGCTATCCTTGTTCAATTTAATTCAAACCACTTCTTCTTAGTTGATTAAAGTGAGTTTCCACAATTGTTTCCTCTCACTTCCTTGGTGAAATTATTATTGTGAGAGAAAACCTTACCAAGATCTTGGTTTGGTCAACTCTCCTTCCAGGTGTAAAATAGTTGTATTGAATATACTTAATTTAAATAGGCAATACCCAATCGAGTTTTGTTTATCCCAAACAATCAAGAACATTCACTACACCTTTAACACATACTGACGATCGTCGAGTACCTCAAACGATCGCACTTGATTATAAAATCCGCTATAATAAATTGAAAAAAACTTTGAAAAGAAAGAAATTTATTCAATTGCGTCCAAGAACTCAAGCATTACAATGTACAAAACCAACCCTTCCCCAATCACTCCAAAAGTTTACCCCACCATGGTAAGTGTAATCGAGTTGAATGGGGAAGAAGAAGGCATTACAAAACAATGAAAAAGAAAATAAATAAAATAGAAAGTTGAAAATTTCTCCTTCTTGGTGTCCCAGAAGGAATGGGGTGGAGAATGCATGCTTTGAGAGGGTGGAGCTCTCCTCCTTTTATAGCCAGAATGTTTCCCCCGAATTTCGACGCGTTGTATCCCCATTACATGTCCTCTTCATGCATTTATCCCTTCGTGAATGTTGTTCATAATCCCCTTGGACGTGTCCCATCAAAATTCCAGCGGATTTGGACATGTATTCCGAGAGTTATGGCCGTTTTACTATGATCATTTATTCTGTCCAGTCAGACACTCCAAAACGAAATCCTCCGGATTAGGGTGTTTTAATGACCCCATAAACGGCCAATTAACTCGGTTCTTCCTTCATAAAAGATGCTCCAAAACTCCTTGCGCGTCCACCCACCGAATTTCACTATCTTTGGGCCCACAGTGGATGATTTATGGATCCCACATCAAAACTATGAAAAACTGAAAACAGTTTTCTTGAGCCAACTTGTGAGCTTATTTTGAGCTTCCATATGGCTGATTCAGATTTTGTTCCAAATATATTAAATGAATCCCTGGATGTGTCAAATCTGAAAAATAAATAATTTTGAAATTTGTATTAGTGTAGATAATGTTATGGCCAAACTACCGAAATAATTTAAAACTGTTAAAAATCCAAAATGGCCAATTTTTACTATTCGGCTCAAAATAACACCATTATCAAAAAAATGAAACAATTCATCTTAGAGGAAAAATTTTGTGGGTTTAAAACAATGATATTAAATATAAATTAATTGAAAAAATTTGCTCTATCAATTCCCCCAAACTTAGCACTTGGACTCCTAGACAAGTAAAAATCAAATCAAATCAAATCCAAAACACATATCAATGAGATCAATCAAATCAATTTCAAGAAACAAAAAGATATCATGCCTCATCAAAAACTATTATTTCAAGTTCTCCATTTAAGATTTTAATATATTTCCACTTCATTTCTTATCCCATGCACACAAAACACCTACCTCACATGAATTTTCTCTCATCTCACAAATGTAAAGGCTGAACAGGGCTTTTCTCATCCAAACTCACACAAGAGTCACCATAGGTTTGATAAATTCCTACTTCTACACCCGATGTGAGTCAAGGAAATGTGTTTCTCATGAGGAATTTTCAAGGTTGTTATGTGGCTTCCGGTTGGTAGGATTTAGATGTTAAAAGTTCTGAGGCAGAAAAAGGAAGGCTTGGCTCTTATTGAAGCAAAATTGCAAGATTCTAATTTTCACTCAAATATGGTCTCCTTCAATTCCCCTATGTTGAAAATAGGCTCCATCATCATTCAATCAGCTCAGAAACAAACATTTCAATCTTTTCAAACATGATTTTTTTTAAATCTTCAGATAGGTACAACTTTCTTTTTTTACATTGGAAGCTCCAGAAAGGCACAGCTTCTGTTGTCATAAAAGCTCCAGAAAAGGCACATCTTTTAACAGAATAATTTTTCAGCATCACACACATCTCTTCAACAATTTATTTTCCACCCAAAGTATAACCAAATGAGTTAGTCCACCGTAAGACATCTTCCCCCACACTTAAGTTCAACTAGATCATGCAATCTTACTTCAAGAGCAGGTATGATAGGGAAAATAGGCTTGTAATGTGGCTAAACTAACAGGAAATTCATGGCTACTAGGGGATACAATGAAGGATAAATATAAAGGTGGGCCATAATGAAAAGGATTATTTTGAAAAGGGGGCTTCAAACAAAATAAATGCCTCAATCATTTAAAACACACATACCCTAACCCTCAAGTTTTGAAATGAATAAATCAAATTCTGGTTAAAGCAAGCATAGTCTGGTTCTCTCAAGAAATGAGGTGAATGAAAAGAATATGAAAAAAATGGTTTAGAAGCCTCACAGGAAAGTTATTTCAAAGATATAGACAGTGAAATATGGCTTGAGATTCAAAAATCAGTGTACTTTTCATGAAATTCCAAGAAAATTGAACCTGAAACAAATCCATTCCAGCATTCATTTAAGCTCGGTTTCATGAAATAGATTGGTTCACTCATTGACATGGGTTTCAAAAATGGTATTGATAATCTTTTCAGATCAAAAGTTTCAGAAACACACCAAAAATTGAAAAATAACCACAAAAAAATTTGAAAACACACAATTTTTTATTTTTTTAATTTTTGAAAACAAACATCAAATAAAAATCCTATACTACAAAGGTTCCCTCCCCCACACTTAAATGATGCAGTGTCCTCAATGCATTTATGTGGATTTAACATGTAATAAGATTTCTGATTGAATCACAACAGCAAGAATGTGTGAAGGAGAGGTACAACCAGATTTATTTGCAGTGCAACATTGAGTTAACCTCCTATGTGTTTCACTCTAAAAATCTACAAATAAAATAACAATAGTAAACATAAGATATTTATTTAAAGAAATGAAAATAGAAATAGGATGAGAATAGAAGGATAAAACTTGGTTTAATCCCCCAAGTGGGCCCTGGGTTTTGACTGCCTCCAGAGGGGCAGTTGTAATTGGTTGTCCCCAATCTGATGGTGGGTGAAGTTTCTTGCTCATGAACCAAAAAAAACTTTTCTTTCCAGGATGAACTTCTTCCTTTTTCTTCAGGGTTCCATCGATAAAATTCACCAAGTCCACCCCCATTGTAATGAGATACAACATGCTTGGTGGGGTTAGGAAAATGAATGAGTCCTCCTCTTTCTTGGGTTTTGCATGAACAACAACTTCTTTATTCTCCAGTGGTTGCTGAAGGTAAGATACATCTGGGAAAAAATAAAAGGGAATGTCAGAGTTTAATTCTATTTGAAAAAAATTAAAGCATGAAGAGTCAATATCAAATTCTTCCCTTTCAAAGAAAGTATCTTGTGTCTCATTTGCCTCCAGAAAATCCACTTTGATCTTCTCTTGTACTCCCTCCATTAAATGTTCAACAGGTTTAGGGAGCTCTAGATGTTCCTCCATGGATGAATATCCTTTTTCATCATCTTCCTCCAAGTAAATAAATGTGTTGGTTGAATCTGAAAAATTAAAATAAGGGGAGTAAATACTCAATTTAGTTTCAACAAAATCAAAAGATAATGAGTTTATGAAAAGATTGACTCCCTGATCTTGTTTGGCTTCAATTGGTTCTTCAATGGGAGGTGCTTCTTGAAGTTGAATTTCCCTAGATAGAGGTTGGAAGTCAGAATCCTCTATCTTCTCATCAAATTTCACTGATTTTTTGGTTTCTTCCTTCAATGTTGTTGAATCATCTACATTATGAGGAATAGTTGGCTCAAGAAGTTCCTCACACTCATTCCAGAAGTTATCTAGATCTTTTTGATCTCCCATGTGTATTTCAATTGCTAAATCTTCTTCATCAATCTCATCCAACATTGATTGAGATGAGTTCAATGGATATTCTTTTAATTTCATAAATGCTTCCATGGGTTTTTCAACTTGAAGGATTTGTGGGGATACTTCTTCCATCAATTTTTTTGGTTCTGGTTCTTGTTCGGGATCCATTTGTTGTTGATCCTGGGATGCATGTACTTGTTCTGCAATCCACTGTATTGAGGTCTCTAGGTTTTGAACTTTTTGACTAATTCTTTCAAATTGGGATCCAATATCCTTGTGAAATTCTTCTTCTTGGTGTTGTACATTGATTATGTCTTGATAAAATTCCATAAAATACTCCTGAAGTTCGATTAATTCTCTGGCCAATCCCTCCAACACTGGGTATTCGAGGTTCTCTTTAAGGTTTTCAATGAGATCCTTGAATTCATCCTCTGTGATGATTTGGATTCGAGCTCCCTGAATTTTTTTAGCCAAGAAAGAAACTTTATAATCTATAGACCAAGGTGATTCAATAATTGGTTCTCTCACTGGTGGGTAACTGTTCCATGAATTAAAGAAATAATCATTTGAAAACAACATGGCAAAAGATTTTTTTTTAAATTGAAAAGGTCAAATATTTAAAATTTGTTTGTGGCACTACCTCCCCGGCAACGGCGCCAAGTTTGACGCATGCCTGTCATAGGGCGTGGCAAAACAATTATTTTCTAAGTTAAAATGTAGTAATGTGGTTGACCTAGGATGTCTCCCGAAGAGGAGAGCACACAAAATGGGTTGTCACTTTAAAACGGGGGTAAAATGTTGTGAAAGGAAATTTGAAATTCAAATGATTGAAAAAATATGAAATTAAAAGGTTGATTAGGTCGGGGTCGGTTTCCTAATTATAATTCTATCCTTGTTCAATTTAATTCAAACCTCTTCTTCTTAGTTGATTAAAGTGAGTTTCCACAATCGTTTCCTCTCACTTCCTTGGTGAAATTATTATTGTGAGCTTCTTTTGAGCTTCCATATGGCTGATTCAGATTTTGGTCCAAATATATTAAATGAAGCCCTGGATGTGTAGAATCTGGAAAAGAATGAATTTTTCAATTTGGATCAGTGTAGATAATTTTATTGCCAACCTACTGAAATAATTTAAAACTGTTAAAAATCCAAAATGGCCAATTTTTACTATTCGGCTCAAAATAACACCATTATCAAAAAATGAAACAATTCATCTTAGAGGGAAAATGTTGTGGGTTTAAAACAATGATATTCTATATAAATTAATTGAAAATATTTTCTCTATTATGTACCATTAAAATTTATTTAGTATTAAGTTAAACTATTTTTAAAACACATGGTTAAAGAAAATATAACCATTAATATGTTTCGGATACTTAGAGAATGATGTTATAATAAATATATTATTGATTTGGATAAAGTAAATTGGATAGTTCTGACTACCTTGGAACTGATTAATTATTTTTTGAAAAAGTGGTTTATGCTATCATTCATGGAGTTTTCCTAATTTTTTTATTTGAGGATTATACCCAATAATATATGTTCTGTTTATGGAATAAGAAGAATTCATTTTTTCAATATGTTTTGATAGTAATTTAATTTATTACCATATTTAAATGTTTGGTTTGTGATGATTAAAATTCACTTCATGTTATTTGATAATTTCATTTTTGAAATTCGTTGACCTTCCTTCTAAATTGTTAGATCATAATATTTTTTTAAATTTATCCATTTATGAAATGGTTTAACATGATATTTGGATGAAGTTTTAGTGGTTAATGTATTACTTCACCTATTATGAATATTGTGCTAGGAAATTATGTATAAATATTTAAATGTACAATAAAATTATAAGACTATGTTAATAAAATAGAAACTTATATTTACTTATATTCTTATAGAGTGAAATAATTCCTCAACTATAGGAAAAATCATCTTAAATAAAAAAATACTATTATCCTCATTTTTTATGATATCAATAACCATTTTTATAATAGTGGTTTAAGCATTTGTAGCTATCAACTTTCAAATGGAAATGTTCTCTATTACTCCCCATCATAACTTTATTATTGTATTTTTCCCTTATCCATGTTTCCATTTCCAACCTATGTTCTCCAACTATGGAACTAAGTTATATGACTATTGTACTTCCCTCTATATTTTATTAATAAGATGTGTTATTAAACCTATTCATAATGTGATATTTTTAGTAATATTTTATTTTCAAATATCAATCCCTTGATTGCAGTGATCAGTTTTTAATTGCGAGGACGCAATTTTTTTTAAGGTGGGGAGAATGTAACACCCCAAGACTTAACAATATTTTCCTTTTAAAATAAATTTAATTTTCTTCACTAGATTTATTTATAAAAACATCGAAGATAAATTTATTTTAAAAGACACATAAAGTTTAACTTTTTATACATGTAACACTAAGGATATCTTGCATTACACACAAGACTGACTTTCCTTGATAGCTTTCCTAACAAGCAAGACTGATTTTTACTGAATAATAATATATTATTAAAAAATATTATTATTCAATATAATAAGATAAAACCTATACATTAGAATTATGGTTATGAATAGGATTAAAAAACTTGTGAAAATATATGGTTAAATTAATTGGTTACAAATTAATTATAAATGAATATCAAAACCAATTGAATATAAAAGGAATGTTTTTATAAAGAATTGTTTTTATGCTCAAAAAGTCAGTATATCCAAATAAAAAATATTAATTGAAATTAATGAGTGATATAAATATAATATATATAATATATATTCAATAAAATATTTTTTATATTCATCCAATATATTTGATAAGTATAAGATAAGAACAAACTCAATATTAAGCATAAAAACCTATATATTTATAAACTCAATTTTACCACCTTTTAATGGTGAATCCAATTTAAATATTAATTTTTAATCTTTTATTAATTTAATGTGAAAAAAAATTTAAATTTTAAATCATATCATAAAATTTAGCTTATGGTGAATTTTTGGTATTTTTTTGTAAAGTTTCATTTCTTAATGAACACTGAAATATAATGATATTTAATTCAAAATTGTTTTTACATGTAATTTATTTAAAAGGATATATTATATTTTCAATTGGTTATAAATTTTAAATAGATAATTTTATTATTAATTAATCAAATATATGTCATTGGAATCTTTTTTACTATGAAATTAGACATAAAATTATAACAAATTTTAAACGTTATTACTTTTAAATCCCGCTTTGTTGTCCCATCTATGGGATTGAATTTAAATTGATTTATACCAATTATGTTATAGGAATTTGTATAAATGGATTACATATTTCAAATCATCATAATTTATAATTTCTAATAATTTCAACTTAGGTTTTGACTCAAAACATTAGTGGAAGTGATTAAAATTAATTACAATGATTAATAAAAAATTAGCATAACAAGGGACTAAACCTTAGAAATAAGAGCCAAAATAACCTATAAACTTTTCCAAAATCCATTTTATGGACATATTTGGACCATATAATCCATTTTAATGAATTTTTACCACTAATGGAGAAACCATTAATTGGAAAAACATGGGTGGAATTCCCTTTCAAAATATTTACAAGAATGTCACTCCTCTTCCACTATAAAAAGGCACTCACGCCTCCCACTTCCTTGCACCTCACAAGACACTTTTTCTCAACCAGGATATTTCTCAATAGCTCATAAAAATCCATCCTATAAATCTATAATCACACTTTGGATATAAAAGCATCCATGTAATCCATTTGGTGTGAACCAAAAAGGAGTTACCTGAATAAGAGGTAACATCCTTCCTCAAGCTCTTTAGTTTTTTTATTTTTTCACTCCTTAAATTATCCTTATTATTGGACTATGTAATAAAAAAAGTATAACAAAAGTACTTTTATGTTTTTATGTTTATCTTTTTATCAAAATTTACACACACTTCCATTTAATGGGTAATGAACTTACAGTTCTTATGTACGGTAAACTACTACCACACAAAATGTAGTTGTTAGTTTTTCCTTTATCACCTTCCATGGATGGGAATTATAATGGAAAATAATATTTATAAATGATATATATTATATTTATAATTTATTTATGCTTCTATAATTTTTTTAGATAACATATATTTATGATTTCCATTTCATGTGAGTTCGATAACATCCTTTCTGGAAGTGTGGACTACCGCCTCCTCAAAGCGATG
The DNA here is from genome assembly GCA_963277665.1 of Viscum album. NCBI lineage: Eukaryota > Viridiplantae > Streptophyta > Magnoliopsida > Santalales > Viscaceae > Viscum > Viscum album. The sequence goes on from OY728150.1 coordinate 708,276,506, forward strand.
TAATTCATTCACGCGACCCATGGAATGTATAAAATATTGTTTTAGTTATAAATATGTTAAATAAATTAAATATATATAATATTAATAACATAATAAAATTTCTGTAAATATAATATATCATTTTATTTATTACCTTTTTCAGACACTAAAAAGTGAAAACGTCAGTCGTGGATATATGGACTACCGTCTCCTCGACAAAATGTGATTACTTTTACATCACAATAATTTTATATATAAGTATATATGATTAAATAAAATAGTATTTATGATATAATTGTCATTATGTAAATATATAATGTCACTTACCTTCTTTCCATAATGATAATTGAAAAATCAGAACATAATTCATGCATATATACGACTTACTCTCTCCATGATTGTAATATTAGTTCATTTTTCAAAACCATATTTCATGATTGGTTTTAAAAGTGTAAATTATATATATGTATGATTATTATTCTGGAAATTTTTATATAAGGACCCCTTTGACCATAGTTGACCAACCAAAGTCATTTTTGACACATAAACCAAATATGGTAAAAGCAACCGACGTAAACTTAATTGTTTAAGTTGTTGTTTACAAAATTTTAATAAGTTAAATAAAATTAATAATAAAAATGAAAGTGGTTCTTAAGTAAGTAAATAATCAACAAAAGTTTATTATTCAATAATATAAATACATACCTGGAAAGTTAGACTCAAGGTATGGGATTTCTTATCCATTTATATTTCATTAATGCTTATTTTTTATTATGCACTGATTCACTTTTATATGGTGTATTAACTATCATTTGACATTTTATATCATTAATATCCATATTTTTATGATATTTTAATTTAAATTTAAATTTTTTACTTAATGGAGATTATTATTCAAATGTTTCAAAGTGATATAGGACACTTTGAAATGTTTAAAGATTATTCTTTTAAAGAACATTTTCCATGATTATTTTGCAATATTACATTCATAGTTATTTTTAACTTTATTTTAAACTAATCACTTTATTATAATAATTTAAAAATAAAAATTATTGGGTTATGAATATTATTATTTCCTAAATTGTACACCATTTTTACATATAATGTTCACTTTGAAATTTATTTGATTAATTGGGGAATTATTGATAAATATGTGTCTTTTATTCAATAAAGATACCTAATAAGGCGTATCTTATATTGATAAAATTTATTATTCTATATGTTTAATTATTTTGAAATCAAATGACAGGTGGATCCCAGACTTTATATAGACCCTCGATGCATAGACAGGTTCTCATGAGACAAATCATTTGGCCAAATCAGAATAGTTTAAGCTATATGGAAGATAGATCTTGATAGTAGAGGATTTCATGTTCCTGATATATGATTTCAAATAACTAATAATTTCCTTCATTTTAATTTATCCTTCCATACAATATATTTTAACATGATAATATATATGGATGCATTTAAATCTCATCTTATTGATCAAGTGGTAGGTATTTTCATTTATTTACCTTGTCATACTAATTATGACTTATCTAGTTATTTGAATGGCATGTGTTCTAAATTTATTACCTTTCCATGTTAATTTATTCTTATTGATTCATTATTTCTTCTAATTTACTTAACCATACTGAGCATTATAGCTCACCCTTATTCTTGTTTCTTTTCACCATGTTATGAATAGGAATCATTTGAATGAGTTTTAATAATACAGTTTATTAATATTTGTTGTGTATAATATTTTGTTTCCTATTTTCCAATGAATTATGGGTATCATGTATGTAATATGGTTTCCCAAAATTGTGAAATTTTTCGGTCCCTTGGGATTTTAAGCTTGTATCTATGATAATTTAATAAAATAATGCACTAGTTATGGGATTTTGAGGTCGAGGCATTACACCTATGTTGACAAAAGAAGTAAAAAATGGTTCATGGAATGATAAAAAAGTATTGTGCTTATAGAAACATATCATTTAAGTTTATTTAATTATATTCTTATCGAATGAAATAATTCCTCAACTCTTGGAAAAATGGCCTTGAAAAAAAATGTTACCCTATTATCATCATTTTTTATGAGATCAATAACCCTTATTCGCACCTATGGTTTATGGTTTTGTGGTAAAAACATTATCTTGAATAATTTCTCTATCACTCCATCAAAAAAATATGGTTATATTTCTCTTCCATACCCATATTTTCACTAATTTTCTCCTATTCAAAAGCCTAGTTTTATGGTGACCTTTGGATTTATTTTTCCCTCTTATTAAAAGGATGTGTTATTAACCCTATTTGTGATGTGGGTTTTTAAATAGTATTTTATTTTCAAATATTAATCCATTGATTATCGATATCTATTTTAAATTGTGAGGATGCAATTTAATTAATGTGGGTAGAATTTAACTCCTCGAAATTCTAAAGTAAGAACATTGTCTCTAATGGCTTGTATGACAAAGAAACACCAAGCATAGAAAGAAATATAACATCCTAAGACATTATAATATATTTAATATTTCAAATAAATCTATTATATATCTTTTAATTCATGCAACACTGATTTATCTTATGTTACACGTAAGAATTACTTTATTCGATAGTTTTTGTTACATGTAAGACTGAGTTTTACCAACAAATAATATATTATTAAAATATTGTTATTTAATACAGTAAGATATAAACAAGTTGTTAATTTTGAAGTTATGAATATAATTTACTAACTTATAAATATATATGGTTGATTTTATTGGTTACTGATTACTTATAAATGAATATTGAACCCAATTGAATATTAAAGAAATGTTTTTATAAAAACTATTTTTATGTGTAGAAGGCATTTTATCTTAATAAAATTAGATTAATTACTATTATTCAATTATTTTAATTAAATTTATATTTTATATATTCAGAAAAATATTTTTTATATTCATCCAATAGATTTTATAGACATAAGATAAGAACAAAGTCGATATTACGTATAAAAATCTATAGTTTTATAAACACAGTTTTTCGCCTTTTAATGGCACACCTATTTTAAATATAAATATTGAAACTTTTATAAATTTTATATGTAAAAATAAAATTAATTTTTGAAATAATAATTTCAAAATTAGTTTAGGGTTAATTTTTGGTATTTTTCTAATAAATTTTATTTTTTATTAATAGTCAAAAAATACTATATTTTAATTAGAAACTACATTCTTTTATAGTTTATTAATATATTTAAATTATTTTTTGATGTTGTATTATAGTATAATCAGATAAATTTTATATCATTTAAACCAATTTACATAATTTGAATCAATTTCACTTTGAAAATTTATATAAAAACTTGACAAACTTTTGAACATATTCACTTTAAAACTCTACTTTGTCGTCCTGTCTATGGGATTAATTTTAAATTAATTTTTGTCACTTATGTGATTGGAATTTAGAAAATTGGATTCCATATTTTTAATAGAAATAATTTATAATTTATAATAAGTTCAACTTATTTTTTGACCAAAAATATTAAAGAATGTGATAAAAATTACTTACTATGATTAAGAGAAATATTATCTTAACAAGGGACTAGACCGTAAAATTAAGGGCCAAAATAACCTATAAAATTTACCAAAATAAATTGTATGGTCATACTTAGACCATATACCACATTGTTTCAAATATTTAATATTATTGTAGGCACATTATGTAAGGGAGACCTCTCAATAGTGTTTACCATTTTATATTTACAAGAATGACACTCCTCCACTATAAAAAGGGACTCAACCATCCCATTTATTCATGCCTATAAATCCATTTAGATCATCAAATATTGGACCAAATAATCTATAACAATACCTTACCTCTTACTATAAGACTAAATTTGGCCATAAATCCTACAAATAAATACTTTTGGTACAAACCAAAAGGAGTTACATGAATAAGAGGTGATGTTCTTCAATGATCACTTTTGTAACATTTACTTCTATATCCCTTCGATTATTTTTATATAATGATTATATAATAACCTCAATATATTAAGTAAACAGATATTTTATTATTCTATGATTTTTAACTACACTATAATTCACATACATCAAGTGTGGCACGCAGTCATCATTCGTGTGTATGGAGAACTACCACCACGTGAACCAATGTCATTCATTATTCCATTTCCATCATTAAAGGTTGAAATAATGATGGATTTAAATTATATAAATATATATAATGTTAATTATTTATTTATTCTTCTTTAAGTTTTATGTAACACATACCTTTATACTTATCATTTTGTGGGAATATGATAACATCATGTATGGACATGTGGACTACCGCTTCTTCAAAGCGATCTGATTCATTCACGCTATACATGGAATGTATTAAGAATGATTTTAACAAAAATATATGACATATAAGACATAAATATTATACTGGATTTATAATATACATATATATCATTTATTTTCAATCTTTTAATATGACAAAGAAATGGAAGTAGTGTTCATGTGCACGTACAGCCTACCGTCTCCTTGAACGGGGAGTTTCATTTCCTATATCCAAATTTTTAGGGATTTCTATAAATAAATATGTAATTAACATATATTATATTTACAAAATGTTTTAATTTTCATTATTATTAATTTATTATTTTATTAATAGGAACAAAAATAACAAGTCAAAACATACTCAAAAAACAATACAATTAACACCCGAAATGATAAAAATGATAAAAGATTATTAATGAACGGATTATAATATGTTATAAAATTTAAATATATTATATCATAGTTATTAATAAGGTTCCATTTTAATTTAATAACCGGATTAAAACCATTATACAGGATGAAAATAAATGTTCAACAAAAAGGAAGCTTGAGGGAAGGGATTTTCATCTCCCTTTTACATATGAGATAAAAATGTTATATTTAGAACTTACTTCTTTTGTGGTGTATCCACTTAGAGTTTTGATATATAATCTCATTAATAATTTTATATTAATGTTATTTGTGGTTTTAATTTGAATTATCTCATCCAAGGGTTTTTACTTGAGAATTTCCAAGTGGTAAGAGTTACCATCACAATATCACTTTCTTTTGTGATTATTATATTTCTCTTGAAACAATCACTTCTTAATAACCATTTTACATTGTAAATAAAAATTATTTTATATATAACATACCAATATTGTATGGATATAATTATTACTTATGTTGTATACAATTTTTTCATACGGTGTGTACTTGACAGATATTTGATTAACTTTAGAAATATTGGAAAATCCCTATCTTTTACTCAATATATATATTTGATAAGGTTATTTGTTCATAAATTTAAATCAATTATTCAATATATGAGGAATGATTTGGAATGGTATGACACAAGTCGGTCCCAGATATAGATATCCCCTCGATGTATTGTAAGTCTCATGTGATGAATGAGCAGGCCAAATCAGATGGGTTTCTACCCGATATACTAAACTGTCTTGTGAAAGGTCTTGACAGTAACGGTACCATGTACCTAAGAAACATGAAATCCAATAATTAAGCATTTTATTCATTTTGAATTTATTTATTATTACAATCCATGAGATTTTTTGTTTTGAATTATCTATGAATGCATTTCATTATCAGTTATTTGCTTAAATGGAATGCGTATTAAGTTATTTACCTTTTTATATAGATTATGCCTTATCTGGTTTGTTTAAATAGAAAGTGTGTTTATTTATTTACCTTTTTATATTTTTTATTCTTAATAATTCTCGATTACTTCCCCATTACGGTTAACTTTACTAAACATTTTATCTCTCCCAAATTTTGTTTCCTTTCCCCAAGATATGAAGAAGAATTCATAGAATGAGTTGCAAGAATTCTATTTATTATCCTTTGTTATATATTATGTTTAATTTTCTATTTCTAAATTTAATATTGGTATCATTTTTGTAATATGGTTTTCCAAAATTTCTAAACTAATTGGTCCTTCAGGATTCGATTCCTTGTAATCATACCAATGTAATAAAGTAATACAGTGTCTCCAGGCTTCTAGGGTCAGGGAATTACAACATGGATTGGGAGAAACCTACATATTTCATGCAAGATAAACCTCATAAGAAAAAAAAATAACTAGAAAAACTCTCTTCCTTCACCAACTTCATGGTTTCACCCCAAACCATGGACATTAATCATGCACAAGGCCAAAACCAACTGAAACCTCGAAAACTAAATAATTATAATTGGTAAATCAACCCAAAACTCAACCAAAATACCCAATATAAAGAAAGGGGTAAAAATAAATGAAATAAAAAAAGAAAACTAGGGTCAATATATAGAATTTTAATTTTTTATTTTAATGTCCCGGATTTGTTCTGTATATTATTCTTAAATATTATATGGGATGAATTCAAGACCAGATACTGATGTGGCATGCGATTATGAGTCCATGTGTTCCAAGCATAAATGTTTAATATATTAAATATCATGTGATCAGGTTTTTTGAAAAAATAAAGTGTAATAGATTATAAACAGGCACCCAGATCATAAATCTGAGGGCACTGTTACTTCCAGAGCAGTGAATTTACCCTAGTTGAGGCCTAACACTGGTTGGCACAGGTCAGCTGAGAAAGTTAATTTTTGGACGTTTTAAAGGATAAAATATATTAAGACTTATTTTATTTAAATGTTTTTCAATGATGAAATGACATTTTTCTTAGTTTTCCCTTTTAGCAGGGATCCATAGTTATGTTCATAACCCGGGAACTTTATGGAGGCACTATAGAGAACCTAAATAATTCTCTTGATGGAAAACGATGATGAGTCTTGGATCAAAGATTGACGGGCATCATTCCTGATTAATCTCACCAACGACAACAATGTGAAGATCAAAACTCTTCAGTGAATGATCCAACTACGAACTAGGGTGTGTTATTTCAATTCCTTCTTTCCTTACTCTTATAATTAATGATGAACTTGGATCAACCCATGAACATGTTGACTCGCGGTTCGATCATTCTTGTGGGGGGTTGATTGCGAGAATTTGGGGATGATTATACTATTTTTTTATCTTTCAAATTCCTAGGAAATGGATTGAGGAAAGAATGAGAAACTATCGAGTTTCATTCCTTAGGTTGTTCCATGTACTTTTTATCCCCCTAAATTCTTCGTGTTCTTCGCATTCTTTGTGTTATTCATGGTTTACAAACAGATGATCATTTCACCTTCAGAACAAAGAGCCACAATATTAAATTTAAGATCTAGAATCGGTAGGACTCGATGGAGGTGTGACGATGGTTGTGGAAGTATATTCAATGATGGTGGGTACTGATTTCTCGTTATTCATTGGAAATAAATAATTAAGACGATCTGGTTTTCGGAGTTGATTCAAAGCTCAGATCTTACCGATTTGGTGATGGTAGGACCATACAACCATAGATCATGAGTTTCTCGACTAGGAGTGGCCAGAGACGATTTTCAATGAAGTATAAGAGACAATAAGGAATGAACCATGGTTACTAGAATTTCATGATGAACACAATGTGTATTCAATAATACATGGTGTGCCCCCCCCCCCCAAGTGGCTGCTAGGGTTTCTGGAAGCAATGAATAGTCAAACACTGTACGACACCTGTTACACAGTGTGTGGGTCATACCCTAGTATTTGGAATGTACCTCAGATAATACAAGGACATGGGGTGGAGTACACGGCATGCCTACTCAATGTGTACTCCGCTACATGATTGGTTCGAACTGTTATGTGGATTTCCCTGTGTACTGATACAAATAAAAGCATACATGGGCTGAAGTTGTGTGCTATAACATGGCCATCATATGCAGATAAGACATTGGATAGTAGGACATTATGTTTGAACCATTCTACGCACAATTTATACCACTTTTACACAACATATTCTAATGACATAGGCTATTGAACATGGACAGTACCCAAGATCAAGGGACACAGTGTGTGACCATACTACACATCGTGTACCCCTTCCTACATGGATTTAATCTCTTGTCCATTATATCTTAGAAAAGATTCTTTAGGATCGGTTCCCTTTCTCATTCCACTAAAGGTCAGTTGGTATCATTTATTATTCACTGGAGTATGATCCCTTCTGTAGGATATTTTGGAGAGAGTAGTAAGAATACCCTATGAGAGGCTCAAAGTAGGATCCTAAATCCATTATTATACCCTAAGTAGAGTCTTGTTATTATCAAGAACAATTCTATCTGATGTCGATCCTCTACTTATCAAGTGAATCTGGATGAGTTGTTTCATCACCCCATGGCCCTAGAAATGATCCTTATCTATGTATCGTGATCTTCCCCACTTATGGAGTGAGTTCTCCAAGAATGAGTGTATTGTATTCTCTCTTAACATCTATAAGTGTATCTATCCCATGACAGTTACCAATGAAAAGTACTTCTTGGTCAGACATCATCAGTGCTATCAAACTTAGAAGTGTGTTATCCCAGTTGAGTGCTTTTTGAATCTTCGGACTGAATCCCAAGTGATGATATGCGATAGTTGTGACTTACCTCTAGACTACGAGTTTGGGTTTGAGTAAATCTGGTTATTATTATCATATATATTGTAGGCATATACTGTGTAGATCTGACTATATATTCCTTTATGTATTGACTGTGGTTTTGGGGTGTCCTTCTGAGTATTGTTATACTCACCCATGCACAGTATTTTCCCACCTGTGTCGTTTCTTGTACAGACGAATGACCTTTTAATGGAATCCAGGGTGGACCAGGACCATAGAAATCTTTGTGAGTTTAGGCATTCCTATGTATTCCAATGGTTTCGAGTAGCAGTCCCAGTACCTATTTTTTTATAGGTTAGACATTGTAGTTTGCAGAAGCTTTATTTTGGTGGGCTTGTGTTCTAACCCAGTTTACTTTACTTTCATTACTTCTATCGTTCTTTGTTGGTTGGGATAGTGGTGTGAATTCATTTACTTTCTTATTGTATTTTTTATATTTTATAATTTTGGGCTTGGAGATGTGTTTGTGTGTGTTAGTACATGTACTTATTCAATTCCTCTCATGTTAGTGATATGCCTACTCGGTGCTAGTCACCATACCCTACCCTATTAGAGGTGGGATAGGGGAGTCAGAGCATGGACCCCATCGGGATGGGTTGTGACAGAGTTCTATCAGAGTTGGTCAGTTCTAACCTAGGACTGAGAGTCTGTGAGACTAGTTTAGGGAAATAGTGTTAAGTGTTTTGAGTTCGACTTCCAGGCCAGGGACTCTAGTGTTGGTGCAGGTGACCGGCGTATCTATAAACTAGGACTCTAATAACTTGCTTTTATACTCAATACATGAGAACAATGGTTGTTGGGAAAATAATGGTACATTCATCATATAGGAATGGGTAGTGTTTCCATGTCCTTCTCAAGTTAGGTCTCTAGATATACTCATTGATTGTGGTACATCTTGTTTTCTCACAGGATTCCTCCAAGATGCATACCAGCTAGGATTCAGCAGCTCAATCATGAGGATAACCCCTCTGTGATGAGTCTTCGATATAGGGACCAATTCCCTAGATGTTACCTCCAATTGTATCACAAGTTATACAACCACCAGTGGAGAAGAATGTGGTACATGTAGTAAAAGAAGATAAGGAGAACAGGCTAGCTTGCTCCATGAGTTTTAGTTACAGAGACCCCATAGGTTCCGAGATGAGCCTGAACCTTAGGCGGTAGAGGACTGTCTTGAGGCAGCAACCAGAGTTTTCTATCTAGTGAGGACACCATCGAACTATATGGTGATCCTGGCGGAGATCCTTCTTTAGGGTTTGGAAGGGTTATAGTGGAGTTTGACCATTCCAACTCAAGACGAGGTGACTCTTTTGTGGACTGAGTTTGATCATCTCTTTAAATAGGATTTATCTCTGGTTATGCTAATAGTAGTGCATATACATGAGATTCTTCAACTTCAGTAGGATAGCTTAACAGTGATTGACTATTCATCAAGGTTCACCAACCTCTCTAGGTACTCGATGGATATTTTCAGAGATTAGCACTTCAAATCTCGGACCTTCAATAAAGTTTTATATAGGGACATCTGAGCCAGCGTTATAACTATATGCATTCTAAATTATGATAGAGTTCTCAAGAGAGCTTTGGTGGTCGAGAGCTTCTTGACTAAGAAGATGTAGCCAATGACTGTCAGTAGTAGGTAGATAGGTGAAGATACCTTGGCAGTGGGTATCTTATTTTATACATATGGATCTAGATGTGGGAGATAATATATGAGGTCATAGGATAGGGAATATGTGGTTCAGGTCTCTCAGGTTAGATCCAGTCAGCCAAGGGATAGGTGATTCTACACATTCGATGGCATAGGACATCTTTCTAAAGATTTCCCAACCCACCGAGCTGATGATAGGGGTGATGGAAGGACCACTAAGGCAAAGGAAACGAGTGGAGAAAGAATATCCTCTAGGAGGAATATGTGGAAGATGAGCAGGGAGAGCTACATGAGGTGTCTGATGTTTTGACATACTACCCCCACCACCCCTAGGAGGTCTGCACCAGGATCAGGTTGATGGAGGATAGGGGAGTGGGTAGCTACATGCAGTTGAGGCGTGTGACCCAGTGACTCTAGGGATGATTTGAGGTATGATTTTTGTCTTTTATACCATAGTTTTCGTACTTATAGGCACAGTTTTTGGACATTATTTTCTCACCACTTATCTTTTAGGAGACCTTGAGATTTTAGTAGAACCATTGACTTGACCCTTATGCTAGGAGACTCCTACGGTATAAGACTCGATGATCACACACTTGTTCCGACAGTGTGATCGGGCCCTTCAAGGCGATAGTTTTGGTTGAAACCTCTTGGTGGTAGCATCAAGGCCATATGATGTCATTCTCGGAATAGATTGGCGATCTTCTGTCCATGTCCTAATTGACTATTTTAGGTTAAAGGTGTGGTGTGTCCATAGTAATGGTATGGGTTTTTACTTTTTTTGGTGAAAGGAAAACCTAGGCAATATAGTATGGGATCATGCATATGAGGGTACAGTCAATCACTCATGAGTTATCTAGACTTACCCTTGGAGTAGCAGATGTTATGAGCTTTCAGTTTTCAGTAGTAGTGGTAGAGTACAAGGATTTATTTTTAGAAGATGATACAAGGTTACCTCCCCATTGGGAGATCAAATTAAGGATTTATTAACACCCTGATATAGCACTGATATCATCACCAATGTATCATATTTTTCTCGAAAAGCTTTGTGACCTAAAGGTTTAGCTGGAGGATTTGTAGAGGAAGGGATTCGTGAGACCTAGTGTTTCACCCTGGATGGCCCCATTTTTTCATTCCAAAAAGGATTATGGGAGCATGAGGTTTTGTGTGTATTACCAGTTCTTAAACTAGATAATACTGAATAAAAAATATCCACTAATAAGGATTGATGACCTCTTCAATCATTTGAGTGGGCATGATGGTTCTCGAAGGTTGAACTCAGATCCGACTATCACCAGTTGTGAGTATGATATGAGGACATACCAAAAATGTATTTTATATCTCACTACAGTCATTATAAATACTTAGTGATTCACTTTTTCATGAAGAATTACCCATAAGTGTTCATGGTACTCATGAACTAGATATTTCAGCCTAACTTAGATCGGTTCGTGGTAGTCTTTATCAATTATATCCTTTTGTACTCAGTGTCGAAGAAGGAGAATGTGAGACACCTATGGATGGTGCTTTGATATATTCTAAATGCACTAGCTCTATGGGAAGATATCTAAGTGACAGTTCTGGATTTAGGCAGTCCACTTTCTGTTACATGTTATCTCTGTAGATGGAGTGGAAGTGGACCCAGCCAAGGTCGAGGCAGTGTTAGCATGGGAGCCACCTTGGACCGTGATGGAGTTACGGAGCTTCCTTCGGTAGGAAGGATATTATAGGAGATTAATTCCTGGTTTATCCAATATATAAACACCTATGACATATTTGACTTGAAAGGGTCAGCCTTTCATGTGTGCGGAGAAGTGCCGATAGGCTTTTCAATAGTTGAGGCAAAGTTTTAAGAGCACCCGGATCTTGAGATTTCCAGAGGAGTATGTCGAGTGCGTAGTATTCTGCGATGCATCAGGGACCAGACATATTTGTGTCCTAATGTAGAGTCAAGTGGTGATTACCTATGGTTCACACTAGTTAAGGCCACATGTGTAGAACTACACGACCCATCATCTTGAGTTGGTAGCGATAGTATTCATGTTAAATGTGTGGAGACACAACATAATGGGAGATTGGTTTATCTTTTACTCAGATCACAAGACTCTGAAGTATATCTTCTCTCATAATGATCTAAACTTGATATAGAGGTAATTTCTAGAGTTCCTCCAGGATTATGACTTTGAGATTGTATATAATTTTGGATGGGGAACGTGGTGGCAGATTCTCCTCAGTAAGAGATCTAGTTCATAGTTGCTAAATAAGGAATTGGATTAGTTGGCCTTGTTACAGTTATCCTTCATGGATGGATATAGATATGCTTACCTCTAGTCTATGGTTTTCACCCAAAAACTCTTACAGTGTGTCAGGGAGGCACATCTTGGGGATACCAAATGCAACACCCTACGTACTCAGATGTCCACATGGCATGTGCCTAATGAAAATTCACAAGGTGGGGAACGAGTCATTATTTTAAAAGGACGTACAATAGTACCACTAGAGTAATGGGAGGAGGTTCTGAGGAAGTTTCATAAATCCCCTTTAGCGGTACACCTTGTTGTGGTGATGATGTAACAGGACCTCCAACATCATTTTTGGTGGACAGGGATAAAGAATGCATTTCCATAGTTCATTTCTCGATGCCTCCAGCAGGTAAAGGATGAGCATTTTGTTCCAATGGGCTTGGCCCAACCCCTTGAGATTCCAGAATTAAAGTGGGATGGGATATCGATGGAATTCATGATGGTTTTACCATGTATGTCTAACGGACATAATTCCATCTGGGTGATCATTGATCGACTCACCAAGTCGACCCACTTCCTAGATATCTAAGAGTAGAGTTCCATAGATAGCTTGGGATGCCTCTATGTTTAAGAGATAGTTTGACTCCATGGAGTCCCATAGATGATAGTTTCTGATCGTGATGCTCGTTTCATATCCTAGTTGTGGAAGGTTTTATAAGAGTCTTTTGGGACTCAGTTACACTTGAGTACAGTGTTTAATCCCCAAACAGATGGGTAGAAAGTGCATGCCTTTTAGCTCATTGAGGACAGGTTGCGGGCTTTCATGTTGGACTTTGGTTGTAGCTGGGAGGATCGCCTACATTTTTTGGAGTTCACATACAAAAATTTTTATCATTACACCATTGTTATGTCACTATTTGAGGATCTATATGGGCGATACTAAAAGTCACCACACTATTGGACAAACCTAGGAGATTCAGCACACATGGGCCCGTAGTTGGTATAAGCTGCTACTAAGAAGGTGTAGATCATCCAGGAGTGGATGAAGACTGCACAGAGCTAGAAGTAGTCTTATATTAACAGACAGCAGAGACCTTTGGATTTCAGGGAAGGAGGCCAGGTCTTTCTTCCAGATTTACCTCGACGTGTGTTAAAGAGATTTAGATAGGGAAAAAAGTTATCTCTGAGGTTTATCAAACCTTTTAAAATACTTCGTAAAGTTGGTTAGGTGGCGTATCACTTAGATCTACCCCTGAATTTAGACTGGGTACAATATTTCTTCCACATGTCACACCTAAGGAGGTACGTGCATGAACCATCACACATCATCAATTGGTGAGAGCTAGACATTGATGATGGAGAGCCCTTTGCTGAGTACCCGGTAGAGATCAAGGATCGGAAGTAGAGGATCCTTTGTGGGAAAGTGATTCCCTTGGTTCTTGTCCAGTGGTAACACAAGAATCTCCAGGAGAGCACATAGGAGTAGGAGGCTCAAATTCATGCACAGTACCCAAATCTTTGTGTATAACCTTGTTTTTCAATTTTTGAGGACAAAAATCCTAAAGGTGGGGAGAATGTAATGTTCTGGATTCTTTCTATGTATTATTTTTAAATAATATATGGGATTAATTTGAGACCAGGAGCTGATGTGGTTTGAGATTTTGTGTCCTGGTGTGCCTGGAATAAATGTTTGAAATATAAAAAATATATATTAAATAGTGTGCGAGAGGTTTTCCTGAAAAGTGGAATAGATTATAACTGGGTGCCCGGATCTGAAATCTGAGAGCACAATTTCGTTCAGAGTAGTTACTTTACCTTAGGTGAGGCCTAACACTGGTCAGCATGGGTTGGTTTTGAAAGTTAATTTGTTGATGTTTTAAAGGATAAAATAAATTATGATTTATTTTATTTTAACATTTTGAAGCAACGCGGTGACATTTCTTTTAATTATAATTTTTAGTAAGGATCTAGGATTAGTCTCATGACCCTAGAACTTCCTGGAGACTTTGGAGAGAACCTAGATAATTCTCTTGATGGAAAATGGAGAAGGGTCTTGGATCGGAGATCGAAGGGCATCATTCTTGATGAATCTCACCAACGGCGATGACGCAGTGATCAAACCTATTCAGATAGAGATCCAACCCTGAGTTAGGGCATGTTATTTCAATTCATTCTTTCCCCATTTTTATAATTAACGATGAATGTGGATCAAACCATGAATAGGTTGACCTATGGTTCTCTCATTCTTGTGGGAGGGTTTGATTGCGGGAATTTGGGGATAATTATACTATTTTGTTATCTTGTTCATTCTTACAAAATAGATCGAGGCTGAAATTAACAGAATTCGAGGTTCATTCCTCAGTTTTTTCCCTATTATTTTTCTCCCCTGAAATTCTTTTTGTTCTTCGTGATATTTTCATTCTTCATATTTTACAAACAAACGATCATTGTGCCTTTTTTTGGCGGCGTAATGATCTGAAATTGAATATCTAGTATCCGTATGAATCAACAGAGGTGTGAAAATTGTTGTATAAGTGGATCAAACGATGGTGGGTATTAATTTCTCATTCTTCATCGGTAATGAATAATGATAACAATCTTGTTTTTTGAGTTGATTTGAGGATCAAATCTTACTGATTCGGTGATGGCAGGACCAGAAAACCCTGTATCTCAAGCTTCCCGGCCATGAAAGGATGTAAATGATGGCTAGAGTAGTGGAGGAGATGGTGGAGTATGAACTAGGGTTTCAATAATTTCCTAATAAACATGATGTGTATTCATTAATACATGGTGCGTGGGCCCCCTTGAGTTGTGGCTAGGGTTTTGAGAGGCAGTGAAGAGTCACACGGTGTGTGGGTCCCTCTTTGGGACTTGGTGTGTATCCTAGATGATAGATGGACATGGGGTGGAGTAAATGGATTTCCTACATGATGTGTACTCCGCCACATAGCTTGGCCGAACAGGGTATGTGGGTTACCCCATGTACTGGTACACTAATAGGCATACACGGGTTAAAGTCATGTACTAGAACATGGCCAACATACCTGGATCAGACACCAGATAGTATGACACGATGTGTGAACCTTTCTACAAGTCGTGTATACCTATTTTACATGAGATGTTTTGATGATGCGGGTCATTGAACATGGATAGTACTCGAGGTCAAGGGACATGGCGTGTAACCTTAATACAGATTGTATACCCATTCCTACATGGATAGAATTTCTAGTCAACCATATCTTGGATAATTTTTGTTAGGGTTGGTTCCCTTTATCATTTCCCAAAAGGTTAGTTGGTATCATTTCTTATTCACATGAGTATGATCCCATCACCAAGATTTCTACATAAAGTTGATGGAATCCTTGTTGAGAGGCCCATAGTATGATCCTCTATCCATTCTTGTACCCTAGGTAGAGTCTTGATATCGACACAACCAATCCTACCAGACGTTGATCCTCTAATTAGCAGGTGAATTCTAAGGAGACGTGGCATCACTGCATGGCCCTGGAAGTGATACTAATATATGTTTTGTGATCTTCTCCACTAATGTAGTGAGTTCTCTTAGAATGAGTGTATCATATTCTCTATTCAGATCAATATTTGTATCTCTCTCATGATGTTTCTCAATGAACAGTGCTTTTTGGGTGGATTTCATCATTGTTATTAGACTCAGGAGTGTGTTTTCCCAGATGATTACTTTGTGAATCTTTGGACTAAATACCTAGTGATTATATGCGGTAGTTGTGACTTACCACTAGATTTTGGGTCTAGGTTTGAGTATATCTAGATATTATTATTATATGTGTTAAATACATATTCTATGTAAAAATAATTGTATCTTCCTTTGTGTGTGTCTTATGGTTTCGGGTTGTCCTACAGAGTACTATTATACTCACTCTTACATGGGCTTTTCCCACACATGTCATTTATTATGCAGACAAGTGACCTTTTGATAGAATCTAGGGCATACTAGCACCAGACAGATCTTTGTGAGTTATGGAAGGCCGAGGTTCTCCTATAGCTTTGAGTAGCAGTCCTAGTACCAATTTTGTCTACTGGTTAGACTTTGTAGTTTTCAGACTATTTATTTTCGTTGTCTTATATTATGGCTCAATTTACTTTACTTTATTTAATTATGTCTTACTCTATTGGTTGGAAAATTGGTATGCATGTATTTACTTTCTTAGTGGTTTTTTTACATTTCAGTATTTTGGTCTTGGAAATATCTGTGTGTGTACATGTAATTAGGCAATTACTCATATGTTAGTGATATTCCTACTCAGTGATAATCACGAGCCCCTAACCTATTAGAGGTAGGATTGGGGATTCATGACATGGTCCCAATAAGTACAGGTTATGACAATAATATTATACACAAATTGTTAGTGAAAACTATTCACATTGCTTCATAAGACGGTAGTCCACTGTACACATGAGTAATATTATCGTATCCCCTATATAATAAAATTTAATATGGTATATATGATATAATGAATGAAAATGTATTATAACAGTATAAATATCATATATATACCTTAAATATATCATAATACCCTACCATTAGAGGTGGTAATGGAAAAACTAATGACATTGGTTCGTGAGGTGATACTCCACCGTACACATGAACGATGATTTGGTAACAGAGTTGATGGAAGTGAAGATGGTTGTAGTTAATGCCCTTAAAATTAAAAAATTTCAATATATATAATATAATGAGGTTATTATATCATAATTTATTAATAAGAACTTAATTAGGTGGAGGAAAAAAAATAAAAACACTCATTAAAAAACATTACCTCTTTTTCAAGTATCCTCCTTAAGTTTGCACAAAAATCCTTC
Source organism: Viscum album (assembly GCA_963277665.1). Taxonomy (NCBI): domain Eukaryota; kingdom Viridiplantae; phylum Streptophyta; class Magnoliopsida; order Santalales; family Viscaceae; genus Viscum; species Viscum album. Next base: position 708,293,742 of record OY728150.1, read on the forward strand.
CTAGGTTGTATTTCTGGAAAACATAGGCATTATAGGATGAGAGGAAGTAATTTGGGAAGTTATTTGGGTAGGTATTGGCTGACAAAAAATGGTTTCAAGGTTTGAAGAGTATTAAAGAACAGGCGGCCTTTTATAAGTGTGGTGATTGTCATAGTTGTAATTTTTTTAATGAAATAATTACACCCACATTTCATTAAAAAGGGTCCAATAATGAACCATTATTGAGATTAGAATGTATAAGGTCTAAATATTTTTATAAAATGGTTTTTTTACAAGTTTTGGGTTATTTTTTACCCTTATCTTTTTATTTTAACCCCAATCCCAGTAAACCTATTTTTACCTTAACTACTGTAAAGAATATTTACTATTTTTACTATTCAATTTATTGAAAACATAACCTTATTAGATAATATAAATTATGAAGATTACAAATATGGAATCAATTTTTTAAAATTCATTTTATATAAGTGGAAATTTTTTATTTAAAATTAATCTCTTAGAAGCGACGAGAATGGAGGTTTTTCAAAGAGAAAATGTTCAAAAGTTTAGAAAGTATTGATATCAAAATTTAATATAAAAATTATTACAATAAACTAAACTGGATTAATAGATATATAATTTATATAATTTCCATTTAAAGACAATTTTAAATATAATTTAACTTTATCAATAATTTAAGTGAAAATTCATTTTTAAATTAAAATTCAGTGTTTTTCACAATTCATCAAAAAATGAAACTTTTCAGAAAAATTACAAAACATTAATCCAAGATAATTTTGATATTTCAATTTAAAAAATAAAGTTTATTTGTTTAAGTAAATTTTCTAAAAGTTGTAAAATTTTGTTTTAAAATAATTATTCCAAAGGTCACAAAATAGCTTTTTAGAAAATATGGACTTAAGCATACAATTGGATTTATTCTTATCTCTTATCTAGAAAATACATAAGATGAATATTAAAATTTTGATTGAATATATAATATATAAATTTTATTAAAATGCTTCATGAAATTTGATTCTTTTAATTTATTTGATTAAAATGAATTTATGTGCATAAATTTTTTTTTCATAAAATTATTATTTTATTTTCAAAAGGTTTTTGATTTCATTTATAATTAATAGGTCGAAAAATAATTGATTATATATACATGTGTAAACCATATATTTTCATAATTTGGTTAATATTATTCATACCCTCTATTAGAATGGAATGATGATAACTATAATATTAAATAAAAATATTTTAATAGTATTTCATGTTTTATTTAAAATCACTGTTGTGTTTAATGCTTTCTAAACTCAGAATTATGTGTAACACAAGTTAACTTAGTGTTACGTGTAATGAAAGATATCAAAAGACTAAATTTATTTGAAAAACAATATTTCAAAAAAATATCAGCGTGTTATAGTTAAATCATCTCTTGAATTTTATTCATCTCATAAGTATCATATTTACTCAATATATGAACTTTTATAACTATTCATACAAAGTGGTGATGAAAAATAAATTACATCACTTCTAGGAGATAGTAATTTGTACGTACATATGATTGACGTTTCAATATTTCAATAGATGTAACAAAATAAAGGTAAAAATAAATTAACCTATATATAATAATTATTATATAATAAATATCATAGGAATTCATTTGATCTATCCTTATTATAATCCACATAAATAATTAATTAAAAATTAATCACTTCTCTTCCTAGGGGTGGTAGTTCACATGTACGCACAAGTGATGTTTTCATTTTCTAAGATATGGAATGATAAGAATGTATATAATATATTATGATTCAATATGTATAATTATGTCCATAATATCACATATAGATATTAAATCCACCATAATAATTGAACATGATATATGGTTATGGAAAATTAATTGTATTGGTATATGTAGTTAGTTGTCTACACGTACCCACATACGATAATTTAATTTATTATTTGATAAAAAGGAGATGGATAAAGTTCATTCTGTTAACATAAAAACATATTGCTATATGTTAGATTCTTATTTTATTATATTATAATGGGGAGTTAAGAATTGAAGGAGGTAAAATAAGAAGTAAAATGAAATAGATCAGTTAAGATGAGTACCTTCTCTTTAGGAAACCACAGTTGGATCTCTTCTTAAAACACCTAGGGATTTTCCTATAAGAATAACAAAAACTATAGAACTTGGAAAAGGATTTTGTGAATATTTTGTTTAGGTTTTTGTATATCTAAGTGGATGAAGGTGGTTTGAAGAAGAGAGTAGAGGTACTGTCCTTTTATAGTTAAGAAAAGTAAAAACTCGGAATTACATAAGAGATTTAAATATAATAAAATATGTTTCAAGTGAAAGTATCCCAAAGTGGAAAAAAATTAAAAGATAGTATTGTTCAAGGTTTGGCCCAATGTAGCCAAAATTTAAAATATAATATAGTATAAGTTTTAAATCATATAAAAAATAAAAAAATTACAGGTTTATGTGGAATTTCAAACTTTATACATTGGTTTAACCCTTACATTAATTTATTTTAATCTTAAATGTGGTAACAAGTGTTTCATTATTAAAGGGTAATAAATTTGATTTTAAGGTAAACATTGAGTCACAAATGATCAAGTGATGAAATTTTAGACTATATTGCATTGCTATTTTACTATTTGTAGATTTTTATGATTTTAAATCATTTAATAAAATATTATTTAACATACAATACAATTAAATTCATTTTAAGAACTATTCATATATTTTGAATTTAAAGAACTCAAAAATGAATATAATTAGAATATAAACATGAATTATAAATTATTATTAACCATAAAATTATCACGACACTATAATTCTTCTAAAATATTATTTTTATGTTTTTATTTTGATTTTTCTACTGATTCCACAATCACTATGTTCATGATGTGAAAGATTTTAATTTAATTATATTATCACAAAAACTTAAAAAAGAAATTAACATCATATAAATAAACTATTTATCTAAAAAATAACATTTTATATTCATTTTTATCATCTTCTTATCCATATGTGAACATTTAAGATAAATTTAAAGCAAGAGAGTGACATTTTAAAATTTTCCTTTTATTAAAATAATATGAAGTTTATTATCAAATAAAAATGGAACCAATATGCCAAATTTTAGAATATATGAAGGGTTAGTAAAATTAAACTCATAAAATTCAATATATTCAATTTTATGGATTATTTTTAATCTGTATTCTATAGTTTTAACCTTTCTTATCTCATTATACTCTATACTAATTTGATAAATTTTACTACGGTTATTATTCATAATGACTAAAAATAAAACGGATATATTTACTCTATTTGAACCTCATGATTCCAAATATGGAATTTATTTTTTTAGAATCAATTTCTAGAAGTTTTATAAATCAATTTTAATAAAAAAATTTAAAATACAATGAAAATCACTTTTTTTAAAAGTGTGTTGTAAACTAGAAAAAATAACTTATTTAAAAATAAAATATAATATTGAATCATTTGAAATTATTTAGATTATGTTTCATAAAATGGATATTATTTCACTTTAAAAAATCAAAAATATAAAGGTACTTTCAAATTACATTAGTTAAATAAACTAAATGACAATTTTACAAAAATATATACTTTTAATATTTAGTGAAAAATAATTCATTTTAGAAAAATACAAAAAATTAACCCTAAGATAATATTGACATGATAATTTAAAAAATGATATTAATCCCCTTAAATAAAATTTATAAAAATAGTATAAATTAATTAAAATTTTCATGCACTAAATAAAATAAAAACCATTTTTCAAGAAAACTTATTTTTGAAGCATAAAATGACTTCACTAAATATTGAGTACTAATTTATTATGAATTAATAAATAAATTTTCATTATATAAAAAATATATACATATATTTCATAATATTCTTATTCTTATTAATACCACCAATTTAATGTCTATTTTATAATGGTTTCATTTAAATAATAATATTTTATACTATATCATAGTTTGCTTAAATCTCATTTTTTCATGTTAAGAAAGTTATCTATAATAGTTTGATTTTAAAATATATTTTAAGGGTGTTAAATTCATAAAAAAATTAAGAAACATGTGTGCTTTATAATATAGAGGAGGGTATGACTACATGCCCTCATTTGAATTAAATAATAAAAAATTTAAATAACTTAACTTCAAAAATAGTTCAGTCAAATCACACGACCGTCCACACATGAAACAGATAAAAAAAATTAAACTAGCTTGTATTCACTTAAAATCATTAATTTTTATTAAGATAAAAATGTTTAAATTAATTTAAATAAATAAATAAATATTTTAACTTAATTCTCTTTCAAATAGTCTTTGTGATTCTTATTATTTTTGAAAATGTGGAAATAAAATAAATTTTTTAATATTTTTAAATAATTAATTGGAAATAATTGAGAATTTATTAATTTTGAAAAACTTTTTACATAGAAAGAAAACTAGTTTCTATCCATGTAATTTGGCTTTTAATCCTATAATAAATTATTTTTCATGTAATTCAATTATGTTAATTACTGGGTGAATACATGGAATGTACTAGTGAGCGTCATGCTTTTTTCACTATCCATGTGTCTAAGATATTTTTATATATATCAGTATTATTATTTGAAACACATTTGACCTCAAAAATTATAAAAAATTCATTATAAAAAAATGTAGACTACACAACATATATGTTGGCTATACTGTCATGAACTATCCTAGGCCACACCAAAACCGAGCACCCGAGCCAACCCTGTACATGCCCAAGTGGAGTTCTAAATCCCCTTGGGCTGGGGAAATTTATAGATAATAAAGGTACAGAAATTGGGAAAATTATTCCGGATATATTGCTTACACATCTAAGTATTTCTCCTAGAAATATGACATAATCATTCCATACTTTATAAGGACACAAAATAGAATAAGTAGTTACAATAATGAAAATAAGACCAAATGGAGAAAATGAAAAGGTAAAAAAATAACAAGGAAAAACAAAAAATTCCAATAAAAATTACAAAACAAGTGAACAAATTGATTCTAAGATATTGAAGATAATGAGGTTTATAATGTCAAACACATCCAGCGGCCAAAATATAAGCAAAAAACAAAACTAAAACTACCCATCATCATGCAAAAGCATGTCACCTCCACTTTCACCTCTATTAACCAGAACCATAGCCCAAAGACCAATTTTTATGACCTATTGGGACTATATAACATATAATATGATATGTGTGAGCATAAAATACTCAATAGGAACCACCCCACACTCCATACATCACATTTTAATAGAAATCCCTTTAATGGTAGTTTTAAAATATAGATACAAAGTAATTTTTCACATCCCATTCAAAAAATTAACTTAAAATTCCTTTAAAAAAAATTTCACTTTTTTAAATAAAACTAAGAATATTTTTAAAGAGCCTATAGTAAAATTTATTTAAGAAAAAAAACATTTTTTTCAATATAAATATTCTAAAAGTAATGGAAGGTATTATATAAAAATTAATTTGAAAAAAAATCCACAAGGCAAAGGAAAATATGATATGTGATAAAGCAATAATCATGTGAACTTGGGTTCTTTTGGATAATATAGGATAGTACTAATAGTGACTAATATAAATTGTGACTAACATAAAATAAAAATATAATGTTCCCCAATACTCGGTATTTCTTTACATGGCCTAACTTAAGGAAAAATATTATAAGAAAAACATAGTCTAACTCAAGAACAATAGTTATGGAGTGATATTAAATAGTGTAGTATATGTACCTAGACTTCATACATATCTACCCAATTCTTCCCATGACAAAAAAATGGATGTGGGTATGATAAAATACTATATTTATACACACATAAACGATTACTATTAAATAAACATGTCACTCCCTCACGTCTGATCTCCTGTCAAGTAAATGACCCCTTACTTATCACATTATATATAAATAGTACATAATATCCTACATTGGAAACCATCTCATGGCACAACCACTATTCTATTACATAATGGTAAAGACACAAAAGGGTTTTAATTTACTAAATCATTATTTAAAAGTTCTAACTAAGCCTCTTCTCCATATTTTAAAATCATGTTTTATAAATAATTTAGAATCAAAACTATTTCATTTATAAAAATCAATTCAATATTATTTTAGTTGTTTTCTCAAACACTTAGGGTTATTTACATTTCAAAAATGATTTTGAAATATAGATTCCAAAAATAAGATCATTTTCAAATCATAGTGAACTTGAGGGAAGTGAATTTATTTTATGAAAAATCATTATTAAATACATGTATAACTTATAAAACATGGAAATTATAGAGGAAATCAATAATAAATCCTAGTTTTCATGTTTAATGATGAATACATTGAGAGACCTACCTCAAATGCATCACATTCACAAAAATTGATATCAATCCACCACAACAAGGTCTAGATGGATGGAGACAACCTATACAAACCTTCAAATTAAGAAATCCCAAAATAAAAAAGTGATCTAGAGTAAACTATTGGTAATTGAGACCTTACTAAGGCATGAACAATAGAGAATATAAAATAAATAAGGGGATTAATATAGAGGTGGTAGTTAACCTATGTGATCTGGTATTAAAACTTGATTAATCCATGAGAAATATCAATGGAATAGAATGAAATTAAGGGATTATGTGCCTATGGTTACATGATCCAAATGGGAGAGGAGGTGAAAATTTCTATGCCAAAAAACTATAAGGCAACAAGGTAAAATAAAACTTTCAATGACCTAGATAGAGAATCATGTATTATTCAAACGATTATAAAAATATGCACTGACCATAAAATTCTCACTAGAGGACCTAGAGTTGATTGCATGGTTAGGACACACAATTAGACTAATTATGAACCAATAGTTCAATTTTACACTAAAATAAGTCAAAATATTGTCGCACAGTTTTACTAACTATGTTCCTTAACCATGAAACATTCACTACACCCCCAAATTATTCCAATGTTGAAATAATTTGTCCATGAATGAAGGATAATAAATAATGACCCAAAAATAAATGAAATAACAGATTCAAATGATGTCTAGGTGTTATAATTTTCCCCACCATGTAGCTTTGTGCCCCTATAAATTCCAAAAGGATAGTTTGATCAAGTATCCAAATAGAATTTATTTCATGCATTGAAGTCATGAGTCAAAAGGATGAAAACGTAAAATCTAGCCAATACCACTATTGATACCCAATCATCATCACGAGACCTAAATTCCTGAAAAATACATAAATATTCAAATTCATAGGTGATTTTTTAATTCTCTATAGTAAATCAACCCAAAATATAAAACCAACCAATCAAAAATCTTGAAAAAAAAAGTAGGATATTGTTAGCTCTATGGACATAATCTTAAAATCATGGAATAAAATGACCAAATAATTAATAAAAAAAGAATGAAAATAATTTTTCTTTATCTTCATAATAAAAAATAATTAGGGTTATGTAATCCTCTATAGATGGGGTAGGGTTGGATTAAATTGACCAAACAATAACACTCACTCATGAGATAAGGATGCATATCCACAATCCTGAATCCAAAACCCTACATAGGATCTAACTATATGGAACCCCACTCTAATTCCAGGATATACTAATCCATCATTAAACTTTAACTATAGTGATCTCCCCACCATTTTAAATACTCTCCAAATGTCTAATATTTCAAAACCCAAAGCACCCCATACATACACCTAAACCATAAACTCCAAAAAAAGTTTCAGATTCAAGAATTTATCAATAACACTAGTAAATATCAAGTATTAACACAATATTCCAAGGTAACCTTAATAAAACACTAAAAAACACCACTTGAATAAGAAGTTAAAATGGTTACATCAAGAGTAATCTTAAACAATTGTTGCATCAACACCAAATTCAACATATTGAACTTGAAGATATTATTTGGAGATAGATCTGGTTCCACCCTTCTTACAAGGAACACTTATACATAACCATTTTAGATGACCATTGTATATGACCTAGATGGAAACAAGTATGAAAATATTTAAGATTTTTCTTATAGTAAGACTTATTATGACCTAACTTACAACACTAATGTCACATCAAGTGATTACATCTAAAATAAGATTAAGTATAGAATCATGAAGGCATTTTGATTCCACCACCTAACTAGATAGACTTGGCCCGCATAACTTTTCCTTTACAGAAACTGATTCAATCACTTTTCAAAATTTGGAAGACATCAATTTATTTTTTCATACCATCCATTCTATCCCTCAACCTAATGGTTAGCCTCACTATATATTCCTAAGTGTTGAGTCTAATAGAAGACACTACCTTCATGAGATTAGGTTGAAGCCCCCTCTTGAAATACCAATCCTTCAAGGATTCTTCAATGGCCTGATCTTGGAGATATAACACTAGATCAACAAAACTTTTTACATATTCCATCACTGATTAACTACCTTTCTAGAGGTTATAAATTCCATCATTCATTATATTCATGGCTTATGGAAAACATGTGTATGATCCGTAATATTAATAATTCCCATGAATAATCATTCTATGATTTAGTCTAAATAATTAACTTCAACCAATTTTAACTTGACCCTCTTTCATGATGATAGAAAAAAATAGGTTAAGAGACTCTTGGGGAAGAATCTAAATAGATATAACCTCTATACTATGTAGTCATTCTTATATTTATTATATTCTTCTTTACTAAAAACATGAGATGGATTCAACTCTTATAACTCTCAAAATTAATTCCTAATGTTGAACTTGGATTTGAAGACTACCATGCTCCATGTCTGAAGTAAGAAAATCAATAAAATCATATGGTCCTTGATCAACCAAATATCATACTAACAAAGAGTCACCTGAAAATTATTTATGAAGTTACATAAGTCAAAATGGGGACATACTCTAAAAGAAAGAAACATGAAACAAATTTAATAAACAAACTAATTTCAATCTCTGCAAACTCATATACAAATCAACAACTCAATCTCAAAATAACCTAAAAAATCAATCCCTAAGAACTCATGAAATAAATCATCATAAAAAATCAAAATCAAATAATTAGAAAGGAAACCACTATTTATCTCAAAGAAATTTATAAAAATTCATTTTTAAGAAAAAAAAATTATCTAATTTATTTCTAAAACACACCTTTCCAATTATAAAGAAACTTTTCACAAAATTAAAGTATTTAAAAATCTCCTTTTAGGAGTTTATAAAGCTTAAAACATATAAAGGACTCAGGTTTTAAGTTTTTTTCAAAAAAAATGTTCAACCCCAACTTTATTTGATAAAAAATAATTAATTTCCAAACCTATTTCTCTTTTCCAAATCCAAAATATTTTTCAAATTTTCATATAAAAATTTTATTAAATTTATACCAATTTTAAATCCATTTTCAACAATTTTTCTTTAAATTCTTGTAAAACATTGTCTAAATAGCACCAATATATCACATAAAACATCTCAAATCATCTTAAATTTATTATAAGATAGAATAAAATAAACCAAAATTATCAAATAATTCAAAATTCAAAAATGTGGAAAATTTATAATTTTGTACGGTTTGGCCGCACAGTCAAAAAAACTATAAAATAACTATATGAAGTCCCATTATAAGTCTCACAATATTGGTTTCATAGTCTACACATGGTTTTATATACCATTCACAATAACCATTTTCCCTCTAAGTTTATCCCAAATTTACACTGATCATGTAGTTTCATAAAAATAACCCATAAAAACTTGATAGGAACTCAAATATATGCAAATAAAGACTCAAAAACTGGAAAATATTTGAGAATTATTCCTCAAATCTTAAAAATACTATTCCTGGACTAAAATGGAAACTCAAGTGTCCTCACAAATAGGTGATGATCAAAAAATCAGTCATAAACAATAATAGGAATTATGATGATCCTACCTCTTATATAGTGACCATATCCTTTTACACATATTATTACATGATTTTTAACATAATTATCCATCAAATAAAAACAATTATCATAAAGCCCAGTTTATTTGGATAAATATAAACAAAAAATTTAATGCATGAAACCAAAGGAAAAAACATATTTTACTTATTATTTATAATGAGATTCTAAAACCCTTTGAGTCTTTATATCAGCATAGGATAACCTAGAGGATACATGAAGTAAGGAATGAGCTAAAAGTCCAAATAAGGGAATAAACCTATGAATAAATTATAGCACATGGGTTATAAGGCATAACATGGTGACATAAAAATGGCATGCAATATGAATAACATATATAATAATAACATACAGAACATGGGATCATGTAATCATGTAATCATAGTAATGTGACGGTAACATAAAACATGACATAAGAATGAATCGAGGCTCATTTCATGTGGAGGATCATTAGTCAAGGCTAACCACCAAGACTGTTGCACATAGAGAATGACCCAAGGCTAACCACCAAGACCATTTCACATGACATCTCACGAGACTAAACATTACCCAATGTATTGGAGTTTTATCTGGGTGCACCCATCATAACATGTTCATGAATATGTGTACCACCTGAAGAATCAAGCATAAGGGTTTCCCATGAAAATAATTGGGTGTCAAAATCATGTCATAAGGAATTAAAAAAGGGAATATCATAATGGATACCATGAAATAATGGATTAAAATAATTCATGGAAATTAATAATCTAAAATAGGAATATATAATGATAACTTATGTCAAACATTTTAGTGTGTTTTAGAGAAAATAACAAAGAGTGTTTAAAGTAGAAATGGAATATTTGTCTTCATAAATCCATTAATAAACCAAGATATATTTTCATGATTAAATGATTTATTTTATAAAAATAACATTGGATTAATATAGATTATGGAGTTCACTTAAAATGGGTAAGAAATCGGAAAGTCCCCTTTAATCGGGCTTGCTTATCGAGAAGATTTGAGAAGAGAACCTTTTAAAAACGTGTATTTACACCATAAAAGAAGGATTAAATGATCTAGATACATGTTTTTCAAACACATAAACATAATTTATATGAATTATATAAAAATAAAAAATAACTAAATTAGGTTAAAAGGGGATAAAGCATTACTCGAAGGAAAAATGGAGGTTTGGAAAGAATCCCTTACCTTATGTCCAAAATTGTTCTACAATTGATCTTAAAATCTTGGATAATAAAATTAAATCCATTAATTAATTAATTCAGAACTTTTACTACATTTATTTTATTTATTATAATTTTATTAAGTTCATTTATTTCCTTTTTTACGGGTTATGAGACTCAATTTAATTGTTTAAGAATGTTGGTTTCCATGGTTTTCATGATCGATTTACTTGTATCCATGTACTAAAAATCTTGTAAAATGAGAATGGTTTTCCAGAATTGAAGGTATGTGTTATTAATGAGAATAAAGAATATTAAATGTTTATGTAATTAATTTGGTTATTTTGGGTAAGGATGAATCATTATATAATACTTTTTTTATAATCGTTCAGATTGATTTGGTGGTTTCACAATAATCACAGAATAGTTTTATTTTATTAATTAATATCATATATATATATATATATAATAGTTGTAGAATGTTACATGTGATTTAATAAAAATATTATAATATTGTTTGACCATAAAAATGGTTTTATGACCATATTTTAATGAGTTAAAAGAAATTGAAAACTTGTCGTCCTTGAATGTGATAAATTAACTCATCACAGACCATGTTTTCATTTTTAGAACAAAAGGGGGAGGGGAAAGCAATGATGATGGATTGATCCATTAAGATAATAAAATTAAATTATATGTGATATACTTGAGTTACCATCACACTTAGATAAGGATAGGTGAGGATAGAATAATAAAAGAAAATAAATTCATATAAAATAAAAGAAAACTAAAGAGGATTTTACCTCTTCAATTATGCTCCTTTAAAACCTCCTTAGGGAAATTGTTTTTGGTCATTTGTTGAGACCAAGGGCTCTTAAATTTATTGGAGAGTCTTGGGAAGAGTATTGGGTATAAATTGGTAAATTTCAATGGATTTAGAGTTGTTAGTAAAAGAGGTCGTGATGGGTGGTATTTATAAGGGAGGAAAGGGGTGTTTTCTCAGTAATTTTTTAATTAGTTTATTATTTTTCCTTAATACTATGAATAGTTTCAGAATTATCACTAAATATATCAAAATAATTAAGGGTAGTTTTATATTATATTTATTCTATCATCTATGCCTCAAGGAATAGTGTATTTAATTTATAATATATATATATATATATATACTGTAAATTATCATATTTTACTATTCACCAAAAATTCATGTATTTCAGAAAAATCCAACAAAATCACCCAAAAAATTTTTCAACATGTATAATTAAAAAATGAAATCCATTTATGAAAAAAATTTATGATAAATTTAATTTTTAATTAAAATCATCATTTACTCAAGAAAATATTGATTTTAAAATTATAACTGCTTTTATAACACTTTGAAATTTTAATTAAGGTATCAAAAAATAATATTACAGTCATAATAAAACAAAATATTAATTGATAAATATATTTTTGAAAATAAATTTCCTTTTAAATCATTATATTAATTATAAAATTAAAAATAAACATTTATGTTTTATAAAAATACCATCACTTAATTAATCATTTTCAAAACATTTATTTACTTATTCCATGATATAAATATATCATATTTTTATTTATAATATTTAGGGATTTTATTTATAATTTAATAGGTGAAGTTACTATTTTATTGGTAAGTTTAATATTTATAAGGGTTGTATTACTATTCCCTAGGTCATGTTACTATTTCATTGGTTTAGGTTCCTTAATTAAAATAAATACTTCTTATTTCATTCATTATTAATTTGAAAATATTGTATTGTGTTTTATATATGATCTTATGAGGTTTACACTATATAAAATAATTATAAGAATAAAATTTTCATTGATAAAATTTGGGGTCATTAGATTCTTCCCCACTTATGAAATTTCACCCTCAATATTTTATTTTACAAACTAAATAGGTGGGGGTAGTTCTCCGTCATTACTTCCACTAGTTCCCATGTTTCCTCTTCATACTTGTGATTTCTCTATAGTACCATGACCAGGTCAGTAGTCTTTCGCATATAAAATTATCTCTAGAGTACAATATCTTCCCTCGTTACACCTCGTAATAGATATCACTTTCCAATTGTACTGCCTCTGGATTTTGTACATGTGATAGATCCGGTATGTACTTCCTCAATAGGGATATGATGAATACATCATGTACTTGATACATGGTTGGTAGAAGTTCTAGTCGACAGTTTATATCTCCAACACGAGCATGAATCTTGAAGGGGCTGATGAACTAGGGACTTAGTTTTACCTTCTCCACAAATTTCATGATCCTCTTCCATGGAGATTTGTGGAGAAATACCATGTCCTCAACCTTAAACTCCATGTCTCATCAACAATTGTCTACATAACTCTTCTATCAAATTTGGGCTTCTCAAATATGAAACTAAATAGAATTCACCTTTTCTACCATTTCAGTCCCTAGAATCTTACATTTATCAACTTCATCCCAGCATGTCAGTGTTCTACATATTTTCCCATATAGGGTTTTATCTAAGCCATTTGGATGATAAAGTGGAAACTATTTTTGTAAGAGAACTCAGACAGAGGTAGATATGGGTCTTATCCTTCCTTGAAGTCCATAGAACATGCTCTCAACATGCCTTCTAATGTCTGAATAGTCCATTCATATTGGAAATAAATTTGAGGTAGATTGGCCTTATTGAAGATCAGCTTGGTGTTTAGAGAAAGTTGGAGACATTTCCATGACTTTGAGGTGAATCTTGGATCTCGGTCAGATACAATATATAGTTGTACTCGATTAATCCTTACCGCTCCTCTGATGTATATCCATGCAATTTTATCCCATGGTAAGTCCTCTAGAATTGTGATAAACTGAGCTATCTTTGCGAGACAATACAGAATAACCCATATAGAATTGTTTCCTATGGATGTCTTTAGAAGTAAAGTGAAAAAGTCCATGGTGATTTTTTCCAATTTACATGTTTGTATGGGAAATGGATTCATTATCCCCTTATATATTTTTTATTTCAGCCTTCACTTTATAACATACCAGGAACTTTAATTTATATTTAGAGATATCCTTTTTCATATTTTCCCACCAATAATTTTATCTAAGTTCTCTATACATATTTTTTCTCTCTCGTTGAATATAGAATGTTAAGCTATGTGCATTATTTATAATCTCTTTATTTATCTTTGGATTGGATGGTCCACATAGTCATGACCCAAATCTCATGACTCCTTCCACATACATTTAGAACTATGATGATTTCCCATTTCGTATAGCTTCCAAACTTTTCTGAATTTCCACATTATTTCTTTGAGAATCATTTATTTTCTCTATAAGGTATGTTAAATCAATCGTTTGAGAAAGTATTGATAATTTTCCTTCCTTAAAAATTTCCATGTCCATCCTTTTAGGTTATATGAAAATTGGGTCCTTATTAATTATCATTATTGATAAAAATTCAGGATCCTTTCTACTTAGAGCAAATGTCACCTTGTTTGCTTCACCAGGATGGTGCTGGATTGAGAAGTCATAATGATTGAAGAGATATAACCCTCTTCACTGGTTTCTATTAGGATATTTCTATGTGAATATGTTTTTGAGGCTCTTATGATTAGTGTATATCTCACACTTCTCCCTGTAGAGATAATGTTTGAAAATTTTCAACGCAAAGATCACAGTCTCCAAATCTAGATTATGTCTGGGATAGATTTTCTAATAAATTTTCAACTTCCTTGAGAATTATGATATCACTTTATCATTTTTCATCAGTATACATCATAATCCCTTATTTTAAGCATAATTTTACACCACAAAGAGTTCCCCACTTACTAGAAGTGTGAGAATTGGTATAGTGATAAGAATCTTTCTCAACTCTTTAAAGCAGTCTTAACAGTCACTAGTCAAGAAAAATGTTTCTCCCATATGATTCAGCTGGGTTATTGGGTATGAAAATCCTGATAGGTCTCCAAAAATCACAGTTAATACCTAGATAGACCAAGGAAATTATGGATCTTCATTGCATATTTTGGTATGGGTCACTCTTTGATTGCCTTTGTCTTAGAAGGGTTCAGAGATATTTCTTTTCTCATGATAACATACCCCAAGAATGATAATTCATCCATCCAGGACTCACATTTACTATGATTTTTATATAGTTTCTCCCATCAAAAATTCTTTAGCACATTATTCAAATTATCCTCATCTTCCTCCTTACTCTTGTATTTCATCATAATATAATCAATAAAGACTACCAAAAAAATTTGAGGTAATCACTAAATAATATATTCATTAATTCCATTAAAATTTCTGGAGTGTTAGTGATTCTGAAGGGAATCACTATGAATACATAGTGTCCAGACCACTTTCAAAAGGCTTCCTTAGAAATATCTTCATTCCTTAAATTTAATTGGTTATATCCCGGATAAAGGTATACATTATAGAAATACTTGTCCCCACATAATTGATCGAACAAGTCATATATCTATGGAAGAGGATAATTGTTCATTATCTTGATTTTGTTGATATCATGATAATCAATGAAGAGGTGTATTGATCTATCCTTCTTTTTGAGAAAGAGGATTGGTGCACCCCATGTTGAAGCACTCAGGTGTATAAAACCCTTGTCCAGATTCTCCTATAACTACTTTTTTAGTTATTCCAACTCAATGGTGGTCATTATATAATGTGTATTTGATATAAGAAGATGTCCAATAATGAATTCAATCAATAACTCAACCTCTCAGTCAAGAGGAATACTGGGTAATTATTCAGGGAACACATCAGTTTAGTCCCTTATAATTAGCATGTCTTTAATAATGATCATCCCCTTTGAATCAGTCATTTGTGCTAGATATGCTTGCTCAAAATTAAATACTATCCATAACTGAGAAACTGATTCTAATGGAGATTCATCCCCTCCTTACACTTATAAAAAATTTAAGGATATCTAATGATGTGAATAGTGATCTCCCTTTATGGACAGTTGATGTTGGATTTGTATAAATATATCCAATCCATTCCCATTATAGTCTCAAAATCCACTAAAGTAAGACAAGATTTTATGGGATGTTCAATACACAAAAAATAACTGGGGAGTAGTTACATAATTTGGATGTAACAATTTCCCCATTTTTTTATTCTAAAAAATAACTCAACCTCCATATTTGGAGGTAGTGTTTAAATAGTTCTGATAAAATTGAAGGATATGAAAGAATGTATAGAACTAGAATCAAATAGTACATTCACTGTTCTTGAATGAATAACTATAATACCTATCACAAAATCATTTTTAGGTTCTACCTAAGTAGTAGGGATAGAATATTCCATTCCTTACTACTTTGGAGGTTGTTTTATTGATTTTCCCTAACAACCCTTAGCTTAGTATAATGGTTCGTATAATGCTCATGTTCCTTTCAATTGAAGAATTGTACTATAAGTTTAGTATTGATTTGAACCTTCCTTTCTTCTTCCACATTGGTGGGATTATTCATATCTATTTGGAATCTATTATCCAGAAGCCTCATTCTTCCACATTAGAATAATTTCTTGTTTTCCATTAGATAGTTCACAAGATGCTTCTTCCCAAAATTTTAACACATAGGATGTTGGGTTTTCTATCCATCATGGTATTTCTCTTTTGATCATCCCATATTCAACTCCATTTTCTTCTTTTTATCCCTAGTCCCATGAGACCGCTGAGATTTTCTGATCTCTATTTCAACCTTAAGGGAACAATAGAAAATATCTTCATAGATATCAAGGTCATGAATCACCAATGCTTTTGGTAGACTTGGATTTAGTCCACTAAATAAGTGAACCATCTTGATTTTGGTGTTTATGAAAAATTCAGAGGCATATAGTTCAAGTATTGTGAAATTTTATTCATGTCCCCCAAAAGGCACATCTTTCTTCTACTTCATTCCTAGTAATTACCCTTCCATCCTGAGATGGAGGGTTCAGGGAAAATATTTGTTGAAAAATATTTTTCTTTAATTCTTCCCATTACATGGAATCAATTTCATCTTTTGACTTTGTGTTCTTGATCAGTTTCTGTCACTAATAAACTTTCCCATAAAAATGATAAAATCCCAACACAAATTCCTCTTCTTTTAAGAATTGGATGATAGAGAATATATTTTCAATGAAGTTAATCCACTGTTCCATGAGGAGGGGATCGTAAGATCAAATAATCATGGGAGGATTTTGTCGCATAAAGGATTTGACTGTAACTTGATCTTTATTAGGATAAGGAGGGTGTTCCATGTGATTCAAGTTATTCTTCATAACTTGAGCCAATTGAGCAAGTACATCCATGATGTTTTGAGTTCATGTCCCCATTATATTTTTCATTTCATTAGGGAAATTGTCACATTGCCTATAACATTGATTATTGGAAGGAGTTATCCTATTTCCATCCATTCACTAAGATAAATAAATTCCAATTAGGGGGGCTTGAATACTTATCTAATAAGAGTATCAAAAGAAAATATTGAACATATAAGGAGAAACTTGTAAATGAAAAGTATATAATTATTTTGATACCCTATGTTTCAATATAGTTTATCTATGGTGGTATAATTATTCCTAGGGTTATTACTAAATTTCTCTAGTCCAAATCACCAAAAATAACTAGATTGTGCCTTTTATAGAAAGTATAGTTACCCTATCCATTTACACATATTATTTAATTATTTTAAACATAACTAGCCTTCAAATAAAATCCAAGGATCACAAGGTCTAGTGTCTTTGGATAACTAGGTACATAAAACTGAAAACATGAAACCAAAATAAAAATATATTTTATATAATATTCATAAGGATCTCTAAAAAACATTTGAGAACTTACATTTCTATATGATAACTAGGGGAAAAAATTAAAAAAGGGATGATCAGAAAATCTCAGTAAGGGAATCAACATATGAATAAAGTAGAGCACATGGTTTAGATGGCATAACATAATGACATAAAAAGGCATAGAACATGTATAAACATATGGAAGCATAACATATATAACATTGGATCATGGAATAATATTAAAGTTAAATAAACATAAAATATGGAATAAGCATTATTAAACAAACATTTCACATGGAGGAGCATGAATCAAGGATAACCACCAAGACCATTGCACATGGACCATGATTCAAGGCTAACCATCAAGACTGTTGAACATGAAATCTCATGAGACTAAACATTACCCAATACACTGGATAAATATATAGGCACAACCATCATAACATTTTCATGAGTATGTGTGCCACATGAATAATCAATCATAAAGGTTACCCATGGAAAGAATTGGGTATCATAATCATGTCATAAGGCATAAAAAAGAGAATGTCATAATGGTACCCATGAAAGAATGGATTTAAATCATACATGGAAATTCATAAGGTAAAATAGGAATATAAAAAGATAATTTATGTCAAACTTAATTGGAAACATGTAAGAATAGTATTTAATAATCATTAGAAATGAAACATTTTAGTGTGGTTTATGAAAAATATTAAAGAGAATTTGAAGTAAAAAAGGAATATTTTTTTTCATTAAACCATAAATGAACCATGGGAGTTTTTCATGATGAAATTATTGATTTTTGAAATATAATGGTGTATTAAGATATATTATGGAGTAAACTTAAAAATGGGTAAGAAATTTGGAAGTTCCCTTTAGTTGGGCTAGCTTATCGAGAATATTTGAGAAGGGATCCATTTTTAAAAATGTATTTCCCCATAAAATTAGGATGAAATGATATGGATACATGATTTTTGAAAACATACACATAATTTATAATGATTATTTATAAATAAATAATAATTAAATTTGGTTAAAGAGAGATAAATCATAACTTGATGGAAAAAATAGAGGTTCTGAAAGAATCCCTTACCTTATGTCTGAAAGTGTTCTACAATTGATCTTAATGACTTGGATAATAAAATTAAATCTATGAACTGATTAAATAAAAAAAATTATACATGTATTTAATTTATTATAATTTTATTGAGATAATTTATATCCTTTTATGGGTTATTATTCTCAATTTCATCATTCGGGAGTATTGGTTTCCTTGGTTTTCCTGATTAGTTTACTTGTACCCATGTACGGAAAATCATGTAAAATGAGAATGGATTTACAGAGTTGAAGTTATGTGTTATTAATTAATATAAAAAATATTTAATTTATATATAAGTCATTTGGTTATTTTTGGTGATGATGAATCATTATATAATACATTAATGATAATCATTTATATTAATTTGGTAGTTTCTCGATCATCATAGACTAGTTTAGTTTTATTAATTAATATCGTTTATATATAATGGTTACAGAACATTACATATTATTTAATACATATATTATAATCTGTTTCAACTATGAAAATGTATTTATGGAAATAATTTAATTCATTAAATGTAATTGAAAACTCGTCATCCTTGAATGTGATAAATTAACCCATCATGGATGATGTTTTCATTTTTAGAACAAAAAGGGGGGAAAGAAATGATGATGGATTATTAAACTAACATAATAAAATTATATTATATATATGATAATAGATTTACCATTCCACTTTTATAAGGGTAAGTGATGATATAATAAGAAAATAAATGAAATTTAAAGAAAATAAAAGAAAAATAAAGAGGGGGTTTCCTCTTGAATTCTCCTCCTTGAGAACCTCCTTGGGGAAATTGGTTTTGGTCTTTTGTTGAGACCAAAGGCTCCTAAACATTTTATGATAGGGTTGGAAAGAGGATTGGGTAGTAATATTAAAATCTTTAAGGCTTTATATGTGTGAGGAAAATCGGTGGTTGGGGTGGTATTTATAGTGGAAGAGAGGGGTGTTTTCTCATTATTTTATTCATTAGCTTATTATTTCACCTCAAGCCTATGAATAGTTTTAGAATTTTCACTAAATATATTAAAATAATGAAGGTATGCTATATATTATGGTTCTTAAATCCTTGGTTACTCAATGAATATTGTATTTAACTTATAATATATATATACACACAATGTAAATTACCGTATTTTACTATTCACTAAAAAATTCAAGTATTTCAGAAAAATCTAAACAATTCACCATAACTATTTTTTTGATATTTATATTTCAAAAATGGTCTCCATTTTTTGAAAATAATTTTCTAAATAGGATAAATTTTATTTTTAATTAAAAATATCATCTATTCAAAAAATACTGGTTTTAAAATTAGAAGTGATTTTGTAACACTTTGAAAAATTAATTAAGGTCTTATAAAATTGTCATATAATCATAAGATAATAAAATATAAATTTATGAATATAGTTTAGGAAAATAAAGTTTCTTTTAAATCATTATATTATTCATAAAATTTTACATAAACATTTATATTTTATAAAAATACCAACACTTAAATAATCATTTTCAAAAACAATATTTAATTATTTTGTGATATAAATACATAATATTTTCATTTATTAGATGGATAAATTTTATTTATAATTTCATAGGTGAAGTAAATATTTCATTAGTTTAGTTTCATTAATTTCTATAAATACTTATTATTTCATTTATTCTTTATTTATAAAGTTTTTATTGTGTTCTCAATATGATTTTATGAGGTTTATACTATTTTTAAATAATTATAAGAATTGAATTTTCGTTGATAAAATTTTGGTTCATTACATATTATCTACCTAACTCATCCAAATAACAAGGATTACTTTGGGACTTATACCCTACTAAGAATATATGATTTAATACCAATTTTTCATGAACCAGTCTAAGCCATCCAATAACTGGGTGCCCATTCCAGCCCATGACATACCTGAGGGGTGTTCCTACAACACTTAGGATAGTGAAAAGTGAAAATGTATCAATATAAAACCATTAGAATTATTATTCCCAATAAATATATTAAACATCATAGGATTTCCCCCAATAAATATAGAATAGATATTCCAAACACTATAAGACCATTCCATAGAATAATAAATTACAATAATGAAAACAAAACCAAGATAGGCATGTGAAAAGTAAAAAACTCAAAAATAAAAGTAAAAATATCAAATAAAAGTCAAAAAAATAATTCAAAAGACTAAAGATTAAATACTAAATATAGTGAGGTTTTTAATATACAATATATCAAAAAACCAAAATATAAGATAAAAACTATAACTACCTCTAATAATTTTAATGTGTGTAACCTCCACTTGAAACTCCATCAACCTAAACTACAACCTAAATACAAACTAGTATGATTAAGTGGAACTAGAAATAATATGATAGGTATGGTAATATAATTGCTAGTAATAACCACCCCACACTCCATGCATCATCTTTGAACATAAACCCATTTCATGCTAGTTTGAAAATAAATATGGAATATATTTTTTAATATTCCATTTAAATTAATAACATACTAATTCCCTTTGTAACTTTTCTAAATTTTTTTAAATAAAGAAATGACTATTTATCAAGATTCCATCATAAAATATATTTAAGAAAAATTAAATCTTCTTCAATATAAAATTTTTAAAATTAATGTATGGTATAATACTAAATGAAGGTTCAAAATAGTGTCATGGAAAAATGGAAAATATAATACAAAAAAATAATCATCATGGGAACCAAGGTTCTAAGTGGAAATATTTTAAAATACTCACAATAACTATTATAAATATTGACTAACACCAAATAAAAATATAACCTACCCTAACACTAGGTATTTCCTTAACTAGACTAACCAAGGGAAAAATACCATAAGTATAACATAGTATATACCAAGTCCACTGGTCAGATCATGATACTAAACTAGTGCAGTGTGGGTGCTTAGACTTCCCACATAGCTACCCAAGGATTCTCATGAAAAGAAAATGTAGTTGAGTATATTAAACTATTATAAATATATAAAAACATTCATTAATTATTAAATAAAAATTTGGCGCCCTCACTTCCAATATCTATTCAAAAAAATTCCCCTTACTTATCAAAAATATATATATAAGCAATATAGAAGTAACTACACCGACAACCATCGCATAGTATATCCATTATTCTATAACATAATGTGAAAGTTTAATGGGTTTTTTCTTTTACTAAAACATCATTTTAAAGTTCCAATATGGAATTTTATCCATATTTTAAAATTATTTTTTAAAAACAATTTTAAATCAAACCAGTTTAATTTCTAGTAATCTTTTCTAAATCTTTATAGTCATTGTCTCAAACACATGGGGTGATTCAAGTTTCAAACATGGTTTTGAAACATAGTATATAAAAATAATATTCTGTTGAAATCAATGTGAAATTTAGTGAAAACAAGTTATCTTATCAAAAAACACTATTTAATACACATATATACTGTAGTATATAGAGAAAGTGTGAATAAAATTGACAATCATTCATTTTTATTTAATTTTAATGATGAATACATGGTGAAAAAAATCCTTAAATGTGGCTCTTTTACAAATAGTAATTTCAATCCACCTCAATAAGGTCTATAGGGATATATACAACCAATATAAACACTAAAATAAATAAATACTAAAATAAAAATCAATATAAATGAAACCCTAGTCATTAAGGCCTTTTTTCGAATGAAAAAGAGAAAAAATAAGGGAAAGAAGGGAAGGAAGATAGAGAGAGGAGTTTACCTATTAGATCTATCATTAAACCTAGAATAATTCATGATAAATCACCATAGAATGGAAGGTAATTAAGTTATAATGAACTTAGGGGTCATGTGATCCAAATAGTAGAGGAGAGAATAATTTTTGGGTTAGAGACATATAAGGGGGAATATTAAATTAAAACTTTTAGTGACCTGGACTTGGTTACATGGTTTGGGTTCATGGTTTGCCAAATCGTTCACCAACCTAGTTAGACTTACTAGAGGTCTTGGAGTATGGAACATGGGTAGGATATATTGTTAAACTACCAATTCTCCAACCATTCAATTTAGCAAAGACATAAGTCAAAGGCCTATCACATAGTTGTCACATTATTATTAATAAGTGTTTGCCTTAACGATAGGACATGAACTTTACCCAAAAAAATCTTCCAATTTCAAAATAATTTGACCCTAAAAAAGATAAAAACAAAAATGAATCTAAAATACCTGAAATAATTGAGTAAAATGTGGTCTGGTGTGATATACATGCAATGTAATCCTATAAAATTTATTTTAGTCTAGCTTATCCCAATGCGGTGGACCTTCATACACGACGTGTACCTTTTAGTTACACATAATGTAACCATGTCGCCATTCCATAACCACTTAAACCTCTAAATGAAATTTCTATTAATTATTTAATGGGTCTTAACTTATTTAAGATCTTATAAAACTTGATTAAAGAATTTTTTTTAATAAAAACTTGTTAATTGACTTTAAAATTTAATAACAAATAAACTAAAATTGAAAAACTAAATAAAATGTTTATAATCAATCAATTGATAATTAATTATTATAAGTTATTATGTCACCACTTTAATACCACTTGAAGGTTCTAGGGTGCAATAGAAGTGTTTGGGTCCACACCCAAAAATGTAAATTCTTTAACGTTTTTGGATTTATCCATAGAAATAGATAAATAGATACCATAAAACCCATGAGATAGGATCATCACATATAATTTATAAAGAATTTATATAAATAAATAATTAACTTGGAAATAAATTATTTATTTATTGATAAATCAGATCATAGGATCAGATCATATCATCATTTACCAAAAGGAATCAAGGGTATAATCCCTTTATCAGTGATCCACACATGCACCACAAACCTTTGAGCATCATCATGGAAATAACCTGGTGATAGCATGGAATATTCTAAATTTTTCTTCATTTGGAATTGATCTCTACCAAAATTTATTTTTGGTGAAAGGACTCTTCTTATTCTCTCTAGAGTTTATAGGGTGGGAGAAAATAATTGTTATATGTTCTTATGACCGTTCTATAGAAAGATCTCTCTTGGAATTGAGAGGATACTCACAAGAATTTTTTCTGTACAATGATGATTAGGCTTGAGGATGATCAAATATATTGAATATAGATTTATGGTTAGAGAATAAATAATTACACATGATCCATTATTATTCTCTTAATCCATAGAATAATAAACCAATCCAAATAACTTACTAAACTAGAACATGATTCATCCCTGACATGGACCGAAGGGTATTTTCAATCCCCATGAGCTAGAGACTCGAGAATGGGTGTCAAGAAAGATCAAGGGGGTGATATATTCGAAATAATAACCAAAAAATAAAATTAATTCAATAATAATCCATAAATATTCGGTATTGCAATATGGGAAACAAGATAAAAGTACCAAAAAATATCAAGTACATAACCTGATATGGAAAAACAAACCAATACATCTTGTAAACCAATGATGACATCACTGCCAATATCTCCTTGTAATAGGTGGATCACATACTCTTCCTATCATCTCCAACTCCAAATATCTCACTATCAAGAACAACCACCACCTTCATAAAGTTATTTCTGTTTTATGGGACCTAGGAAAAGAAAGTATACATATCTCCAATGTCATATGTAATGTGTGAGTAAGACAAGCCTAGTAGGATCCCACCAAGAGATTTCATAAGCAGTCCATATAAAATAAACCAAATATTATTTATTTTGAATAAAAATTGGGATGGAAATTTTTTACAAAATTTATAATAAAACATTGTTTTCAATTCAATACAATGGTAAATATAAAATAGTAATGAATAATAATTTCTAAAAAACATGCATGAATAAGAATATCAATCAAAATGGGAAAGAATTAACCATTTTATAAACACTATAATGTATAATTTACTTTCAATCCTAGAACTATGGTTACAATCCCCAGGCATAGTTAGATCAAGGCTTAGGCATCCCCATATTCTTAATGAAATAAGGCTCTCGGTGTTCACACTTCCCTAGATTTCTTACCTAGAGAGAGTTGGAGTTCATTTAAACAAAGTAACTCCCAACACTCATGTCATATTTTCATCATCAATCCATTATTGGTTAGAGATAATAAATTCCTAGAATTAATATCAAAGAATACCAATCTAACTTTCCTATATCTCATGTTCTTTAAAGAAATAATTCGAGTGGAAAATCATTCATCTCAAATTATTTACACTAATATTCATTCAGGTCGCCCCAAATAACATTTTCAAAAAGTCATTTCATTTCAAAAACAAACATAAAATGGTTTTCATTGAAAAAAATCATTCTAAACAATTCACTTCATTAAAAATCCATAAAACATTTCTTTCCCTCAGTTTTCAATAATCATCATCAAAGTCATTCTTGAAATCGCCCATTTCTATTCGAAAACATTTTTTGGGAATTAACACATTATTTTAAAATCCATTTCCATATAGGTTTCATCGCACACCATTCCATTTTTTAATATTTTTCAATAAAATCAATTCATTTTTTTGAAATCAATTAAAATCTCATTTTAATTTAGACAAGAAATAATGGTGTCAATTAATTGGGACTACATTGCGAAAGAACCTTCCAATATTTATAGAATCATAAATAACTCAACAAGGGGTCCATAATTAGAGAGATGAAGGGATAGAACCATCCAAGAGGGAATCCTAAAAATATAATTCAAAAATAAATTTCTCGATCCATATAAAACATAATTATTTATATCCCTTGTAGAAGGAGAGACCCAAGTAAATGGGAATTTACACTTACACTTATCTGTTGAGATTCAGCTCTTCAATCAGCACATTGATCTATAATGAACCGTGGTTAAAAGGACCAAAATCACCTCAAGAGAGCCTATAAGATCATAGGGGTTAAATTGAGGTTGAGAGATAATATTTTAGAATTAAATAGTGATTTGTGGAAGAAGAATAAAATACTTACAGTGACTTTCTCATCCAGATCAGTTCCACTGAATCCCCACTAGCTACGGCTGAATAGCTATTGACTACCACTAACTATCCAATGTTTCTAGTTAAGAAGATATCACCTTTGGAAACACCATCGGTGGACTAGTGGTCTTTCACTAGTGAGCCAATGGAATTACTATAGTAATTCTCTACTGTCCTCCCAAAATCCAAACACTCAAACAACTCACATCTTGTCAAATAATAACCAAAACCACACTCATCGACCTCTAAAGGTTAAAAGCATGAACTACCAGCCCCTAACCAACATGAAAATCAAAAAGAGAAGAAAAAAATATTGTTCTCAAAACTATGATTCATGATGTTACAATTATCCACACCATAATGCTTTCCACCACCAGAAATCATCTTCATGAAGATTGTTACACAAATAAATGAGTTCACAACTCTCTCATCAAGGTATCACACTAAAATTTCTCATGAATTTGTAATCCATTCTACCAAAGAACCTAAAAAAAGGGAATAAACTTACACTGTTGCACCTTTATTTGAAAATATAAAATCTAGACTGGTTACTCAGTCATAGTCATATCAGGTTCCACATTAGGTTCTTCCCATTTCAAAACATGAGATAGGTTTGAAAGGTATTTCTTAATCAATGAAACATGTAACATGTTATGGATCAAATTCATTTGTTATGGAAATGATAAATGGTAAGAAACCTTCCTAATAAGATTAACAACCTCAAAAGCTCCCATAGATATTGGTGCCAACTTCCCTTGTTTTCTAATAAATCGGTGACCCAACTAAGGTGAGACTCTCAATAATACTTTTTCACCAACTAAATACTCTAAATTACATCAATAATGATTCACATAAGATTTATATTGTCTCTAAAACATTAAAAACCTCTACAAAATCATTTAGATATTCAATATTGTGTCATGAACTAATCTAGGTCCTTCTAAGGAAGCTTCACCAATCTCCAACCAACATAGATGATATTTAAAAGGTCAAAAATATAAGGCCTTAAAGGGTTCCATTTTAATGAAGGACTAGTATCTATTATTGTTAGAAAACTCAACCAACACAAAATGGAATTTTAACACTACCACAAATTTAAGTACATAACAATTAATTATGTCTTCAAGAATATTTATCAATTATTCTATCTGACCACCCATCGGAGGATAGTAAATTGTAATTAATTTAACTAGGGATCTCACCACCTACTAGATACCTCTCCAAAACTGAGATATCAACTGGAAATCCCTATTGTAAATAATGGATTATATAAATCCATGAAATATGAAAATCTCTGACATAAGTAGATTTCCCAAACCATCAACTTTTATGGTATCAAGAATATAAATTAAGTGAGTTAATTTGGTCAATTAGTCAATCACTACCCAAATAAAATTCTTACCTCAAGGATTATTTATAAAACCAAGAAATAAATCATCAATATCTCATCCCATTTCCAAGTAGTCACATAGAGGGGATTAAGAACACCCAAATATTTCTGATTCTCAATCATGATCTGCATACACATATAAAAATTAGAAACAAAATCAGTGATGTCCCATTTCATACCTAGCCACCAGAATTGATACCCTATATAGTAAAACATCATAGTCATGCCTTGGTGAACCGCCCACTGGGTGTGATGAAAATCCCCCATCACATCCATTTCATACGTGATGGAATGACATAATAGTTCATGAATAAAATAATTTCCTTTTTATATAGTGATTATTCACTGATGGTCTCCCCACCATATAAATAATTCTTGATACATTGAAACACATTATAAAGTTGATGCTCCTAGACGATCCACTCGAGAATAGAGTAGGAAAATTGAACACTTTCTAGGATAAATTCAAACTCGTCCTCTTATACTGTAAAATTTGTGATCGAAAAGTGTTTCTTGAGATTCCACTCCTCTAATTATTCCTTGACATCATAGGATAGAAACATCATTCTATGAGTGTTATAAATGACCTTACCCATTCTCGGGGGGAGGTAATATCATAGTCGAATTATTACAAGTACTTCATCTATCTCCCATGAAAGAGATTAAAATATCTCTACTAAAATATATAACTCAAGATATTTTGATAATATTAAAGAGAAAACATTCCCCAAAAAAGGTAGTTTCTCTAAATCATAAGGGAGTGTATCACAACTACGAGTAGTAGATCATGTCTAGGGTAGATATTCTCATGTGTCCAAAGATGATAAGAGCCATAAGCCACCGTGTGATCACCCTACAAGAGAACATAACCCAAACCTAAAATTGGAGAATAAAAAAAGACCACATATCCATACCCAGCCTCTAGAAAATTTATCACTGGAGATAAGCCCAAACGTTGATTCAACTCATTGAAGGAAGTCTAAAATTTCAAATACAAAAAAAAACACTCCATTCCAAGTGATATTTTTCTATAAAGAATATAACATAGATAAATATATCTTAATCAATGATAATACCATATTAAACATAAGAAGATATGAACCTGAAATGAATTTTAAATTTCTTCCCACAACTTTACAGAATTCACCATTTCAAGTTAAACTGAGTAGCATGTTCTGAGAACATGTTCCTTGAGAACTTTACCTCATGAATCTATAATTGGAAAATTTATAGTTAGAAATAAATTCTTTCATACCTCAATATTTACAAAACTAATCTCAAATAAAGTGTTACAGTTGGTGTCCTGAGAAACAATTGTTTGTACTTTTATTACATGAATGTACACTTATTATATATTGTTCATTGTTCTGTATGACTATAATATAATGATGTCCTGGAATATTTGTTGCATTAATAAGGTCATGGAAGATCCCAGCTATGATGATAACCTTGAAATGCTATAACAGTATTCTTAAATAAAGTTCTACGATTGGATGACATACTATGATTGGACACATAGTATACAGACCGTCATATGTGAGTACTCATAAGAAGAAGAGACTCTCTCTCATAGAGTTTGCACCTGGTAATCTCCAATATGGGAGATTATGAGAACAGACCCACCATTATTAATTCCTCATGTCTTGGTGTCATTGGACATTACTATCTACGAGCGTGTGTAATGGTCCTTAGACTAGAAGATTATCATTAACTCATGTCATGACTCACGCACTTAGATTTGCTGACAAACACTGTCACGAAGACAGTTAGCAGGAAGTAGGGTACGTTGGGTGCATCACGAATGACATGTTGTTAATGGATAAGTCGAGGAAGGATTTGTCCCTTCCAAATTTATAGAAGTAGATATCTCGAGCCCTTTTATTGAAATAGAACTCTCTCCCAAATTCCATGGCCATGGTGTAACGATGAGTTTATTTCTGGAAGTCAAAGAATGAAAAATCAAGCATATAGGTTTATGACACTGCCATTAAACCTTCTTGATGAGATATTGAGAAAAAGGTATTAAATTACATGGTAAGTGTTCGTATGAGGTGACACGTCAATGTGGAATCAACTTCTTTCTCTTAGGAGCCTTGACCCATTTCTAGATAGCAATATTGGAATTTAGGAAAGCCAGCCTAATGCAAACGAGAAAGAGGCATAGACGGTCACACACTAAGTGTATCCAAGTATCTCAAGTAGAATAAAGATTATTCTCATATGTGGTTTAATAATTATTCAAGGAATCCACTATCGTTTTAATGATGGAGGAAGAATAAAATGAAAACAATATATACACGTCGTGTATTAATGATTACACGCTGTGTAGTTTTCATTTTGGAAAGGAAATGAAAAACAAGTACACATCATGTATTAATGATTACACGCCATGTAGTTTTATGAAAAAACAAGTACACGCTGTGTATTAATGATTACAGGCTGTGTAGTTTTTCCAGTCGGGATTTTGAGGAAATAATATTGTTTTATTAAATGATATTTATTATAATCAGCATGGGAGCATGTCAAGGAATTAATGATTCGATATGTGGGGCTTTTCAATAAGAGTTAATGAAATAAATAAAACATGTAATGTGCTTATTTATTGTCAAAACACTATAACCTCAAACCTGATTATAAATATCCTCACAACCCCAACACTTTTCCTTAGTCATTGTACACAAAAATTTTAGAGAATTATCTCAAGACTGAAAGAACTCATTTCAACAATAATGCTCTCAAGACCGAGAGAGATCCTCCTCCATCGGATCTAGACGATCTAAGGTGGAAAAAACAAGAAACGTTTTCTCCACTCTAGCACCCAGAGAATCCTTTGGCGACATCCAAAGATATGTGGTGCATGTATGGATCACCGCTAGAGGAAGTCTATCCATGGATTCTATGACACAATGATGAATAACATCGAAATGTGATCCGAAATATCAACGAAGAAAGAACGCCAAAAAGTTACTTCTTGTCAATTAATTAAATTAATTATAATCAACCTGTGACGATCCTCATTTGTGGTTCTGAGAACATCCTTGTTCTTTGTCTATTTTTGTGATTCGATTCATGGAGACTAGGGTTTATCGTCGTATGGATCCTGGATTGGTCATTTCTAATGACAAAAATCCAAGTGGGCACATCCACCCACGAGCTTCCACTGCACCAGGAACCTTCATAAAGTATATGAAAATCCTTGATTTTTTAATAAACCAATATTTCTTCCACGAATACCAAAAAAAGTTTCTAGATTTTGGTAGATATATTGTTCATAGGTTCCATAAATATAGCATGTGAATTGGTTAAGATTAGTGGCATAAGAATATACTCAAATTGGCCACACCTTCTCTTGAATATAGTCTTTCTAATATCAAACTACTTAATCTGGAGCTGGTGGTAACCAGAATGAAGTTTAATCATAGAGAACAACTTTATCCTTTTTATATAATCAACTAAATCATAAATGAAGGGAAATGGATGTTTATTCTTGACCAAAAACTATTAATATTCTATTAATCAATACATAAGAAAATTGTTCCATTGGTCCTCTTGGTGATAAACATCAACATTTTCAAAGGCGACACACTAGATCGAATAGATCCTTTAGAAATCAAGTCAATAAACTTATTTTTTAGTTACTTTAATTCTTTTGGTTCTATATTG
This sequence comes from Viscum album, assembly GCA_963277665.1. Taxonomy (NCBI): domain Eukaryota; kingdom Viridiplantae; phylum Streptophyta; class Magnoliopsida; order Santalales; family Viscaceae; genus Viscum; species Viscum album. Next base: position 708,324,786 of record OY728150.1, read on the forward strand.
TATGATGAAATTGATATTGGTTATGTAACCAGCACTAAATCAATAGAGAAATCAACTTCCCCCTCTAGTGGTAGATCAAAAATTTCTATTAGAAACACATCTAGAAAAGTAACTACTACTGAAGGATTTTCACTACAAGAGGCTTCCTGGTCCAGTTCAACAATGTGCAAGGATATCATTCTACCTAGCTCTAGAAGAGAAGGTCCAAATCAACTATAACTCAGGTACCTTTATCTCTAGAAAACATGGTACTCCCCATCAAGGTCAGCAAAGGAAACCCACCAATAATAATATTAAACTCATGCTTTGTGAGTGTAATGTCCCGACTTGGCTTTCACTTGTCGGTGCCTCGAGCCAGTTAGTTACATGAACTCAAGAACGCCTCCCTGTATGCTTAAGGCTGTTGACTAGTAGTGAGAGTCTGGTAACTTGATCATGGTGAGACTATATGATCTTTTATTAGAGTAATACATTATAAGAAATAAATAAACAATAGTGGAAGATTATATAATCAGAAAAAAACCAACATATAAAGATAAAAAAAAGTAGGAAATACAATATCCAACTGAAACAGAAAGCATACCATGCTAAAGTAAGTGTCAAGTATCTAAAATGAAAACTAAAAATAAAGACATGAACAACTCCCAAGTGGGTCTTGAAACACTTCTGATTCCCTCATCCAAATTCCATTTCCAAATCTTTAATCTAATATGGGGACTTTTCCCTTATCCTATCCTGTGACATGAAATTATATTAGGGTATCAATCAGGAAGCCTCAGTAGGGTGTGAGTAAAACTCAGTAGGCCACCACCAATGGTGTCTAAAACAAATACATTATGAATAGTGTATATAGTTTTACAAATAAAAAAGTAAAATGATTAAATAGTTATCACATTATCAAATATTATTTATTTAACCACATAAACCCTCAGGTTTTTGAGAACTCTTATACCTCAATACCGACTTCGGCCCATGTTGCAGTCTAAATCATGTCACATTTTCAAATCACAATTTAATAAACTAATCTGATTTCATTATCCATTTCATTTGAACTTATAAAAATGGATACTTGGAACTATAGTCCAATGCCAACAATTTGGGTCTACGTCATCCTACCTAGGACCCTATGGGATTCAGAATCAGCAGACCGTGTGCCACAAAGGTTTATTGCTATGGGATTTGAAAATAGTAGACCATGTCTAGCTCTCATGGGCTTTTGAAGTAGCATACCATGTCCCACACATGTGCATCTAATAGTTTATCATATGGGATTCAAAAACATCAAACCATGTCCCACTCACATTCATCAAACATTTTATCACTATTGTCTTCAGAAACAGTAGATATTATTCCACACATGTTTATCAAACATTAATATATATAACACATATATATCACCAATGTAACAAAAAAATCATTGTATCATATCAATCAAGATTAATCAACATTAATCCTCTTTTCACAATGAACCCATTAATTAATGCAAAAATTAATTAATCATAATTATAAAATTAATTAAGACTATAATTAATTAATCACATACATTCTATTAATTAATTAAAAAATTAATTAAAAACATTTCATCAATTACAATATCTCATAATTAATTCCATGATTAATCATCTAAATCATGATCTTAATATCTCCTAATTAATTCACTAATTAATTATTTAATTCACAACATTAATAACAAATAATTAATTCACCAATTTATTATTCAATTCATAAAATCAATATCACATAACTAATTCACCAACTAATTATATCAAATAAGTATATAAATATCACATAATTAATTTCACAATTAATTATTCACAAATCCCACAATTTCACAATTCCATTATTAATTAATTCGCACAAATTAATTAATTAAATCAGGAACTTAAATTGCTAAACAACCCTAGAAATTATATAATTTTCATAAACGTAATCAAAATCAAGACTATGGGACTTGAATATTATACCACCTACCACAATTTATTGATGAAGGATCGTTCAACAGAAATCCCTAAAATTCTACGGGACAACAACATAGAATGGGGTCCTAGATCTATATCCATAAATCATGATTAGACAATTAAAGATATCTTAGATCTAGATATAGATCCACAAACCTAGATCTAGATTATTTAAATCTATATCTATATCTTTCAAAAATAGAAGATAACTATCACCAAACAAAAGAGATAACAACGGAGCATGAATAGGAAAGCAATGGAGCACGATCCACTTATCGGGAAAGAAAATGATCTTCGATCCAAGCATCAAATCATGATGAACGGAGAATTAATGGCCTTGTAATTCATAAGGAAATATCTGAAATCTTTAAAAACTGAGTTGGTCTGAGTTTGGGTCGAATGGGGGAAGTTCCAAGGGTTTGGGTGATTTAAAACTAATCTTCAGTACATCTAAATTATCATGCACTATTTCATGGGAAGGGTCACATGGTTTTCCCTAACCATGCAAAAAATTTGTGCTTGTTATTTTTTGGTTGCATGGTTTCTCTTTTTTGGCCACACGGTTTTTTAAACCATGTTCCAGCCATGTGAACCGCCATTCTCCAAGGTTGCATGTTTTCCTGGGTTGCGGCATAGGGTTTTCTATAACTATGCACCAACCATGCACAATAACTTTTTCTTCCATTTTTCCCAATTTCTACCCAACCACAACCAAAAGTAAAACCCAATGAAAATTACTCAACATAAGGAAAAAAAGTGGCTGAAATATCATCCAAGTCAACTCTAAAAAAGGTCAGGATCTTAAAATCTCCCCACATTATATCAACTCATTTTCAATATGAACTCCCAAGATTCTCTAAGATTCTAAGCTAAAAATATCCTTCTACAGAGCTCTCATATATGCTTACCTTTCCCAATTATCCTTTTTCACCTGCCCATGTTTCCACAATACAAGAATTATTAGAATATTCCTTCCCATCAACACTTTCTCATTGTGATCCAACACACGTATCAAATTCTCCTCAAAGGACACATCTACCTCAAGATTGATGTCATCCACATCAATCACATGAGAAGGGTCAGGGTGATATTTCTGTAGTTGTGACACATAGAAAATTTCATGAATAGTTATGTGTTTCTATAGATGAGCCAATCGATATGCCACCGGTCTGATTCTCTCCACAACCTAAAATGGTTCGACAAATATGGGCACCAACTTTCTATGTCTCTATATCCTGCGGTGGCATAACCTAGGTGACACCCAAAGGAATAAATGATCACCATCTATAAACTATAGGGGTCATCCATCAGTAATCTTTTGAATTATTCCTACTCTAAGTTATAGCCATACATTTCTGAATCAAGTACACCTTCTCTGACGTCTCCTGCATGAGACTCAGTCCCAACAACTCTGACTCACCAACCTCCATCCAGCATAGTCATGACCTACATGGCCTACCATAAAGAGCCTCATATGGTGGAATATATATAGTTTTCTGATAACAATTATTATAATAAAACTTCACTAAATCCCAGTTCTCATCCCAATACCCATTGATGTCGATAACACATTCCTACAACATATCCTCAAGAACTTGTATAGTACGCTCCTACAACCCATCTATTTGTTTGTGAAAGGTCTTACTCAATAATTCTTGTGTACCAAGTTCCTTATACAAGCCCTACCATAAGCGTGAAGTGAATTGTGAGTCACAATCTAAAACTATATTCAATGGAACCTCTTACTGACAAACTATCTCCCAAACATACAAATCTCTTAACTGCTCCACTAAGAAAGCCTCCTGTATAGGAAATAAATACGCAACATAGGTCAGTCAATCAATAATAACTCAAATAGAATCATTATTCTTTGTCATATTCAAGAGACCCACCAAAAATCCCATGGTCACGTAATTCCACTTCCACTCCAAAATGGGTATTGTCTATAGTAAGCCTCAAGGTCATTGATTCTTTTCCTTCACCTACTAACAGGTGTAGCATCATGTCACAAACCCTTCTATCTCCTTTTTCATGCCCAACCACCAAAGCTGTCATCGCAGGTCACAGTAAATTTTGGTCACACATGGATTCAACTCCCACTTTGAGACATGTAATTCCCACATTATCTCTTATCACATGCTTGTAGGCACAATAACACAATCCTTTACATAGATGATCTCATCCTCATCTATGCTCCAGTCTGAAGGTGTCTCCCCACCTTCAAGGATTTCCCTCATGGTCAAACACTCTAGATCCTCATATTGTCTATCCCTAATCCATATCAAAAAGTGTATACTCCACTAAAATCGAAATGATAGGCATCTAGTCCTAGATCTCTTAGACCACAATGTGAATCTCATCCAGCAATGTCGTCATCATCTACTCCGCACTAGACTCCTAGATTTCCTGAGTTTGAGTTTTCCTACTCAAAGCATCAAAAACATTATTCCCCTTTCTGAGCATATATACTAGATCAAAATCGAATGATTTCATATAATCCACCCATCTCCACTACCGAAGATTCAAATATCATTGTGAAAATATGTACCTTAAAATCTTGTGATCCATATACATAGTAAACTATTCACCCGAAATATAATGTCTCTAACACCTCAGAGTGTAAACCAATGATGCTAACTCAAGTCCATAAATTGGGAAGTTTTTTTCATGTGGTCTCAATAGCCTAGACCCATACACCACAAATCGATCTCCTTACATAGACATAACCCTATGTCCAATACTAGAAGTTTCACAATACACTGTATACTCATCACTGGACTCAGGTTGGATCAAGATTGGTGCTAATTTCAAATGATTATTAAACTCTTGGAAGGCCTTCTCATGTGATTCTAACTAATCAAACTTTATCCCCTTTTGGAAACAATGAAATTAGTGCTTCTAAACAGGGAAAGTCCTCAATGAATCTCCAATAATATCCAACTTACACCAGAAATCTTCGAATATCAAAAATGTTCTTAATATACTACCAAGAAAAAAATTTATAGGCCTTCTCTAGGTATACTGACACACCTTCCTCTGAGATTATGTATCCTAAAAAGTGTACTGACCCATACAAAACTGACATTTAGATGGATTGGCGTATAATCGATGCTCCCTTAGTGTACTTAGGATGATGTCAAGATGTTGAACATGGCTGTCATGATACATAGATTACACCAAGATGTCTTCAACAAACATCACCACAAACTGGTCTAGGTGTGTATAGAATATTCTTCATCAAGGCCATTAACACTACTGGTGCATTCATCAACTCAAAAGTCATTATGATAAACTCATATAGGTCATACTTTCTTCTGAAATCAATCCTCGATATATAAAAAGTATAAACTATCAGTAGATTATACCTTGATCTCAAGTCCATATTTGAGAACACACAATCTACCTTTAACTGGTCAAGAATATCATTGATACACAAAAGAGTATACCAGTTCTTTACTGTCATCTACTTCAAATTCTGGTAATTGAAAAAGAAATGAAAACTATCCTCCAACTTCTTTGAAAATAACATAGTTTAACACAAAAAAACATACTCAAATGAATAAATCCCCTATTATACATCTCTTCTAGATGAGTATTTATCTCTTGAATATCTTTCAGTGCCATTTTTTAAGGGGGAATAGATAATGTCTTATCCCCTATCATGATATCCACAGTGAATTTCACATCTCTCCCAAGTGGTGTCCTTGAAAAGTATTCAAGAAATACATCCTGAAATAGTTTCAGTACTAGTAGAAAGTCATATTTCTTAACACCTCTATCATCTAGTAATAAACTAGAAACCTAGGCTATGAGATCTACCAGTTGCTGAGTAATTATATCTTCTTACCCTGCTTGGATATACCACTATCCCTGGTAAATATAGTTGTCTACCCTAGGAGAAGTAAAAGTCACTATCCTTAGGTAACAATCAATGTGGTATTTGTATGAAACTATCCAGTCCATACCCATGATTAGGTAAAAACCTTATATGTCAAGAATAAAAGATCCCAAAGAAGATAATACTCCCTAATCTTAAGAGGACATCCCTTGCACAAATAGATGACTTTACAATGTGCTCTTAATGGTGTATCTATAACCATATGCTCGCTCACAAACCCCACCACTAGGATAAAACCATTAATAAAGTGTTACAGATATAAAGGAATGAGAGGAACCATTATCAAATAAGGCACTATCTCATATAGAAGATACCATAATAGTATATATCACTATCTATGGTCTAGCCTTGTTGTCCAAAAGTGTAGGTTGAAACATATGAAATTGTCCTACCCCTCTTCCTTGTGATATCATCTGACTCCTCTGAGTTGAACTACTCTATTTATATGAGCACTCTTTCTCAGAAGGACCATGTCCACTCCCTTTACTATCTCAACTAGTAGAACATGAGCTTCCATAACGATATGGTGTTGAAGATCCCCATCATACACCCTAGTTCAGTCTAGTACCTCTATCACTAATCATTTTCTGGTATTCCTATAAACCCTCTATAGATGACCCTTGTTACCACATCCTCGGCATTATATTGGTGGTTAGGGATAATTTTTTTGTAAGTGTCATGTCCTACCACATTGGTGGAAAAATACATGACTGACTAAAAATTAAATTTTTACTTCAAAAATAATTTTGAGTAAAAAGTAGGAAACCTGATATAAAATCATGGAAGAGTAAATTCAGATCGAGACTAATGGAACTAGACCTCCCCAGCTACTACATCATTATTTCAATACTCCACCTCATATGACCACTCATCATGTTGTTGTATATAGATTTGCACAGGCCTGGTACCTATAGCAAAACCATACCCTCTCGTTCATTCAAATCCAAGCTGTCATACCAAATGAATGCTTCATGCTCTATATCCTCATCTGGAGCTGATAATTATAGAGTTCTAGTTTCTTCTATAATCAAAATTCAAAAGAAAACACCAAAATCCAAAAAAGGCATCAAAACCCACCCAATTCAGATTTAAAAAGTCTCTACTAAGAATTAACCAAATTTAAAAACCAAAAGGTCACCAAGAATCCAGAAAACTGATAATCATCATCGATCTCACTGAACCGGCTACTTGAACTCACCTCCCGAAGGAAAAACAAGACCATTGTGCTACTCTGCCTTGGAGAAAATGTAGTAATCTTAGCACTAGAGAAGAGAACCAAGAAAACAGAAGCAGGATGAATCACCAGCGATACCACGTCTCAGCCCTATAACATCACCTTCACCATCATCACAACAACTTGAGAATCACTGACATGAGAAATCATTGAAAAACTAGTGTAGGAAATTCACCAACAAAATATGATAAAGGAAAACCAAACAAGAATCCCAATAGATAAAAATTTCACCAGGTTTAGGAGGATTAGGTTCAAGAGGGTCAAAAAAATGTAGGCAAATTGTAAGGCTACAAAATTGGAAAGCTTCGAATCCATGAGAATCATAAACACAAGCTGCCTCAACCCCGAACTCACCTTTGTTAAGACAAAATCTAGATTCTTGAATAAAATGAGGCAACAAAAAGACCAGATTTATTTCATCTTCCATGCGCAATTAGAAACGTCGACACCTGAGGAACCCGAGCCCCAAAAATGAAACAGAACCCCCACAAAAGCATGAAAATAAAAGATGATAGAAACCACCATCAGACCAAAATTGAAGATGCCAAAGAAGAAAATCCTGCAAATCCACATCAAGCTGAATCAAACCGTCCATAATAGACACTCTGTCGCATATGAAATCGAAACTCGACACTCAAAAAACCTAGCTGCAGCAAAGGCCATCACAACAGTGAATAGATTCGTTTAAAACGGGAACTGAAGCTGATGAAGATCCGATCAAAGTTTAAGTTCCTCGCCACCATGGTCGAAGCCAGCCTCCATCAAAAACAATATACCTAAAACCCTAGTAGGGAGACACCACAAAAATGGAAACCTAATCCAACATGAATGAAGACGGCCACCAAATGAACTGAAATGACCTAGTAGGAAGATAATTTCTCTACGGAAACCAAATCTGAGATGCCAGGAAAGAAGTCGACTGTCATCTGAACCAAAGTTCCCAAAACCCTACCAGGAAGACCTTGCCTATATGGAGAAGATAAGAGAATTGTGTCCAAATCCAAGTCCCCCTCACTCTAGAAAAATAAATGAGCAATTTCTTACGAAACTAATCCACAAGTTTGTGTATTCTACTTTCCCACTTCTCTAGAGAATGTTTTCATAGAAATACTTCCAACTCTAGGATTTCATTCCCCCTGGACATGTAGAAGTAACCATTTCTCTAGAATTAGAAGCCTCCATCAGGTTTCCCTAACATATCAAGTCATCCCTAACATGGCATGAAGGGCATTTTTGATCCCCACGATCTGGCGACTAGCACATGGGTATCAAGAATGATCAAAGGGAGATATATTACTAAGAAAACCCAAACAATACAAAGTCAATCCATACGAATCCATAAATATTTTTTATTCCAAAATTTTAAACAATATAATGTTACCACAAAATAGGAAATTACATAACCTAAGATAGAACAAAAAACCAAGACATCTTATAAACCATTGATGACATCACCACCAATATCTCCTTGTAACAGTTGGATCACATACTCTTATCATCTCCAACTCTCAAGGTCACACTATCAAGAACACTCACCACCTCCATGAAGTTATTTCCCTTTTTCGAGACCTTGGAAAAGAAAGTCTATATATTTCCAATGACATATGTAGTGTGTGAGGAAGACTATCCTTGTAGGATCCTGCCAAGATATTTCAAAAGAAATCCATATAAAATAAACCAAATATTATTTATTTTAAATAAAAAATGGAATGGGAAAATTTTAAACAATTTATATTAAAAAATGTTTTTCAAATCAATCCAATGGTAAGTATGAAATTGGCATGAATAATAATTTCCAACAAACTTGAATAAATAAGATTCTCAATAAAAATTGGTAAGAATTAATCATTTTATAAACACTAGAATATATAATTTACTTTCAATCCTATCACTATGGTTACAATCCCCAGGGTTAGTTAGATCAAGGGTAAATAATCCTCACACTCTAAATGAAATGTGGCTCTTCATGTGCACACTTCATTAGGTCTCTAGCCTAGGGGGAATAGGAGTCTATTCAGACAAATGATCTCTTTACACTCATGTCGTATTTCCATCATCAATCCATTACTAGGTATATATAATAAATTCATAGCATAAATATCCAAGAATAATAATCTAACTTCCCAATATCCCATGTTCTTCAAAAAAATAATTCAAGTGTAAAATCATTCATCTCAAATTATTTTCACTAATTTTTATTTAGGTAGGCCAAAATCACATTTTTAAAATGTCATTTCATTTCAAAAACAAAAATTAAATGGTTTCCATAAAAACTAATTCTTTCCAAACAATTCACATCATTTAAAATACATAAAACATTTCTTTCCTTCTTTTTTCAATAATCATCATAAAATCCATTCTTGAAATCACCCATTTATATTAAAAATCATTTTGGGGAATTAACAAATTATTTAAATATTCTATTCCATATAGTTTTCATCAAACATCATGCCATTTTTTAATATTTATCAAGAATATCAATTCATTCTTTTGAAATCAATTAAATTTCTATTTTAATTTAAAGAAGAAACAATGGTTACAATTAATTGGGACTACATTACAAAAAAACCTACCTCAATTCATGGAATCATCTATAACCCAACAAGGGATCCATAATCAGATAGATGACAGGATAAAACAAACCAACAGTGAATCCTAAAAACATTATTCAAAAATACATATTTAGAACCATCAAAAACATAATGATTAATATCCTTGGAAGAAGGAGGGACCCGAGGAAATGGGTATTTACACTCTGATAAAGGTTACACATACCAGTAGAGATTAATATCTTCAATAAGCACTTAGATCTATGATGATTCGTGGTTAGAAGGACAAAATCACCTCAAGAGGGAATCTAAGGTCATAGGGGTCAAATTGAGGTTGAGAGAAAAGATTTTAGAATTAAACAGTGATTTTTGGAATAAAATTACAATACTTCCCATGACATTCTCATCCAGATCAATTCCACTAAATACCTAATAGCTACCACTAACTATCTATTTGCTACCACTAACTAGCCAGTGTTCCTAATTAGAAATAAAACACCTTTTCAAACACTATCAATGGGTCGGTGGGCTTCCACTAGTGATCTAATAGAATTCCTATAGTAATTCCCTATTATCCTCCCGAAATCCAAACACTCAAACAAATAACATCTTGTCAAACAGGAACCAAAACCACACTCATGGACCTTGAAAGGTTAAAAACATGGAGTAAAATCCAATAATTGTCATGAAAACCAAGAAAAGAAGAAAAAACTAAATATTGTTATTGAAAGAATGAGTCATGATGTTACAATTCTCCATACCATAACTCTTTCTACCCCCGAAAAATCATCTTCATGAAGATTGGTCCACAAAGAAATGAGTCTGAAACTATCTCATCATGGTCTCACACTCAAATTCTTCATGAATTTCTGATTCAGGCTGCCAAAGAACCTAAACCAAGGGAATAGACTTATTATATTTCACCTTCAATTGAAAATCAACAATCTGAACTGGCTACTCAGTCACAGCCATATCAGGTTCCACATTAAGTTCTTCCCATTTCAAAACATGAGAGGGGTTTGAAAGATATTTCTTAATCAATGAAACATGAAACATGTTAAGGATCAAAGTCATTTGTAATGGAAATTCTAAATGGTATGAAACCTTCTCAATAATATCAACAACCTAAAAATATACCACATATATTGGCCCCAAATTCCATTATTTTCTAATAAATCAATGACCCAGCTAAGGTGAGACTCTCAATAAAATTGTTCACCAAGTGAGAACTCTAAAGTATATTGATGGTGATTCACATAAGATTTATATTTTCCATAAAACATTACCAAACTATATATAATCATCTAGATATTCAATATTGTGTCTTGAACTAATCTAGGTCCTTCCATGGAAGCTTCACCAATATCCAACCAATAGAGATGATATTTACAAGGTAGAACATATAAAACCTCAATGGTTTCTATTTTAATAGAGGACTGACATCTATTATTGATGGAAAACTCAACCAACACAAAATGGAAATCACACACTCCCACAAAGTTAAGTACATAAAAATGAAGTATGTATTTGAGAATATTTATAGCTCACTCTATCTAACCATAAATTTTAGGATGGTAAATTGTACTCAACTTGACCTGGGATACCATCACCTACCGAGGACCTCTCCAAAAAAAATATTCCAACTAGAGATCCCTATTGTAAATAATGGAAGATAGAAATCCATAAAAGCTTAAATTATCTGGCATAGATATATTTCCCAAATCATTAATATTAGTGGTATCAATAATATGAATTAAGAGAGATAATTTGGTCAATTGGTCAATCACCGACTAAATAAAATTCTTTCCTCAAGTATTATTTAGAAACCGAACAAAAACATCATCTATATATCATCTCATTTCCAAGTTGGCACATAGAGGGGATGAAGAACACCCAAAGATTTCTAATGATCAGTCATGATCTTCATAAAAGTACAAAAATTAGAAACAAAATTAGTGATTTCCCATTTCATAACTAGCCACCAGAATTGATGTCCGATATAATAAAACATCATAGTTATGCCTTGGGGAACCGCCCACTGGGTGTGATGAAAATCCCCCATCACAGCCATTTTATAGGTGACGGAATGACATAAGAGTTCCTAAATAAAATAATTCTCTTTGTATATATAGATTATTCATTGATGGTCTTCCCACCATATAAATAATTCCTGATACCTTGAAACATATAATAAAGTTGATTCTCTCAGAGGATCCACTCAAGAATAGAGTATGAAAATTGAACACTTTCTAGGATAAACTCAAACTCATCCTCTTATACCAAAAAATTCATGATAGAAAAATATTTCCTTGATATTCTACTTCTCTAATTATTCCTTCACATCATATAATGAAAAATTCATTGCGGTTTCGCTGGCGTTCTGCTGTGTATGGTGGCGTGTGATGATGGTTTCCAGATCGAGGCATAGGGTGCGTGATACGATGGTGGGTGCGCGGCTCGAGGCATCTGGCTCGTGATTTCGGTTTGGATATTTGAATTTTGATTTTGATGTGGATGTTTTGAAGCGGTGAATTGGCAGTGGTGTAGTTCTGTATTGGGTACTGGAAACCCTTAAACCGGCCTTTAGAAAATGAAAAAAAAATGATTTTCACAAAAAAACATCATTCTAAGAGGGTTAGAAACAACATTCCCCATTCCATGGGGGAAGTTAATGTCATAGTTGAAAGATTAAATGTACTCCACCCATCTCCTCTGACAGAGATTTAAATCTTTTTGTGAAAATATATAGCTGAAGATCTTATGATAATATTAAATTTAAAATATTCCCCAAAAAAGGTAGTTTCTCCAAATCATAAGGGAGTGTGTCAAAGATACAAGTTATAGATTGTGTCTAGGATTAATCTTCTTATGTGGACAAATATAATGTGATCCAAAATCCATCGTCTGATAACTCAACATGAGAACAAAACCCAAACCTAAAACTGGAGCATTATAAAAGGCCACATATCTCTAACTAGCCTCTAGAAAATTTGTCACTAGAGATAAGTCCAAGCATTTATTCAACTCATTTAAGGAAGTATAAAATTTCAAATACAAAAAAAATCCCTTTAAAGTGGGAGTTTTTAATGAAGAAGATAACATATATAAATGTTTCATAAATCAAAAATAATACCATATTAAACCTAAGAATATCTGAATCTCAAATACATTCTACAGTTCCTCCCATGACATTAGAGCGTTCACCGTTCAAAGGTAAACTGGGTAGCATGTTCTGAGACCATGTGACCTAATAACTTTGACTCATGAATCTATAATTTTAACTTTTATAGATTGGAATAAAGTCAGTGATTCCTCAATATTTACAAATCTAATCTCAAATAAATTACATGATACTACTTGATTTTTTAATAAACCAAGATATCATCCATGAATACCAAAAAAAGAGTCGAGATTGTGTAAGAAATATTTTTCATAAGTTCCATAAATATATCATGTGAATTGGTCAAGATTAGTTTCATAATAATATACTCAAATTCACCACACCTTCTCTTGAATACAGTCTTTGGAATATTAAACTACTTAATCTAGATCTGGTGGTAACTATAATGAAGTTCAATCTTAGAGAACAACTTCACCCATTTCATCTAATCAACTAAATCATCAATAAAGTGAAATATGTGTTTATTCATGACCATAAAACTATTAATCTTCTAGTTATAAACACATAAGTAAAGAGTTACATTGGTCCTCTTGATGATAAACATCCACATTTCCAATAGTGACACACTGGATAGAATCGATCCTTTATAAATTAAGTCATTCAATAGATTTTTTTGTTCCTTTACTTCAGTTGGTTCTATAAGGTCTGATGCAACAAATATTGGTTATGTACCCACCACTAAATCAACAGAGAACTCAACCTCATTCTCTGGTAGTAGACCAAAAAATTCTAGTAGAAACACATCTATAAAGTTAACTGTTACAGAAGTAATTTTACTATAATATTCTTCTTTTTCTATTTCAACAGAATTCAAGGATATAATCTTACCCATATCTATAAGAGGAGGTCAAAATCAACTGTACCTCTAGTCTCTTTCTCCCTAGAAAACATGGGACTCCTCATAGTGGTCATTAAAGGACACCCATTAATGATAATAGTAAACTCGAGCTTTGTGAGTGTAATGTCCTAACCCAGGTGTCAAACATTAATTCCTTGAGTTGGTCAGTCGCATGACCTCATGTGTGCCTCCCCGTATTCTTGAGACTGCTGAAAAGTAGCGATAGTATCATAATTCAAACATGGGGAGACTATACGATCTTTTATTAGAGTAATACACCAGTGGAAATAAATAAAAAATAGTGTAATATTATATAATCAAAAAAATAATAATATCTAAAGATAAAAAAATAAGGAAATAAATTATCCAACTGTAATAGAAAACATACCATGCTAAAGTAATTTTCAAGTGTCTAAAATGAAAATTGAAAATAAAGACACGAATGAATCCCAAGTGGTTCCTTAACCATATATGGTTCCCTCATCCCAATTCCATTTCCAAATCAACAATATAATATAGGGAATTTTCCCTTAACATTCCCTTCAATAATAAATTCTATTAGGGTATCGATCAAGAATCCTGAGTAGGGTGTGATTACAATTTAGTAGGCCACCACCAATGGTGTCTAAAATAAATCTAGTATAAAAATTGTATGCAGTTGTATAAATAAATAGGTAAAATGATTAATTAAGTAGTTATCACGTTATAAAATATTCCTCATTTAACCACATAAACCCACAGGTTTCTAAGAAATCATACACCTCAAAACCTTATTCAGCCCATGTCAGAGTCCAAATCATGTCACATTTTCAAATCTGAATTCAATAAACTAATCGGATTTATTATCAATTTCATTTCAGCTTATTAAAATGTATAATTGGAACTATATTCGAAATCCAACAATTTAGGTCAAGGTCATCCTACCAAGGACCTTGTGGGATTCAGAATCAGCAGACCATGTCCCACACAGGTTTATCGCAATGGGCTTAGAAAATATTAAACCATTTCCAACTCTCATGGGTTTTGGAAACATCAAACCATGTCCCACACATGTTCATCAAATATATTATCACTATGGGATTTAGAAACAGTAGATAATGTCCCGCTCACATTCATAAAACATTTTATCACTACAGGATTTGAAAATAGTAGACGATGTTCCAAACATGTTTATCAAAAATTCATATATATATAGCACATATATTTATCACCAATGTCACAAAAAAACACTATATCATATCAAAATAGATTAATCAACATTAATCCTCTTATCACAATTATTCCCATTAATTAATACAAAAATTAATTAATCACACTTATACCATTAATTAATTCTATAACTAATTAATCACATCCATTCAATTAATTAATTAAAAAATTAATTAAATCCCATTTGGAAATTACAATATCTCTTAATTAATTCCAAAATTAATTGTCTATATCAAAATATTAATATCTCATAATTAATTCACTAATTAATTATTTAATCCACAACATTAATATCACATAATTAATTCACCAATTAATTATTCAATTCATAAAATCAATATCACATAATTAATTCACTGATTAACTATCTCAAATAAGTATATCAATATTAAACTATTAGTTTCACAATTAATTATTCCCAAATCCCACAATTTCATAATTTTATCATTAATTAATTCACCCAAATTAATTAATTAAATTAAGAACTTCAATTACTAAAAAATCTAAGAAATTCTATAATTTTCATACACGTAATCAAAATCAGGACCATGGGACTTGAATATTATACCACCCACCTCAATCTATTGATGAAGGATCACTCAAAGGAGGATGAATGAGAAAGAAATAGTGTAATATCCACTTATCGGAAGGTATGTTGATCTTCTATTCGGGCTTCAAATAATTATTAATAGAGAATGTATGGCCTTGTAATCCCTATAGAAAGATCTTAAATCATAAAATTCTGAATTGGTTTGAGTTAGGGTTGAATGGGTGAGGTTTTGGGGGTTCAGGTGGTTCAAAAACTAAATTTCAGGACATCTAAAATGTCATGCACAGTTTCCTAGGAAGGTGTACATGGTTTTCTTTAACCATGCACCAATTGTGTGCCCATTATTTTTTGGGTTCATGGTTTCTATTTTTAGGGAACATGTTTTTTCAAACTGTTCTCCAGCCATAAAAATCCCCATTGTCCAAGGATTCATGGTTTCCTAGGATGGGGCACATGGTTTTCTCTAACTGTGCACCAGCCTTGCACAACACCTTTTTCTTCCATTTTCTCAATTCCCACCCTATCGCACCCCAATGTAAAACCCAATAAAAATTACTCAACAAAAGAAAAAAAAATATCATCCATGTAAACTCCAGAAAAGGTCTGGATCTTACAATATTCCGACCTTATAACAGCTCATCTTCAAGATGAACTCCAAATATTTTCTAAGATTCTAAGCTAAAATGATAATGCCAAGAAGTCCTAATATATTCTTCACTTTCCCAATTCTCCTCTTTCATAAGCCCATGTTTCCACAATACATGAACTATTGGAACAGTCTTTCTCAACAACACTTTCTCACTTTGATCAAACAAACATATCAGATGCTTCTTAAAGGAAGCATCTACCTCAAGATCAATTTCATCCACATCAATCACATGATAAGGGTCGGGGTGATACTATATTAGTTTTTAAACATGGAAAATTTCATGCATAGTGTTTTATTTCTATAGAATATCCAATCGGTACGCCACTATCCCGATTCTCTCCACAACCTCAAATGGTCCAACAAATCTGGGCACCAACTTGCCATGTCTCTGTATCCTGTGGTGAGAAAACCTAGGTGATGCCAGAAGGAATACATTATCACCCTCTATAAACTCAAGGGGTCATCTCCATCTATTAACATGTGAATTCTTCCTACTCTGATTCATATTCATACATTTTTAAATCAACTACACTGGATCTAACATCTCCTCTATGAGACTCAATCCCAAAAGCTCTAACTCACAAGCCTCCATCTAGCATAGTAGTGACCTACATGGCCTACCATAAATAGCCTAAAATGGTGAAAACTATATAGTAGTCTAATAACTATTCTTATAAGAAAAATTCACTAAATCCAAGTCCTTCTCCCAAGAAACACTGATGTTAAGAACACATTCCCACATCATATCCCCAAGAACTTGTGTAGTACTCTCCGACTTCCCATATCTTTGTTTCTAAAAGTCTATATTCAATAATACTTGTGTATTTATCACCTTATGCAATCCCTACCAGAAGTGTGAAGTGAATCATGATTCATCATCTGAAACAATTTTCCATGGAACACTGTACAGACAGACTATCTCCAAAACTTACAAATCTCTCAACTTATCTATTGAGAAAGCCTCCTGTATAAGCAGGAAATGTGCTACTTTTGTTAGCCGATCAAAAATAACCCAGATAACATCATTATTCCTTGGAATATTCAAGAGACCCACCACAAATCCCATGGTCGCATCATCCCACTTCCACTCCGGAATGGGTAATGGTTGTAGCAAGCCTCCAGGTCATCGAAGTTCTTCCTTCACTTTCTAAAAGGTGTAGCATCATGTCACAAACCCTTCTATCTCCTTTTTCATGTCTGGTCACCAAAAAATTCATCATAGGTCACAGTAAATTTTAGTCACACCTAGATTCACCAACCACTTCGAGGAATGGAATTACCACATTAGCTCTTCTTACATGATCTTAGGAACAATAACTCGATACTTGATATAGATGATCACATCCTCATATATGCTTCAGTCTGAAGGTGTCTCCCCACCTTCAAGGATTTCCCTAAAGGTCAAACACTCTGGATCCTCATACTGTCTATCCCTAATCCATCTCAAAATTATAGACTCCAATAAAACTGACATGATAGGCATTTTTTTCTAACTCTCCTAGACCATAATGTGAATCTCATTCAGTAAATTCATCTTCCTCTACTCAACACTAGACTCATAAATTTCTAGAGTCTAAGTTTTCCTACTCAAAGAATCAGAAAAAATTTTCCCCTTTCCGAGCATATATGTTATCTCAAAATAGAATTATTTCATATAATTCACCCATATCCACTATTAGAGATTCAAGTCTTGTTGTGGAAATATGTACCTTAATCTCTTGTGATCCATATACACAATAAACTTTTCACCCAAAAGATAATGTTTCCAACACTTCAAAGTTTAAACCAATAATTCTAACTCTAGGTTTTGCATAGGGTAGTTTCATTCATGTGGACTCAACTTCCTATCCCCATACACCACAAATCGATCTCCTTTCATTAACACAGCCCTGAGTCCAATCCCAAAAGTGTCACAATACACCATATAATCTTTACCTTACTCAGGTAAGATCAAGATCGGTGCTGATGTCAAATTATTATTCAACTCCTGGAAGGACTTCTCAAATTATTTTTTCAAATAACTATTTATCCCCTTTTTGGCCAGGCCTATAAGTGGTGCTTCCAAACAAGACAATTCCAAGATGAATCTCTAATAATATCCAATCCCAAAAGTGTCACAATACACCATATAATCTTTTCCCCAATTATCACCACAAGAAAAAAAACTGAGGCACTAACACAACCCTTAATCATCCTACACCTAGGTCTTAGTTAACAAGTAAAAACACATTCTCATTATTCACATTTCATTAGACATGTATTTATTCAAATTATTAACCATTTTACCATTCTCAACATCATATTAGGAGTCATTTTAAATTTAATTTCACAAGTTATAAAAAAATCATGTTTAACAACTTACCTATAACCTGTTTTTCGTGTGTGCCTAAAATGATGCATGACACAATAACCCTAAGTGCCAAGAATGATGCATATATAATCAAATCTCATTCCATACAGGTCCATGAGTTTAATCTCAAAAAATCATAGAAATAATAATCACATCACACTATAAGTGCATCACCCAAGGTGAAATATAATTCAACTATAACAGTAAATAGTAATAACAACAATTCCCACCCTCGGTACTTGGGTTCTCCCCCACAAACTGGTTATCTACTCCTATGCATGAGCTTATAACTAAGAGAAGAATTTTTTTAGTCTCCTATTTACATTTCCCAAATATAAAGACAAAAGAAAAATAAAATAAAATTGGGTTATGAAACCACTTTGTAACATCCTAACCCAGGTTCCACACACTGGTGCCACAAGCTGATCAATCACATGACCTCAAGCATGCCTCCCCATACTCTAGAGGATTCTGACTAGTAATGAGGGTTTGGTAAGTCGATCATGGGGAGACTACACCCTATTTTATCAAATTAATACACCATTGGAAATAAATAAACAACAATGGAAGTTTATATAATCATAATAATACCAATATCTCAAGATAAAAAATCAGGGAATATAGTATCCAACTAAAATAGAAAACATGACATGATAAAGTAAGTGTCAAGTGTATAATATACAAATTGAAAATAAAGACACTAAAGAATCCCAAAAAGTTCCCAAACAACATATGGTTCCCTCATCTAAGGTCTGTTACCAAATCATTAATCTATCCCTGGGCCTTTTCCCTTAACATGTCATACAACAAGAAAGTCTATTCAGGTACCGATCAGGCATCCCGATTAAGGTCTGATTAAAACTCAGTAGGCCACTACCAATAGTGTCTAAACAAATCTCATCTAAATAGTGTAATCATTGGTATAAATAAATAATTACAATTCATAATTAAATAGTTATCACATTATTAATTATTATTTATTTAACCACATAAACCCTTGGGTTTCCAAGAACACCAGCACCTCAATACCTACTTTGGCCTGTGTTGGAGTCTAAATCATGCCACATTTTTTAATTATAGTTCAATAAACTAATGATATTTCATTATCTATTTTATTTCAAATTGTTAAAATGGATAATTGGAACCATATTCCAATGCCAACAATTTGGGTCTAGGTTATCCTGCATGGGATTCTATGGGCTTCCGAATTAGTAGACCATATCCCACATAGGTTTATCGCTACAGGTTTCGAAAATAGTAGAACATGTCCCGATATCATTGGATTTGGAAATAGTTGAACATATCCCACACATGTCATCAAATAGTATTTCACTATGGGCTTCAGAAATAGTAGACCATATCCTTCCCACATTCATCGAATAGTTTATCACTATAGGCATTAGAAACAGCAGACCATGTCCCACTCACATGAGCTTTGGGAATAGTATACCATTTCCCACATATGTTTATAAACCATTCATATATATAAAACAAACATATATATATCTCCAATGACCCAAAAAATCACTATATCATGTCAATCAAATTTAATCAACATTAATCTCCTTATCACAATGATTCTCATTAATTAATCAAACAATTTATTAATCACACTTATACCATTAATTACTTCTAAAATTAATTAATCACATAAATTTTATTAAATAATTGAACAATTAATTAAATCTATTTTAGAAATTACAAAATCTCATAATTAATTCCATTATTAATTATTTAATTCACAATCTTAATATCTCATAATTAATTATCTGCTTAATTATTCAATTAAAAAAATTAATATCACATAATTAATTCACTGATTAGTTATATCAAACAAGTATATCAATATCACATAATTAATTTCACAATTAATTATTACCAAATATGAAAATTTCACAATTTCATCATTAATTAATTCACCCAAATTAATTAATCAAATCAAGAACTTTAATTACTGAAACACATATTAATTCTATAATTTGTATACATTTATTCAAAATCATGACTAATGGATTTTAATATTGGACCACCTACCTCAATTTTTTAATGAAGGATCGCTTAATGGAAATCCCTAAAATCATGAGGCACAACGACGTAGAATTGTATCTGGATCAATAACCCTAAATTAAGATTAAAAAATTCAAGATCTCTTAGATCTAGAAGTAGATTCACAAAACTAAATCAAGATTTTTAAATCTAAATATAGATCTACATAAAATATAATATAACTATCACCAAATTAAAAAGAGTACAAAGGATGATGAGCAGGAAACCAACGGGGTGAGATCCACTTATCAAGAGGGACATGGATCTTCAATCCATGATTTCAATCATGATGAAAAGAGTTCAAGTGGACTTTTAATACCTTAATAAATCTAAAAAATAATCAAAAATGGATTTTGTATGAGTTTGGGTTAAATGGGGGAGGTTTTAGGGGTTTGAGTGGATTAAAAACTAATTTTTGAGCCATTTAAAATATCATGCACAGTTTCCTATGAAGGGGTGAACAGTTTTCTTTAACTATGCACCAAATGTGCCCCCATTATTTTTGGGGAAACTTTTTTTTCTTTTTAGGTAACATGGTTTTTTAAACTATATCCCAAACATACAAACCCCTACTATCCAGGGTTACATAGTTTCCTATGTTGTGGTGCATGGTTTTCTCTTACCGTGCCCCAACTGTGCACAATCCCTTTTTCTTCCATTTTTCTCAATTTCCACCAAACCACACCCCAAAGTAAAACCTAATGAAAAGTACTCAAGAAAAGGTAAAACATTACTTGAAATATCATCTAAGTTAACTCCAGAAAAGTTCAATATATTACATTGAGGAACTAACCAGTCCATTCTAAGAATAATATCCAGGGGATTCATTTAAAAACCCTAGATGATCTCTGTCTTTAATAAAGATAAAGAATAAGAGTATCATCAACAAACCTGATCCCTATTTATACCAATAGGTGTCATAATTTTATATCACGTTAGATATCTTCCCTATTGGAAGATTCAAAAGCTACATATTGTAGTTTGATATGAAAGAATCAAAGGTACAGGGATCAAATAAAGCATTCTCTGAATATGGATGAATATAAATAATACCTCTCACAATCATAGGATCCTCATAATTTCCCATTAGATACTAGTCCACTATATAAATTTAATTTATTTTGGATTCATGTTGCTGTAATCCAATTTTTTTCTAATCATCTAACTCCACCACAGATCCTCTCAACATCGCCGATATTGTTCCACTACATAGGGAAACAAAAACATGGAAAACCTATAAAAGAGGCATGAACATCGACATGATTTGAAGATAATTCATGCATCCATGAAATCACCCTTTTATTATACAATATTTCTATATAAAAAACATTTTATTGTAACTTTACTGACTCTTTAGATGATTTGTTGGAAGTTCGATGTCAAAAACCACCACTATTATTTCTACCACAAGGCTCATTTAACATTCACTTTCCAATCAATGTATAAGGCCTCAGCCTTAAACATTACTTAATATTGAATTAAATGAATAATTCACATTGAGGATCTTTTCAGGTTTAGAGTTTTAGAGAATTAGGACATAACTATTACATCTCAAAAGTTTACAAAGTAGACACTTCTACCTAGTTTCTTTTTTTTACAAAACATAAACTCTTGGGGAAAAAAAGAGTCATTTCAAATTCCATGTTTTAAGACAGCATGAATTTTCCTTGATCTCATCCTTGACCCTATTCCACATTATGTCCTGTGAAAAACATTTCAAAAAACTTGGGATGAGCATAAAAAGCTCAGTAAGGGATACACAAAGAAGGAAAAATGCTATTTTTTCAAAACAAAAAGTAAACCATGTATACTTTATCAAAGTAATACATTTAACCTTTATGAAGTAGTAAAAAATCTTCACTGAATAAAAGATCATTACTTACTCTTTTCTAACCAAAATATTACCATAAAACCCATATAAATAAAACATAACATATAAAGGTAACTTGGGACATAAACATACTTAAATGGAATAACCATACGGTCAACTTCCACACATATCACTTAATGGAATAGTCATACGGACAACTTCCATACCCAATGCATTGGAGTTTATAACGTAACCACCCATCCTGGTATTCACGGAACCACCCGTCATATGGTTTATCACGTAACCACCCGTCAAATGTCCAAGTACCATTATAAAATCATAAGACATAAAACAAATAAAATGGAAGGAAAACAATTCCACATTTAGATCACAATATATCACTTAAATATATTGACATAACAAATCCATTATAAAAACCATTTTCAATACAAAAATAAAAGAAAAGTAAAACATGGTATTTATTTTTCATTTAAAAAAAAGTTATCGCTTGTAGAGGAAGCCTAAACTCAAACAATGGTCACGGTGGTGGAAAAGTCATGGTCACCGCATACGTACGACAAAAAGACATTACCTTTTGTCGTTTAGTAAAAACACTTCGTATAAAAAGATTACTTTTGAATAAAAGTAAAATTCAATGGGGTTTATACACCGTATAAAGGAAAGTTGTGTATAAAACAAAATATGCCTCAGTGAAAGTAGATTGAGACGAAGTCCCTTACCTTGTGTCCGACATGACTCAATTGCTCTTTAATCTCTGGAATAATAAACTAAAGTTAATTTCTACTTTCTTAAGAACCTTTTTCAATCCTATTATTCCTTTTTTATCACTTATTTCCATGTTATAAACATTATGTAATCATTTAAGTTAATAATGTTCGTTTTTTCGATATTTGGTTCTTAAGTCGAAAGTGGACTTCTTACAATTACATGTTGTTCATGTGGTCAAAGTTTAATTATATCCAGAATGATATTAATGATTTGGATATCATATATATCATATATATCCAGCATATACGTGTATTTATAATTGTATATAACATTTAGAGGTAAGAAATGAAATGCACCGTTCATGGAGACGGTAAGCCGTACGCACGCATGAACGCTACTTTCATTTCTATTTAATACTTAATGGAGTGAAATCATAATGATGTAAAGGAATATTATAATTCCAGTATAATATAATATATAATATCATTAACTCCATCCTTTATACATCCCACATATGTCATTAAAGAATCAAATCACTTTGAGGGGGTGGTAGTCCGCACTTCCTAAAATGAAATTATCGTGTTTACCCATAATGGAAACCATAAAGGTATGTCACAAATGAAAAATACAGAAGCATAAGGAAAACATAAACAAAATATATATCATATATAAAAAGAGTTACATCTTAATGTCCACGATGAGAGGTGTGAAAATAAGATTGAACCATCATCGTTTCGTGAGGCAGAAATTCGCCAACCACAGAAATAGTATGTTCTTTAACCATTAGACGGAGGTGTGTGTAAGTGTAGCTCAAATACATCTCATAAAAACATCCTAGTATATTTAAGATACTGTTTTTGTTACAAAATAAAGGAATAAAAATATTTTAGGGGATTGGAGATGCAAAATAAAACAGAAGAACACAAGAGAAGACATTACCTTTAAATCGGGTAACTCCCTTTGGTTTGAACCAAAAGGGTTTCATGAAGAGCTTCCTGCCTAATATAAGGATTCTAGGATGAGTAGAGGGATGTGGAGAGATAAAATGAGTAGATATTGGCCGAGCCAATGTTTTGAGAGGTGTGGGTAAGGTGGTAGAGGTGGGGGCCTTTTATAAGAGGAGAGGAGAGGCACTCTTGGAAAGTTATAAAATGTTACTTTATTATAAAATAATTTTCGGATATTAAAGGTCCCAAAATTATATATTTCTAGGATAAGTTGATAAGGGTTATAAATCTTCCCATACAATAGATTTTTGTCAATTTTAGGTCTTAGATTTTACATTATCGTTTCATTTTATTTAAATTGTTAAATAATGAGGTAATCGTTTCATCATCATGGTGTCATAAAATATTTAATTTATTTAATGTCTAAAAATTATAAAAAAAATACTATGATGTAGGAAATGTTTTTATCTTTATAATGAATATTTATAGTCAAAAATATGACTTGTATAACCCCATGTCAAAAACTGTTTTAGCAAAACAATACATGTTTGTGACATTTTTTTTTAACTTTAAATAAAAAGTTATTAATGTCATTTTCTTAACCAAGTGGCTCCATGGGGTCCCCAAGTTGACCCATGGTTTTTTTTGGTCGGCCATGACACATCCAATAAGTTTAGGACATGTTTCAAGGTAATTTCATATTATTAAAACATTATTTTTACCTTAAATTACACTAATTACCTCTAATCGCGATTAATAAAACATAAAAGTTAATATTCACCAAAAAAATTATTTTAATCTCATTGAACCACATTTTACTTCCTAATGACAACCATGTATGTCAGATTTTTGAAATTCAATTCACAAAAGTGGTAAAGATTCATTAAAACGAAAAATCAGTTTTTTAACTACCACTTAGTGGTTTCACTATTCATCAAAAATTGAAGTTTTTCAGAAAAATACCAAAAATTCACCCTAAGCTATATTTGATATTCTGAATTAAAAAAGTATGTCTATTTAAAAAATTCAAAACATATAAGTTTCATTAATTAAGTTAATAATTAATTCCCATTTTCAAAACAAATAGCGTGTTTTTATGAAACAATATATATCAAAAGATTGACACAAGTTTAAGTCCAATTTCAAAGTGAAATTAATTCCAATGAACACCATTGGATTAAATGGTAAAAATATATTCTAATTTCACTTTAAAACCAATTCAAAAGATAATCTAATAATATAAATAAATTAGATTAAAAAGTGGTTTTAAATTAAAATACAACATTTTTCACTATTTATTAAAAAATGAACTTTATCGGAAAAATACCAAAACTTTACACAAAGTAAATTTTGATGTCCCGATTAAAAATAAAGATTTTATCTAGTCCAACAGAATATATAAGAGTGACCAAAACTATATTTAAAGAGGGTTCACCATCAAAAGGTGATAAGTCGACCTTTAGAGAATATTAGAGTATTTATGACTAAAATTGAATTCTTTTCTTATTTTAAGCCTTAATATTTTATTGGATAAAAGTAAAAACATTTAAAAAAATATATAATAATATTTTAGTTATTTCTATTCATTCCCGCCAATACAATGGCTACGTGTTAACTACCATTTAAAATAATATTGTTACATTACTAGTGTGCAACGTAAGATTTCAAAGAAACTCTTTGTTGCGTATCGGGTATGCTATTGAATATAGAAACCCCTTTAATGTGAAACTAATATTTAATTCGCAAATATTAATAAATATGAAAATGTATTATTCTTTATTTACCTGGGATGTTACATCCTTCCCTCCTTTTGGGAATTACGTCCTCACAATTTTATTCACTTATCAAAATAAGTGGGGGTATTTATCCCTCATAGCATTTTCAGATTCCCACGTTGCCTCTTCAGCCATATGGTTTTTCAAAAAAACCTTTACCTAGTGAATTACCTTATTCTGCAACACTTGCTCTCTATGGTCAAGAATCTGGACTGGTTGTTCTTCATAAGAGAGATTCTCTTCCAACTAAACTACCTCTGGGCTCAAAACTTGAGATGGATCTGGCATATACTTTTTCAACATCGAAACATGAAAAACATTATGTACCTGAGATAAACTCGGAGGTAAAGCCACTCAGTAAGCAACTGATCCAACTCCCTCCAGAATTTCATATGGTCCAATGAACCTTGGACTCAGCTTTCCTTTGTTACCAAATCGCATCACACTTTTCCATGGTGAAACTTTGAGAAAGACATGATCACCTACCTTGAAAGATAGTTCCTTCCTCCGGTTATCCGCATAACTTTTCTGTCTGCTCTGAGCTATTATCATGTGTTTCTGAATCAACTGAACTTTTTCTGCCATCTCTTCTACCAATTATGGTCCCATCATCTTCCTTTCACCCACTTCATCTCAAAAATATGGAGTTCGACACCGCTTGCCATATAATGATTCAAACGGAGCCATCTATATAATGGAATGAAAACTGTTATTATATGAAAATCTAACCAAAGAAAGATGTTGGTCCCAACTTCCATGATAATCCATAGAGCATGCACGTTGCATATCCTCCAAGGTCTGAATTGTTCATTCTGACTGCCCATCTGATTGCGGATTAAAAGCTTTACTAAAATTTCATTCAGTACCCAATGACTTCTGAAGGCATTTCCAAAAGTTAGAAGTAAACCTGGGATCACGATCAGATACAATGGAGAGGGGAAATCCATGAAACCTGACTATCTCTTTAAGATACAATCAAGAAAGTTGATCTAGAGAGAATGTATCTCGCATAGGAAGGAAATGAGCAGATTTTTTCAATCGATCAACTATAACCCATATTGAATTATTACCCCGAGATGTCTTTGGTAATCCCACAAAAAAGTCCATGGATAAATTTTCCCATTTCCACTCTGGCACCAGTAATGACTACAACATCCCCTTTAGAAACATCCGCTCTTCTTTAACCTGATGACAAGTCAAACACTTCACAGTAAAATCGGCAATATCTCTTTTCATTCCATCCCACCGGTAATACTCCCGCAGATCTCGGTACATCTTATTACTACCAGGATGAACTGAAAACGGGGAACTATGAACCTCACATAACAACTCATTCTTCAACTTTGAATCAAAAGGCACACATAATCTCTTCCCAAACCTCAAAAAACAATCATTATCAATGTTAAATTCAGGCAACTTACCCTTCTGAACCAGCTCTACCTTTTTCTGCAACCCACTGTCTTTATTCTGCGCTTTCTTAATTCTGTCTGATAGAGATGATCTCACTGACACCTGAAACAAAATAGAAGAACTTCTTGCACCAACAACTTCTATTCCAAATTTCATCAAATCAAAAACCAAAGGATCTCGTTCCAAACGTAGCATGGTTAATGAAGCATTACTTTTTCGACTCAAAGCACCAGCCACTTTATTTTCTTTTCCCGGATGGTAATGAATTGTACAATCATAATCCTTGATTAATTCCATCCATCTCCTCTATCTCATGTTCAATTATTTTTGAGTGAATATATACTTTAAACTTTTGTGATCGGTATATATTTCAAAATTTACTCCATACAAATGATGCCTCCAAATTTTTAGAGAAAAAACAACAACAGCTAATTCCAAATCATGTGTAGGGTAATTTACCTCATGAGTTTTCAACTGACATGAAGCATAAGCAATAACCTGATCATTTTTCATAAGGACACAACCAAGTCCCTTCAACGAAGCATCACTGTAGATAACAAACTCATCATTCCTAGAAGGAAGTGCCAAAACTGGAGCATTCACCAATCTTCTTTTCAACTCCAGAAAACAATCATCACATTCTTTTGTCCAGATAAACTTAACACCCTTCCGAGTTAGCTTAGTCATTGGACTAGACAACCGTGAAAACTTTTCAACAAACCTTCGGTAGTAACCTTCCAAACCAAGAAAACTACGAATCTCGGTTACATTTGTGGGTCCTGGTCATTCTTTAACAACTTTTGTTTTAGCAGGATCTACAGTTATGCCAATTTTTGAAACAATGTGACCAAGGAAAGAAATTTGTTGTAACCAAAACTCAAACTTCATGAATTTTCCATACAGTTTCTTTTCTTTTAAGGTTTTCAAGATAACCCTTAAATGACTTTCATTCTCCACTTTACTTTTAGAAAACACCAAAATATCATCAATTAAAACAACCACAAACTTATCCAAGAACTCATGGAAAATTCTATTCATAAGGTCCATGAATACAACAGGTGCATTGGTTAACCCAAAAGGCATAACTACAAATTCATAATGGCCATATCTAGTATGAAACAAAGTCTTCGGAACATCTGCTTCATTTACTTTCAATTGATGGTACCCCAACCTCAAGTCAATATTCGAAAAATACTAATCTCCTTGGAGCTGATCAAAAAAATCATCGATATGAGGTAAAGGATACTTGTTCTTAACAGTGATGTTATTCAAGGCTCTATAATCAATGAAAAGTCTCACTGAACCATCTTTCTTTTTAACAAAAAAGACTGGAGAACCCCATGGTGATGTGCTAGGTCGAATGAAACCTTTATCTAATAACTCCTGCAATTGCTTCTTTAACTCTAAAAGTTCAACTTGAGCCATTCGATAAGGGGGTTTTGAAATTGGATTAGAATCAGGAACTAAGTCAACAGTAAATTCAACTTCCCGATCATGAATAATACCAGGAAACTCATCAGGAAAAACATCAAGATACTCATTTACCATTGGCACATCATTAATCTGAACAGTTCCTTTATTTTCAAAAATATGTGCAAGGTAACATTCATTTCCATCTTTTACTAGTTTCTCAACTTCCTAATATGTTATCAAGAGCAAGGGTTCATTCTTGTACACAAACTAAAAATATTTCTGAAAAGAAACCATTTTAGCTCTGCATTCAATCTTAGAATGATAAACAGAAAGCCAATCCATGCCCAAAATAACATCAAACTCTACTAAAGGCAAAACAATAAGGTTTTCAGGTATATTCTTTCTGTACACAAGGATATGAAGGTTCTTATAATTCCTTTTTGTCTCAACGTTCCCTCAGGGTGTTTTTACCATAAGTTTAGGATTCATATCTTGATATGGAATTTTCAATTTACTAGAAAACTTCTCAAAAATGAAAGAATGTGTATACCCTGAATCAAACAACACATTGGCGTAATCTGAACAAACAAACAGTGTACCTGATACTACTTCATTCGATGGCCCAAGATCTGCTAAAGTAGTTGCAAAGGATTTCACCACCCCTTTCTGCTTGTAGTCTGAATGCTTTCCCTCAGTTGAGTTCTTTGTTAGACACTCATTTTCATAATGACCCATTTCATTACACATAAAACATCTTACTGCTGTCTTTTCATTGCCTGGTTGATCATCTTCATTACAGTTACGAGTAATATGACCAAACTTACCACACTGAAAGCACTTTCCAGACTTGGATAAACATTATCCAGGATGCATTTTACCACACTTCTCACAGGATAGATATTTGGTTTTCTTACCTCCTTGCTTCTTTGATGAATTCGTCCCTTTTTCCTGCCAACTGGACCTCTTATTCTGTTGTTTGTCAAAGAACACCTGATCATCGGAAAACTCCATTTCCACCTTCTCCGCCCATCGAACAAGTTTTTCATAACTTTTGAACTCACGAGATGTTAAATCCCTTCGATACTTTGGCTTTAACCCTAAGTAAAAATGGTTGATTTTACTATCAAGATATCATATGAAATTTGAAGCATACCTTCCCAGTCGAGTGAACTTTGCTTCATAAGCAGCCACTAAGTCATCCTCCTGCCTCAATTCTAGGAATTCATTTTCCATCCTAAGACGAACCACCTTAGGAAAATATTTCTCAAGAAACATACCTTTGAATTCATCCCAGTGAAGATCATCAATCTCATCACTATCCCTAATATTTTTTACCATCGACCACCACTGATCAGCTTCACCTTCAAAATAGTAAATAGCAAGATTAATCTTTTGATGTTCTGAACACCCCATGACATCAAAAATATTCTCCAGTGATTTAATCCACCCTTCAGCTAGAACATGGTCAAATGATCCTCTAAATTATGGGGGATGTTTCCTCATGAAATGTTCCACCACTGACATGTTCCTCGGCAGTTGATCTGGCTGATCTCGTGCATGGATACCACCACCATTTATAGCCTGATTCAATTGTGCCATCACTGCAACAAACTGTTCAGTTCTGATTCTGACCATCTCAGGTTACTGATTTGGAAGGTTTTCTTCCTCCTGATGTCATCCCAACATAGCTACCTTGTTTCCTCTACAGAAAACCATTCTGAACACAGAAATATCTTAGGCAAAGCAACATGGTAATATTTAAATGCTATATCATTTCAATCATACCATAAATTAATTTATAATTTAAAATTTTTATAACTCCTAAAGTAGTCTAAAAAGACCTTTGATACCAACTATAAGGCCTCGACCTTAAACATTACTTAATATTGAATTAAATTAATAATTCACATAGAGGATATTTTCAGGTTTAGAGTTTTAGATAATTAGGACCTAACTATTACATCTCAAAAGTTTACAAAGTAGACACTTCTACATAGTTTCTTTTTTTTATAAAACATGAAATCTTGAAAAAAAAGAGTCATTTAAAATTCCATGTTTTAAGACAGCATGACTTTTCCTTGATCTGATCCTTGACCCTATTCCACATTATGTCCTGTGAAAAACATTTCAAAAAACTTGGTATGAGCATAAAAAGCTCAGTAAGGGATACACAAAGAAGGAAAACTGCTAGTTTTTCAAAACAACAAGTAAACCATGTATACTTTATCAAAGTAATACTTTTCACCTTTATGAAGTAGTAAAAACTCTTCACTGAATAAAATATCATTACTTACCCTTTTGTAACCAAAATATTACCATAAAACCCATATAAAGAACACATAACATATAAAGGTAACTTGGGACATAAACATACTTAAATGGAATAACCATACGGTCGACTTCCACACATATCACTTAATGGAATATCCATACGGCCGACTTCCATACCCAATGCATTGGAGGTTATAATGTAACCACCTGTTCTGGTATTCACGGCACCACCCTTTATATGGTTTATCACGTAACCACCCATCAAATGTCCAAGTACCATTATAAAATCATAAGACATAAAAAATATATAATGGAAGGAAATCATTTCCACATTTCGATCACAATATATCACTTAAATATATTGAAATAAAAAATCCATTATAAAAACCATTTTCAATACCAAAATAAAAGAAAAGTAAAACTTGGTATTTATTTTTCATTTAAAAAAAGTTATGGCTTGACGAGGAATCCGAAACTCAAATAATGGTCACGGCGGTGGAAAGTCATTGTCACCGCATACGTACGACAAAAAGACATTCCCTTTTTCCGTTTAGTAAAAATACTTCATATAAAAAGATTTATTTTGAATAAAAGTAAAATTCAAAGGTTTTTATATACCGTATAAAGGAAATTTTTGTATAAAACAAAATATTCCTCAATTAATGGAGATTGAGATGAAGTCCCTTACCTCGTGTCCGACGTGACTCGATTGCTCTTTAATCTCCTGAATAATAAACTAAATTTAATTTATACTTGTTTAAGAAGAATTTTCAATCTTATTATTCCTTTTATATCACTTATTTCCATGTTATAAACATTATTTAATCATTTAAGTTAATAATGTTCATTTTGACAATATTTGGTTCTTAAGTCGAAAGTGGACTTCTTACAATTACATGTTGTTCATGTGGTCAAAGGTTCATTATATCCAGAATGATATTCATGATTTGGATATCATATATATCATATATATCCATCATATACATGTATTTATAATAGTACATAAAATTTAGAGGTAAGAAATGAAATGCACCGTTCATGGAGACGGTAAGCGGTAAGTACGCATGAATGCTACTTTCATTTCTATTTCAAATTTAATGGAGTGAAATCATAATGATATAAAGTTATATTATAATTCTAGTATAATATCATATATAATATCATTAACTTAATCCTTTATACATCCCACATATGGAATTAACGAATCAAATCACTTTGAGGGTGTGGTAGTCCGCACTTCCTAAAATGACATTATCGTGTTTACCCATATTGGAAACCATAAAGGTATACCACAAATGAAAAATATAGAAGCATAAGGAAAACATAAACATAATATATATCATATATAAAAAGAGTTACATCTTAATGGACACCATGAAAGTTGTTAAAATAAGATTGAACAATCATCGTTTCGTGAGGCAGAAATTCGCCAACCACAGAAACAATATGTTCTTTAACCATTAGACGGAGGTGTGTGTAAGTGTAGATCGAATACTTATCATAACAACATACTAGTATATTAAAGATACTTTTTTTGTTACAAAATAAAGTAATAAAAAGATTTTAGGGGGTTGGAGAAGCAAAATAAAACAGATGAACACAAGAGAAGACATTACCTTTAAATCGGGTAACTCCCTTTGGTTTAAACCAAAAGGGTTTCTTGAAGAGCTTGCTGCCTAATATAAGGCTTCTAGGATGAGTAGATGGATGTGTAGAGATAAAATGAGAAAATATTGGGTGAGACAAAGGCTTGAGAGGTGGGGGTAAGGTGGTAGAGGTGGGGGCCCTTTATAAGAGGAGAGGAGGGGCACTCTTGGAAAGTTATAAAATGTTACTTTATTATAAAATGATTTTTGGATATTAAAGGTCCTACAATAATATATTTCGAGGATAATGTGATAAGGGTTATAAATATACCCATCCAATAGAATTTTGAAAAGTTTAGGTCTTAGATTTTAAATTATCTTTTCATTTTATTTAAATCGTTAAATAATGAGGTAATATGGTCTCATAAATAATTTAATTTATTTAATGTCTAAAAATTATAAAAAAAATACTATGATGTAGTAAATATTTTTAGATTTATAATGAATATTTATAGTCAAAAATATGACTTGTATAACCCCATGTAAAAATTGTTTTAGAAAAACAATACATGTTAGTGGCATTTTTATTTTAACATTAAATAAAAAGTTATTAATGTCATTTTCTTACCCAAGTGGCTCCATGGGGTCCCCAAGTTGACCCATGGTTTGTTTTGGTCGGCCATGACACATCCAATAAGGGTATGACATGTTTCAAGGTAATTTCATATTCTTAAAACATTATTTTTACCTTAAATTACACTAATTACCTCTAATCGCGATTAATAAAACATAAAAGTTACTATTCACCAAAAAATTATTTTAATCTCATTGAACCACATTTTAATTCCTAATGACAACCATGTATGTCGGATTTTTGAAATTCAATTCACAAAAGTGGTAAATATTCATTAAAATGAAAAATCAGTTTTTTAACAACCACTTAGTGGTTTCACTATTCATCAAAAATTGAAGTTTTTCAGAAAAATACCAAAAATTCACCCTAAGCTATATTTTATATTCCAAATTCAAAAATGATTTCTTTTTTACAAAATTCAAAACATATAAGTTGCATTAATTAATTTAATAATTAACTCCCGTTGTCAAAACAAATAGCGTGTTTTTATGAAAGATTTTTATTTGGTCCAATTCAAAATATAATCTAATCGTATAAATAAATTATATTAAAAAGAGGTTTTGAATTAAAATACAACATTTTTCCCTATTCATTAAAAAATGAACTTTATCGGAAAAATACCAAAAATTTACACAAAGTAAATTTTGATGTCCCGATTCTAAAGAAAGATTTTATATGGTCCAACAGAATGTATAAGAGTGACCAAAACTATATTTAAAGAGGGTTCGCCATCAAAAGGTGATAAGTCGACCTTTAGATAATATTAGAGTATCTATGCCTAAAATTGAATTCTTTTCTTATTTCAAGCCTTGATCTTTTATTGGATAAAAGTAAAAACATTTAAAAAACATATATAATCATATTTTAGTTATTTCTATTCATTCCTGCCAATACAACGGCTACGTGTTAACTATCATTTAAAATAATATTGTTACATTACTATTGTGCAACGTAAGATTTCAAAGAGTCTCTTTGTTGCGTATCGGGTACGCTATCGAATATAGCAACCCCTTTAATGTAAAACTAATATTTAATTCACAAATATTAATAAATATGAAAATGTATTATTCTTTATTTACCTGGGCTGTTACACAATGAGCCTCTAAAGCTTCCACTTGGAGTAAGAGGAACTCTTATCACCCCTAAAATATTATCAATATCAAATTATACCATCAAATACCTATATATAACTTCAACATATGTGGTAGGATTCAATATTAAGGCCTAATACTGAATATCTTATCAAACATCCATATGAAACCTCCAGGACTTTAGCTTCTCATTCAACACCACCTTAGGTGAAAATTGATCTAGTATAGAAAATTGATTTTTTTAGTAAGTCATTGTCTAGTCCCCTTGTTAAAGGTATACAAAATTTATAGACATATCCAATTCCATCAACTCCAAATTGAATTTCTCCATAGAGTGGGTCTTGAAGTCTCGCCACTCTAATACCTCATCCACTTCACTATACCTGTAGAATCCCACCATCTATTTCTAGTCCCCTTAAGCTTTAATATGACACACTTATCCTTAATAAAATCTAACATCTCTAAGAACTCGAAGAGTCATTAAAACATTCCCAAACAATCCTCTACCTATGAGGATTTTTTCCCCTATAAAGGTGGTCATTTATAATGAACAAACTACTAGGATAGATCTCTAATATCATCCCTTCAAGGTTACAACACGTTTACCTAAAATGGGGGAGGTGAAAGTCCTTGGTCCAAAACTCAAGTTTTGCTCATAACTATTTGGTCAAGGTTCTAGTTGATGGGAGGGTTTTTTTCTATGGTTCATCATTAGCACCCTCCTGAAGCCTGATTAAAATTATTTTTAGGGGAATGGTACTACACAAAATTAAAAAAAAAATAAGGAAACATAAACTATGTTAGTTAAATATCAATTTTAGAATATAAATTTTATATTAGAGTTTAGGAAAGGTATATAATCAGATTAATTAATTCCTCAAAGAAACTTTTTTCAACAACCCATGGTAACTTAAGGTTGTCTATGATGAGTGATAACAATGAACTTTCCCATAACCTACCCCTAAAATCCCAAAAATCCAATATCCAGTCTACCAACTCATACCAAACTAGATATTGATGTCCAATAAGATAGACACCCTCCTTTGATACTAATTTTTTATGAACCTAACCAGATAACACACTAAACCAAAAATTGAGTCATATGTGACATGGACCAAAGGGATTTTCTAATCCCCATGGGTTAGTGACTATCACCTGGGCATCAAGAATGATCAAGTGGAATGATTTCACCATAATAATAACCAAAAAATAAAATTTAAGTGGGTAGGAATCTATAAATAGTAGGTATGTCAATATAGTCAACAAGAGAAAAGTGCCAAAAATAGGCATGTACATAACCAAAGACAGAACAACAAACCAAGAAATAACATAAACCAATGAAAATAACACCAAAATGATCTCTTCATAGCATGTGGATCACATACTCCACCTGTCACCACTAACTCCCAGTTTCCCTCTATCTAGAAGACCCACCACCTCCAAGCAGTGCTTACCCTTTTCATGGACCAAGAAAAACATTTTCTACTTACACACAATGGAATATATAGGATGTGAAAAACATTATCCTAGTATGATCCCACTAATATATTTCATAATAATTCTATATCAAATAAACCAAATTTTCTTAATTTTAAAAAAATCATGGAATTATAATCTTTTACATAGTATATAATAAAATGTTATTTTTAAATCATTTCAATGGAAAGTATAAAATAGGCATGAATAAGAATTTCCTTCAAGCATGATTGAATAATAATATTGATCAAAATTGGAAAGAATAAATCATTTTATAAAAACTAATATATATAAATCAATTTGAATTCTAGAACCATGGTTATAATCCCCATGGTTAGTTTTATCAAGGCTCAAGGATCCTAATATTCTTATGGAAATAAGGCTCATCCTGTGAACACGTCCCTATTTCTCATACCCAGGGATAATGGGAGTCCACCTAAATGAATGAACCCCCTACCCTCATCAAAGTTTAGATAGTGTTCCCATTTTCAATCGATTTCTAGGTAGAGATAATACATGCCTATCAGGCTTATCCTAGACCACCCACCTAACTACCCTGGATCCCATATGCTTTGAGAAAATCAGTCATGGGGAAAATCATTCATTTCAAATGAGTTTAACCAATCATCATTTAGGTATCCCCAAATCATGTTTTAAACATTTCATTTCATTTTAAAAACAAATTTTAAATGGCTTTCATCAAAAATCGCGACTTTACAAATAATTAATTTCATTCAAAATCCATAAAACATTTCATGACTTCATTTATCATGAATCATCATCAAATTAATTAATAAAATCATTTCTTTCAATTAAAAAACATTTTCTAAGAATCAAAATTTTATTTCAAAAGTCATTTAGAAGTAATTTTCATCACACACAATTCAATTTTAAACTTATCAAGGATATCAATTAATGATTTTTAAACAAGTTAAAAATCCATGTCAATTCATAAAATCAAAAATGGTTTCTATTTATAGAGTCAAAATTATGAAAAGACCTACCCAAATTCATGGTAGAATCAATAACCCAAAAAAGGGATCCATAATCAAAGAGATGGAAGGATATAACTGACCAAGAGGGAATCCTATAAATATGATTTACAAATCATGATCTAGATCCATTAAAACCCCAAGGATACACAACCCTTTAAGAATGAGAGGCGTAAGGAAAGGTAAATTTATAATTATATAAATGTTACACTTACCAAAAATATATTCAAGGCTTAAATCAGAACTTTAATTGATGAATATTCACAGTTATAAGGTCCATAACCACCTCAAGAGATCCTTCAAGGTCATAGGGGTTGAACAGACATCAGGGGGAGAAGATAATAGAATTAAAATATGAATTTTTGGAAAAAATTTACAATAATTCTCATGAATTTCTTTCCCAGATCAATACCACTGGATTGATACTAGCTTCCACTAGCTAGCTGGTGGTTTCAGAAAGAAAGAATGTACTTTAGATAAACTATCGGATTTCTGGTGGGATTCCACTCATTAGATAGTGTAATTTCTTTAGTAATTCCCTACTATCATTATGCCACAATCTGGTCAATGGGTCACACAAATGAGATGGTGGACTTCCAATAGTCTTTTCTCATCTACAGGCCAATTTCCACCCAAAATCCAAACACTTGAACACCTCCCAGCCTCTGAAATGAGAACCAAAACCACACCCCTGACCCATCAAAGGCTATAAATAAGTAGTAACAACCAAAAATCAATATGAAAATCATGAATATCAAGGAAAACCAAAGATCTTACTTGAAATCAATAGTTGGGATGTTACACCTGGTGAGTCGTAAGAATAAATAATAATATCATTATTATTATTAATATTTACATGACATGCACTAAACTTTTAGATAAATGAATAATATTTCATAAATAAATCAATTTACATTTATTCTAATATTGATATAATATTTAATATATCATTTCTTAGTGAATCGTGAACTTAGACAGTTATTCATCATTGATGTTTATCAAACCTTAAATAATTACTATTAAAATAAATAAATAACATTTTATTATTAAAAAA
Organism: Viscum album; assembly: GCA_963277665.1. Classification (NCBI taxonomy): domain Eukaryota; kingdom Viridiplantae; phylum Streptophyta; class Magnoliopsida; order Santalales; family Viscaceae; genus Viscum; species Viscum album. Next base: position 708,362,436 of record OY728150.1, read on the forward strand.
TAAATAAATAAATATTACATTCAATAAAATAGTGAGTAAATATTTATTTAATATTCAACTCATGTTTATTCTCTCGAATAACTAGTGATAGAATATTTTCGATCAACCAAGCACGCCACATATGGGAATAATATTTATTTAATATGTTAAATTTTTATATAGTTTACCCAAATAGCTCACCCATGGGTTTGGAAGAACCAAACCCATGGCCCCAAAATTTATTAAGAAAATAAAATAGTACAAGTTAGAATGGAAACAGGTCAACAAATAAAATTCCTACAACATTGAAAAAGACAAAAAATTTCTAGACCCTATATTTTTAGGAAATTTTCCTATTACTTTAGGATGTCAACGTAAACACCATGAATTTTGAGGTGCCACATAGTCGTCATCTTATGAAGAATCAAAAGATCTTTCTGAAGAAAAGAATATTCTGAATGTCCTAGATAAATACTGATATTCCATTTGTGGGTTGGATCTGAGTACATATTCAAAATTGATAAATAAAGATTTATACACTTATAAATAATCAACAAAACCAAATATATATGGTTTCATTGAAGAAAAGTCAAAATCAATATGATATAAATACCATTTAGTCAGTTTCTTTATTATTCCTATAATGGGTCTTTCCCCTTTAAGGTCCTTTGGGGTATAATATTTTGATTTTTTTTCTACACCAACTAAAATTCCTCATCTTAGGATTTTCCAAATGAATCATAAGCATTATTAATTATATCATTGAAAAAATGTGGAAAATACCACTCTAACTTTTCAGAGTTAACATTTCTCCTGCGAAGTGGGTGCTCAACCTATAAAGGGGAGACCTTTGTAGAATCACCACCAATAGAATCATCTTACATTTGATCCAAAGTATGTGGGGAATTTACATTAGATTGAAGTTCTTATACTTTGGATTTCTAGAGAAAGACCATTTGTAATCCTTTATCATCCATTGTGATCTTATAACCATTACTCCTTACCTCTTGCATGACCATGACTCACTGATTGTCCTTCAAAGATACCACACCCTTTTCACTAATAATTTGAAATCATTCACACCCAAAAATTCATCTCATTTGAATCAATTTAGTTGGATCCATGAGTTCTATAAAAGCTATTAATACAAGAAGAATTTTTAGTTTCCAGGGAATTAATATCCAGGGTGCTTTTATATAACTCTAGATAATTTCTAGATCAGGTTGTGGTATCAATTTTTTATGAAATGGAATCTTTTTTATGGATAGATCCAATTATAGAAGTAATAATGATGTGTTTCTTTCCTGTATGAATCTTAGAATTTACCAAAAAAAATTAATCCATAAATTTTGATCAGCTATTTCCTTAACCTCATATTCACCATGCTTTTCCTCACCTCAAGATGCAACTTATTCTTCCTCCACTCCAACAAGACCATCCCTAAATGATAGAGAGTGAGAGGCATCTATAATTGGTTCGGTATAAGATACTTCATCATTCTGGTCCTTCTCCATTCACATGTCTACCTCAACATGATCATCCCATAATTTGGAAGGGACATTATTCTCTCTTGCTTGTGACAATGCATGAGGCAGAAACTCTTTACCATTCATAAGTTTCTGAGAATCCATATAATCCTTCATCTCTTCCCCCATGGATTTGGACCTATTAGTCACTTTATCATCATGGTTGAAGGTTTTGTGATAGAATCACTTATCCCCTTAACTTCCCTTTAACTTTTTTTAGAAGGGTGACCCTTCATCACACATTTTCCACAGATTTCATTCTTCCAGTTTGTGTACATCTTGTGACCAATAAACATACAAAAATCAAAAAAAGGATTTTTATCATATTTAACATCAATAATAATATCATCAGTGGGGTATAAATTTTAAAATCTTCCATGATTGTGGAGCTAAGATCAATCTCTACAGGCATTCTAGAAAAATTCTCATATGGCACCTGCTCAGTTTCTCCATCTAGTCAGATGGGAGTTCATATTATTGTTGCAATGACATGCAGGATTTGGGGATGCCATAAGGCCCAATTGAGTCCATAAAGTAATATCCAAATGTGATCGAATGCATTCCTTGCCTTTGATACATTTAATTATAGAAACCATTTAGGGAGGTGTATCCATTCAGGCTTCAGGAACATCGAACCAGCACTCTACACCTACAATTTGGACTCTATCAAAGAAAAGAGACAATGTAAAAAAGCCTCAATCAATAGAGATGAACCTCCCATATCATAACCCCCATGTAATCAAAACCTGTCGAACAAGATCTTATAACTTCCAAGGATTCTCACCTCTAGGAGTTACAAGCTACGTAATCAACTTCCCATTTATTGTCTTTTAGTGAACGCATCTGGATTGGCCTCAACATGAGCCAAAGAGCCTTTGAAAATGACTATTCTAGTGAAATAACCCTTTAATTACTCCAACACATGATTGACAACATCATATTTCATATCCTTGTCCATTACCATTCTACCACTCGAAATCTATGAGGACTCAACATTCTTCACATCTTCCCCTTGAACCGAGGATGCTCAATGTGCATCTTTCTCCAAAATAAGATAGAAACCAAGGAATTTAGGAATTACTATATTATTGAGATTAACTAAAAATCTAGATATAATTATTTTGTGACCATCTATGCCTCATTCTTAGTGGAATTATGTAGAACTACCTAGACTCCAATTTTATCATCTAGCAATACGCCAAGGAATCCATAGAGAAATAATTAAATTCCTCATTGATATAAAACATCATATGAATTTAAATTGTTTAGTATAACCCATTTATCTTGATAACTATAATCAATAAGATTCCATAAAATTTTCACTAACATATTCTCTTGATGTCTCTCTTTTTGACATTCAAAAAATAAACTTACTAACATAACTCGAGGACCATAGACTTGACCAGGTAGTTCCATTCCCATAAAAGGGCCTGAGATATCAATTTCCATTGATGAATAGAATTGAAAAATCCTCCCCATATTATTTCAAAATACAATATCATTCATGATGCACCCAACATATTCTACCATGTCATGAGTGTAAATATTTATAGTTTTTTTCAATACATTAAAGTATAGGACTCGTTATATGAATTAATAATAATATTAATATCTAAGGATAAAAACACACATTAAAATATAGGAATGTCTAATAACACATATAACTATGGATTTCCTACTAGAGGGTAAAGTTCTCATAACATTCTTCTCTTGGATATTACTAATGATGAAATGTTTACTTGAAAAAATATTAGACATTATTTTTTTAATATTGATCAAGAAGGAAACAAAGAAAAGAGTGGAGGAAAAATATTTGTGGGAGCCAAGTGTCTCTTCAACCATAAAAATATTACAATATCAGTGTATTAAGCCTAAAAGTAAAAAATAATGAAGGGATAGTGAAGGTTTTGGGTGTAATGCAAGCACTGGGTGGGTCGTAACCAACTTGGATTTTTTTATAATCCATGATTAATTTATGATGTACATAATAAAGATTCATCATGAATAAGGGAATTAATATAAATATTAATGGATAAGAATTTGGAACCAATAATATATGATTTTTTTCATAAAAAAATTAAAATTAATTTAGTTAACTAAATAATTCCCTTTTTTGGAATTTTTTCTTCATTATTGGTGATCAAATAGAGAAAACATTCCATAAAATCAATACATTAGAGTAATAAAGGATATATTCCCTATTTTGGTGATTGACATGTGTGTATAAAACCTCTAATCATCGCCATAGATTTTATTGGGTACTGGCATGGATGGTTCTAACGCTTGTGAGGATTGAGGTTGATTATAGATTAATATTTCAAGAAAAAAGGGATTCACACTGGTGGAGGATAGTAATTGATCTGAATTTTTCATGACATTTTAGTGGAGGAATTTCTAGAGATTGAGATAATCTTCTCTAAAACTTATTGGTCACAATGAAATAATGTGGCTCTTGAAATTTCAAAATTTCATGATTGAGTTTAAATAGTGTTAGGTCTAGAAAATAATAATTTCACAAGGGACCTTATCAGTTTTTTAATACACTATAGACCCTATATCTAAATATTAATTAAATTATTATTATTCATTTGATATGTTCAAAACACATGAATAAAATAAATATCATTTTTCTTGAATAAATAAATTTATACAAACAATATTTAATGTTACATTTTTCACCAGACCAATAAACTCGGTCTTGATATCCTCAATATTTTTTGATCCATTAATAATGAGTATTTATTGTATAAAATAAATATAACTACATTATTCACCAATAAATATATATATAAATATTATAATCACCAAATTAGTGAATAAATATTTATTAAATGTTCATCTAACTAAATAAATAAATATTTTTATTACCTTATGAATAAACTAGAAAAAAATATTATATACTCACATAATTAAATGACTAAATTCCTTGTAAATAAATATTTCTTAAATATTCAACTCACATATATATTTTCTTGGAAAACTAGTGATTTGATATTTATGATCATACAAACATGAATAATTATTACACATTGTATGGGAATAATATTTATCCAACACGTTAAATTCATATAGAATTTAATTGAGGTTCTGAATACACTTTGTGTGTGACCCTCTCATAACCTTTCTCAATGGAATTAGGCTACACTATATAAACTCTAAGTTTAGCATCTAGAAACAATCTAAGAATCCCTTAGGGAAAGAAGTTAATTTATCAACAATATGTAACTTACTAAAAATGTACACTATGTAATATAATCTCTTTATCATGATATCTCCAAATAATAAGGATTCATTCTAGGTTCATCAACCTATGTACTGGATGTTTCATTATTTGAATTTAAAGAAATGAACTTTCCAATAACGCCACCATGGCCTTGGAATTAATAAGGTAGTTTAATTACCAAAAAAGATCCTGAAATATCATCTTTCATTAAAGAATGGAAGAGATAAATCATTTCCCACATTATTCATTAATACGACATCATTCTTGAATCTCCCAATGTATCCAAACTTACAAAAAGAATATGTTGCCATGGTTTTCATCAATACATTATCATAAAAGACTTATAACACGCATTAAAAATAATATTAAATTATAATGATCATTACACACATTCATATGTAGTAATATTCAATGAAACATAAAAATGTGGATTTCCTATTGGTGGGTCGTGTTCAAATAATCTCTTACACCAAATATTACCAAGGGTTTACACTATGAGAAAGTGTTTCAAAGTCATATGAGTCTTTACCCCTGAGATCCTGTATAATTTTTTTCATATATAATGATTTCATCCATTTATAGAACTTCTATTTAATAATATTATTATTGAACTTCTAGGTTCTCATCATTATAGGGAATTGCTATGACCTTTCAATGCAACAAGTAAACTTAGCTTATCATCACATTCTCTATCACATAGAATAATAATCATGATATGATAATATATTTTTTATTAATATTCAAATACATGAATACAACTAATCATAAAGTACTTAAAATGAGGTTCTAGGGAACAAACTCCAACAGACTCCCATTTTCACTAGAGCTAAATTCTAATAGTCTTTAGTCTGAAAGATCACACATGATGTTCATTATTCTATTGAGATAAGGTTTTAGTTTATGGGTATACTATATTTTATTTCATTTAAACTCTTCTCACAATGACTTCACTCCTTTGATAAAAATTACTCAAGAGGTGATATTTTTTAAGTATGTGCTTCTTCTATTGATGTGGCCTTGGCTCCATTGCAAGAGCTTCCATTGTACTATTATCATAATACAATTTGATAGGATATCTAATTCTATTAACAATGTCAAGATCTTAGATGAAGTTATGAATCCAAAATTCTAAATTTTTTACATCATAAGATTATATATAATCCGAATCTTCTATAGAAGTGGCAGCAACTAGATACTTTGAACTCATCCAACTCATAGCATCTCCATTGAGATTGGAGATGTATCTAGGATATGTGTTTATGTTGTTCTAATCTTTTTGGAAATTGTAATCAATATATCCTCTGATGATTGGTCCCACATATTCTCCCTATAATAGGAACATACCCTTAGTAAAATGTATATAATTAAGGATAACCTTAACAACAAACTAATGTTTTCCTCCTAGATCAGTATGATATCTACCTACCATTATTAACGCATATGAAACATCAACCCAAGAACATATCATGTAATACATGATAGCCGCTTCGGCGGTGGCATAGTGGTGAAGGAGAGGGGTACAACAACGCCGTTCTTTGGGAGGTATGGGGTTTGAATCCTGGGAGTCCGCTTTCGGGGCGAACCTCTCCCCCGGGATCAACTCGCCATGTCGGGTCACCCGGTTTCTGACTGGGTGGGAAAAATGAGGCACAACCCACCCGTACTGACGGATTTCTTGATGAACCATCACCGCCCGGGTTGTCACCCTCCAGGACGCTCTGCCATCTCGGCTGGCAACAGCTCCTTCCTGGTTGGGGCTCTCTCAGGAGTGACCTCTTCGTGGGGAGGGGGGTTTCCTTGTGTGGAGGGTTCTAAAAGTCCACACAAGGGAATTCCATTTTGATTACCACACATGGAATACATGATATATCCTATCACAGATGTGTATGGGATTATATAAATTCTATCTCTCACTTTTGTTGTGTCTAAGAACACACTTTCTTTGAGTGATGTATACCATGTGACATTAAAACTAATCCCATCTTAGATTTCTTCATAATAAATCATATTAGTATATGGTAAATATAATTACTTTGACTTAGTCTAAACATCCATTTGGATCTATCTCAAATGATGATGATTCCAAGGATATATGCTACTTCACCTATGTCCTTCATATAGAATAACTTGTTTAACTAGTCCTTAACTAGATATAAGACTAGTATATCATTTCCAATAAAAAATATGGAATCAACATACACTACTAAGAATATGAAAACACTACCTTAAAACTACTTATAAGCACATGGCTCACATTCATTCTTTATGAAACAAAAATCTCTTAAAACTTCATCAAACAAAATTTTCAAGGACCAAGATTCTTTATTTAAACCATAAATGGATATTTGTAACTTTAATATCTTATTATCTTTTCGTGGGGTCACAAACCCTTTAGTTTGTGTCATATATACATATTCCTGAATGTTCCCATTAAAGAAATTTATTTTTATATTCATCTTCCAAATCTTATAGTCATGGAAATATATTATGTTAATTAGTATTGTGATTGATTAAACATTAAAACTAAAGAAAATGATTCATCATCATCAATGCCTTGAAACTATTAACAGTCATTATACAATTTCTTTTCGTGATAGGAACTCACTTTAAATTTCATGTATATTTTTCTCTTAAATACCCATTTTTATGCAATGGGATTTACATAAATTAGAAAATCTATCAAAACCCAAACTTTTTTCTAATAAAAATCCATCTCAGAATTCATGGATTCTTTCTATCTCATAGATTCTAATCTATCTACTTCCTATTTTTCAGAAAAGGGATCATTATTTTCAACCAATAATGATTCACCATCTTTGGTGACTAGAAACCCATATATTTTTAGTTTCCTAACCTCTATGATGATATTATGTAGTACTTGTGTTTAAGGAATAATATTTTCCATGTAGACTTGTGGAATATGTTCATGCACCAACTCTTTTTTATCTTGAGAATCAACTTTATCAAAATCAATCTTCCTCCCATTATCCTTCCTGCTGATATACTCTATCTCAAGAAAATTTTCTTGTCTTCAAATAGTTACCCTCTTGTCTGAGGGGTTGTATAGACAGTTTTCACTTATTTACTTTGGATACCCAATAAAGATACACTTCTTACTTCAAGGTACTTGTTTTTTTCCATAATTGACCTTAATAATCATCTCGCAACCCCATGCATGAGTATGTGACAACATGGATTTATTCCAATACATTTTCATATTTAGTTCTATATTTTCACCTTAATTGGAACTCATTTTAGAATTTTTATTAAATAATTTAATTAATATCCCCAAAAGGACAATAGAATACTTTCCTAGATCGTCCCCATCCTTAAATTTTTAAACAATGTGTGGTTCCTCCTTTCACTGATATCATTCCAATATGGAGTATAAGGAAGATTGATTTGTAAGAGGACCCCTTTTGGATATCCTCAGTATTGATAGGGGTGAATCGGTGTTGAGTTATTTTTCACCAATTTTGACTTTTATCACTTTAACTCTTAAACCTATTAGGATATTTATGCACTTGTTCTATTTTTCTTCTCGTATGCAAGTATATAAAAGAAGGTGATGATAGAACAAGATATTTTTACAATTTTCACTACTCAATAAGTGTAGATAATCCATCTCATGGTTTAAGAATAATAAAATACCACACAAGCTATAGAAAATAACCATTTATACATGGTTAAAACAAGTAGGAAATATTCTTTCACTTGTGTCACACTATTTTCAATTGAAATTTCATGGTTTAAATCTCCTAGCTAGTTCTTTATTCTACATATAAAGATAGTCTTCACCTTCTGGTTTCATGTACTTTGTAACACCAATAAAGTATCACACCACAAATGAATTCTATTGGATGTCACAATGATTATTTTTTCTTACACTTTTTCTTGAAATTATTAATTTCATAACAACATGAAAGAAACTCTTCTTATTCTTCATAGAAACAAACTGAAAGTTGAACTTCTTATTATTTTAACTTCAGTCATAATAATATGAGTCTATTCTAGACTGATGTTATTATAATTATTCTTCTTCTTTATTGAATCAAAACCCTACTTTGTGAGTATTGAAACAATGAAAGTTCATCTCATCATCGTCACAATTTATTCTTCATATTTGATACAATATCAACAGTGAATGTAGTATCAGTCCACTAACTCTTCTTCTATATCAAATATTTTATACAATAAATATGGAGCACTATTTAGTATCATCTTCTCAATAATTCAAGTGCTCAAGGATATTTTTATTTCTTATTATAATAAAATCTCAACCTCACTTAATTAACATGAAAAAATTATTGCATGTGATGTTAACTTCATGTGATTATTTCATGGAATAATCATGAACACCCTAGCACATATAAGATATGATTCGTTAATATTTTATTTTTTATTTAATTATATTTAATATATCATCTGAGGATAACTTTTCATTAGTTTAAATCAACACTTTTAGATGTTTGGGTATCTTGGTTCATGTGCATGCAAGTTAGAACACCCAATTATGCACACACTCTCCCTCACACAAACTCAAATGGTTATTTTGTGTTATACTTCATTTTTTCAAAATTATGTATATAGAAAACACCCACTTCCTTATTTTTTCACTCTATTTCTAAAAAATGGTATATGTTATTTGATTTATTATGAAAGTTATTCATGCAAAAAGTAATTTATTCCTTCTATTATCTTCATATAAAGTATATCCCCAATATCTTCCATCTCACATGAAATTGTAAGTGCACAATTCTTCTGCATGTATAATTTTATACAAGGAAATTATTCGTCATGATTATATTAATCTTATAGAAAAAAATAATTTCTTAACTTAGTGATATAGTATTATTATCATTATTTCATGGTGCATATCATCATGCAATCATGAAGGATAAAACAGAGCACAATGGTATGTAACTTTATTCTTTATGCAAGTAATGAATGGTTATTTTCTCTTCCTGAAGCTGAATGGATCATGGTTTTTCGTAGGAAAAATATGAGTGCAGAACTCCCCTATTCATGTAAACTAGAAGAAATTTGGAAATATATACTTCTTTTCATAACAGTAATCCCCATAGATTCTATTTTTTCATAAAAACAAGATCACTTGGTTATATCATGAGCACCAATCCCAAATTTTTCCTTGGGTGCTTCTTTTTTTATAAGAGATAATTCACCACCTTCCTTAATTCAATCACTAACTCTAATCCCATAATTTATATTGTGTAAATACCCAAAAAAATATAATTGAATATATTGGTAAATCAAATATATGATCATGGGTTTCTCTTATGGCATTCATCGATAAAAGTGGAATCTCTTTTTATGAGAAGATGCCTCACAGGCATTGAATGTTCCTCTTTTTATAATATAGAACTTATCCATGAAGGTGAAAAAAAATTTAAACTTCTGCAACTTTGTTTTCACATGGACAAAGAATTTTCTTTAAGTTACAACCGGCATGCAAGATGTAGATTTAATGAAAGTACATTCATGACCTCATCGCTTCAGTATCTCAAATTCAGGGTGATTATATAATCCTTGGGATTGATCAATGGAGATTCATCGATAAACTTTAGTGAATAGAAGACCACTAGAAAGGTATGTGGTTAAAGATGATCTACACAGTCATCTCACAGTCTCAATTGATCAAATCACACAGTTTTGCTTTTATCCATGAAATTTAATAACAAATGAATAGTGTAGTGAATCTCATGTCTGACATCAATTCCCAGCATGTTTTAGGATAAATTAATAAGTAAATTAATTCAACCACCACTTCAAGCCATGGAATCGACGTCAGCACCCAGATACACTTTCACCTCACACCCTCATGGGCCACACCACCCCATTGCACGGTCCATAGACGCCCTACGCACATGAAAAAAACACCATGGGAACTCTTTGTGGGTTATTTGCAAACCCACTCTCTCCTATTCTACAATGACTTTCTATGAAAGGGTTAGATCTCATGTGGTTGAGCTCTAGCACCCATGTATGGTTGATTTGTCCCTCTTAGGTGGCTTTTGTTGGAAAAAAATTCCAACCCTTATAATAAATCTAACTAAAATATTTAAAACCAATATCTAAAAAAAATATCATTCCACAAATGATATCTCAAGTTTTCACAATGCATGGTCTCCTTATTCTTCCATCGTGAAAAATAAAATTTTACATGGACTTCAACTAACTCATTATGCAATAATATTTAGGTTTCATGGACTTATTCTTCTACATTATAGAACATAATATTTTTCAGGATCATTATTAAACTCTTCAACATTTTTCATGATCCCCATACAGTAATTAAATATTTAATGTCATTTTTAAATTCCTCTTATTCTGTTCTTTTTAGAATATAAATTCCAAATAACTTTTCAATATTAAATCATCCTTCTTCGCATCTTCTTTATTTTTTGTAAATAATGTTCCATGTCAAATCACTTAGTAACACATGTCTACTAAAATTAATACTAATTAAACAATCATCGGATTTCTAAACTCAGTTTCATAAAAAAGAACTACCTTAAGATAATAATACTTGAGTTCCATTTTCTCCATCCAATCATCTAATCTACATTCATCATGATTAGATATATTGGATAATTTATCTACTTATTTTTTCAACATTATCAATATATTGACATCAATGGAATATTTCTATTTCATTAAACCAACATATAAAAACCATTTAAAACAAATAAAACTCATATTGAAACTGGGATCTTCAAGTTAGGATGGTATCCCATGCTCTTATAGAAATTAAATAAATTCTTAATTAATATAATCACCACCACGATCATATCAAAGATTATTTATCCTCTTATTAAGTTTATTCTCTACTTCATTCTTGAACTCTTTGAATATATAAAAGGATTCAAACTTATACCTCATCAAGTTGAAATATCCATATCTACTTATTTCATCAATAAAATTAATGAAGTATGAATCCATACCTCTATATTCTACTAGAAATGGTCCACACACATTAGGATTTACCAATTTTTGAATCTCTATATCTCTTTCATCATGTCAGCTAAAAGGTGGCTTGGTAATTTTCCATTGAAAACACAATGACATCTATCAAGTGTTTTTATCTCAAAAGAGTCTAAGTAACCATATTGTTAGAGATTTTTAAAACCATTATCATTTTCATGAACAAGATAGTCATGCTACAATTGGTTGTTAAATGAGTCATCTGAACTTGATTCATTATCAACTTCTAATACTTGGTTTTCATAATTTAACACATAAACATTTTTAATTAAATGTGTCACACCATGATATATATTATCTTTAAAAATTAAAAATATTTCATTTAAAAACTTGAAAATAAAACCATATATATCTAAGAAATATAGTTAAATTATTTTATTGGTAACTGTTGGAATATAATAACAATATTTTAAAACCAAGACCATCATAATTGGAAATGGTTGGTGGTAGTCCCTAATGGATAAATCACCCAGCCTCTCACCATTTTTAGCCCATAAATCCACCTCTCCTATGGTAATATTTTGAATTCTACCAGGTTCTTTTATTTGAATACATCTATAAGGAAAACAATCTATATCTAAAACCCAATGCATTTATATAAAAAGATTTCACTCCATAAAAAATGTACCTAATACTTTCCCTTGCTTCTTTAGTTGGGTGTCATTCTTATTCTAGTTCCCCAAATTTCCACATGAAAAATATACTATATCAATTTACAATGCCTATATTTGGATCCTTATTTTCTTGGAAAGATGGTTCTCTGGATCTCTAAACTTTTAAAAGTTCTTGGTACCCTTCACCTTATTCTTAATTTTCTTATTCACTATAAGAATCATATGGTTTTCATGCCAAAAGTCTTTATCAACTTAGAAAATCTATATAAGGATCTTTGAGATTGACTTCACACTATTTCTCATATTATTTTTAATAATGAAACTATAGGACATATTATGTATTGAGAACATAATCAGATCTATGTGTATATCATCAAGGATATTAAATCCCAATAAGTCCAAGTGCTCAATGCATCTTATCATCTTGAATACATGAGGTCTAGAGAGCAATGAATATCTAAGTTTCCATGTGAACAATGTATTGAAGACATCATATCTATCCTATCACACACTCTATTAATATTGATCACAAAGGTGAGACATGATTCTGTATATATCAATATCCCCATGTATATTTAAAATATCATTGGACATGTTTTAGAGCTTAAAACATTGGATGTCTATGAAATCATTCAAATTTTTCATATATAGAGACCATTCTTCCACACTGGACTCTTTTCCATGTGCCTCAAGAATAGGGTTTTCAAACACATATAATTTTCATACATGGAGTAGTATAATGTGTAAGTTTCTATACCATTCCTGGAAATTTGATCCAGTGAGAAGGTTATCCATCTCTAATTTGGATCACAGTGATATAGTCGATGTCATGTGGGTTTAGATTTCTACCATAACTAAGATCATAATTTTAGTACTATATCCAAAATGATTAATTAGATAATAAATTTTTAAATTTATTAATCCCTTTCCATTTTATCAAAACCTAATATCCTTCACCATTAGTATTATAATATCTTGCCGCATGGATATCCTAGTGGTAAGGATCCAGATGTCCCATCTCATATCACATACAGAGGTCTGATGAGATTCTCAAAGGTATTTTAGTTGGAATAACTTGCCAACTATATTCTCTCACAACTCTATGATTCATCAAGTGGACTCCCAAATACTAAAATCCTATATTGGTATTTCCTCAACACTTTACCTAATAGTTACACAAAATATCATGGAGGTGATCAACCCTTACTGAAATATACTTTAAGTCAACCAAAAACTCAAGGCAGATATTTCTTGGTAAATGAAAGAACCCCAACAGAGTTTGTTTAGGAAATTTTAACTATGTTTCCACTTCTACCCAACTAGTGGAAGGCTATACTGAATTAATATTTTATTTGATGTATTTTTATACATGTTTTTAAAATTACCATTTTATCTTATTACATAATTTGTAATATTAAATGAATTTTACTTAAGTTGTTAACCATGTATATAAAAATTTTACACATATTATAATATTTATTTTAATTCCATATTTAATTCTTGTTAATAAATGAGTTTAATGATTTAAATATCCATAAATAATAAACTAATCAATTGAAATAACTAAAATAAATTAAGTTTAATGTACACAAACTTCTCTAGTAGATTTTTTTCTAGTGGATGATAAACTAACCCTTGATCTGGGGGAATTATCTTATGAAACCATGACAGGTTCGAGTTGTAGTATTCAACCTATGATCCTATCTACCACCTTGATTGGTTTCATCTTGGATTAAAACTTGAACTTCATCCACTTTCATATGGGTTTCATGAATTACATAATTTTACTCATATAAAGGTGAGGGAACCAAAGGATTTGTTAATGGGGTTTACATAAATGAAATCATAGACATGAAGGCCTTTATATAATGGGAGGATATTAATGACTCACATGCCATTATTTAATTTAAATAATTATTTTAAAAAATAAGACAGTAGTAATAAATTTAATAAAATACTCACATTCACTAGATAATCTTGGATCATGGTAATCTACATACAAGAAGAAAAAATGAAAAGGAACACTAGCTAGAATTCACTTCGATTCATTATTTATTATTAAGATATATTCACTTGAAATAATTCAATTTATTTCTTTATAAATTAATTCTATTTATCTTAATGGACATCTAAAGTCTCTTGGAGATACCCATCATAAATTAAACCTATAAAATAATTGTCTTGAACAATATTTATAGGTAATTAAATTGAAGTAATTTTTAATTTATTAATTATTAAATCCTTATTACACAGTCAACACATCATATGTAAACAATATAATTAGATTTTTAATGCTTCCATTAGTTATCCTTTAAGTAATTTATTTTTTTTCATTACTGAGTGACTACACGGTGTGTAATAATGAGCTATGCACCATATTTTTCATATTCCATGTATCTGGTATAGACACCTAGGGACTCATCATGTAACTTAGTTAGGATACATAATGTGTACTAACAATCTACATGTCATTTTTTATTCTTTGTGGGTGTGCATGTAACACACCGGTTAACTTTTCATGTTCTTTAGACATGGGGATTAATGAGTCATATGATGTGTATTCTAGCTAAACATTATGTGTCTCATTAATGATACAGTTTTTAAGTCTCACATGGTGTTATTCCATGTATTAGACCATGTGGTTAGAAAAAATTTCACAGCTACACCATATAGATTACATGAACTATACGCCAAATAAACACCTTGTGGTCTGAAAAACCATATGTCTAGCTATCCTGGTCAATATGTGGTGTGCATTAACTACACTCCATGTTATTACTGTTCAATGTGTCATGTATCTTGTGACATGTCCAGGTGAAATGAACATGGGTACACAACATGTACTTTCAATCAAATTTTGTGTATCCCTATCTACTGACCAAAATCCTCATCAACTCCTGATGGAATCTCCAATAATTTTTTATAAGTTCTTCATCTGTTTAGAATGACATGAAACTTGAATAAAGAGAATTAATATATCAAAAACATATTAATTAAACTCTAGATTATGTAGTGAATAAACTAGAAGCGAAAAACTGACACCAATTTCATATAATCGATTAATGAATAATAAATAATTATAAATTATTATGTGGTCCATTTGATACAACTTGAAGGTTCCATATAATGAGGAACCACTAGGTAGGTCGTAACAAACTCAATTTTTTTCATAATCCATGAATAATTTGTGATGTACATGATGAAAAATCATCATGACTAACATAATTAAAAAAAATATTAATTGAAAACCCCCAAAACCAATAATTTAGGATCTTTTTCATATATAATTTAAAATTAACTAATTTAATTAAATAATTAGCTCTCATTGAAATCTTTCTTCCCTGTCTATGATCAAATGAATAACACTTTTTGTGTTATTATTGCGTCTTTGGAATCAAGGGTATATTCCCAATAGTGGTGATCCACATGTGCTTCATGAAATTATAATCATCACCGAATAATCCTCCAAATTCTAGAATGGATGGTTATAATTCTTACAAATGATAAATATTGATTGCAATTAAATCCTTTAAGAGAAAAGCGATTCACTCTATTAGAGGGGGATAATTTATCTAAAATCTTTACAATGTTCTAGGCAGGAGATCTCTTGGGATTAGGATAATCATTTCTAGAAATCATTGTGCACAATTAAAGAATGTGTCTCTCATAATTGAAAAATGTCATAATTGGGATTATATAGTTATAGGGTTAGAAAATAATAAATACATAAGATAATATATTATTTTTTTAATTTTATATTAACCCCATGTCTAAATAATAATATAATTATTATAATTCATTTGACATGCAAGAAACTTGTAGATAAAATAAATATTTTTCTTATTGAGTAAATTTATTTATTCAAATAATATTTAATATGAAATTTCATTCCATGTGATTTAAAAACGTCTAAATATCCTCCTCAATATTTATTGGGACTTAAATCATCCATATTTTTCAAATAGACAAACCATTCTTTATCACTAGCCTCTTTTCTTAGTGCCTCGTAAATTAGGTTTTCCAGCATATATAATTTCTATTCATGTAGTAATATAATGTGTAGGAACCTATAATATTCTTATAAATTTGAGCTAGTGAAGAGGTTATCCTTTTCTAATATGGATCATAGTGATATTTTCTAATTCATGTGGGCATCTATTTCTACCATAAATAAGAGCATAATTTTAATATTATATCTATAATATTTAATTAGATAATAAATTTTAAAGTTTATTTATCTGCCACTATATTATCAAAAACTAATAGAATTTACCATTAGTTTTATAATATCCCTTCTCATGGATATCCTAGTGGTAAGGATTAATATGCCCAATCTCATATACCATACTGAGGTCTAAAAATATTCTCTAAGGTATTTTAGTTGGCATAGCTTTCCAAATACATTTACTCACAGATCTATGGTTCATTGAGTGGACTCCCTAATACTAAAATCCTAGATTAGGATTTCCTTAACAATTTGCGTACTAGCTACACTATGTATCATGGAGGTGATCAACCCTTAATTAAATCTTGGTTAAGTTGACCCAAAACTTGAGATTGATATTCCCTAGTAATTGAAACCACCCCAATAGAGTTTGGTCAAGCACTTTTAACTATGGTTTGATTTCTACCCAAGTAATGGAAAGCTATAGTAACTTAATATTTTTTGATGTATTTTTATCTTTATGTGTAAACTACCCATTTTATGAGATTACATGCTTGGTAATATTAATTGAATTTTACTTCAGTGATTAACCTTGTTTAGATAAAGTTCACACATATTATAATATTTATTTTAATTCCATATTTTATTATTTTTTATTAATAAGTTTAATGATTTAAATATCTATAAATAATTAACCAAGCAATTGAAATTGATAAAATAAATAAATTTTAATGACCATGAGCATATATAGTGGTTGGTTTATCTAGTGGATGATAAACAAACCCTTCATCTTGGGAAATTAACTTCTAGAACCATACCTTTTTTGAGTTGTAGCATACAACCTATGATCATGTGTACCTCCTTGATTGGTTTCATCTCATCTTTGAACATGAAACACCTCCACTAGACTAGTAGTTTAATCCATTACATAATTTTACTCACATAAAGTTGATGGGAACCAAAGGATTGGTTATAGGGAGTTTACATAAATGAAAAAATGGGCACATGGTCCATTGTATAGTGATAAGAGAGGAATGACTCACAACACATTATTTTATTTAATGAATTGTTATAAAAACAAGGCCATAATAAAAAATTAAATAAACCTATAACATACATAGGATAATCTAGTCTCATGGTCATCCATATACATGAAACAAATATGCAAAAGTGCACTATCCATTATTATGAATTTATGACTTATTCAAAACTTATTACATAGTGAACACATTATATGTAAAAATGTAATTAGATTTTTAATGCTTCCATTAGTTATCATTTAAGTATTTTAATTTTTTTCTTTACTAAGTGACTACATGGTGTGTACTAATGAGATAAACACCATGTTTTTTATATTCCATATATCTAGGATAGACACCTAGGGACTCATTATGTATCTCACTTAAGATACATGATGTGTACTAACAAGATACAAGTCGAGTGTTTTGCTTGTTTTGTATTTTTGTAACATTTCTATTAACTCAGTGTGTTCTTAAGACATGGTGATTAATAACTCACATGATGTGTATTCTAAATAAATTATATATATCTCATTAATGATATAGTCTTTCATTCTCATGTGGTGTTATTCTATTTATTTGACCATGTTTTTAGCTCAAATTTCACCACTAAACAATATAGATTACATGACATGCACGCTAGGGAAACACCTTATGGTCTGAAACCCCATGTGTTTAGATTGAACATTCAAAATGAGGTGTGAATTAAATTCACTTCATGTTAATACTGATCCGCACATCGTGTATCCTGCAACATTTTCAAGTGAAATGAACAAGTTTAAACAACATGTACTTTTAGTTACAGATTTTATCCCTATCTACTCACTAGAATACTCAGCACCTCATGATGGTGTCTCCAATCATTCTTCATTTGTTCTCCATCTGTTTAAGATTATATGAAACTTAAAAGAAGAGAATTAATATATTTAAAACACACTAATTAAAATCCTAATGATATAATGAATAAAATAGAATTGAAAAAATGAAATCAGTTTCGTATAATCAATCAATGAGTAATGAATAATTATAAATTATTATGTGGTTCATTTGATTCCACTTAAAGGTTCTAGATGTAGTCGAAGCATCGGATGGGATTTAACCAACTCAACTTGTTTTCATAATCCATAAATAATTCATGATGTACATAAAAAATAATCATTATGACCAACAGAATTAATACAAAGATTAATTTACAAGAACCCAGAATAAAGAATAGATGATCTTTTTCACATATGATTTAGAATTAATTTATTTAATTAAATAATTACCTTTTATTGAATTCTTTCTTCATTATCGATGAATGGATGAAGACCACTTATTGTATCATTGTGGTTTTAGTGGAATCATGGTTATATTCCCTTGAGAAATGATCTACATGTGCTTCATGAACCTATAATTTTCAATGAATAATCCTATGAGTGCTAGCGTGGATAGTTCAAATGATTGTAGTGATCGATGTAGATCGTAAAAAAATACTTTAAGAGAGAAGGGATTCACTCTAGTAGAGTAGAATAATTCATCTGGGTTCCTCAGAATGTTCAAAGGGTGAGAACTCATTGTAAACAATGAAATAATGTGGATCTCATAAATGAAAAACGTCATAATGAGGTTTAAATAGTGAAAGGGTTAAAAAATAATAATTGCATAAGATTTCTTACTATTTTATTAATTCCATAACTACCCCATGTCTAAATAATAATAGAATTATTTCTATTCCTTTCACATTTTTGAAAATCATGGATAAAATAAATATTATTATTCTTGAATAAATAAATTTATACGAATAATATTTAATATGACATTTCTCACCAGGTGATTTAAATCGGTCTCTAAATCCTTCTCAATATTTATCAGGCCTCAAATAATGACTATTTAATTAATTAATTAAATATGACCACATTATTCACTAATAAATGTGTAAAAATACTACATTCACCAAACTATAAATAAGTTTTTATTGAATATTCATGTAACTAAATAAATTAATATTTTTTTACATTGCAAATACACTACAAAAATAAATAAATATTATGTATTCACATAATTAAATAAATAATTTGCTAGTGTATAAATATTTGTTTAATAGTCAACTCATATATATATTCTCTAAAATAACTGGTGAATGAATATTTAGGATCAAACAAACATGAATAATTATTAAACAATTTATGAGAATGATATTTATTCAACATATTAAATTCATATGGAATTTAAATGAGGTTCCGAATAAACTTTTCATATGACCCTCTAAGCCCCTTTATGGGAGGTATTGTGCAACACTATTTAAAGTCCAACATTATTATCTAGAAACAAGACAAGGATCCCATCGAGAAATACTTTAATATCACAATTACTTGTAATCTAATGTGAATATACAATGTGTAATATAATCTATTTATATTGAATCTAAAATAAAGAAGGTTTCATGATAGTGTTATAAACTTATATGCTTAATGTCACATTATTTGAATTTTTTTAAATGAACTTGTTGACCATAGTGTCGTGGAGATGTAATTAATCAGGAAGTTCAATTCCCATCAAAGAGCATGAGATAGTAACTTTTATTAAATAATTTAAAAGATAAATCATTTATCTCATTATTTAGTAATATTACATTCCTCGTGGTGTACCGAACGTATCATGATTCCCCATGATCATATATTTTCATGGTTTTCATCAATATATCAAAGTACATGACTTATGATAGACAGTAGTAATTATCATAAATTTTAAGGATCTTTACACACATCTCAAGATAGGAATATCTAATGAAATATATATATATATACAGAGAGAGAGAGAGAGAGATTTCCTATTGGTGGTTCATGTTCTCATAATCTCCTATATTAAAAATTACCAAGGGTATACACCATGAGAAAGTGTCTCTAAGTTCTATGTTTCTTCACCCCTAATAGATTGTATCATTTGTGTCCCGTCAAATAATATCATCTAATTATAGAAATTATATATAAGAATATTGTCGTGGTTCTTCTAGGTTCTCATCATAGTGAGGTACTTCTATGACCCTTTAGTGAGACAAGTACAATTAGATAATTATAACATGTTATGTAACTCATATGAATAATGATGATGTGGTAAGATATTTAATATTAATATTCAAATACCAGAAAAAAAAAGTAATTATAAAGTACTTAAAATTTATTTCAATGGAACTAAATTCAACATATAAGACTCATTATATTCTTGAGAATAAGTCTCTTTGCCTTATGATCCCCCTGCCCCAGATATCCTATATCATGTATGTCCTATCAAATGATCCCATCTGACCATAGAATGAGTATTTAAGGATATTTTCATAACACTTGAAGATTCTCATCATAGCGGGGAACTCATTACAACCCCCACCCCCAAAGGTACACCTCATGTACTGATAATGATATAAGGGTGATAATGACACCCAAAATCCCACCTTCAATAGGCCATGGATTAGAGACAAGCCTTGAGGTTATATTATACACATAGATGGGATGCATTACCCCCTAAGATATGAGAAATCAGATATGAGATAGAAACACCAAACATATCTTTCTTATGATAAAAGTAAAATATATAAAATACAATTATTTAATGTCATAAAATTGAAAAACTACAAAGAAAACTATAACTACCAAAACATAATCCTTTGAAATGACCAAAAAACCCCAAACAAGTCCTAAAAACCCATGAGTGACTAAAGTCCATCTTGATCACCACCAGTTCCTACATACCTATATATATATATGTGTGTTTATATTAATAGTTATACTCAATATAATCCTCCCCGAATCCTCTCATGAAAAAGATAAATAAGTCATGGTAAATTCTAGTGAACAAAATGTGAAGATAACTCATCACCTAGATAGGTATGCTAAGTTCTCAGCCTCACCCTGGATATCTCTCACCAAGTATTGACTAAAATTGATCATATAATATAATATCAAATAAGGTACCTTGATAACACTTCCCCACTAGTCTACAACTCTGCCCCAACATCACACATCCTGGGCCTCCTCTCTTCAAAATAATTCATCCCAAAGACACATGGACTAAAGTATCATAACTTTCATCTTGTGCATCGCATAATCTCATCACATACCATGCACCCTATTAATCACATCATCACATCATCCCATCCCACATCTCTAGATAGTATTAGAGAAGTTTTAGGGATCCACCACAGCCTTCATGTCCAATATTATCCCTCCATCCTAGTCAACCCATACATGCCATACCTATAATAATCCATAAGATACTATATCCAAATATAATTGTGTGCAAAATAACCAAAAGACATTAAATCCCACTAATCATGTATATAGGTAAAGATAACCATTGTGCAAACCAATACGTAATACTACTAAGAGAATAGAGCAGGGTCTAAGGGGGTAATCATCCATCCATTCCTCTCTAACCTAGAAGTTGGTAAAAATACTCACACAAATTACACTAAGTGTTAATCTCCCAACCAATATTTTTGGGGTAGCGTATGAAATCAAAAAACACATGGTATATAATATAGCTCACAACCCAACTATGAGTATTAACCTACACTTAGGCTCAATTACATCTATCACCTCTTAGACAAAAATCTACCACCATTAAGAACTAGATATCATATAATCACACAAACATTCAAGGATATTCATTTAATCCTTTCCTTTTAACATTTAAATTTACATTAATTAATTCATTAACCATTAATTAATATTATTTCTTTCACATTTCATTAACCACCAATTTAATTCCTTTCCCTTCAGGTATAATTCAAAAAATTACATTGTTTCATGAGATTATAAGTATTTTATACCATTCCAGAACCAACCCCATGGGTTAAAACATTTATTAAACATTATCAATCCAAAATTCCACGTACTCTAGGAAACCTACTAATCTACCATAAAGGAGATGAAAAAACTAAGTAAAACCTTCCACCTCAAGTAGTGGGGAAAGGAATACAAAAACAAAAAACCTATCCATATGAGATTTTAATATGAACATAATCAATAAAGAATCTCATCTGTTAGCACAAAAAGTAGAAATCCTGACTTCAACCCATTCCATCAGTCATGTTTCCATCCCTAACGCCATTATGTATATCACCATGCATCTCGCTTTCATAGGAATCAACATCTACTAAAAACCCTAACTTCCCTACCCATATCTCATAATGCCATCATCCATCGTAGGATCACATCATGTCACATATAAAATCACATATCTGGAGATAACAAAGAAGGAAGAAAACAAAAAATAGAGTCTACTAGAAATCTAGGCCCTTAAAGTAAGGCCTGTAGCCTTTACATACAAACAGGATCGTTTGGCCTCAAACATTTATAATTTTCAAACAATCGATTTTATTATCATCTTGGATTAACAGATTAATTTTTCATAGGTTACAATTATGGGTAACCTAAGTAATCATATATTAAATATATATAAATTATCTAAACATTCTCTCAAGAATAACTTTCAATTTCAAAAAACTTTAAGGAAGAAAAATTCCATTAACATGCCTCCTTAATATTATTTCCAATGATAAGAACTTCTAGATTCATGTTATTTATAAAATTCCATTAACATATGTAATAAAAAATTAATTAAACATGCATCAAAAATTATTTGATTTCCATCAAATTATTAGAATAAAAGTTTACAAAAAAAATTTCCTTTGTTTATTTATCCAAACAAACGTTTCTAACTCTATTTTATTTAAAAAAATACCAAATTAACATGCTAAACCAATATTGAAAAAACATTACAAAAAATAATAAATATAGATATAACATTATCTATCAAATCAAGAGGCAAACTATTATCATGATGGAAAAACATGTGATCGCTACAGACATAAACCATTTCTTTTCATTAATATAGTTCACTCATTATTAGGGCTATTTCAACCATATCTAAATTATCTAAATCATGATAAATTTAAATTTTCATATAAAAATTTATAAAAGAAATGAATCACCTACCTCAAGCCTTCTAATGTTATTTTATTGAGAAAGAACAATAATACAGAACTCTTATCTCCTCTCCTGCAAGGAATCTACTATCCTCTAAGATTGATATGCCATAACCACACCCAAAAACATTAAAGGAAAACCATAAGAAAAAAATATAAAAACCTCCATATAATATAAAGAATAATAGAAGTAAAAAATACTAATCGAATGATAAAATGAAAAATAAAGATTAAAAACACACATTGGATGAAAAAAGATCAAACACAAGAAGATAGGGATCATTACCTATCAAATGGGATCTGAAAATACTTGAGTGAAATCCTATGTTCAGCTAGGTTTATAATAGAATTGGAGGATTATGGGAAGAACATAGTGTATAGTAGTAATTATAAGCATTCTTCCATATGGACTTTCATAGCATGAATGGTTCATTCACATCATGAATTCCCTAAGTTTAAGACCCACAAAAAATGCATCTCCCATATCCAAAAAAACCAGTGGTTAATTAATTTCATGAAATAAATGTTTACATTGTGATTTTTCAAATAAATATTCAAGAAATATTAATCCTTATACATTCACATCATGAAAAAATGGTTCGTGACATGAATTTCACCCTCGGAACCACCCTCACTCATTCCACAAACTTCTATTTATGCCACGAATCAAATCCTCACATCATGAACATATATTTCTTACAGATTTTATCTAAAAAACAAAACTTAATCAACTTTAGACTTCCTCCAAGCACAATGTTATTAAAAAACATATAAAGGGATAGGCTAGAATGATCCAGGACCTTATATCTGAGACCTCTCAAATAATTCTAATCCTCAATAAGTTAAACCAAACATGAAGATAAGGAAATGAAAAAGGGTCATACAAATATTCACACCATGAGATAGATCTCAAGAATTTCACAATAATAGGATCTCAACCAACTTACTCAGAGGAACAAAGAACAAAAGTATGTGATACCAACAACTAGGTTTTAAACACTCTCTTAGGGGAGATACCTCTCAAACAATAGAAAAGCCACAAATAAGGCATCAAGGAAGATAAACTAGTCTCATACCAGAAAAAGGAAAAAAATAATAAAAACAAATATATATAATGATATGAATAGTATTACCAAATACTCTATTCAATGCACCCAAGCCTCCCATGGACACAAACCAAAGGAATATCATGCCCACGCAACATGTTCTCTAAGTAGTCCTAGATCTCTATAGGCCACTCCTCAAAGGTCAAATCATTGTAATCATTGTTCAATCCCTAATAAATGATGTGAGATTAATCATGAGGATAATGGTGAAGTTGTGACACGTGAAATAAATCATGTATTTGACTCGTCTTTGGGGGAAGTTCTCTTTGATACACAATTACTCCAACATGATCCAAAACCTTGAAAGTCCCAACAAACCAGGGATAAAACTTACTCCCATAACCAAAATTTCGCTTCTCATGATGAGTGGTCACCTTCAAGAACACATGATCTGCAACATCAAACTCTTCAAGTCTCCTCCTATGATTGATATAGGACTTATAATGATCTTGGGTTGACCTCATCCTCTCATGAATCACCTAAACCAACTTTTTCATGCTTTGAACTTTCCTCGGGCTTGGAATTGTTGACTTTTTAACCCAAATCTGGAACAACTAAGAATTTAAAGTTCATCCGTACAAAGATTAAAATAGTTTTATACCAATTTTAAGATAAAAAATATTGTTTTTAGAAATATCATACAAAGGTGGGTGCCTCAACCATGAACCTATAAAATCTAAGACACAATCACAAAACATGTCTTCGAGATTTTGGATACTTTGATCTATTTGACCATTATTATGCAAATGAAAAGTAGTGATAAGGTATAATCAAGAGAAAAAATATTGTTGGAGACCTCTCCAAAGCCTGGAGGTTAAAAAAGGATTACAATAATAGATGATAATCCTTAAGACTTTGTGGAGTCTTACCACCTCCTCCAGGTACTGCCACAATAAAACCTCCACTGATCTCGGCACTTTGACTTATTTAAAGTGGGATGATTTCATAAAATGGTCAATTATCACCCATATATCATCAAATCAACCATGTTCTTAAGGTAAAATTATTAAGAATTCCATAAATATATCATCCCACTTCAATAGAGGAACATCTAATGGCTGGAGAAAGCCATCAGGAACACGGTTCCCAGCCTTCACCTTCTAGCAAACCAAACACTGAGACACAAGATCTATAACCAGAGACTTCAACCCATTCCCACAAAACTGACCTCTCAAATATTGGTATGTATTTTTTACATTAGGATTCACTTATATGTGTGACCTATGTAACTCACAAAGAACTAACTCACACATCTACAATGGGATGGAAATACTACCCTAGAACAACACCTAGTGTTACTCATCCTCAGACCAACTATCAAGGGATTCACTAAAGATAACTCGGTCCCTCTAAACCTCCACCTCATAATCCCTTACCTAGGACTCCTATACTTACTGCACCAAAGATAGCTACACTTTCATCTGAAAAAAGGAAACCTCTTCAACAAACCTATTCTATATAAATATTCATCATTGAGAGTTCTTCTATCACTCTCTAATAATCTCCTTATTCACTCATGGTATCACTATGTGACTTCTTTCTTAAGGAATAATCTATAATATTATAATTTCCTAGTTTATATGAAATATTGAAGTAATAATATTGTAATAATTCCATCTACCATCAAAACTAAAAGTTTAGGTCGCACTGGGAGAAGACATGCCTTAGGATCTTGTGATCGATTAAAACCATAAAATGATCACTCGTGAGGTAATGTCTCCACAAATTCAAGTTAAACATGATTATTTCATACTTGAGATCATGGTAGGAATAGTTATTTTCATTGATATATAACTATTGAGATATATGATAAATAATTGATATTTGATAAATCAAAACACAGCTCAACACAAGATGTAAAGCATCACAGAAAACCTCAAATTGGACTCCCTCTTCTGGAAGATGAAGAAGTAAATTTCTGAACAACCTTTCTTTCAGGTACTCAAAATCTGCCTGAAAAAAATCAGTCCATAAGAATTATTCTGTTCAAGTATTTCAAAGGAGTGAAAACCTAAGAGAAATTAGTTAAGAAAATCCTATAATAGAATATAGGAATAAGGAAACTCCACGCCTCTATAACTATGTTGGCAGTTTCATAAGAAACTACTACCTCGATCTTCAATGGATCCAAAACTACACGATGATGGGATATGACATACGACAATAAATGGAATTCATGAGGCCAGAACTCACACTTTAATATCTTCCCAAACAGTTATGGATTATGAAGAACTCACAAAGTGACACATAGATGCTATGTGTGTTCCTCCTCAAATGTAGAGTATACGAGGTTGAAATCAATAAAATATACCATGAAACACTCTTGAAACTCTATGAATGATGAATTTCTAAAACCCATGAAAATGGATGGAGAATTAATCACACAAAATGGAATCACAATGAACTTGTAATTCCCTTAACGACATAAGAAATTATTCTTCATAATATACTCATCTCTTACCCACACTTGATGATATCTTGACCACATGTCAATCCTTGAGAACCTACTAGATACTTTAAAATGATCGAATAAATCATCAATACACAGAATAGGATAATATTTCTTCACTATAACCTGACTCAAGAAATTATAATCGATACATAGATGTAGACTTCTTTCAGCCTTCTTAAAAAACAAAACAATAGTACCCCAAGGTGACACACCTGGATGAACAAAACCTTCGTAAAAAATATTATTGATCTATACCCAAATCTCTCTCAACTCAGAAGGATCCATCATATATATATAAATCTATATCAAATAAGTGACTGTACATAACTATATACTGAACTTGATCACCCATCAAGGAGGTAACACCATATCCACTAAAGGATCATCAAGGTACTATTCCACATACTTTGGAAACACCATTATATGAACCTCCTGTAAAATTAAAATCAGATCAATCATCAAGGAAGACAAATATAGAACATTCTATTAACCCATATGAGGGTCTTTATCATTAATGAACATTGTAGGATTTTCATTATCATCATAGAACACAATATGTATCTTGATGTAATCTAAAATACCACACACTGAATACTACTATTCAATGTTGAGGATGATGTTATATGGTTGAGTTTTTAAAAATATTAAGCCTTCCAAAGAGTGGTGATAACTCATTACTATCTCACAGTCTCCACAGTCTTCACATAGAAAAACTCAAACACTAAATGGTGTAGTCAAATCTATGGGAATTGGAAGTTTCTCTACCTCAAGTCCAAAAGCATGGAATAGAGAATGTGATATAAAGGTGTGTGTAGCTTCTAAATCAAAAAAACATGCATCTAAGTAGAAAACAATAAAAGGGTACCTTGAATGATGTTGGGATTTCCTAGAATTGGAATATCTAAACCATGCAGTTGAGAATGACATGTTATGCGGCCTCTATGACCCTGATGATGACTACCACCTCAATCATTCTCTTCTCTCTAAAGATGAGGAGCATTTTGGGGTTGTCCTCTTCCTGTTCCATATACTCTTTTCTAATCCAAAGTTGGAGCACCGTGTTATTTTTACCTCGATTAAAACTACTTCAATGGTTAAACCTAAATCAGAACTCCTACTACACGTTGTTTGATCAGAAAAGTTAGGCACTATCATTGCTGCTGACCACATCCACTATAAGAAAAATGAACATATGATTCCTTTGTAGGGTCCTAAGAGCTTCAACATCCATATAAATTAAATGTTAAGGGTTGGGATATCCCCCCAGATATCTAAATTATCTTATTTCTGAAACATAGGAACCCTAGACCACATTTCTTCTACAGAAGGAACCTATATTAATCCCCTCCCATAATGATCTCATTCTAAACCGTGCCCTCTCAAAAACCTCTTCTCTCTAACACCTTAAGATGCATCTTCCACATAAACGAGGTGACCTAGAACTAGATATTTAGATGAAAAGACTCCTCAAAATGCCTCACCCTAGAATCCAAATCTAGAAAGAAGTCTAAATTATAATTCATAAGGGTTTAGAAATGGATATTGAACTCTAGAACACTAGAACTCCCCTATAAAAGGGTAATCGGCTCCTAGTGACTTGTCATATTTATAGTTGGAAAGAGAAACACAACTCAAAACTAGTCTCATAAATTCTCCCATTAGATATCTAACTCCACACAATCCTTGATGACCAATAACCACAACTACCTCACTCCTCCATGCAACATCGATATTGCCAATGAAACCTGGTGCTCCTTTTGAGAACGAATCAAAATAAAGTCTATTCAACCTCCTCTAACTATTCATCTTTCACTAAGTTTGAAATATATTCATCATACTTATGAGGGATATGGAACTTAAATTCTTGGAGTATCCTTCTATATGTTTCATCATCATCGACCTCTACTCTATGGTAATCTTCTGGAATATTATACTGAATATCTTGAGCATAAAATTGACAAGGACTTTGACCCAATTCTGTTCCTGTAAAATAAAAACTTATTAGGGACTCCTAAACCTAGAATAAGGAATTTATAATATTTATTTAATTATTTAATTATTAAATGTTAAAATTAATCCCAAGTTCTACCCATTTCTAACACAGGTGAAAATAATAATGATGCATGATACACACCTTGGTCTCTACCCCGTAACCAATATCAATTCACTTTGTAGGCATAGTAAAGTTAAAGTTTTGTGTGTTATATCATAGGGGGTATAAATACACATGTCTTAGTTAGTCTCCCTTGTTTACATTGCTTACTAAACATAGATGAAATCATTGCTCTACCAACATATACAGTCCTCGCCTGTTCTTACCTCCAAATTTTGTTTTATCCCTCTACCTAAACCTTTGATACCACTCTATCACAACCCCCACCACCGAAAGGTACCCATCCTAGGATGAAAATGTGATAAGGGAGATATCGATGCCTAAATCCAACCTCAAATAGGGAATGTGTTAGCAATCATCACTAAGGGTATATCATATACACATATTGGACGCATTACCCTCTAAGATGCAATAAATGGTAGATACAATCAAAACACCAAAAAATCCAATTTTAGATAAAAATAAAAGTCCAAAATATATGAATGTAATTTCATATAGCTAAAAACTACAAAGGAAACTACAAGTACTAAATGATAATCCTTGACAATTACCATTAAATCCCAAATAGCTCTTGAACAACCCACAAGCTAGTACAGTCTATCTCGATCACCAACCAAATCCTACAGACCTGAAAAATAGTTTATATATATATATAGTGACCATAACAGGTATAGTCAACAGTATCCTATCTAAAGCCACTTGCGTAAAATATAAATAAATCATTCTATTTCCCATTGAATAATAAGTGAATCTAACTTTTCACCTATACAAGTATGATATGTTCCCAGCCCCACCATGGTTGTCTCTCACAAAGTATCACATACAAGATATCATATAATATGATATCAAAAAATGTACCATGATACCACTTCCCCACTAGTTTTTCACACTACCCCAACACCACACATCCTAATCCATCTCTCTCTAAAATAAGTCATCATAAATAAACCTTGGATTATGTTTCATAACATTCATCCCATGCATCACATAATCACATCACAGACCATAAACAATGTGCATCATATCATCAATCAATCTCATTCCATGTATCTAGATAGTAACCAAGTATATTTTTGGATCCACCACACCTTACATGTCATTTATTATACCTCAAGACATCATATCCCATACATGTCATACCTATAATAATTAATCAGATACTATATCTAAAGATATATGTGTGAGAAATAACTATAATCCATTACATCTGTCTACACCTATATATAGAGAGAGAAAACCATCATGCATAACAACATATAATACAACTAGGAGAATGGAGTGGGGTTAGAGGGGGTATTCATCCATCTGCTCCTTTCTAACTTGAATGTTGGGGAAGACACCCTCCCATAGTTCACTAGGTATTAGTCACCCTACCAAAATGGGTTGGGTATCATATAGAATCAGAAAACATATTGATATAATATAGCTTACAACCACACTATGGGAAATAACATAGTCTTAGTCTCAACTCCAGCTATAATATCTTGAACAATCATCTTCCATCACTAAGAACTAGATACCCAATAGTCACACAAACATTCAAGGAGATTTTTTTAATTATTTTCTTTTAAAATTTAACTTTACATTAATAAATTCATTATCCATTAATTAATATTATTCCATTCACATTTAATTAACCACTAAGTGGATTCCACGCCCTCCAGTTATAGTCCAACTGATTCTATAGTCTCACAAGATTATCAACATTTTAGTCTCATTCAATCGCCAACACTATGGTTTAAAACATTTTATTAAAAATATCATTCCATAATTCTAGGTACTCTTGGAAGCATCATAAGCTACTATAAAAGAGATACATAAACCAAGCAGAATAATTTACCTCAAGCTGTGGGGAAAATAATGCAGAAATAAGAAACCCAACCATATAAGTTTTTAAGCACAACATTATCAATCAAGAATCCCATCTTTCAACAAAAAAAAATGGGAAATCCCATATTCAACCCATTTCATCTATCCTAGTTCCTTCCCTGACACCATCATGTACATAACCTTTTATATATTCTTCATGAGTGTCAACTTCCACCACAAACCCGGGACTCCCTGCCCATATCTCTCCAAACCATCAGTTATCCAAGGCTCACATCATGTCTCATAGAAAGTATCGTATCCAAAGTGAACACATAAGTAAGAAAAAAATTCTATAGGGCCTCTAATCACAAAAAACAAGGCATATATCCTTCACATAAAAATAATATTTTTCATCCCAAAACATTTAACTTTTTCAAACAACTAGTTTGATTTACATCTTGGATTAGACGATTCATTTATCATAGGCTACAACTATGGGAAACCTAAGGAATCAACTTTTAAAATCTATAAATTATTTAAAAATGATCTCAAGAATAACTTCCAATTTCAAAAAACTTTAAGGTAGAAAAATTCAACCAACATGCCTCTTCATTATTATTTCCAACAATAATAACTTTTAGCTTCATCTTATTTTTTCAAATCCATTAACATATGGAAGAAAAAATTAATTAAACTTGCACTAGGAATCATTTTATTTCCATCAAATTATAAGAATAATGGTTTACTAAAACATGCCTCTTTGATTCTTTATATAACCAATCATTACTTAATTTATATTCTTTATCCATTTTCACCAAATTAACATGCTAACCCAAGAATAAAAAACATGTTTATAAAAAATAAACATAAATAGAACAATATTTAGTAAATCAATAGGCAAATAGTTTTTGTGGTTGAACATGTGATCGCAACAACCATGAACCATTTCTTTTCATTAATCTAGTTTATTATTTATTATAGTTAATTACACTATCACCTAAAGAGATAAATCATAATAAATTTATTATTTCACATAAAAATAATAGAATTATAGAATCTACTAACTTGTGGATTTTAATGTTCTTTGATCAAGAACAGAACAAAAATACAAAACTCTGATCTCATCTCCCATAATAAAACTACTTCCCTCAAAGAATATTGTTCCACAACCATGCCAAAAAACATAAAAATAACTTAATAAGAAAAAAATAGATAAACTTTCATATAATGGTAAGAAATAATTAGAGAAACAAGATATAACGAAGAAGAAAACACAAATATAAGAGGAAAACTCACCTTGGGATATCAGAGATCGAATGCAGGAAGCAAGGGACCAATCTCTATCAAAAGGGATTTGAAACTCCATAATAGAAATCATTTGGTCTCCTAGGAATGGGAGATAATTGGAAGATTTTTTAAATAATTGAGGGTGTAGTGGGCTTTATAGGTATTCTTCTAGATGGAATTTTATGGTTTGAATGGGTCATTCACATTGTGGATGTCTCAGGTTTAAGACCTACATAAAAACATGATTCCCATATCAAAATAACCTAGGATTAATTCATGTTGTGAACTAAATGTTTACATCAAGATTTTTTGGAGAAAAATTAAAGAAATATGACTCCTTATCTATTTATTTCATGAATTTATGGTTCACATAATGAATTTAACCCCATCACCAACCCTCACTCAATCCATGAACATCTATTTGGGTCGTAAACCGAAGTGTCATGTCATGAAATAAAGATCACTTCATGAACTTATCTTGATTCTATATTCCAAATCTCAAACACCACTAAACTCTCTCTAAGCTACTTTCAAGCATCATGAAATTTTAAAACTTGCAAATGGACTATCTAAAGTATCTAGGGCCTTATATAACCGCTATGATGTTTCAATGTGACAAGAACCCTTAGAACATTATAATATACAATTTAATGTAGAAGAACAATCATGATGTGATAAAAACAATATTAAAATTAAAATCCATGAATAATTCAATCATAAAGTGCATAAAATTTTGTTCTAGGGAACAAACTCTAATAGTCTCAATTTAGATTGACTCACAAATCCCCTTTATTAATTCATTTCTAGAGGGGCTTATCCAATATCTAACACTCATTAACTTACCCTAATCATCATGGGATCTTCAATAATTCCTTAAATTCTAAGGTATGTTCATTCTCAATTTTTAATATTCTCCCCAAGATTGCATACAATCATTAGGACATTCATATATCATTATTTAATGGGTTCCAATCTTATTGATAACTTTCTTTAACTTGTAAAATGATTCAGGGGTCGTATCTTCAGAAAATGTATCATGCTATAGTTATAATTATATGATAATTTTGTTATCTATAATTCTATATAAGAACGATATATGATATAAATTTTTTATAAAATTAAATTTTGAATACTTGGAACATCCTTTAAACAATCATTGATTTTCTTCATCAACTAATAAATAAAATTCATTTTTTTATCAGTTATTTTTTCCCTCATATTTATCTCTATAAAATAATCAAATAATATGTTACCGACTTTATGAGGTTGTCTTTCACTTCTCAAAATATTATTTATGAGTTAATTATCTAAAACATAAATATAAGGATATACCAATACGCTACAATGCTAACGAGGTTGTCTTATAGTACTGAATGAAACATTTATTAAGTTCAAAATCTCATTATCCATGATTAGGTCAGTTACTTATTCATTCTAATGGATGAAATAATTTCAAGAAATTAGTATAATATTTTAACCCCGATGCTAAATATTTACACTACATATATTAAACATGAAATTATTTCAAAATCAAGTTTTCAAATACATCGTGTCTCTTCAATAATCTTTTAAATTTATAATTCCAAAATGAAAATTTTATTATTCTATCCATAAATAATCTTACAATTATAAAATCCAAAAACATCTCCAAACCATTAACATATTAAAAATGTTACACCATATAAAATTTTAAAATTGATAATATATTCTTAAATTGTATTGGAAATTAAAACTAAATCTTGAATTTAAATTTACAGTTTTAATTTCAAATGAAATTAGAAACTAAAAAATAAACTGAGTTTGAAGTTTAAATTGATATTTTATAATTTTATTTTATATTGAAATTGAAAGAGAAATTTTAATTAATATTTTAAAATTGAAATCGAAATTGAAACTAAAATTGATATTGTGATATTGAAATTGAAATTTATATTGAGATTGAAATAAAAATGAAAATGAATATTTAAAATGAAATTTATAAACATAAATATAGATAGAAATTGAAATTGAAATTTATTTTAAAATTGGGAAATGTAACATTATAATTGAAATTGGAAACTTAATTTTGAAGTTTAAATTGAAATTAAGTATAGAAGCTTAAATTTGTCTTCAAATTGAAATTCAAATTTAAAAATTTAAAGTTAAATTCATATTCATATTCAAATTATATAGGAATCCAAGGTAATATATTGGTTAACTCAAAACGCAGGGTGGTAAATTTAAATTTCATAGAAAGTATAACAAACTATCCATTGAAAGAAAATAAGATAACTGAAAACATGTATTTCATTATTACATTACAAGAGTATCAAAATCGCATACATATACACATATCTCTACACTAAAAAATGGAATTATAAAAAAGAAATAAAATAATAATAAAAATAATAGAGGTATTTCAACATGTATCCACATCATCACTTAAACAAGTTATGTGCATTATATATGCATGTTATGTTAATTATATATATTATATTAATATATTATTTATTTTATATTAATTTTTTGTGCACATTATATATATTTCTATTTGTTATATTAAATTTCATGGAAATACATAATAATAAATGTGAAGAACATATATACTATCTACCTTTATGGAAATATATAACAACTCCAAAGTGTAACACTTTCTTTTAACTCCACAATCGGGTCATCTTGATTTAAAAAATATTATCCTATATAATAGTCATTAAAACAAAATATGAAAACTAAAAATATGTAATACATACTTACATTATAATAATATTGAAAGTTATTACACAAAACTAAGTCTCAACACTAATAAATATAAGTCTAAAAAATCAAATCAAATAGTAAAATAATGAAAAATATATTTTAACGTCCACACAATAACATAAAAAAGTTTTGTGAATTATATTATATTAAAATATTATTAATATTATATATATGATATGTGCATTGAAAATTCATGTTAAGTACATTAAATGAAAAATATAATGCATGGAAAATATGTTTTCAACACTATGTAAGGATATAAATTGAACAGAATGTATGTGTGGTGAATTATATAACAATATATATTGCATAAAACCAATATTTTGTTAACATTGAAGAAATTTTAGGGTAATAAATTAATAGTTCACCTATGATAATTAATCATATTGTCATTGACAAAATGAATCATCACAAAATGAGGAATATTAGACATTCAATAGCACACCATCACAAACTTACCATAAGTGGGTAACATTATTCATTATATAAAACTCATATTTTTTATGAATAAATATTTGAATAAAAAATATTAATTAGTAGGAAAAAATATAAATAAATTTTCTAAAATTATATCAAATATACAAAAAAACATGAAAACACATATTTCTTATTAGCATAGAAAACTCATCCCAAAACATTCATAAAGATAAAAAATTAGTCGAGAAGCATAAAAAATAGTATCAACATTATTTTTTGCAAGCATATATTATTTCCATGAGGCCATCTTATGAAGTTACTCTCAAGATCTTAGGCCTACATGCATGTATGTAATCCATAAATATCATTGGTTGAAATTCATGGGGATGACTGTGAGAGGATTTCATTGGCAACACGATGTAGTTATAAATAAGAGGAGGAAAGGCATTACAGGTTTCAGATCATGATCATGAGGCAGAAGGGGTATTAGGTTGTAAAATTACTTTTAAAACTACCTCTAATAAACTATTTAACAACTTGGACATTAGCAGCTAAAAAATACCAAAAAAATAAATAAACATTTAAGAGCAGTTTTACAAACCATTTCTAAAAACTCACCTATAATTCCCCATATTTGGTGTGTGTGTGTGTGTAGTGATTTTATGAATGAAGTAAATGTTTTCAATTTCTAATTTTTTTCTATATGTGTGTGTGTGTTCATACAACATTTTTATATATTTAAATTTTTTATGAATGTAACACATTTATTTTTTTACCCAAATATTTTTAATATCCACTATAAAATTAATTAAAACGTCAAAAAAAAATTGGATACCTGTATATACTATGGTTTTAAAATTTTATGTGAATAATTTAGAAGAAATTTAAACTATCAAAAATATAAAAAAAATAAGTCACTAAATATGGTTTTTTAGAGTGGTTAAATTATTAATGATAAAACGTGATAATATTTTTAAACACTTCTACAGAACAATATTTAACAGTACTAAAAAACCTTTTCTAATGCTAAAAACATTGTTGATATAAGTGTCGCTAAAATGGGAACACTTTTATCAGCTTTAGAAAAGTGATGATAAATTTGATCCTTTATCAGCCCTATTTTAGAACTGATAAATTTAACCCTTAATCAGTGCTAATTCTAATGCTGATAAAGGGAAAACTTTATTAGTTCTAAACTAGCACTCATTAAGGCCATACTGTTATAGTGTCCTATTAAAATTACAACACGCTGCAGCAACAAATAAAGGAACAATATGGTAAATTAATAATTTAATTAAAAAAATACAAAAAAATATATGAAAAAAACTCAATGTTATATAAATTTTAAATGTTTTTTTTTCACAAATACATTATCAGGTACAATTTATCACAAAAATTCAAAAACATCAGTGGTTTCATTGTCTTTATCACCCGAACCCCTCTTAAAAAATCTTAATCATGGTATCATTTTCCAAAAAAACCACCCCAACTCAAGAAAAACAATCCATTTGTATAAAAACAATTCTTATGTTATTAATACTATAATGAAATAAATTAAACATAAATATAGAACAATACATTAATAAAATGTCATTTTTAAACTCAAACCACACAATTTTAGTAATACCAGTCACACTGTGTGTCAAACTGAGGTTAGGATGATTCATAAACATCAAAAATTACTTATGGATTATTTTTATAAAGTTTAAAAAAAATATAAATGTGTTTTATTAGTTTTTAGTATGTCATTTGTTTTACTAAAATGTCATTTCAAACTGAAAACATGCACTTTGAGTCATACTAGTCACATCGTGTGTCTGTTTAATATGATACTGATTCTTATATGTCACAAATGACTTATGATTAATTTTTATAAATTATCAAGAGAATGAAATCTTGTTTTCTTGATTTTCAGTGAGTGACAGGTGTTTTTAACTAAAATGTTAATTTTAAACTAATTACAGATACTTTGAGTCAAATCAGGCACACTGTATATTGAATTGTGGTGAGGATAATTTCTACACATCATAAATGACTTATGGATAATTTTCAAGCAATACTAATTTGTTTTCTTTGTTTTGAGTATGAAACTTCTCTTTTTTACTAAAATTTCAATTTTAAATAAAAAGTTACACTTTGATTCAAACTGGACACACCATGCATTGGATTATGGTGTGGATAATTCATACATATCACAAATCACTTATAGTTAATTTTACTAAAGTATCAAAATAATATGAACACATTTTCTTAGTTTTGATTATATCACTTTTTTACTAAAATTTTATTTTAAAATGAAAATATGCACTTTGAGTCATACCCGTCACATCATGTGTCAGTTTGACATGATATGTATTCCTTCATGTCACAAATGACTTATGAATAATTTTCCAAAATTATCAAGAAAATACAAGTTATTTTTCTTGGTTTTTAGTGAATTACACATGTTTTGAACTAAAGTGTCAATTTTAAACTAATAACAGACACTTTGAGTCATATTGGGAACATCGTGTATTGGATTGAAATGAGGTTAATTATTACATGTCACAAATTACTTAAGGCTAGATCTCTTATTTTATCAAAATAATAAGAATGTATTTTCTCAGTTTTGAGTATGTCACTACTATTTTTTACAAAAAAAAATTTAAAATAAAAAGAAACACTTTGAGTCATAACAATCACACCTTGTGTTGGACTGATACGGTGTTGATTCTTATATATAAAACACCAAAAATTATAAAAGAGTATCTTTTATTCGATAACTTGTATGACATGCAATACCAAACATGTAAGGGAATATAATATCCCAAAACTTTACAATATATTTACTATTTTAAATAAAATCAATCTATGATATAGCTTTCAATGCATGTGATACTGAGTAATCTTATATCAAATTCAACAAATAATTTCTTATATAGCTTGCATCACATGTAAAACCAAGTTTTACTAAACAAAAATACCTTATTAAAATATTATTATTTAATATAATAATATATAACCTAGACTTCAAATTGGTGGTTATGAATAGTAATAACTAACTTATGAAAATATATAGTTTACACAAATATAATATTAATTCATTGGTTACTAATTAATTTGAAATGAAAATATAGAACAATTGAAAATAAAGGAAATATTTTTATCTTTATTCTCACAAAGGTATTTTATCATAAGAAATTAAAATAAATACTATTAGTGAATGATATTAATTAAATTTATATATTATATATTCACTAAATATTTTGGAAATTCATCCATTAGATTTTATAATTATAAGATAATAATAAACCCATTATTACTCGAAAAAAAAACTATATTTTTCTAATAGTAATTTTACTACATTTTAAAGGAGAACCAATTTTAAATCAAATTTTTATCACTTTTATTAATTTTATATGTAAAAATAATCATTATTTTTAAAATATTAGTGTCAATATTATCTTACGGTGAATTTTTGGTATTTTTATGAGGAGTTTTATTTTTTGATAAATAGTGAAAAATACTGAATTGTAATTCAAAACTTCTTTTTGTATAATTTATATATAAGGTTAGACTATATTTTTAATTGGTTTAAAAGTTAAATTATATAAATTATACAATAATTAATCCAATTTAGTTCATTTGAATCAATTTCACTTTGAAATAGTATATAAAAATTTAGTAAACTTTTGAACATTTTTACTTTAAAACACTATTTTGTCATCTCATCTACGGGATTAAATTTAAAT
Source organism: Viscum album (assembly GCA_963277665.1). Taxonomy (NCBI): domain Eukaryota; kingdom Viridiplantae; phylum Streptophyta; class Magnoliopsida; order Santalales; family Viscaceae; genus Viscum; species Viscum album. Next base: position 708,401,583 of record OY728150.1, read on the forward strand.
TAATTTTGTCCACTAATGTGATTGGAATTTGTAAAAATAGATTCTATATTTGGAATCAAAATAATTTATAATTTATACTAAGTTAAAATTAGTTATTTATAAAAATGATTAGTGAATGTGATTAAAATTAATTACAGCAATTAAGAGAAAAATTAGACTAACAAGGGACTAAATCATAAACTAAAGGACAAAATTACCTATAAACTTTTCTAAAAGAAATTTTATATTAATATTTATAACCTATACTATCTATCTATAATTTTTTAGATTATTGGATCCAATTTTCATAGGAAAAACATGGGTTAAATTCCCTTTTCAAAAATTTATAAGAATGGGACTCCTCCACTATAAAAAGGAACTCACCCCTCCCACTTATTCAGACCTATCAAGACCTTTGGATCGCCAAAAATATGATAAAATAAGATCTAAAAATCACTCCCCTCATCCTAGAATCCTCACCTTGGGAATAAATTACACCAATGAAGTCTTTTAGTAGGAACCAAAAGGAGTTTCCCGATTAAGAGGTAACGTTTTCCAACAATCACTTTTATTTCATTTACTCCTCCACCCCTTCAATTATTTTTATTTCATGATTATATAGTAAAATAATTATCATAAATATACTTATATTATTTATTATAATTTTTCTAATTAAAATTACACACACTTCCATCTATTGGGTAACGAACTTACCCTTCTTGTGTATATCGGACTGTCGCATCGCGAAACGATAATTGTTTGTTTTTCCTTTACCACCCATCATGGGGGGAATTATGATGGAAAATATTTTTATATATGATATTAATAATGTATTTATGATTATTCAATTTTTATATAACATGTTCCTTTATGATTTCCATTTTATGTAAATACGATAACATCGTTTGTGGACGTGTGGACAATCGTCTCCCCAAAGCGGTGTAATTCATTCATGCTATACATGGAATGTATTAAGGATGGTTTTAATAAAATTATGTAACATATATGAAATAAATATGATAATATAATTATAATATACATATATATATCATTTACTTTTCATTATTTTAAATATGATAAAGAAATTGAAGTAGCATTCATGTGTACGTAAGGCCTACCGTCTCCATGAACGGTGAATTTCATTTCCTATCTCCAAATATTATGGATTATTATAAATACATATATAATGGATATATATGATACTTAATCCTATTTTGAATTATAATAATGATTAAATCATTATCTAATTAATATGAATAACAAGTAACAAGTCAAAACATACTAGAAAAACTAGACAATTAACACCTGAAATAGTGTAAATAATGTAAGATTATTAAAAAGTGGATAATAAGAATTTATAAGAAGTTATAAGAAGTTAATATAGGATATTATAAATATTATTATGTTTATTTTATAAGTTATTAACATTCTTAAAAACATTATACTGGAAGATAAAGTATGTTCATTGCAAAGTAAATGCAAAGTAAGGGATTCTTGTCTCACTTTTCTTTCCACAAGGCATACACCATTTTCACCACATATTTCTTTTTTGTGGTGTATATGATACCCCTATTGTATTTTATATAATTAATACAATTATATTAATGGTTTTTAGAGCTTCATTTGAAAATTTTTCTTTGAGTGGGCTTATGATTCAAAAGTTACTATGTCCTAGAGGACTTTATCTCAATTCCTATTCTTTGAGACATACTTTATTGTTGTGAACATAATTTATTATATAGTGTGTAAATACTACCATTTTAACATCTAATATCAATAATAATTCATTATTAATGATATTTTTAGTTTTATTTTTAACTTTTTCATCTAAAGGGATTTTAATTAAGAATTACCAAGTAGAAAAGAATTTCATAAACTACTTTCTTTTCATTGGGTCATATTACTTTCTCATTGTCGTTAATATTCTAATATTATGTGTCTAATAAATTTTTAATATATATTATTTTATTTACACTTGTTTTATTTTTATTTACATTTTGACACACATAATATATTTTTTATTTATTTTAACATCAACATTATGAACTTTTCGAGTGTTTACTTCACAATCTCATTTTGTTCAGGATTATTTACACTTGAATTTAAATCATAGGAAATAATTATATAATTGTTCAATAAACCCTTTAATATTATACTCCTCTAGTTATTCATGAACTTTATCAAGTAATATTACCATTTTTCCACTATTTGATACTTAAAATTTTTTATAAATTGTTTTTAATAAAACAAAGTTCATTTATCACTTTAGTTGGAGAACTTATTTTCTTCTAAAAACCACTTTTTATAAAAAGGTTTTCAAAAATTTTCTAACATTTAAGATAGGGATTATTATATACATTTTTACCCTTTTTATTTTAAAAATGTATTAAAAGTAATATTCTTATCGCTTTCTAAACAAGTCATTTTTCTAACCTTTTACCAAGAAAAAAGAATATTTTTATACCTTGTATGGCATGTATAGATTTACCTACCATCATTTCATTAAAGCCTCATTTTCATGTTAAAAAGGTTAATTTTTAAATAAAATGTTTTCAAAATTTAATTTCAAAGAAAATTATTTTCAAAATGTTTTTCAAAATAAAAAGGATATTTTTCTCAAGAATTTTTTTAAAAAATATTTTTACAATATTTCTATTCATCAACAACAACGTCCCCTAATTTTTACTCCACTTGATATGTGTTGTATTGATACCATCCTTATTCTTTATTTGGATAGTTTATGATTTATTTGTATAAGTATAGTATTGACATTCAATTTTTGATTACTTTATTTCCCTTGAAATATTCAATTTCCTATGATAATTGAACATTGAATTTCCCCTAATTATCCATATCATTTATCATGGATATTTTTATTTCCTAAATTGTATATCATTTTTACATATGGTGTTTACTTTGATATTTATTTGATTATATGGGGAAATATTCATAAATTCATATTCTTTATTCAATAAGGATATTTTATAAGGCATATTATTATTAATTAAATTGATTACTCAATATGAGGAATTCTTTGGACATGCAGTGATGAGTGGGGCTCAGAATTTATATAGCCCCAGGATGCATTGATTTGTTATCATGAGAAAAATTAGTTATCCAAATTAAACAGGTTTCTACCTGTAGTTTTAAACTATCTGGAGGATCGATCTTGATAGTATATTTTTTACTGTTCCTGAGACATGATCTCTAGTAATTAATCATTCGCTTCATTTTGATTAAGTATTTATTATCCATGAGATTTTCACTATGAAAAAGTATATAGATACATATCATTTTTATTTTATTATATAAATGGAATGTGTTTTCAGTTATTTACCATGCCATATTTTTTATGAACTTCCTTATAGATTTATTGATTACATAGAACATGTCTTCAGTTATTACCTAGACATATTGACTATTCTCATTGATTAATTATTACGTATATTGTACTTTACCCTTACTGAGAATTTGAGCTCTCCCTTATTATGTTTATTTTCCCCAAAATTTTCTTAAGTGTGATAAGAAATGTGTGAAAGGATATTCTAGATGGAATAAAGTTATTATCCATGAAAAATTATGTTATAATGATTGCATTTATTTGTGAAAGAAGACTCATATATGTATCTGGTTTACCAAGACTACTAAATTATTTGATCCTTTGGGGTGTGATTTACTTGTATCTTATTCTAATGTAATGGTATCATGACACCAGATTTGGGATTTCTAGGTTTGGGGAACTACAGTTTGTATCGGATTAGGTTTAGTAGAAACCTTGGGAACTAAATTTAGGAAAGCATAGATTAGAGAAAACAACCCTAAGGTAGAATTTTAGGATAATTATAGAATAAAATCCTAAAGTTTTGGTTAGGTAGAGATTATTTGGTTTCCTAGAAATACATCCCTATATGGATACTAAAAGTGGATGTTGTTTTTGAATATACGTACCTAGAAGTAACAACTCCAACAAGGTGTGTTGGGTCTAACTCAAGCATAACCTGGTACACGACAATGGGCCTTAATGTGCACCTAGTTTGACACTCCTAGGGAATATTCTTAGGATATTTACTATTTTCTTTACAAACCAATATGAATGATTTGAATAGGTAATGATAATGAATTTCCAAGGTTAAACCAAATGTGTCTTAGATCGAAAATAATGAGCCAATATTTTGACATCCTAAAAATGATTGCATAGTTTTTTCAATATGATAATTGATGTTGAATTTATGGTTTTTGGTTTTAGGAAATTCTCTCTTATAAAGGATAAAATATACACCAAGGAAGGACCTATATGAAAATAAATGTATTAAGTATTTATGTATTGGGGTTATTTGAAAATCTTAGTTAAAAGAATATTTAATGATTAAATTTCAAGGATGTATGTCATATTTATTTTGAAAATTATGTTAATATGGTTTTAGAAAAGAAAAACTTGTATGTAGGGTAAAAACCCATCAATTCTGTCATGACCTGTCCTCGGGGCCCGTGCCGTGACTACCCCAAGCCCGCCTTCCATAGGCCAGGGGCTGGAGACTAGCACCAAGGCGTAAATCCCGGTAAAAAGGGAAGGCATTGCCTTTGTAAAGTAATCCACAAACACCACAGAGCAAGAAGGTAGAAGTATACACTAAGTAAAAACTGGTACAATAGTAAGTGCGGAAAATTAAGTGGGCCAGTATACAAACCCAAACTGAAAGTAAAGCACAACTGGAATGGGAAAACAGCAACTGAAAAGTAAAGCCGCCATGTCGAGATGTCCACTGGAAATCCCACCTAAAGGGTGGGTACAGATAGCCTCCATTGCTCCTCGGGTCCAGATGACCGCTCCGAGTACGTCCCGCCCAGTGGTCCACCTCCAGGTATCGTCCTACTCCGCAAGCCTCAACCACGATCAGCATTATCTGTCGTCTACAACCAACACAATGTAGTGCGGGCATTGCCCGTGCAGGGGTGAGTATAAGCTACTCAGTAGGGACCCCGAGACCCCCGAAGGTCTCCCAAAATCCACAAAGGATAATCCACAAAGAAAATATACAATCACAAAGTAACATCCGACACTGCTTAGGTATATGCCCATACATATACCTAAGTCATCAATTCCAAGTTCGGCTTCAACATCCGAGCCGAAGTACAACCCAGTCCACACAAGAAAGAAAAACGTAAATCCACACAGGATAGCACAACACAATCCACATAAGAAAGAAAAACGTAAATCCACACAGGATAGTATAACACATTCCACATAGGAAAGAAAAACGTAAATCCACACAGGATAGCACAACACAATCCACATAGGAAAGCAAAATGTAAATCCACACAGGATAGCACAACACAATCCACATAGGAAAGAAAAACAGGATTTAGCTCACATTGGAATACTACTTCGTAAGACGATAGAGATGATCAGATGTAGCCACTGATTCATCTAAGTCGTCGGACCCACAAAGGATCGGTAGGTACTAACCCCCGCAATGACCCACATAGGATCGATCATGAAGTTGAAACCATAGCTATTGGGAAACTCCTTCTCCATCAATTATAGTGGTTATGCCGCTACAACCAAGCGCTTCCCTCTAACCTTGGACTGTTGTAGTACTCCACCTATCGAGTATTGTGGGCCTGCTGATATAACCAAGCGCTTCCCATCATGGGTCTGCTGCTACAACCAAGCGCTCCTCCTCATAGCCTCTAGGGGTACTCTTCTGTTGAGTACCATGGGTCAGCCGCTACAACCAAGCGCTCCTCCGTCGTGGGTCTGCCGCTACAACCAAGCGCTCCCCCGTGCTGCTACAACCAAGCGCTCCTCTATTGTGGGTCTGCCGCTACAACCAAGCGCTCCCCCTCATAGCCTCAAGAGGTACTCCTTCTGTTGAGTACTGCGGGTCTTCCACTACAACCAAGCGCTCCTCCGCCGTGGGTCTGCTGCTACAACCAAGCGCTTCCCACTGGCTATCTGTAACACACCGAGTCGTTCGATCAGCAGTCGTCAAGTCTCAACCGGCTCTAGGGTTTCCGCACACAGCATGCTCATTCTGGGAGGGTCCACTCCACGATCCAAGAGGTTGATGCATCAACTGACACATAGTCCGGATTTGATGTATCCCAAAAGTACCGTAGTGGTCACTACCGAACCCACAGAGGATTCACGTACTGTCTTCATTGTCGTCGCAGACGCAGTCAGCTCTAGGGTTCCCGCACACAGCAAGTTCATTCGAGAGGTTCCGCTCCACGAGCCGAGTGTCTGATACATCAACTAACACATAGTCTAGAGTTGATATATCCAAAAGTTCCGTATCGTCAACAGGAACTCAACGTCGTAGACGGCGCGTCAAACGGACGCCTGGTCTGTGAGTTATCAGTTTTTCCGTTCCAAGGGCCTGGTTGGATTTCGGGTACTATCCAACCCAGCATCTATCCAACTGCATCCAAAACTCAAGCTAGGTATTCCAAAAGTTCCGTCTCATTAAGAGGAAATCAACGAGACAGACGGCGCGTCAAACGGACGCCCGGTCTGTGAGTTATTGGATTTTTCATTCCAGGGGCTCGGTTGGTTTTGTGAGCGAACCAACCCGACCACACTCCGATGGCATCCAAAACTCGAGCGGAGTAAGCCAAAAGTTCTGTCTCACTGAGAGGAATCCAACAAAGCCGATGGCACATCAATCGGACGTCCGGAGCTCAAGTTATGAGCGTTTCCGCTCCGAGGGCCCAGTTGGTTTCGTGTACGAACCAAACCGGCTGAACCCAAAGTATTCCAAAACCTTGAGTGTGATATACCAAAACGACCGTCTCGATCCAAGGATCGCTTCTCCGCTGACGGCGCATCGATCGAAGGCTCGTAGCTCAAGATACGGGAAAAATACCAAAAAGGTCCAAAAAGGGGGGTCTAGGCCCGGACCGACCCGGCCAACCCCCCCCCCCCCCCCGGGTCGGCCCGAACCGGGTCCGACCCGGACGGCGCGGCCCAGACCGGCGGTCTGGCTGGGCGGCTCGGCCGGCGCGCTGGCGCTGGCCAGGCGCCGCGTAAGGCAGCCGCGGCCACCCGCGCGGGGGCCGCTCTGTGACACCCGGACGCGGATTAAGCCGCGTCCCTCCTCCGTGGTCCCACGCGGCCGCGGGACCAGCCAGCGCCGCCATGGCTTTAGCCACGGCGGGTCTTCCCGGTGGCGCGCCGGCGGGGGGTTCCGCGGACCACCGGACGCGCTCCAGTGGTCCGATTTACGCGCGGTCTTCGCCAGTGCTCGTCTCGGGACTCGTTCTTAACTGAAAACTCTTCAAAATTAACTTGCGGCCCCATTTTTCGTTGCCCTCCAATCCGCGCATAACAACAATAGGAATCCAACAAAGTCGACGGCACGTCAATCGGACATCCGGAGCTCAAGTTATAAGCGTTTCCGCTCCGAGGGCCCGGTTGGTTTCGTGTTCGAACCAACCCGGCCGTACATAAAGTTCTCCAAAACCTTCAGTGTAATATACCAAAACGACCGTCTCGATCCAAGAATCGCATCTCAACTGACGGTTCATCGATCGAATGTCTATAGCCCATGTTATGTGCAAAAGACCGAAAGTGGTCCGAAAGTGGGGGGTATGGGCCCGGTCCGACCCGGCCCAACCCCCAGGGTCGCCCCGAACTAGGTCGACCCGATCCGGGTCCAGGCGCGGCCCGGTCCAGTCCGCGCAACCCGGCTCGGCTCGGCCGGGTGGCTCGCTGGCTCGGCCAGCGGCCGAGCATGGGGGGACGCGGTCCCCCCCCCCCCTCATTCGCCAGCGGACGCGGCGAGCGCCGCGTTTGCCCCGAATCCTGCGCGGCCGCGGGATCTGGTCACCCCGCTGCCGCCGCGGCTTCAGCCGTAGCGGCTCCTTCCGGTGGCATGCCGGGGCGCCGCCACCTCCAGCCGGCCGGCCGATACCGGCAGCACCTTCCGCAGACCACTGGACGTGCTACGGTGGTCCGTTTTGCCCGTCGTCTGCGCCTGCGGCTCTCCTAGGAGCCGAACTTCACTGCGGAGTCTTCAAATCACCATTGTGGCATGTTCCGTCATTGCCCGACGATCCGCATGTCAATAAACAAACTGCGGAGACTTTGAATCGCCTCTTCGGCCCCGACTCCGGCCGCGGTTTTGTTCGGCCTCAACGGTGCGGCGCGACGGCGCCACGCTTCTTCGTCGCATTCTTTCTTGCTTCCGCATGATGTCGTTGCACCATGACGCCTTTGTTTGAGCCGCAACAAACGCAACATCAAAGGGGGATGAGGGTCAGCCGTGTTCATGCGGTCTGACCTCCTCCCGTTATAATGATAGCAATCGGCCAACAAATATCAACGAAGTTCGTTAAATAAACTTGAACAAAGATTAAACCCCTACCTCAAGGTGTCGTCGAGTGAAGGTTCGTTGCGGGAAATAATCGTTGCGGAAGACGGCGTCGCGGAACAAGGTTCTATAAGCATCGTCGGCGTCACGGAGGAGAGAATCGTCGGCGTCGCGGTACACGGCATCACGTCGTCGATCTCTGAGGATTCGGCGTTCTTCGTCGTCCTTCGTCGGAGGTCGGCATTCTTAGTCGGCGACGGTGCATTCTTCGCGTTCTTCAAGGAGGAAGAAAAGGATTCCAAGGCTTGATCAATTCCTCTCCAATCCCTCTCACACAACGAACCAACCCTTAATTAAATAATACTTGTCATATTTAATTAACACACAAGCCAACACCTAAATTTGAAATTCAAAATAATTCATTCAATTAATTGAATTAATTGAAGAGTTTTAACCATCCAATTAATGTGAGTGTTGACTAGGCATTTAATAGGGGGTGCGGGTGTGTTACAAAATTAATGGGGGGTTTGGACGGTTAGAGAATTTGAATAGGTGGGGACTCGTGTGGGCCCCACCTCACTAATATCCTACCGAGAGTTATGATTTTAGTGGGTCCCACCCCAACTAGCTCACATGGAAGTTAAACCACAAAGATATAAAAATAAAATTGGTTGCACAAATTTTATTTTTATTCATTACATAACCCATTATTTTAATAACCACACCCGAGCAAACGCAACCCCGGAAATGGTCTTCCTAAGAAATTACCGGCGTTGTGATTTCATCGGTGCCCTCAGATTTCAATTCCGAGCACCGTATTAAAAGTTAGAAAAACCCGCTCGTTCGTTCACTGAACGTACCCGAGCCTAACTTCGGAAATTGATTACGGACACACCGGGCCTCGGAATCAGGCGCTATCAAAAACTGCGTTCTTGTAAAATCCAAAAGAAAATTAAGAAAAAAAATTCCTTAAATTTTATGGGTCTTTAAATTACTCCCACCTCGGGGATTTACGTCCTCGTAAAGATTTAACACAAACTAGGGATACAAAAGTGGTACTGAGCACGCATCTGAGCATTCCGCTCCCATGTGCTCTCCTGGAGGTTCATGTGCTTCCTATGAAAGTGCACAAGAGGAATCAACCATCCCTGTAGGACCTACTCCTATCGATCCTCAACCTCTACTGAAACCCCACAAAAGTCACCCCATCTCCAATGTCCAGCTCCCCAGGGTCGATGATATGCGAAGGATCGTGTTCGTATCTCCTCAGCTGAGATACGTGGAAGTCATCGTGCACCTGGTGCAACTGAGGTGGATGGGTCAAACGGTAAGCCACCTCGCCTACCCTGCTGAGGACCTGAAAAGTTCTGCTAAACCTCGGAGATAACTTGTCGCCTTGGTCACATCTCTGTAAACCTCGTCGAGGTGAGACCCATATAAGGACGTGATCGTCATCCTCAAACTCTAGATGTCTCCAATTCCTGTTTAGAACTGAAACTCAAAACTCCTGCTGCCACGAGGGTAAGGTTGACCGACACAAGAGTGATCGGTCGCACCCTCCTATGCATGAGTTTATCCGGTGCTGCCTGGGGTTTCCTTTTCGCCGACCAAGGAAAACCCATCCCGACATTGTAGTTAGACCACAACCTTTTTGCCTAATATAGTCAATTTGAGCATGAACTGTGAATCCAATCCATATCGAGACCAACGTCATAAGGCCTCGACGCTGCCACCAAGAGATTCCAATAGAAACTCTCGCCTCGAGGGTCACACCACACTGTCGGCGTAAGTGTGATTATCGAGTCTCCTCCCAAGGTATCTCCAGACGTGAGGGTCAACTCTACGGCTTACCGGAAACTCTAGGTCTGGGACAAGAATCGTGGAAGGAAGGAATGATTCATATCAACTTCTGTTACTACAGCAGCTAGTAGTGGACACAGACTGTCCCATGAATCATTTTTAGATCCATTGGGTCACACTCCTTGACTGCATGCAACTACACTCTTCCCCTACCCTCCAGCTCCATGAGCCTGACGGAGACAACTAAGGCAGGTGGTTGTAGCATGTTAAAATGTACACCACCTCATGCTGATATCCTAGCTCTGAGTCCACGTCTGCTGTTTCGCAGACTCAACTCTCCTTAAAGCTTCCTCTTCTTGAAACATTTAACACGCCCGAGTCTCTAAGACTGGTTCCAGTTTCCTGTTTCTTACTGCACTGTGCAGTCTTCATCCGCTCCTGGATGATCTGCACCTTCTTTGCCTACGATCTGTAAGAGCTGCTAAGATTTATCCTTTTCCGAAAAGAGAAACTTGGTCTCATCCCCTAGATGAACCACGCCCATTGCCTAATACAGTCAATCCTGACATGAATGATGCATTCATGCCATGGATGATGTCATAAGTCCTCGATGTTACTACCAAGAGATCCAACCATTACTCTCGCCTCCAAGGGTCGAGTCACACTGTCGGCATCAGTGTGAGGTCACTGAGTCACCTCTAGTAGAATTCTCTAAAGTGAGGGTCAAGTCAACAGTTTTAACCGGGACCTCTCGGTATCAACCGAACAAAAGGATAGGAAATCAAACATCACAAAGATAGGTGTCTTTTTATTACTACATCTCAAAGTACAAAGACAGAAATACAACAGCAACATGGAACTAGAAGTACCAAGAACAAAAGTAATCCACTAGTTCTGCTCATGTACACCTGCTTTCGAAGCTATACTGCCTTGTCCACTTCTCGGCTGTTGCTCAAGAACCCGGCGTTGCTTCTGCCTCAGTGGCTCCTCCAATGCCTTCGGATCAACTGTGCGGGGGGTCGGACAGTCACATGCCAGGTGACCCTTCCTGCCACATTCATAACACTTCATGCTCCTTGTATAGCTGGCTTTGTTCCTCTTGGACCTCTGCATCATCTGTCTACTTCCCACAGATGACTCAGATACTGATCGAATATCCTGCGGCAAAGGCAACAGCTCCGGAACACGCTTGGGGTGTAGAGCTACTGGTACAAACTCCACCCTGAAGAAGGTCTTGAAGTCTCCCTAGGTGAAGTTCATCCCGTTGCAAAACTAGAACAAGTGGCTCCACCACCTGCCTGCTTCTTCCTGAAGGAGGCTGGCAGCAAAGATCACCATGAAGTCTGCTGGTGTACCCACTATCCTGAAAACTCTCACCATAGCCTCCAGCCAATCCTCAGCCGCCAGTGGGTCTGTCTCTCCTCGGAACCTGGGTGGCCTCTGGCGCTAGAACTCATGCAGTGCGCTCAAGCGACGTGCACTCTCTGATGCTGGGGCTAGTGGCATCGGCGGTCCAACGTATGGTAGTACCACTGGTGCCTCCGTTGGTGCCTCAACTGGGGTAGGGCCCTGTACTGAGGCCTCGTCGCTCGGTGGGCTGTCAGTACGTACCACTCTCGGGGCTCTAGCTGGTCGTCCACGGGGAGGAATCCTGAAAGAAACAGACGTGACACGGTAAAACTATTTATACCTGGTGAGCTGACCTGGTTTGAGCTGTTTTAAGGGAAAACCTTTGAAAACACACATGCAATTAGTGTTTTCGTGCACAAAGTCGGAAATCAGTGGTCAGGGTCCTGGTGTATGGATACATCAGCTGCCTACACCAACACTGGACTCCCTGAACTGAAAACCACACTCGGTACCCTTAACATTATTGCTTTATAGAAAGAAAATATCAGATTCCTAAGTTCTATGGTAGAACCGACTCCTCTGATACCAATTTGTCACGACCTGTCCTCGGGGCCCGTGTCGTGACTACCCCCATCCCGCCTTCCATAGGCCAGGGGCTGGCAACTAGCACCAAAGGCATAAATCCCGATAACTAGGAAGGCATTGCCTTTATAAAAGTAAACAAAACACCAGGAGTACAAGTGGAAGTAATATACTAAGTACAAAATAAAGTGCTGAAAAGTAAGTGGGCCAGAATATAAACCCAACTGAAAGTACAGCTACAACTGAACGAAAGTACAACAGAAAATACAAACAGCTGGAAGAATAGAAGCAGCTCCTGGGTCGTCCATCTCGGATCCTACCTGAAGGGTAGGTACAGATAGCGCAGGTCCTGGATTGTCCACCACGGATCCTACTTGAAGGGTAGGTACAGATAGCACAGCTCTTGGTTCGTCCACCATGGATCCTGCCTAAAGGGTAGGTACAGATAGCCTCCACAACGCTCTCGCCCGTCGACCTCCTCCAAGTATCATATCACTGTGAAGTCCACCTCCGGATACTGACTCATCGTGAGGTCCACCTCCGGGTACCGTCCAGTCCTCGAACACTCGGCCTCTGTCAGCGCTACCCGTCGTCTGCAACCAACACAAAGAGGTGCGGGAATAGCTCATGCAGGGGTGAGTATACGATACTCAGTAGGGACCCCAAGACCCTCAAGGTCTCACTAAATCCAACAAGGATAACCACAAAGAAGGATCTCAACAGATAACCCTTACTTAGGTATAAGCCCATACTTATACCTAAGTTATCAAGTAACCCATCTCAATCATGAGGAAACACAATGGTTATGAAATCAATGGATAACCACTACCTAGGTATATGCCCATACATATACCTAAGTTATCATGTGACCCATCTCAATCATGAGGTAAACACAAAGTTCATAGACTTAGCTAAAACTAGGATTTTTAGTAGGCAGAAGCTCATTCAATTCACAACATAATATCATAGGATATAAATAATGTAACTACATTCTTTATATCATGTGATATTATGTTGTGAATTGAATGAGCTTCTGCCTACTAAAAATCCTGGTTTGAGCTGAGTCTATGACCTTTGTTTTTACCTCGTGATTGAGATGGGTCACTTGATAACTTAGGTATATATATGGGCATATACCTAGGTAGTGGTTATCCGTTGATTTCATAACCTTTGTGTTTCCTCATGATTGAGATGGATTACTTGATAACTTAGGTATAAGTATGGGCTTATACCTAAGTAAGGGTTATCTGTTGAGATCCTTATTTGTGGTTATCCTTGTTGGATTTAGTGAGACCTTGAGGGTCTCGGGGTCCCTACTGAGTATTGTATACTCACCCCAGTACGGGCTATTCCCGCACCTTGTTGTGTTGGTCGCAGGCGACGGACAGCGCTGAAAGAGGCTGAGTGTTTGAGGACTGGATGGTACCTAGAGGTGGACCTCATGACGAGTCAGTATCCAGAGGTGGACTTCACGGTGAGATGATACTCGATGGAGGTCGACGGGCGAGAGCGTTGCGGAGGCTATCTGTAGCTACCCTTCAGGTAGGATCTGTGGTGGAAGAACCAGGAGCTGTGCTATCTAGTGGCATCGGTGGCCCAACGTATGGTAGTACCACTGGTTCCTCAACTGGGGTAGGGCCATGTACTGAGGCCTCGTCGCTCGGCGGGCTGTTAGTATGTACCACTCTTGGAGCTCTAGCTGGTCGTCCATGGGGAGGCATCCTGAAAGAAACAGACATGACACGGTCAAACAATTTATACCTGGTGAGTTGACCTGGTTTGAGCTGTTTTAAGGTAAAACCTTTGAAAACACAAACACAATTAGTGTTTTCATGCACAAAGTCGGAAATCAGTTGCCAGGGTCCTGGTGTATGGATACGTCTGCCACCCGCACAAACACTGGACTTCTTGAACTGAAAACCACACTCGGTACCCATAACACTATTTCTTCACAGAAAGAAAATATTAGAGTCCTAATTTGTGCGGTAGAACCGACTCCTCTGATACCAATTTGTCACGACCCATCCTCGGGCCCTGTGTCGTGACTACCCCAAGCCCGCCTTCCATAGGCCAGGGGCTGGAAACTAGCACCAAAAGCATAAATCCCGATAACTGGGAAGGAATTTACTTTATAAAAGTAAACAAAACACCACAGAGTAAAAGCAGGAGTAATACACTAAGTACGAAAGAAAGTGCTGAAAAGTAAGTGGGCCAGAATACAAACCCAACTAAAAGTACAGCTACAACTGAAAGAAAGTACAATAGAAAAGACAAAGAGCTGGAAGAATAGAATCAGCTCCTGGGTTATCCACCTCGGATCCTACCAGAAGGGTAGGTATAGATAGCGCAGCTCCAGGATCATCCACCACGGATCCTACCTGAAGGGTAGGTACAGATAGCGCAGCTCCTGGTTCGTCCACCACGGATCCTACCTGAAGGGTAGGTACAGATATCCTCCACAATTCTCTCTCCCGTCGACCTCCTCCGAGTATCGTCTCTCCGTGAAGTCCACCTCCGGATACAGACTCTTCGTGAGGTCCACCTCCGGGTACCGTCCAGTCCTCGAACACTCGGCCTCTGTAAGCACTGCCCATCGTCTGCAACCAACACAACGAGGTTCGGGCATAGCCCGTGTAGGGGTGAGTATACGATACTCAGTAGGGACCCCGAGACCCTCAAGGTCTCACTAAATCCATCAAGGATAACCACAAAGAAGGATCTCAACAGATAACCCTTACTTAGGTATAAGCCCATACTTATACCTAAGTTATCAAGTAACTCATCTCAATCATGAGGAAACACAAAGGTTATGAAATCAATGGATAACCACTACCTAGGTATATGGCCATACATATACCTAAGTTATCAAGTGACCCATCTCAATCATGAGGTAAACACAAAGGTCATAGACTCAGGTCAAACCAGGATTTTCTTTATCGAAACCGTAACTGCTGAAGAGCCCCGTCTCTGACGAGTATAGTGATCCTGTCACGACTCTAAGGTACTGCTCACTAACCTAAGACTACTGAGGTACTCCTCCTATCGAGTACCGTAGGTCATCCATCCAAACATAGTAGTGCTTACCGCCGGGGTCTGCCACCCAAACACAGTAGTGCACCCCCCCCCCCTCCCCCTAATAGCCTGTAGAGGTACTCCTTCTGTTGAGTACCGTGGGTCTGCTGCCTGCTACCAGGCGCTCCGTCTGCCGTGGGTCTGCACCCAAAAAAAGTAGTGCTCTATCCACTGGGCTAGTCGACTCACTCCAAGTCGAGTCGGTCAAGCAATCGTCAGGTCTCAGCCAACTACACGGTCTCCGTACTCCGTACGCTCGTCTCCAGGAGGGTCCACTCCACGAGCTACGGGTCAATACTCCAAGTATCACAAATTCCCACGAATAAGTATCTCAAAGGACCTCCTCGTCATAGGGGTCTCAACGCAACCGACGGC
Source organism: Viscum album (assembly GCA_963277665.1). Classification (NCBI taxonomy): domain Eukaryota; kingdom Viridiplantae; phylum Streptophyta; class Magnoliopsida; order Santalales; family Viscaceae; genus Viscum; species Viscum album. The sequence goes on from OY728150.1 coordinate 708,417,053, forward strand.
GTTTCAATCGGACGCCCGGTCTGTGAGTTATTAGCCTTTTCGTTCCAGGGGCCCGGTTGGTTTCATGTGCGAACCAACCCGGCCGTATCTCAAATGTACCCCGAACTCTATTAGTGTATACTCATAGGTACCGTTTCTCAACGTGATCACCAATGCCACTGACGGTTCGTCAAACGGACATCCGGTCTGAAAGTTATCAGCTTTTCCGTTCCAGGGGCCCGGTTGGATTACGGGTTCAATCCAACCCGGCCACTATCCAACTGTGTCCAAATATTTGGAGAAGTATTCCAAAAGTTCCTTCTCATCAAGAGGAATCCAACAAAGTCAACGGCACATCAATCGGACGTCCAGAGCTCAAGTTATAAGCGTTTCTGCTCCGAGGGCCCGATTGGTTTCGTGTTCGAACCAACCCGGACATACCCAAAGTTCTACGAAACCTTGAGTGTAATACACCGAAACGATCGTCTCGATCCAAGGATTGCATCGTAACTGACGGTGCGTCGATCAGAGGTTTGTAGCCCATGTTATGGGCAAACGACCGAAAGTGGTCCGAAAGTGGGGGGTCTGGGCCCGGCCCGGCCCGGCGTGGTGCGGCTTGTCTCAGCCCGGCCCGGCTGGGTGTGACCCGGTCCGGTCTGTGCAACCTAACCCGGCTCAGCTGGGTGGCTCACTGGCTCGGCCAGCGGCCGAGCATGGGGGGGACGCGGTCCCCCCCCCTGTTCCTTCACTAGCAGACGCGGCGAGCGCCGCGTCTGCCCCGGATCCCGCGCGACCGCCGGATCCTATCACCCCGCTGCCATCGCAGCTTCAGGCGCGGCGGCTCCTGTGGGCAGCGCGCTGGCGCTGCCGCGCCGGCAGCGCCTTCTGCGGACCACCGGACGCGCTCCGGTGGTCGGTTTTGCCCGCCGTCTGCGCCTGCGGCTCTCCCGGGACCCGAACTTCACTGGAGAGTCTCCAAATCACCATTGCGGCATGTTCCGTCATCGCCCGATGATCCGCACGTCAATAAACAAACTGAGGAGACTTTGAATTGCCTATGTGGCCCCGACTCCGGCCGCGGTTTCGTTCGACCTCAACAGCTAGGCGCGACGGCGCCATGCTTCTTTGTTGCGTTCTTTCTTGCTTTCGCGCGGTGACGTTGCACCAGGCCGCCTTTTTTCGAGCCGAAACGAATTCAACATCAAAGGGGGAGGAGGGTCGGCTGTGTTCGTGCGGTCTGACCTCCTCCCGTTATAATGATAGCAAGCGGCCAACAAATATCAACAAAGTTCATTAAATAAACTTGAACGAAGATTAAACCCCCACCTCAAGGTGTCTTCGAGCGAAGGTTCGTCGCGGGAAATAATCGTTGTCGAAGACGGCGTCACGAAACAAGGTTTCGTAAGCGTCGTCGGCGTCACGGAGGAGAGAATCATCGGTGTCGAGGTACACAGCGTCGCGTCGTCGATCTCCGAGGATTCGGCATTCTTCGTCGTCCTTCATCGGAGGCCGGCGTTCTTCATCGGCGACGATGCGTTCTTCGCGTTCTTCAAGGAGGAAGAAGAGGATTCCAAGGCTTGAGCAATTCCTCTCCAATCCCTCTCGCAAAATGAACCAACCCTTAATTAAATAAGACTTGTCTTATTTTATTAACACACAAGACAACACCTCAATTTGAAATTCAAAATAATTCATTCAATTAATTGAATTAATTGAAGGGTTTTAACCATCCAATTAATGTGAGTGTTGACTCGGCATTTAATAGGGGGTACAGGTGTGTTACAAAATTAATGGGGGGTTTGGAGGGTTAGATAATTTGAATAGGTGGGGACTCGTGTGGGACCCACCTCACTAATATCCTACCAAGAGTTAGGATTTTAGTGGGTCCCACCCCAACTCCCTCAGATGGAAGTTAAACCACAAAGATATAAAAATAAAATTGGTTGCACAAATTTTATTTTTATTCATTACTTAACCCATTATTTTAATAACCACACCCGAGAAAATGCAACTCCGGAAATGATCTTCCTAATCAATTACCGGCGCTGCGATTTCATCGGTGCCCTCGAATTTCGATTCCGAGCACCAGATTAAAAGTTAGAAAAACCCGCTCATTCGTTCACTGAATGTACCCGATCCTAACTTCAGAAATTGATTCCGGACACACCGGGCCTCAGAATTAGGCGCCGTCAGAAACTGCGTTCTTGTAAAATCCCAAAAAAAATTAAGAAAACAATTTCCCTTGAATTTTACGGGTCTTTACAGGGGAATAAAATATTATAAACGACTCATGAACAACCACTAGATGAAGATCCCACCCCACCCCCCTCTATCTTTGAGGCAAGTTATTCCCCTCAAATAGATGTCTTAGATGAGTTAATAAATATTATAATACATTTTTTTTGGGCAATGTTAATCAGGTAGGCACCGATAATTTTATTGTACTTATATTCTACATGGTAAAAATGACTGTGATTTATATCTATCAACACCTACCCATCGCCTTGTTGGGAGGGATATTGTGTTCAATATCCAAGAAGACACTCTGCATAACATACAACTTCCAACAGTTCATGTGAGAGTGAGAATTACCATAGCTTGAGAGCCAAGCACCAAGATACATGTTCTACTTGATGAAACAGATATTGATATAGTTGAGAAAGCTATTTGAATATTCATATCATGGATGTCATATATTTTAAAAAACATGTCAATAAGGAGGTATTCATTTGCAATTTATTTTTCATGCTAAAATTTTAACAGTTGATGAAAAAATGTCTAAATTGATGAATATTATTACAGACAAACAAAGGTAAAGGGGTGAAACAAAATTTCAAATAAAAACCATCTAAATAATCAACCAACCAATCAAAAAGATCTTAAGAAAGAAACATTACCCCACCCTATCAATATCCACATTTACTAACATTGAAGGTTCATGAAGATAAAAAGTTATAAAGTGGTAGTAATAACATAGTTGATTTTGAAGAACAAATATATAGATAGGCCATTAAAGACTTCATTTCTCTTGAGAATGTAAATAAAATCATCAAGTATGAATGACTAGGAGTGTTATTTGTAAATTCATACATGAGGTGTGTTTTCATGATTTTTTTTTCAATAGCTGATCTACTATGTTAATTATGAATAAATTCAATTCATATTTTTTTGCAGGTATATGAATACCAATTGAATTAATTACCCCATGAATATAAATATAGACTCATTAGTCCTCACGTCACTTCTTCAGAACTAGAAAAATCATTTAAAAGAAAACATATGGATTCCATACTCTTATTAATACCAATGATGTATGGGTAAAACTCTACAATTTAATCATATAAAATGTATTTTCATTCCTTTCATTACTTATTCATTTTTTAGGAAATATTGGGTACCTATTACGGTTAATTTAGATACTCCAAATATTTAAATTCTAGATTCACTAGATGGATACCCAAAAAACTGACCACACATGATGAAGTTAGTAAATTTATAACACTATATATCCAAAATTTTAGAATTAAACTTCAAGTTATATATTTTATATTATGTTATAATTAGAATTCAGTTATTATAGGGCAGTGTTTAAATATCATGAAAATCATGGCATGAGGATATTTCATGCACATAAAGAGCCTATCAAATTCTACCAGTGGACAATTATCAGGGTATATATAATAATATTTCACTATAAAAACACATATCAAAATAAATTACTTATTTTTATAAATGTATTTACAATTTTCAAAACAAGAAAATAGAAAATATAATGGTTATTATGTTTCTAAATTTATGATAGATATCATATACCATCAACAAACTAGCATCCTAAATTAAGAATTTTTTAAGATAATTAATACTTCATTTAAAATATTTATTACTCTTTTTTGTATTTATATTTTTTTAATACTAATATGACTATAAAAAATCCTTATATTAACAATATGAAATAGATTTTTTTTAGAAATAAATTTACAGCATACCTGATGTCATAATGTACACATATATCATGAAGATGTGACTTCCTACTTCTTATTTGGTTAATTTTCTCATCATTTTATCTAAATGTTTTAGTTAATTTCCTTATCATTTATATCTAATACTTATTTTTTTATTTTTACATATATTATAAAGAAATGACTTCATCAACAAGGATGATTTACTCATATACTATGATCATGATCTCAATCTGATACACAGTGTACCAAGTATGAATCAAATTGAATGATTTCAGTTTAAAATTGACATTTTATTAATTTAAGTTTCATATTTATGTTTAATTTATTTATTTATAGTATTACTAACATAAGAATTGTTTACTTATAAAGGTGGAATATTTTTCTCGAGTTGGGGTGGTTTTCTCGAAGCTGATCATGCTCATGTGAGATTGGACTTCAAGGCTACAACCGAGATAATGAAAATAAGTAGATGGGTCAAGAATGTATACAACCATACTAAAAAGGTGAATTCCTACTACTTATTTAATTAATTTTATCATCATTGTATCAACTTTTTGTAAGGTAATTTCTTTATCATTTTTATTTAATACTTAATTAGTTTTTTTAACATATATTTTGGCAATTCATATTTTTCTTTCAACTATCTAGAACAAGCTAAAAAATATAAAATGTGTTTCTTTCTAATGGAAGAGGAAACCTCGGGAAACTAGAAACGTAAGTGTTTTAGGGATCATGGGGTTTTACATCCATCAAAATGAAACATTTTCCTTCTTTTATAGATTTTTGTAGATATTTGAAAGAAAAACACATATCACATACTAAATAAACTACACCTCAATTCGACACACAGTGTGCTCAGTAGGACTCGAACTGTATGTTTTTAGTTTATAATTTATATGTGAGTTTAAAACACATATCAAAGACTCAAAATTGAGAAAATAAATTAAAATTATTTTGATACTTTAAAATAAAAAAATCATAAGTCATTTGTGATGTGTAGAAATCATCTTTACCTCAATCTGAATCATGTTGTGACTGGTATGACTCCAATTGTGTATTTTAATTTAAAATTGATATTAATTTCAGTAAAAATAATAAGTGGCATATTTAAAACTAATCAAATTCATTGTAATTATTTTGAAAATTTAAGAAAATGATCCATAAGTCGTTTTTAATGTGTAAGAATCAACCACACCTCAATATGACATGAATTGTGATCGATATGACTCCAAGTGTGTCTTTTTATTTAAAATTGGTAATAATTTTAGTAAAAAGAAAAAGTGACATACTAAAAAAAGATAAAAAAATTTGATTGCTTTGATACTTTAGTAAAATTATCCATAAGTCATTTCTGACATATGGGAATCAACCACCCCTCAATCTGATGCACGGTGTGACTGGTATAACTTGAAGTGTCCATTATCAATTTAAAATTGACATTTTAGCTCAAAACATGTGTCACTCACTAAAAATAAAGAAAATGTGCTCTTACTGTCTTGATAATTTATTTAATGATTCCTAATTCATTTATGATGTTTAGGAAGTAGAATCACATCAAACTAACACACGATGTGACTGCTATGACTCAAAGTTCAAGTTTATAGTTTGAAATGTCATTTTAGTAAAAAACATAAATGACAAACTGAAAACTGAGAAAATAAATTCATATTGTTTTGATACTTTATGAAAACAATTCATAAGTCGTTTTTGATGTGTAGGAATTAGCCTCACCTTAATATGACGTATGTGTGACCGCTATGACTCTAAGTTTGTTTTTATTTAAAATCGACTTTAATTTTAGTAAAAAATAACATGGGACATATTTTAAACCAAGAAAATACATTTAGGCTATTTTTATACTTTAGTAAAATGATTTATAAATTATTTTTTGTGTGTAAGAATCAACCTCATCTCAATTTGATGCATAGTATGACTTATATAACTCTAAGTGTGTCTTTTTATTTAAAATTCACATTAATTTTAGTAAAAATAACAAGTGATATACTGAAAATTACAAAACACATTCAGGTTATTTTAATACTTTATGAAAATGATTCATAATTCATTTTTGACATGTAAGAATCAACTGAACCTTAATCCGATGCACGGTGTGACTGATATGACTTCGAGTATTCCTTTTTATTTAAAATTGACAATAATTTTAGTAAAAATAAAAAGAGGTATACAGAAAACCAAGAAAACTCATTTGTATTGTTTTTATGCTTTAGAAAAATGATCTATAAGTCATTTTTGATGTGTAGGAATCAACTGAACCTCAATCATACACACGTTGTGACTGATTTGACTCAAAGTGTCTATTATCAATTTAAAATTTACATTTTATTTCAAAGCATGTGTCACTCACTAAAAACCAATAAAACATGATTTTATCTATCTTTATATTTTAATAAAATGATTCCTAAGTCATTTTTTATATATTAAAAGTATTCATAAATCAAACCTGCACACGATGTGACCGGTATGACTCAAATTGCATGTTTCCAGTTTAAAATGACATTTAAGTAAAAAACACAAGTTACATAATAAAAACTAATAAAAAGTATTAATATTGTTTTTATACTTTATTAAAATGATCCATAAGTCATTTGTGATGTGTATGAATCAGTTGCACCTCAATCTGACTCAAGGTGTGACCGATATGACTCCAAGTGTGTATTTTTATTTAAAACTGACATTAAGTTTAGTAAAAAGAACAAGTGAAATATTTAAAATTGAGAAAATTAATTATAATTGTTTTGATACATTATTAAAATTATTGATAAGTCATTTTTGACGTGTAGGAATCAACCCCACCTCAATCTGACTCACGGTGTGACCGGAATAACTCCAAGTGTATCTTTTTATTTAAAATTGACACTAATTTTTGTAAAATGAACAAGTTACATACTGAAAACTAAGAAAACTCATTTAGATTGTTTTTATCATTTAGAAAAATAATAAATTATTCATTTTTTATGTGTAGTAATAAATTGATCCTCAATCGGAGGCACGGTGTGATCGATATGACTCCAAGTGTGTCTTCTTATTTAAAATTGGAATTAATTTTAGTAAAAAGAACAAGTTACATGCTGAAAACCAAGAAAAAATATTCGTGTTGTTTTGATAATTTAGAAAAATTATCAATATTTCATTAATTTTTTTAGGAATCAATTTATCCTCAATCTAATGCACGGTATGACTAGTATGACTCAAAGTGTTCATTATCAGTTTAAAATTGATATTTTACTTCAAAACGTGTTTCATTCACTAAGAACAAATAAAACATGATCTTATTATCTTTAAAATTTATTAAAATGATTTATGTGTCATTTTTTATGTGTAGGAAGTCATCTCACATCAAACTCACACAAGATGTAACCAGTATAAATCAAAGTGCGTGTTTCCAGTTTGAAATGACATTATAGTAAAAAACACAAGTGACAAAGTCAAAAATGAGGAAATGAATTCTGATTGTTTGTATACTTTAGTAAAATTATATATATGTTATTTTTTATGTGTATTAATTAGTAACACATTAATTCGACTCATGATGTGGCCGATATGACACCAGGTGTGTCTTTTTATTTGAAATTGACATTAGTTTTTGTAAAAAGAAAAAGTGACATACTCAAAACTGATCAAACACATTGATATTGTTTTGATACTTTATTAAAATGATCCAGAAGTAATTTTTTATGTATAGTAACCAAACCCACCTCAATATGATACAGTTTTTGACCGGTATAAGTTCAAGTGTGTCTTTTTATTTTAAATAGACATTAATTTTAGTAAAAATAACGAATGATATGATGAAAAATGAGAAAACGCATTCGGATTATTTTGATACTTTAGTAAAATAATTTATAAGTCATTTCTTATGTTTAGGGATCAACCACACCTCAATATGATGCATGGTACAATTGATATGATTCCAATTGTGTATTTATTTAAAATTTACATTAATTTTAGTAAAAAGAACAAGTCATATACTAAAAATAGAGAAAATGAATTTGTATTGTTTTGATACTTAAGTAAAATGATCCACAAGTCATTTTTGATATGTTGGAATCAAACGCATCTTAATCTAACACACAGTGTGACTGGTTTGACTCAAAGTGTCCGTTGTCATTTTAAAATTGACATTTTTGTTCAAAACATGTGTCATTCACTAAAAACCAAGAAAATGTTATCTAATTGTATTGATAATTTTGATAATTTAGGAAAATGATTCATAAGTAATTTTTGATATTTGGGAAGAAACCTCACATCAAACCAACACACAATATGTCTAGTATGTCTCAATGTGTGGGTTTCTAGTTTGAAATAACATTTTACTAAAAAAACAAGTGGAATACTAAAAACTGAGAAAAATCATTCAGATTATTTTGATACTTTTAGGAAATGATATATAAGTTATTTATGATTTGTATGAATTATTCACACCTCAATATAATGCATGTTGTGACCAATATGACTATAATTGTGTCTTTTTATTTAAAATTTACATTAATTTTAGTAAAAAGAACAAGTCGCATACTAAAAACTAATAAAACACAATCAGGTTAGTTTGATAATTTAAGACAATGATCTATAAGTAATTTTTGATATGTAGGAATCAACCCCACGTCAATCTGAGGCATGGTGTGACCCATATAACTCTAAGTGTGTCCTTTTATGTGAAACTAACATTTTATTAATGTATTCTTTCATATTTATGATTAATTTATTTGTTTATAGTATTACTAACATAAGATTTTTTTTCTTATATAGGTGAATTCTTTTTCTTGGATTAGGGTGGTTTGTTCGGAAACTGATATCATTGTCGAGCTTTTCTTAGAAGGGTTCGTAGTGTGCCAAAGATGATGAAACATTAATTTTTTAAAAAAAAATTGGATAGTAATTGAAAATGTAATATAGTAGTTCTTTTTTTTATTTTTGATGTAAAATCTATTTTAATTAAATTTGTTATTTTCATACAAGTTAGAGGTTGATGCGGTGTGTTGTTATTCAAACAACACACTGCAGTAGGTGGGCCTTTATCAGTGCTATTTCTAATGGTGATAAAGGACCCCCTTTATCTGTGCTAATAAATATGTTGATAAAGGGAGACTTTATCAGTGCTAATGAAATCACTGATAAAGGGGGGCCTTATCAGCACCTTTTTTAGAGATGATAAAGGCCGCACTTTATAAATATTTTTCTAGCGTCGATTAAGGCACCCCCCCCCCCAACAGCACCGAGGACAACAACGCTTTTTTAGCACTGTTAAATCTCTTTTTGTGTACTTTTAAAGGATCAATCTATAGTAGTGGTATCTTTATCAGTGCTAAAATTCTAGCACTGATAAAGATATGTTTTATCAATGCTTTTTTTAGTTCTCATAAAAATATATCTTTATAAGCACTGGTAAAGACCTAATTTAAATAATATAATCAATATAATTAAAAAAATTAAATGTATATAATTATAAATAAATATTTAAAGAATTATATATTTTTATTTATAAATATAATTATAAATAAATACATTTATTATTTAAATATATTTATTATAATTTTATAATTATTTAAATATATATATATATTTATTTATTGATAATTTTAATTATAAATGAATATATTTAAAAATATTTGTATATAATTATAAATATATTTATATAATTATATATAATTACAAAATTATATAAAATTATATATTAATAATATTTATTTTAAATTGTGAAATGACTCGGGAGCTCTGTTCTAGGAAATCCCATGGTGATTTGGGTTCCTACTCCCGATGGCTTTCCTTTTGGATTCTTACTTCAATTTGAAAGATGCTTTTTGGGGTCCTTCAAAGCTAACTGATTCGGGGAAAGGCCTGGATTTCGTTGGTGTTGTTCTTTCGTTTATCCCTTTTTGGTCACTCGCTACACCAATTAATCATAGAACTCTAGTGATTAATCCTGACTCTTTTTCTTCAAAGGTGAAGAGTAAAAGGTTCTTCATAGAATCCATATATGTGCTTACATCCTCCAAAATCACAAAAAATGGATATTTTTCTTTCATTGAATCATATCGAAAGATGATAATAGAGAGGCTTGAGGAATGAAAGCATTCGGTTCTAGCTCGTTTGACATTTCAAGGGAAGGATAATCCCTGGAAGATTGAGGAGTTGTGAAGTCAACTCCTCCAAATTTGAGGATTTTTCAAGTAGAAAATTACTACAATATGGAAACGGTTTTTCCTATGGTGTTCCCCTCGACTGAGATCAAATCAAAGGCATTGAGTTTAGGTTTTTTTTCTCTTAATCCTGGCGTATTATGAATCCAATATTGGGATCCTTTCTTTAATCCTACTTCTAAAAAAATAAATTACCCAGGTAAGGATTTGAATACATGATCTGTAACACCCCAAAAATTTTAAAAATATATTAGAATGCATAGATCACTAAGACTCTACATACACCACTTTGTTATAAACTATCCAAGTAAACATAATTTTGTCACTTCTATGTTTTGAATTTCAAAAAATGTTCATCTAGAGTTGTGTTCAGTAAGTTATTTGGAGTCTGATAGAACAAACATGATTTTTAGTGAATAGTAACATACCTTTATGAATAGTAATATGACCCTTATGAATAGTAAATAATATTATTATTTTATTTTCTTAAGGCAATAAGATAACGGGATATTAATTAATTTTTCAATGTCACATAAAACTAATTGCACTTCAAGATTGTTATTTTTCAAATTAACTATGACCTTATTTAAAAATTAAATTAATAATATTTAGAAAATTATTTTTGAAAAATGGATTTCACTTTTGAATTCAACACATCGAAAAATGGTAGGGGTGAATTTTTGGGATTTTTCTGAAATTCTTGAATTTTTGATGAATAGTGAAATATGATAAAATACTATATATACAAATTATCAGTTAAATACACTATTTATGACATCAAAAGTGATGCAAGGACACTTGGTTCGAACTCAAATGCACTTATTACTATTAGGGGTCACATGAAACCACACTATTGGTTGTCTTGAGGAAAATAATAAAATAATGAATTAAATATTCAAAATTTACTCCTCTCCTCCACTATAAATACCACCCTCACTCCCCTCTTCCTCCCACACCTCTCAAGCCTTGAGAATTGAAAAATTTATGCCAAATTCCCTCCCCAATCTTCTTCCTTGCGTCCTAGATCTTCTGCTCTCACCAAAAGACCAAAACCAAAGCCCTTAAGAAGGATCTCAAGGAGAAGAGATCAAGAGGTAAACAACCTCTTTTATTTTCTTTCTTTTCTTTCATTTTATGTTATTCTCTTCCATTCCCTTTTGCTTGTATTGGGATATTTAACACCCGAGATTTTATGAGAAATATTTTGTTTTTATGTATAATTTTATATAAAGGAATCTTTCATTACACACAAAACTATCTTGGCTTTCTTTACACATAATTGCAACCTTCCACGATAGCGTGTGTTGTACGCAATACCGAGTTTCACTAAACAACGATATGCTATTAAAATATTATTAAAACATGCCGTTATGAACAGTAATACCCACGTTTTGAAATTTTATAAATTTTATCTTTCAAAATGGACTTCATTTTTTGATTCGGAATATCGAAATTAGCCTAGGGTGAAATTTTGGTATTTTTTTGAAAACATTCAATTTTTGATAAATAGTGAAAACACTGGGTTACTATTTAAAAACTGACTTTTTATTTAAATAATTATTTATTTAAATTTATTTTAGGTCTAAATTGATACATAATAACTATATAAGTTCAATTTAATTCATTGGAGTCATTTTATAATAATTTTAGATATATAAAAATTTTATTGAACTTTTCACCGTCTTTTACCCACCTACTAGGAGAATTTGCAAATTTACATAAAACTTAATTTTACCACTTATGTGAGTGGAATTTTGAAAATCCGAGAGACACGGTTAATATCAAAGACTAAAATGTGGTTCAATGAGATGAAAATATTTTTTGGTGAATAGTAACTTTTTACTTTTATTTACCACGGTTAAAAGTAAATAGGGTAATTAAGGGTAAAAATGATATTATTATTATCCTAACACATGTCCTGATTCTATTGGATAAGTTTAATTCGACCAAAAACATCCTTAGGAATAAAATATGACCATTTAGGTCCACTTGGATTAGATTAAGACATTTATTATTAATTTATTTAAAGAAGGGTTAAAATAGTTAAAATCAAAGTTTAATAACTAAATCATTTTTAATATAGGGTTATAAATAAAATAAATTCAACTATAAATATTAATTATAAATCTAAAAATATTTCCTACATAATGGTATTTTATTAATAATTTTTAGACTTTAAATAATTTAATTTATTTATGACACAATGATGATGCAGTAATTACCTTATTAAGGAAATATTAACATAATTGATATTATAAATACCAAAATAAATGTAATTTGAGACTTTTCATAAATTACACTAATTTTATAGGTTAATATGACATATTAGTATTGATTTAATTAACTTTTTTTGAACTAACCATGCTGTTATGATTTTCACAAAAATCAATTACCAAATAGTGTCAAAATTGACATAAAATAGTTTTTAAAACAAATATTATATTATTAATTGTTATTTTATTCCTTAAAATCTAAGGTTCGGCCAAATTACTTGGATAAGGTTATATATATTAATAATTAACAACTTGGGGTTCGTTTGGCTTGTTATAGTAAGTTTATTAACCTTATAGTGTAAGAAAACAAGAAGACATGGTAAAAGTTAAATTATTTAACTTAGAGTTAAATCTAAATGATAAGGTTAAAATAGTAACCTAAACTTGTCTAAAACCCATTGGTTGAGAGGCTTTAGACCCATACCCACCTTATCTTCTAAATAAATCAATTTGGAGCTATTAAAAACTGAATATGACTTTATAATAAAATAATATTTTACGTTTTTCCTAAGGTGCCCCTCTCCTCCCTTAAAAAAGGGCCCCTCCTCCCTCTCTTCCTCACACCACTTTGAGCCTTCAATCTTGGCCAAACCCTGAAAATTTCTCTTCTTCACTTCCCTAGAAACATCCTAGAGCTCCTGGTCTTCTTAAAAGACCATATTTAGTGCCCTAAGATGAGGTTAAGAAGAGGCGCTTCAAAGAAGAGGTAATGTCCGTTTCCGATTCTTTCAACTTTACTTCTTCTTCTACTTCTTCTTATTTAGTTGTTTCATTATGAAGTAATAACATCAGTATCACTCATATACTGATATGTTATTATAAATATTAAACAACCCTATTTCACCTTCTATCCATCCTACGGAAAATGAAATCACCGCGCGTGCGTAAATACGGAATACCGTCTCCACGCCATGGTGTAATCTGTTTTCCACCACCACCTTACTTGGATGGGTATAATTGTGTAGATAATAACTATATATGATTATTTTAAAGTTATATTGATTCTGAAATAGTATACATACACTTCAATACAATTCCATGATCATGGGAATGATATCATCGATCGTGCGTACGTACGGCCTACCGTCTCCACGATGTGATGTGACTCATTCTACATGATCTTCATTACATAATGATTATATAAATGAATTGAATGAATAAATATGATATATATTACACTAATACCATTCTGGAAATGAGTTATCTATAACCTAAAAAGAATAATAAAATTTTATTCGACAAAACACGCATAAGAACAAAAGGCAATAAACACCCGAATAACAAGTAGCAATGAAATATTACTAATACAAAGCTAAGAATATGACAATATATGATATCATAACAATGAGTAAGATTATGGAATAAGTAAATAACATTATTTAAATCATTATACAGGAGGTTCGGACACATACGAAGCAAATCAGACCTAAGGTAAGGGAAAATCTCGCAATCTCATTTTTATCCGAGATTGCTTATACTTCGGTATTTACTGGGGCATATTTATCATCCACATACATGTTTTCTCAATATGTAATATTATTTATGTACTCCTACAATTGATTAAATCCAATTTACACATTGGTTAGTTTTTATTAAAATATATGAAAGGAATCTTTGGTCGTTTTTAGTACGAGGTACTTTTTGACTTTTCTGACAAAAGTACGAGGAGAATGTTATTTTTAACTTATACGACATGAAAGGATTTTTATGATTTCATATAACATTATTTCCATGAAGCTTCCTTTACAAGTTTTCAAGTTTATTTTTAATCAACTTCTTTTAGTTAAAAATTTTATGACATGTTAAGAAAGGAAAAATGTTTTTGAAGTAGAAAGGATATTTTCCTCAAGAATGGAGTTCAAGCGTTTTACCAAAATTATTTTCCATATAAGATAATATAGGGTTATGTTTCTATCCATATTTTTACATTGATTTGATTATGTTATGATGGATTTATTTTTATAATGTCCTTTTATCTTATATGGATTGTGTTATGATGGCATGATGTTTAATAATCCCATTTTTATTACATGGGTTATGCTATGATGTATGATTTATGATCTTGTGGAACACATAAGAATGGTATCATTATGATATGGGTGGTACCTATATCTCCCTCCAATGTATTGGGTAATGGTTTATATCTCATGAGATAGACATGGATGGAATGGCAGGTTAATCCGGTCCAGTGAAACAGGACTGAAACGAGGAGTGAACTAGGTTCAGAAATGGACTTTGTCTGCTGAGATAGTCTTGGCAATGAGTATTGACTACTAAGAAATGATTCTATATGATTATGTGTGTATGCCACAAAGTTTCATGATTTTTGTTATGATTTTTGGGATTACATTTCACTACTATGATTTATCCCATGTTATGATATTATGATCTCTTTTGTAGGTTAAGATTTTCGAAATGCTATGTTCTTATGAATATGATATTTCATTTGTTTACCCTTACTGAGCATTTGAGCTCACCATTTTTTTTGTTTTCTTTCCCCAAGTCCGAAAGAAGGTTATTAAGTAGGATATTCCAAAAATGGACTCTAGATATGATGAAATAAATGGGATACAATGTAGATGCTTTATGAACCAGTTGTTTATGTTTCCCAGTTTCTAAAGACATTATACCTATACTTTCCTTTCATGGTTTTGTTATATTTTTTAATAAGTGTGCTTCGATTTTGAAGTAATAAAAATGTATGTAAAGTAGGGGTCATTATAGTTGGTATCAGAGAAAAGGTATAGTCAACCTTTGGAAACTAGGATGTGAAAGCCTTAGTAAGAACCCTAAGGATAAGTCTAAGCATAGAACACAATATTCGTGTTTTAGAAATGGCCATGGATAACCTATGATAAGACCTTAAGTGTGAAATTTTATTCTTGATTATGTGGTTTTCCTATTATAATTAGTGTTTCTCACACTCTTCTTCTTGGTTTTAGTCAATGGCTGGAACCCGAAGGAACCGTGTTAATGCTGAATATGGCGTGCAATGCAATGATTGTCCCCCTAAGCAACCAAACATTATGGGAGCTGGAATGAAAAATATTATAGCCATGCTCACACTACTTTCTCAAGCTATGAATCTTGCAGGACTTCCAAATGAGAAAAGGAAGGAGCAACATTCTGTTTAATCCTTTATGAGGCAGCGTCCACCTTCATTCAGTGGGTCTGCTGATCCATTAGTGGCTGAACAATGGATCAGTACCACTGAAAAGATATTTTCAGTTCTTCAATGTTCTGAACATGATAAATTCATCTTAGCAGTTTATCGTTTGGAAGGTGAATCTGATCAATGGTGGAATCTTATCAAGAATATGAGGCCAAGAGATGAAATTGAGTCCATGGAATGGGACGAGTTCAAGAACTTATTTTTCAATAAGTACTTACCTCATATTCTTCGAACAAAGATGGAGAAGGAGATTCTTGAACTAAAGCAAAAGGATGATGAATTGGTTGGTACCTACGAAGAAAATTTTACAAGACTTTCAAGGTGCGCTTCTGGGATTATTATCCAACCTGAGAGTAAGATTTATCGATTCTTTAGTGGCTAAAACCAAGTCTTCGAAGGGCGTTAGCCATAAGGGGCTTCAATAGCTACGAGGAAATCGTTAGATGTGGTCTCAAGGTTGAGATGGAGATTGGAGTAACTCATCAGTCATATGGGTTTGATAAGAAGAGGAAAATGGAATTCAAAGGAAAATCTAAAGAGCACACTAAAAAGAAGATGAGTTTTCCCTTATTCTCAAAGTGTGGAAAGAAACATGGAAGGAGTTGTCTTAAAGGGACAAGTAAATGTTTCAAATGTGGAAAGGAAGGTCATCAGAAATTTGAATGCCGCAATGATGGAAAGATGATGTCTAGTGATGCGAACAAAGAAAAGGCTACACAGAGTGCACCTCCTACACTTCAATGTTACAAGTGAAAGGAAATGGGTCATTATGCTAATCAATTCCCTAATCCAAGGGTTGTTGATTATGATCGACGTCAACAAAATATTAAGGATAAAGACAAAGGAAAGTCACATGTAATTTCTATCAGCAATGTGGAGTACGATAACGAAGTGGTGAAAGGTAAACTTACCATCCACTCTAAAGTAGAAAATGTTTTATTTGATTCTGGATCCACCCACTCTTTTATTTCTAAAGAATTTTCTAAGGGTATCACCATATTACCTCAACAATTAGATGTTGAGTTAGCTGTGACAACTCCTAATGGCACAATAGTCGCATCAAAAGTTTATAATTCTTCTTCGATTGAAGTTGGTGGGAAAGTGCTTCCGGAGAATCTTGTGATCCTTCCTATAGTGGAATTTGATGTGATTCTTGGCATGGATTGGCTTTATTTATATGAAGCTCATATCAATTTCCAAATAAGGGAAGTCACATTTCATATTCCAGATCAATCTATGATCGTCTATCGATGCAAGGATGAACATAAACTTCCAGTGGAAATTTCATCCATCCTATGGGTCTTCATTCCACTAAATGAAGGTTATTTATCTCAAATGGTTGGCGAGAAACTCAAGATTAAGAATATACCCATTGTGCGGGAGTTTGATGATGTCTTTCCAGAAGAATTGTCTGGTCTTCCACCAAATCGTGAAGTTGAGTTTTCAATAGAACTTGTACCAGGTGCTTTACCTATTTCAAAGACACCTTATAGAATGGCCCCAATTGAGTTGCAGGAATTGAAGAAGTAACTCCAAGAGAATATTGATAAAGGATTCATACACCCTAGTGCATCACCTTGGGGAGCACCTGTTCTGCTTGTTAAGAAGAAATATGGATCAATGAGACTCTGCATTGATTATCGAGAACTTAACAAGATCACGATCAAGAACAAATATCATCTCCTGCGCATTGATGACTTATTTGACCAACTACGTGGAGCTCAATACTTTTCCAAGATTGATCTTCATTCAGTGTATCATCAATTAAGGGTCAAAAGGGAGGATATACCAAAGATGGATTTTCGTACATGGTATGGACACAGTGAATTTATAGTGATGCCATTTGGTCTTACTAATGCCCCTGCTATCTTCATGGATATAATGAATAGAGTTTTTAGATACTATCTTGATCAGTTAGTGGTAGTCTTTATAGACGATATTCTTGTATATTCAAAGAGCAAGGAAGAACATGAAGATCACTTGAGAATTGTATTAAATACCCTGAGAAAGGAGAATCTTTATACAAAATTTACCAAGTGTGAATTTTGGCTTCAAAAAGTTTCATTCTTGGGTCACATAATCTCAAAAGAGGGGATATCTGTGGATCCAGCAAAGACATAGGTTATCAAAATATGGTCAAGACCAACAACAGTAACTGAGATCCAAATTTTTCTTGTTTTGGATAGATATTATCGACGTTTTTTGAAGGATTTTTCAAGGTTCTATAATCCACTCACCAGGTTGACTCGAAAAGGAGTTAAGTTCGTTTGGACGGAGGAGTGTGAAGAGAATTTCAAGGAGTTAAAAAGAAGGTTATCCAGTTCACTTGTGCTCACACTTCCTTGTAGTGGAGAAAGGTTTGTGATCTATAGTGATGCATCCAAGAAGGGGATAGGGTGTGTTCTTATGCAAAATGATATGGTGATAGCTTATGCCTCACAACAGTTGAAAATTCATGAGCAAAATTATCCAACTCATGATTTGGAGTTAGCTATGGTAATCTTTGCATTAAAGATTTGGGGGCATTATCTTTATGGTAAAAGGTATGATATTTATACTGATCATAAAAGTTTAAAGTATATTTTCACACAAAAGGATATGAATATGTGCCAAAGAAGATGGTTGGAGATGATTAAGGATTACGACTGCTCAATTTATTACCACCCATGGAAAGAAAACAAGGTGGCAGACGTATTAAGTCGACAAGACCATGCAAGCTTATCCATCATGAGGATCACAAAAGATCCAATATTTATGGATTTACAAAGGATGGATCATGGGATTATAATGGAAGGGGAAAAGTCTTATCTTTCTCAAATGAATGTTCAACCATCTATACATGTTAAGATTAAAGAGGCACAAAAAGAAGATGTAGAGTTACAAAAGAAGGTGAGAAATGTTCTGGAATTCAACCTTGATTGTGATGAGATAATAAGGTTTAGGAATCAGGTTTGTGTTCCTCACATCCCAGAATTAAAGAAGGAGCTACTGGATGAGGCTCATATTTCTTCATTCTCTATTCATCCTAGAAGCACGAATATGTATAGGGACCTAAAAGAGTACTTCTGGTGGGATGGCATGAAAAGAGATGTTACTGAATATGTCTCTCGATGCTTGGTTTGTCAGCAAGTTAAAGCTGAGAGACAGAAGTCTAAGGGGATGTTACAACAATTTCCCATACCTGAATGGAAATGGGAAAACATAACTATGGACTTTGTCACCGGAATTCCTAAAACATCCAAAGGAAATAATGCTATCTGGGTCATAGTTTATCTTCTTACGAAGATGACACACTTAGTTGCTATTAGAGAAGATTTCTCTCTGGATCAGCTTGCCAGGATATATGTAAAGGAAGTGGTAAGATTGAATGGAGTACCACTTTCTATTATATCTGATCGGGATCCAAGGTTTACCACAAATTTTTGGTGAAGTCTTCAGCATACTCTGGATACAGAGTTGAGTTTCATCACTGCTTATCATCCCCAGACAGACGGTCAGTCTGAGAGAACAATTCAAATATATTAAGAGCTTGCTCTATGGATTTCAAAGGTGGTTGGGATCAACACCTACCTTTGGTGGAATTTTCTTATAATAATATCTTTCACTCCAGTATTCAGATAGCTCCTTATGAAGCTCTCTATGGAAAGAAATGCAAGACTCCAACTTGCTGGGATGAAGTTGGGGAAAGAAAGCTATTAGGACCTGATCTTGTTGATGAGATGGAAAAAAAGGTCTGATCTATTCAACAACACATAAGAGCAGCTCAGATTCAACAAAAAAGTTATGCCGATAACTGAAGAAAAGACCTAGAGTTTGAAGTGGGAGATAAAGTGTTCTTACGAATATCTCCTTGGAAGAGAGTAATGAGATTTGGGAATAAGGGAAAGCTGAGCCCTAGGTATATCGGTCCTTTCGAAATACAGGATCGTGTTGAGAAGGTAGCTTACCGATTGGCTCTTCCACCGAATCTCTCTCAAGTTCATGATCTGTTCCATGTATTTCTCCTGAGAAAGTACATACCCGATCCTTCACATGTACTCAGCTCAGAAGTTGTACCGCTGGAGCAAGATCTTTCTTATGAAGAACAGCTGATAGAGATTCTGGATCGTAGCGAAAAAGTCCTACGGAACAAGACCACTCGCTTGGTGAAAGTTTTATGGAGAAACCACCAATTAGAAGAAGCTACATGGGAACTTGGGGATATGATGAGGGAGAGGTATCCTCATCTGTTTGTTACAAAGTGACAAATTTCGAGGGCAAAATTCATTTTAAGGGGGGTAGAATGTAACACCCGAGATTTTATGATAAATATTTTGTTTTTATGTATAATGTTATATAAAGGAATATTTAATTACACACAAAATTATTGCTACCATTCATGTTGTCTCCTATGCAAAGCTCTTCAACTGGAAGAATATATGGATAGTGAGCGATTCCACTACTATTGTGCAAGCCATCTGGAAGGGTGACGTCCATCTGGCATGGCCTCTCACCCCCAGATGGATGGATTTCCTCGCTACTCTCAACGACCTCAACTTTATTGCCACGCATACCTATCAGGAGGATAATATGATCGCGGATGGGCTTGCCAACATGGGAGTCTCTCATGAGATCACTTGGATGAATGAACTCCCGCCAGAGTTAATCCCGTCTTTTATTAAGGACTCTAGAAAATTGCCCTCTTTCCATCTGTTGTAACTTGTTTGTGACTTTATCTTTTGGAATAAAGCTCTAAGTTCTAGTCTTTTGACCAGAAACCACCTTTAAAAAAACACACAAAACTATCTTGGCTTGCTTTACACGCAATCGTGACCTTCCACGATAGCGTGTGTTGTACGCAATACTGAGTTTCACTAAACAACGATATGCTATTAAAATATTATTAAAACTGGCTGTTATGAATAGTAATACCCACTTTTTGAAATTTTATAAATTTTATCTTTCAAAATGGACTTCATTTTTGGATTCATAATATCGAAATTAGCCTAGTGTGAAATTTTGGTATTTTTCTGAAAACATTCAATTTTTGATGAATAGTGAAAACACTGGGTTACTATTTAAAAACCAACTTTTTATTTAAATAATTATTTATTTAAATTTATTTTAGGTCAAAATTGATAAATAATAACTATATAAGTTCAATTTAATTCATTGGAGTCATTTTATAATAATTTTAGATATATAAAAATTTTATTGAACTTTTCACCGTCTTTTACCCACCTCCTAGGAGAATTTGCAAATTTACATAAAACTTAATTTTACTGCTTCTGTGAGTGGAATTTCGAAAATCCGAGAAACACGGTTAATATCAAGGACTAAAATGTTGTTCAATGAGATGAAAATAATTTTTTGTGAATAGTAACTTTTTACTTTTATTTACCACGGTTAAAAGTAAATAGGGTAATTAAGGGTAAAAATGATTTTATTATTACCCTAACACATCTCTTAATTCTATTGGATAAATTTAATTCAACCAAAAACAGCCTTAGGAATAAAATATGACCATTTAGGTCCACTTGGATTAGATTAGGACATTTATTATTAATTTATTTAAAGAAGGGTTAAAATAGTTAAAATCAAAGTTTAATAACTAAATAATTTTTAATATAGGGTTATAAATAAAATAAATTCGACTATAAATATTAATTATAAATCTAAAAATATTTCCTACATAATGGTATTTTATTTATAATTTTTAGACTTTAAATAATTTAATTTATTTATGACACAATGATGATGCAATAATTACCTTATTAAGGAAATATTAACATAATTGATATTATAAATACCAAAATAAATGTAATTTGAGACTTTTCATGAATTAAAATAATTTTATAGGTTAATATGACATATTAGTATTGATTTAATTAACTTTTTTCGAACTAATAATGCTGTTATAATTTTCACAAAAATCAATTACCAAATAGTGTCAAAATTGACATAAAATAGTTTTTAAAACAAATATTATATTATTAATTGTTATTTTATTTCTAAAAATCTAAGGTTCAACCAAATGACTTAGAAAAGGTTATATATATTAATAATTAACAACTTGGGGTTCGTTTGGCTTGTTATAGTAAGTTTATTAACCTTATAATGTAAGAAAACAAGAAGACACGGTAAAAGTTAAATTATTTAACTTAGAGTTAAATCTAAATGATAAGGTTAAAATAGTAACCTAAACTTGTCTAAAACCCATTTGTTGAACTTATTTAGACCCATACTCACCTTAGCTTTAAAATAAATCAATTTGGAGCTATTAAAAATTGAATATTACTTTATAATAAAATAATATTTTAAGTTTTTTCTAAGGTAACCCTCTCCACCCTTATAAAAGGGAACCTCCTCCCTCTCTTCCTCACACCACTTTGAGCCTTCAAGCTCATCCAAACCCTGAAAATTTATCTTCTTCACTTCCATATAAACATCCTAGAGGTCCTGGTCTTCTTCAAAGACCATCTTTAGTGCCCTAAGAGGAGGTTAAGAAGAGGCGCTTCAAAGAAGAGGTAATGTCCATTACCGATTATTTCAACTTTACTTCTTCTTCTACTTCTTATTATTTAGTTTTTTCATTATGAAGTAATAACATAAGTATAACTAACTTACTGATATGTTATTATAAATATGAAACAACCCTATTTCACCTTCTATCCATCCTACGGAAAACGAAATCACCGTGCGTGCGTACGTACAGAATACCGTCTCCACACCGTGGTGTAATCTGTTTTCCACCACCACCTTACTTGGATGGGTATAATGGTGTAGAGAATAACTATATATGATTATTGTAAAGTGATATTGATTCTGAAATAGTATAAATACACTTCATTACAATTCCACGATCATGGGAATGATATCATCGCTCGTGCGTACGTACGACCTACCGTCTCCAAGATGTGATGTGACTCGTTCTACATGATCTTCATTACATAATTATTATATAAATGAATTGAATGAATAAATATGATATATATTACACTAATACCATTCTGGAAATGAGTTATCTATAACCTAAAAATAAGAATAAGAATTTATTCGACAAAACACGCATAAGAACAAAAGGCAATAAACGCCCGAATAACAAGTAGCAATGAAATATTACTAATAAGAAGCTAAGAATATGGCCATATATGATATCATAACAATGTGTAAGATTCTGGAATAAGTCAATAACTTTATTTAAATCATTATACAAGAGTTTCGGATAGGTACGAAGCAAAACGGACCTAAGGTAAGGGAAAATATCGCAATCTCATTTTTATCCGAGATTGCTTATAATTCGGTATTTACTGGGGCATATTTATCATCCACATCCATGTTTTCTCAATATTTAATATTATTTATATCCTCCTACAATTTATTAAATCCAATTTATCCATTGTTTAGTTTTTAGTAAAATATATGAAAGGAATCTTTGGTTGTTTTTAGTACGAGGTAATTTTTGACTTTTCCGACAAAAGTACGAGGAGAATGTTATTTTTAACTTATACGACATGAAAGGATTTTTATGATTTCATAGAACATTATTTCCATGAATCTTACTTTACAATTTTTCAAGTTTATTTTTAATCAACTTCTTTTAGTTAAAAATTGTATGACATGTTAAGAAAGGAAAAATGTTTTTGAAGTAGAAAGGATATTTTCCTCAAGAATGGAGTTCAAGCGTTTTATCAAAATTATTTTACATATAAGATAATATAGGGTTCTGTTTCTATCCATATTTTTACATTTATTTGATTATGTTATGATGGAATTATTTTTATAATGTCCTTTTATATTATATGGATTATGTTATGATGGCATGATGTTTAAGAATCCCATTTTTATTACATGGGTTATGCTATGATGTATGATTTATGATCTTGTGAAACACATAAGAATGGTATCATTATGAGATGGGTGGGAGATATATCTCCCTCCAATTCATTGGGTAATGATTTATATCTCATGATATAGACATGGATGGAATGGCAGGTTAATCCAGTTCAGTTAAACAGGACTGAAATGAGGAGTGAACTCAGTTCAGAAATGGACTTTGTCTGCTAAGATAGTCTTGGCAATGAGTCTTGACTACTGAGAAATGATTCTCTATTATTATGTGTGTATGCCACAAAGTTTCTGGATTTGTGTTATTATTGTTGGGATTACATTTCACTACTATGATTTATTCAATGTTATGATATTATGATCTTTTTTTCAGGTTAAGATTTTCGAAATGCTATATTCTTATGATTATGATATTTCCTTTGTTTACCCTTACTGGGCATTTGAGCTCACCCTTTTGTATGTTTTCTTTCCCTAGGTCAGGAAGAAGGTTATTAAGTAGTATATGCCAAAAATGGACTCTAGATATGATGAAATAAATGTGAGACAATGTAGAAGCTTTATGAACTAGTTTTTTATGTTTCCCAATTTCTAAAGACACTATACCTATACGGTCCTTTCATGGTTTTGTTATATATTGTAATAAGTGTGCTTCAATTTTGAAGTAATAAAAATGTATGTAAAGTAGGGGTAATTATAGTATATTTCATTAAATATTCCCCCTTACTGTCCATATTATGTATGAATGATGAGATATTCCATTCATCTCATCAAACAATTTTTTATGAAATTTTAAGAGACGTCGTTAGGCTGCCGAATTTTCGTGAGAAATTTATCAAGTTTTATTTCATTTTAAGATTCCTTTATTTTCTTCTTATTTCCTCACCTCTACTTAACCAAGAGGCATGGAAGCTCCAGAATCATGTATATTCTGGATGTTCTCATGTTTATGGAAAATTCTTCATCATTATTCCTCTCATCTCCCACTTATTTAAGGAATAAAAACATTGTCCGTGATGTGTCGAATTACCGACATTGTGGACG
The DNA here is from genome assembly GCA_963277665.1 of Viscum album. Taxonomy (NCBI): domain Eukaryota; kingdom Viridiplantae; phylum Streptophyta; class Magnoliopsida; order Santalales; family Viscaceae; genus Viscum; species Viscum album. The sequence continues at coordinate 708,441,468 of OY728150.1, forward strand.
ATGTAATTTCAATTTCCATTAATTCTTTCAAGTATGGTCATGAAACCATATTCATGGTTGAACTAGACTATAATATATTTGTTATAACCTAATTAATATTCAAGAACCAGAATATGTACATATTATTAAATCATATGACAAAACTAGTTCATAACAATCCAAATACCGCCAAATAATCGAAGTGGTTGTCATCTAATGATTCATCCTCATTCCATGTAATAAAATGATATAAATGAACATTATCAATTCTATATGTTTATAAATAATATGTAACTTCAATTCTGGATATTTACAACCATTCCACATGAACTTCATTACTTAAAAACAAGTGAACCGATTATGAAAATCAAGAAAACAAACACCCTGGAACAACGAAATTCAATATAATAAACTCAGCAATAAGGGTATAACTGAACTAAACAGAATTATGATAAACTAAATACATGTCTATTAGGTTTTTAAATAAGTTATTAATAAGTATAATTTCATATTGCATGATCTTAAGTTCAAGAGAGGTACACATTCGGAGTTAAGGTAAGGAGTTTCTCATCTCACTTTCATTTCTGTGAGATTTTCATTGTTCGCCACTTATTTCTTGTATGTGGTATATGTGTACTACAATTTGATAATAACATGGTTCTCTTTATATTCATGTTATTCAATTATTCATTTCATTCTCATTATGTTCTGGTCATATGATTCGACTGATTACATTGTGGTAAGGGTTTTTCACCCGAACTTCCATTTTCATTCGGGTTACTTTTATTGTCTAATTTCATCGATGAAATTCTTATGTATTGTTATGTGCTCCTCATAAATTCTGTGTGAGTATTCTATATATGTACTCCAACTAGAATCATTCCCTATTTTCTGGATAGTTACATGTTTTAAAAGGAACTTTCAAAACTGTTTCCAAAATACAAGCCTCATTCAAGGGAATTTCTCAAATTCTTATCTATTTTCAAGGGGACATTATAATATGTTTTTGGGAAACCTTATCCTTATAAAATCACTCATTTTATTATGAAAATACTATCATAATTCACTTTTGGTTTTATACAAATATTTTTCCAAAAGAACCCTTCTTTTAAAAATAAAAGAGTATTTATCTCAAGAATTGCTTAATGATTTTAGAAGATTATTTTCATCTAATTAAACACTCTTGTTGATTCCATGGTATTATTGGGTTTAATAATTTATGAAGTCATTTAACATATTTGATTTAATGTTTTATTGCTAACTCTATTATGGATGATCTATCCTAAAACCATTCACTATATTATTCCGAATGGTTAGTGTTTTATGTTTAATGATTGGGGAAAGATAGTTACATTTCATATGATAGTTTCAATATGAATGTATTTGTTGTTTATGTTTATCCTTGCTCATATGAGGAATGCATTGGACTTATTATGTGACGGGTGGGGCCCGCTATATCCCCTCGATGCATCGGTAGGTCTCATGAGACAACTAGACGAGGAATTGGCCGAGGCCTTTCCCAATGTGATATGGATTTTGGTCGAGGCCTTACTCATTAGATGTCTTGGCTGAGGCCATGACAAAATGTTTCAGAATGTCCGGAACTATGCATTCCATCATTATGAGTTCAGATATTGATATTTCATGAGGTTATTCGACTAGTATACTACCCATGATTATGTTTTATTATGGCATTATTTTCTCATCTTATATTCATGCCATAATGTATTCAATTTTATTATTAAAGGCATGTGTTTTCAATTATTCACCATGTCTAATGTTTATATTATCTTCCGTTGTATTTCTTACTCTTACTGATCATCTGAGGTCACCCCTTTCTTATGTTTCATTTTTCTCAGGACATGAAGAAGTAATTTATGAATGACTTTCAATCATAATCTAGGAGACGTGATGACTCTAGTGGAATAAATTAGTGTTGTTTTTCCTTTGCATATGTAAAGTTGAAATTATGTATGTATCTTGTTTCCAATAATACTAAACTACTCGGTCCTTCAGGATTCATATTCCTTGTGTGTATGAAAACGAAATCAAATAAGGCACCAGCTTCGGGAAACTGGGTTCGGGTCCTTACAGTTGGTATCAGAGGAAGTTTAGTAGAAAACTTGGAAACTAGATTTAGAAAACGTAGACTAGGGAAGATTCCCTGAGATAGTCTTTGAGGATAAACATACAAGAACGTCCTGGTATTTTGGTAAGGAATAGATTATGTGGATCATTCAAGAAATATATCCCTTTCTGGATATGAGCAGGTAGACATGGCTCTGGAACAGATATACCTAGGAGTGAAAGCTCTGACAAAGAGTTTCGGGCTTGACCCGGGGTATCCTGGTATACGACAACGGGCCTTTCTGCACTCTTGGTTATGTAAACTCCTAGGGGATATGCTTAGGATAATTCACATTTTTTTACAAGCCATTATGAAGGATTTAAATGTAAATTTTCCTCATAGAAACCATGTTTATGAGATTAGCTATGCAAAGAATGACAATCTATGTTAAGTGCCCTTCTGTTTTAGATTTATAACCTAATCTAGTGTATTCCATTATTTAGGAATGGTGCCTTTAGGGATTATGAGTTTTCATTAAAATTTTGGTTAGTGTCTATGTCTATTCTTTAATTTAAATCATTGTTTTATAACTTTTCAGATCAAGGAAAGTGAGTTACAAATGGAAGGAGGAAGATCTCAAACGACATTCTTATCCCTTCCTGATGACTTGCTTTCAATAATTATTGTAATGTCATGTCCCGACAATTCTGAAACATTTTCAAACATACTTCTAACTTGCAAGCAATTGTTTGAGATATCAAACACCTCCACTATACCTCGATACCATCGTGGATCATTGGTTGTATTTAATCAAATCCTATTTTCTCAATATTCTCATATTTTCAAGAAAGGTAATTATTATCAAGGAATTTTCAAATATTTTACCTTATCACTATATTTTGAAGCATATTGTGATTTTGAAAAAGGTGCTGAAGAAGGAGACCCTTGTGCAACCTATTTATATTTTCTTTTAACATATAGTCTTTCAACACATACTTATGGAATTTTAAAAGGACCATTGATTGAAAGTTTCAACTCAAATTCAGTCCGACAATTTTATAAAAATCAAGTTTTATCAAATGTTTTGAAATCATATTTCATACATGATTATTTTCCGAAACTATTTTTCTGTGAACACCCATATGACCCAAGTTGTACAAGGTGTATCTGGATGAAGGAAGAAAATGATTTTGAAGGATTCTAAAATCATTGTTGCAATGCATGGACCTTCTTTTTACGTGATCAATATGATGATGAAACCATATGGACACCATGATCAAGGTACCCTTTCTTTAATAAGTAAATAAAATTTTGAGGATGAAATTTTTGAAGGTGGAAATATTGTAACACCCCAAGAATTTTACGAATATATTAGAATGCATAGATCACTAAGACTCTACATACACCACTTTGTTATAACCTATCCAAGTAAACATAATTTTTTCACTTCTATGTTTTGAATTTCGAAAAATGGTCATCTATAGTTGTGTTCAGTAAGTCATTTGGAGTCTGATAGAACAAACTTGATTTTCAGTGAATAGTAACATACCCTTATGAATAGTAAAATGAATAGTAATATGACCCTTATGAATAGTAAATAATATTATTATTTTATTTTCTTAAGTCAATAAGATAATAGGATCTTAATTAATTTTTCAATGTCACATAAAACTAATTGCACTTCAAGATTGTTATTTTTCAAATTAACTATGACCTTATTTAAAAATTAAATTAATAATATTTAGAAAATTATTTTTGAAAAATGGATTTCACTTTTTAATTCTACACATAGAAATATTGTAGGGGTGAATTTTTGGTATTTTTCTGAAATTCTTGAATTTTTGATGAATAGTGAATTACGATAAAATACCGTATATACAAATTATCAGTTAAATACACTATTTATGACATCACAAGTGATGCAAGGCCACTTGGTTCGAACTCACATGCATGTATTACTATTAGGGGTCACATGAAACCACCCTATTGGTTGTCTTGAGGGAAATAATAAAATAATGAATTAAATATTCAAAATTTACTCCTCTCCTCCACTATAAATACCACCCTCACTCCCCTCTTCCTCCCACACCTCTCAAGACTTGATCATTGCTTAATTTATGCCAAATTCCCTCCCAAATATTCTTCCCCATGTCTTAGAGATTCTTTTCTCACCAAAAGACCAAAACCAAATCCCTTAAGAAGGATCTCAAGGAGAAGAGATCAAGAAGTAAACAACCTCTTTTATTTTCTTTCTTTTCTTTCATTTTGTGTTATTCTCTTCTATTACCTTTGTCTTGTGTTGGGATATTTCATTAAATATTCCCCCTTACTATCCAGATTATGTATGAATGATGAGATATTCCATTCCTCTCATCAAACAATTTTTTATGAAATTTTAAGACACGCCGTTAGGCTGCCGAATTTTCGTGAGAAATTTATCAAGTTTTCTTTCATTTTAAGATTCCTTTCTTTTCTCCTTCTTTCGTCACCTGATCTTAACCAAGAGGAATGGAAGCTCCAGAATCATTTATATTCTTTATTTTCTCAGGTTTATGGAAAAGTTCTCATCATTATTCCTCTCCTCTCCCACTTATTTAAGGAATAAAAACATTCTCCGTGATGTGTCAAATTACCGACATCGTGGACGATGTAATTTCAATTTCCATTAATTATTTCAAGTCTAGTCATGAAACCATATTCATGGTTGAACAAGACTATAATATATGTGTTATAACCTAATTAATATTCAAGAACCTCTATATGTACATATTATTAAATCATATGACAAAACTTGTTCATAAAAATCCAAATACCGCCAAATAATCGAAGTGGTTGTCATCTAATGATTCATCCTCATTCCATGTAATCAAATGATATAAATGACCATTATTAATTCTTTATGTTCATAAATAATATGTAACTTCAATTCTGGAGATTTACAACCATTTCACATGAACTTCATTACTTAAAAATAAGTGAACTTATTATGAAAATCAAGAAAACAAACACCCTTGAACAACGAAATTCAATATAATAAACTTAGAAATAAGGGTATAAATGAACTAAGAAGAATTATTATAAACTAACTACATGTCAATTAGGTTCTGAAATAATTTATTAATAAGTATAATTTCATATTCCAGGAGCTTAATTTCAAGAGTGGAACACGTTCGGAGTTAAGGTAGGGGGTTTCTCGTCTCACTTTCATTTCTGTGAGATTTTCATTGTTCGCCACTTATTTCTTGTATGTGGTATATGTGTACTGCAATTTCATAATAACATTATTCTCTTTATATTTATTTTATTCAATGATTTATTTGATGCTCATTAAGTTCTGGTCCTATGATTCGACTGATTACATTGTGGTAAGGGTTTTTCACCCGAACTTCCATTTTCATTCGGGTTACTTTTATTGTCTAATTTCATCGATGAAATTCTTATGTATTGTTATGTACTCATCATAAATTCTGTGTGATTATTATATATATGTACACCAACCAGAATCCTTCCCTATTTTATAAATGGTTACATGTTTTAAAAGGAACTTTCAAAACTGTTTCCAAAATACAAGCCTGATTCAAGGGAATTTCTCAAATTCTTATCTATTTTCAAGGGAACATTATAATCTGTTTTTTGGGAACCCTTATCCTTATAAAATCACTCATTTTATTATGAAAATACTATCATAATTCACTTCTGGTTTTATACAAAGATTTTTCCAAAAGAACTCTTCTTTTCAAAATAAAAGAGTATTTATCTCAAGAATTGCTTAATGATTTTAGAAGATTATTTTTGTCTAATTCAACACTATTGTTGATTAAATGGTATTATTGGGTTTAATAATTTATGAAGTCATCTACCATATTTGATTTAATTTTTTATGACTAAATATATTGTGGATGATCTATCCTAAAACAATTCACCATATTTTTCCGAATGGTTAGTGTTTTATGTTTAATGATTGGGGAAAGATAGTTACATTTCATATGATAGTTTAAATATGAATGTATTTGTTGTTTATGTTTATCCCTGCTCATATGAGGAATGAATTGGACTTATTATGTGATGGGTGGGGCCCGTTATAGCCCCTCGATGCATTGTTAGGTCTCATGAGACAACTAAACGAGGAATTGGTCGAGGCCTTTCCCAATGTAATATGGATTTTGGCCGAGGCCTTAATCATTAGACGGCTTGGCCGAGGACATGAAAAAATGTTTCAGAATATCCAGCATTATGCATTCCATCATTATGAGTTCAGATATTGATATTTCATGTGGTTATTCAACTATAATAATACCCATTATTATTTTTTATTATGGAATTATTTACTCAGCTCATATTCCTGCCATAATGTGTTCAAGTTTTTTATTAAAAGCATGTGTTTTTCAATTATTCACCATGTCTAATGTTTATATTATCTTCCGTTGTATTTCTTACTCTTACTGAGCATTTGAGCTCACCCCTTTCTTATGTTTCATTTTTCTCAGAACATGAAGAAGTAATTTATGAATTACTTGCAAGCGTAATCTAAGAGATGTGATGACTCTAGTGGAATAAATTAGTGTTGTTTTTACTTTGAATATGTAAATTTAAACTTATGTATGCATCTTGTTTCCAATAATACTAAACTAATCGGTCCTTCGGGATTCGTATTCCTTGTCTGTATGCCAACGAAATCAAATAAGGCACCAGCTCCAAGCAACTAGGTTCGGGTCCTTACAGTTGGTATCAGAGGAAGTTTAGTAGAAAACTTGGAAACTAGATTTAGAAAACGTAGACTAGGGAAGAGTCCCTAAGATAGTATTTGAGGATAAACATACAAGAACGTCCTGGTATTTTGGTAAGGAATATATTATGTGGATCATTCAAGCAATACATCTCTGTCTGGATACGAGAAGGTAGAGGTGGATCTAGCAGAGATATACCTAGGAGTCAAAGCTCTGACAAGGAGTTTCAGGCTTGACCCGGGGTATCGTGGTATACGAAAACGGGCTTTGCTGCTCTCTTGGTTACAACACTCTCAGGGGATATGCTTAGGATAATTCACATTTTCTTTACAATCCATTATGAAGGATTGAAATATAAATTTTCCTCATAGAAACCATGTTTATGATATTATCTATGCATAGAATGACAATCTATGTTAAGTGCTCTTCTGTTTTAGATTTATAACCTAATCTAGTGTATGCCATTATTTAGGAATGGCGCCTTTAGGGATTATGAGTTTTCATTAAACTTTTGGTTAGTGTCTATGTATATTATTTTAGTTAAATCCTTGTTTTATAACTTTTTAGATCAAGGAAAGTGAGTTACAAATGGAAGGGGGAATATCTCAAATGACATTCATATTCCTTCTTGATGACTTGCTTGCAATAATTATTGCAAAGTCATGTCCCGACAATTCGAAAACATTTTCCAACATACAACTCACTTGCAAGCAATTGTTTGAGATATCAAACACCACCACTATACCTCGATACCATCGTGGATCATGGGTTGTATTTAATCAAATCCTATTTTCTCAATATTCTCATATTTTCAAGAAAGGTAAATATTATCAAGGCATTTTCAAATATTTTACCTTATCACAAGATTTTGAAGCATATTATGATTTTGAAAAAGGTTCTGAAGAAGAAGACCCTTGCGCAACCTATTTATATTTGCTTTTAACATATAGTCTTTCAGCACATACTTATAGAATTTTAAAAGGACCATTGATTGAAATTTTCAACTCAAATTCGATCCGAATATTTTATAAAAATCAAGTTTTATCAGATGTTTTGAAATTATATGTCATACATGATTATTTTCCTAAACTATTTCTCTGTGAACACCCATATGACCCAAGTTGTACAAGGTGTATCTGGATGAAGGAAGAAAATGATTTTGAAGTATCCCTAAATCATTGTTGCAATGCATGGGCCTTCTTTTTACGTGAGCAAGATGATGATTAAACCATATGGACACCATGATCAAGGTACCCTTTTTTTTAATAAGTAAATAAAATTTCGAGGATGAAATTTCCGAAGGTGGCAATATTGTAACACCCCAAGAATTTTAAAATTTTATTAGAATGTATAGATCACTAAGACTCTACATACACCAATTTGTTATAACCTAGCCAAGTAAACATAATTTTGTCACTTCTATGTTTTGGATTTCGAAAAATGGTCATCTAGAGTTGTGTTCAATAAGTCATTTAGAGTCTGATAGAACAAACTTGATTTTTAGTGAATAGTAACATAATCTTATGAATAGTAAAATTAATAGTAATATGACCCTTATGAATAGAAAATAATATTATTATTTTATTTTCTTAAGGAAATAAGATAATGGGATCTTAATTAATTTTTCAATGTCACATAAAACTAATTGCACTTCAAGTTTGTTATTTTTAAAATTAACTATGACCTTATTTAAAAATTAAATTAATAATATTTAGAAATTTATTTTTGAAAAATTTTGTTTCACTTTTGAATTCTACACGTTGAAAAATGGTAGGGGTTAATTTTTGGTATTTTTCTGAAATTCTTGAATTTTTGATGAATAGTGAAATATGATAAAATACCGTATATACAAATTATCAGTTAAATACACTATTTATGACATCACAAGTGATTCAATGCCACTTGGTTCGAACTCACATGAACTTATTACTATTAGGGGTCACTTGAAACCACACTATTGGTTGTCTTGAGGGAAATAATAAAATAATGAATTAAATATTCAAAATTTACTCCTCTCCTCCACTATAAATACCACCCTCACTACCCTCTTCCTCCCACACATCTCAAGCCTTGATAATTTCCTAATTTATGCCAAATTCCCTCCCCAATCTTCTTCCCCACATCCTAGTGCTTCTGGTCTCACAAAAAGACCAAAACCAAAGCCCTTAAGAAGGATCTCAAGGGGAAGAGATCAAGAGGCAAACAACCTCTTTTATTTTCTTTATTTTCTTTCATTTTATGTTATTCTCTTCCATTCCCATTGGCTTGTGTTGGGATATTTCTTTAAATATTCCCCCTTACTATCCACAACATTTATTAATGATGATATATTCCATTCCACTCATCAAAAAAATTATTATGAATTTTTAAGAGATGCTGTTAGGCTGCTGAATTTTCGTGAGAAATTTATCAAGTTTTCCTTCATTTTAAGATTCCTTTATTTTCTTCTTCTTTCCTCACCTCCTCTTAAAAAAAGAGGCATGGAAGCTAAAGAATCATGTATATTATGTATGTTCTCATGTTTATGGAAAATTTCACATCATTATTCCTCTCCTCTCCCACTTATTTAAGGAATAAAAACATTGTCCGTGATGTGTCGAATTACCGACATCGTGGACGATGTAATTTAAATTTCCATTAATTATTTCAAGTATGGTCATGATACCATATTCATGGTTGAACCAGACTATTATATATGTGTTGTGACCTAATTAATATTCAATAACCAGTATATTTGCATATTATTAAATCATATGACAAAACTAGTTCATAACAATCCAAATACCGCCAAATAATTGAAGTGGTTGTCATCTAATCATTCATCCTAATTCCATGTAATCAAATGATATAAATTAACATTATCAATTATTTATGTTCATAAATAATATGTAACTTCAATTCTGTATATTTACAACCATTCCACATGAACTTCATTACTTAAAAACAAGTGAACTGATTATGAAAATCAAGAAAAGAAACACCCTGGAACAACGAAATTCAATAAAATAAACTTAGGAATAAGGGTATAAATAAAATAAACAGAATTATGATAAACTAAATACATTTATATTAGGTTCTGAAATAAGTTATTAATAATTATAATTTCATATTCTAGGAACTTAAGTTCAAGAGTGGAACACGTTCGGAGTTAAGGTAAGGGGTTTCTCATCTCACTTTCATTTCTGTGAGATTTTCATTGTTCGCCACTTATTTCTTGTATGTGGTATATGTGTACTTTAATTTGATAATAACATGATTCTATTTATATTCATGTTATTAAATGATTCATTTGATGCTCATTAAGTTCTGGTCATCTGATTCGACTAATTACATTGTGGTAAGGGTTTTTCACCCGAACTTCCATTTTCATTCGGGTTACTTTTATTGTCTAATTTCCTCGATGAAATTCTTATGTATTGTTATGTACTCCTCATAAATTCTGTTTGAGTATTCTATATATGTACAGAAACCATAATCCTTCCCTATTTTCTGGATAGTTACATGTTTTAAAAGGAACTTTCAAAACTGTTTCCAAAATACAAGCCCGATTCAAGGGAATTTCTCAAATTTTTATCTATTTTCAAGGGAACATTATAATCTGTTTTTGGGAACCCTTATCCTTATAAAATCACTCATTTTATTATGAAAATAATATCATAATTTACTTCTGGTTTTATACAAATATTTTTCGAAAATAAATCTTCTTTTCAAAATAAAAGAGTATTTATCTCAAGAATTGCTTAATGATTTTAGAAGATTATTTTCGTCTAATTCAACACTCTTGTTGATTACATGGTATTATTGGGTTTAATCATTTATGAATTCAAATACCATATTTTATTTAATTGTTTATGACTAACTCTATTGTGGATGATCTATCCTAAAACCATTCACCATATTATTCTGAATGGTTAGTGTTTTATAAAGATAGTTACATTTCATAAGATATTTTCAATATGAATGTTTTTGTTGTTTATGTTTATCCCCGCTCATATGAAGAATGCATTGGACTTATTATGTGATGGTTGGGGCCCTCTATAGCCCCTAGATGCATCGGTAGGTCTCATGAGACAACTAGACGAGGAATTGGTTGAGGCCTTTCCCAATGTGATATGGATTTTGGCCGAGGCCTTAATCATTAGACGTCTTGTTCGAGGCCTTGAAAAAATGTTTCAGAATGTCCGGGATTATGCATTCCATCATTATGAGTTCATCTATTGATATTTCATGTGGTTATTCGACTAGTAGAATACCCATGATTATATTTTATTATGGCATTATTTACTCAGCTCGTATTCCTTCCATAATGTGTTCAAGTTTATTATTAAAGGCATGTGTTTTCAATTATTCACCATGTCTAATATTTATATTATCTTACGCTGTATTGCTTACTCTTACTGAGGGTTTGAGCTCACCCCTTTCTTATGTTTCATTTTTCTCAGGACATGAAGAAGTAATTTATGAATGACTTGGAAGCATAATCTAGGAGACGTGATGACTCTAGTGGAATAAATTAGTGTTGTTTTTCCTTTTCATATGTAAAGTTGAACTTATGTATATATCTTGTTTCCAATAATACTAAACTACTCGGTCCTTCGGGATTTGTATTCCTTGTATGTATGCCAACGAAATCAAATAAGGCACCGGCTCTAGGCAACTGGGGTCGGGTCCTTACATGATCTCCCTAGGTTTTTCTGGAACCCCCAACTGCTTTGGGATATATCCTCTTCTATTGGTGCTCCAATCAAATTTGATCAGGAAACTAAGCTTGCTTGGTATGGGAACTTTACAAGAGTGCTTATTGAGATTGATCTATTCTTGACTCTTGTGGAATCAGTCATTCTTCTTACTGTTAATCAAAGGTTGGAATTATCAATTGAAAATGAAAAGAATCATGACTTTTTCAAAAAAAATGTTGCAATATTGGACATTAGGAGTTTGAGTGTTGAAGGAATGTCCACTTCTCCAATTGTAAGAAGGATGGTGACTCCATTGAAAACTATAAGTTCAAAATGTTTGTTCAAACTATCTGTTGCTGATGTCTAGGTTTATGAAGAGATTGGAATGCACCTAATACGGATATAAAGAATAATGAGGTTTGGCCAAGACCTATCGCTTTTGCTAAAGTTGTAGTTGGGTATTTGGATAACAAGGATCAGCAAGCAGTGGATGGAAATTCACATTCTATGATGGATTCAAGAGTGGACCAATAGGTAGTCAACTCTATTTCTCACACCATACAAGTGAAGACATCCACAAGGAAGAATGATTAAGGCTTAAATTCTGATGATGGGGATTTTCTATCTATTGAATGTGAAGTGAGGCTTGATGAAGCAGATCTGCATGAAGAAAATTTTCTTAGTACCGGTTGTTGTGAAGGTAAAAAAACTCTTGCCAATATGGTATTTTCATTGTCAAACAGAAGGAATCTACCTCTTCACATACAACAAGTAAAGATAAGGTAGTGAATGCCACTATCTTGGACTTATATACTAGAAAAATTCCCCCAAAGGAACATGCATTCCTAGACATAGCGAAGGGAATTAATGGGAAAAGTGTTCATCCTAGTTTCTTTGATATGCTGGACACCATCAGTTCACCTATATTTGGGCACTTCTACAATGAAAATAATAAGAGAGCCTGAAATTTGAGATCAAAGGGTAAGTCGATTCTTCCAACTACAATGTCTGCTATAGTTCCTGTGCAAGATGAACTATTGGATTATAATGAAGTTGTACCACTGCAAGAAAATGATGTCAAGGATGCCACTAGCCCTCAAGATATTGAAGCTCATGAGGATTTCAACTTGAGGAATACGGGTGAGATTATCTCCTATTGTCTGAATTATTTTTAGGTTGAATGTTTTTATGCACTGTTGGATGAGCTGATTCTCAAAATGTTTGTTTCAAAATAAGGAAATGTTCCTGGGTAGGAACATTATGTTGAAACAAAAGAAGCAACTGCGGTTGAGGGGTGTCCTTCCTTAGATATAGATGAGAAGACTTCCCCCCATTGAATCCCTTTGCAATGGAAGAGGGTTCTTCATCCCACATGTTGGGGTGGGTCTCAGAACAAGTGGGATAGGAAAAAAAATAATTTCTATTTGTGTTATGTGTGGTAGCTTTTGAACCTTGGTTCTTTTGTTTTTGTTTTTTTGTGATGGTAGTATTTTCATTTTAGGTGTCTTTGCACCCCCTTATATCTGAACTTTACTTTTTAATAATAAATTTTGAGGGTGTGGGTTGCATCATCAACTCACACTCGAACCTCTTTGGCATATATTTATTAATATATAAATATATATAATTATAAATATAATAAATATATTTATTATAATTTGATAATTATTTAAATATATATATATATTTATAATTATAATTATAAATAAATATATTTAAAAAGTATTAATATTTAATTATTAATATATTTATGTATATATATATTTATATATATATATATTGAAGATTATGGTCATAACTCCGATCATGATTATGGTGACGTTTGATTTTTTGTTTTTCTTTATGGATGTGGGCTTACTCTTGTTTGACCACATCCATTTTCTCATGTGCTTGTTATATTTTTCTTTTAGTTTAATAAATGGTCAGGGGATTTCTCTTGTTTGAACCCACCTCAATTTGAAGCATGGTGTGACTAGTATGACTAAAAGTGTCCGTTATCAGTTTAAAATTAACATTTTTGTTCAAAATGTCTCACTCACTAAAAACCAAGCAAACGCACTCTGATTTCCTTAATAATTTAGGACAATGATTCATAATTCATTAATAACATGTATAAAGCTGTCTCATGTCAAACCGGCACACAATGTGACCGATATGACTAAAAATGTGTGTTTCTAATTTGAAATAACATTTTAGTAAAAAAAACTGACATATTGACAACCAAGAAAATGTGTTAGGATTATTTTGATATATTAAGACAACGATCCATCAGTAATTTGTGATAGGTAAGAATCAGGCATACCTCATTTTGATGCATGCTGTGACTGATATAACTCCAAATGTGTCGTTATTTAAAATTGTCATTAATTTCAGTAAAAGAAAAATTGACATACTCAAAACCAGGAAAACACATTCGGAATATTTTGATATTTTAGGAAAATTATCCATAATTAATGTGTGACATGTAGGAATCAACGCCACCTCAATACAATGCACCACTACTGTAAGGGTGACTCCAGCTTTTATCAGCGCTAATAAAAAAGCACTGATAAAAGGGGGACCTTTATTAGTGCTAAAAAGAGCGTTGATAAAGGTGCACCCTTTATCAGTGATTTTTTTCGCACTGATATACGGTAGATTTATCGGTGCTGTTATTAACACTAATAAAAGTTTTTAACAAAAATTATTATTAATTTATATAAAATTATTATATTTATATTCAAAAGTAATGTTTATTTATACACATTAAATAAAAAACACATGTTTATAATTAATATATATTTTTCAATAATTCAAAAATATATATATATAATGTTTTAAAAAAATATTTATAAGATTATAAATATATATTTAAATAATTATACGATTATATTAAATTTTATTAAATAATAAATATATTTATTATATTTATAATTATATGTAAATACTTTTTAAATATATATAATTATATTTATATTTATATTTATTTATTTAAATAAATATATGCTTCAAATGAATTTGGTCGATAAATATATTGATGCGTGAATATAATTGATGTGCATATGTTATGTATTCATCATGAATTAATGTTCATTTATACATTACACCCTTATTATTATTATTCATGTTGTCCATATGTGATGACTCGTTTTTTATTATCTATATACTTTACTAGGTATATGATTCATTCATGTTATACCCATGAATATATTCTCATAAACACATTTAAAATTAAAATAAATATATTTCAATATTAAATATATTTATTATATTTATAATTATAAATTTTTAATTATATATAAATAATTTTTAAATATATTTATTTATAATTATAATTATAACTATATATATATATATAATTATAAAATTATAAAAAATATATTTATTATTCTTATAATGTTATAAATATATATAATTAAATATATATATTTATAAATATATACATATATTTATAAATAAATACAAATATTTATAACTATAATTATAAATAAATACATATATATTTAAATAATTATAAAATTATAATAAATATATTAATTATATATATTAATAAAATTATATATATAATAAATATATTTGTTATAATTTTATAATTATAACTATACATAAATATATTATTATAATTTTTTAATTATAAATAAATATTTATTTATTTATACTTATAATTGTATATATATATATATATATAATTAAATAATAATAAAATTATAATAAGTATATTTATTTTTATTATAATGTTAAAAATATAAATAATTAAATAAATATATTTATAAATATGTACAAAAATTTATAAATAAATATAAATATTTATAATAATAATTATAATAAATTATTTATTTATTTTTATAGAGTGCTTGTGGAGGTTGATCTAAGTTCAACTCTCATGGATTTGGTTCTTTTGCTTACTGTTGATCGATGGTTGGAACTCTCAATAGAGTTTGAGAAGAAGCCTTCTTTTTGCAATATATGTGGGAATATATGGCACTGGGACTCTGAATGCTAGAAAAAAAAAATTTCTCCAACTGCAATAAGAATGGTCACTATGTGGTTAATTTCAAATTGAACAATCCATTGGTTGAAAATATGAATGATAGGGAAGGAATGAATCTCATGATAGAGCGGACTGCTAGATAGGTAGTGGCTGGTGAAGTTCAACCAATGGATGGATTTCTTGTTGAACCTAGCAATCTAAAAAAGTATGGGCCTGAGGAAGTCATCTGCACATAGGGTGACGTGCATGTTGGTGTTGAGCTAGACCTCCAGAGGGTTGCCTCTATACAGGGCTCTGGTAAGAAAAATCTTTGGTCAAATATTGTTTCCAAGGACACTTCACCTCATTATGAGGGCCAAAAAGCTATGGATGAAGACTCATGAAGTAGTAAAGGTATGAAGAACCTAGAGAATTCAATGAATGCAGCACTAACTCTATAGGATGCTCTTGATGAAGCAGGGAATGCTTAGGTTTTTTATTGTGCCCTCGAAAAGAATTTGGCTATCGAGGAGTATACCACTATTCTGTCGGCACCTCGTGAGAGCCCTCTTTGTGATGCAGGGCATGGTGAGCAAATGAAAATTATGAATGATCAAATTACTGAATATGGGAGGGATGATCTGGAAGGGGCATGGAAGCTACCCAAGTCTTAGAAATGGTCTCATCATCCAAAATCTCATGGTTGGGGATGTAGTCGTTATGATGGGGCTGCAACACGGGGGTGTGTCTATTCTACGAGATAACTCACTATGAATCAATAAAATTTTAGGGATGAGTATTCAATTATCTTTAATCATATTCATTCATAGTCAAAATGGGAATCTGCTGATGATGCCTCTGATCATGATTATGGGGATGGAAAATTCCCTTCACTTGCTGTTTTTTATGGATGGGGCCTTGTCTCTATTTGACCTCATCCTTACTTGTATCCTTTGTCATCTTTATTTTCTAATAAATTTTTTAAGAGCAGGTTTTCCTATCTCTTGAACCTTTTGAGTATAATAATATAAATATATTTATTATATAAATATATATATTTATGGTTATAATTATAAATAAATAAATTTATATTTATTATATAAATAATTTTAAAAATATATATACTAATATAAATAAATTATTAGCATTGTAGATTTATCAAAGTTTTTTTATCACTCATAAAGGCTTGTTTTATCAATGCTTTTTATTTTAGCACTGATAAAACATACCTTTACGAGTGCTTCTTAACTAGCGCTGAAAAATGATTTACCTGAATTTATAAAGGAATCCTAATAGTCTGATTCTTCTCTCGTATACCTCAATATATTATAGAAGCCAACCCCTATCGTCGTTGACCCCTCCTCAGCCGTCGACCCCTCCTCTACCACTGTGAATCCATCCTCCACTGCCACGAATCCCTACTCCACTAAAAACCCTACCTCTGCCATGAACCTCACCTCCGTTGCACGCTAAACCCAACCTCCACCATGAACCCATCCTCTTCCACAAACCCACCTTTGTCGCAAACCCCACCTCCACTGCTACACCCCACCTCTTCCATGAACCCCTCCTCCGTCGCGAACCCACCTTCACCGCTAACCTCTCTGCAGCCTCCACCACTGTCACCGCCTACCCCGAATCCACCACTGTCGGACCCTACTACTATCGTTAGACCTCTAAATATAAGGTATGTTCTTATTTGATTTGGAATGCTTAGTGAAATATTAATTATAGGGTTTTAGTGTTCGAAATATTTTTGATGTATGAATTATGTGTATGGTTTGATTCATCAATGTTTTTTATTAGTAAAGTGTTTGAATGGATTTTGGTCATATTCTATGAAACTTTTGATAATTTTCTATGTATATTTGTCTAAGACTTTGGTGCAATTAAAATTACTAAATTTGGATTGATCTAGATGTCATAACATGTTTAGATTAGGTGGTTTGATATATTAGAAATGTTATAGGGATTGTTTTAGGTGAAAAGTATCATGATTGGTATTATAATGTAGTGATTTTAGTTAATAGTTTGGATAAAATATAATTTTTTTAATGGAAAAATAAGATAAAATACTTTTGAGTTGGAACTTATAGTGAAAGTGGGATCTGTGTTTGGGTTTTGATTAACATTTTTATGATTGATTTGGGGTGAATCGAGGTGTTTTCTTTGTATGATTTTCTAATATATATTTGAAATTTTATCATGTTTAGTTATGGATGTTGATGTGTAAGTGGATTCTTCAATGGATGTTATACCATGTTGAAATGGTAGTTTTATAAATGTGTTTCATTGATTATTAGTGTTGGGATTTTAGAACAACATCTTGGGAATATTTAGGTAGAAATGTGGGAATTCGAGAGACACGAGTTATAATATTATAGTCACACATTTATAGTACCCCTATCATAGGTCTCACACCCACTACTGGAATTACCTTCTCGACGAGGCCATTAATGGTGAGTTGATTTTGTTTCATTTGTATTGCAATAATATTCTAGTGTTATGATTCCCTTAATTTTTCAATGTATATTATCTCCTTGGGCCTTTGGTAGGAACCCCTTAATGGCTGATAATTGATATTTTATTATTATTTTATCTTATGGTTGTATCTTCATAAATTATATTTTCTTTAAAAGAAAAATATGTGTTTTTTTAGTTTTATTTACTCAACCCTATGTAATAGAATTATTTTCCTTATTTTCACTAAAACTAGAATTTTTTGGTTTGTCTTAAAAAATGAGTGGTATAAAATCTTTGATGATATCCTACTAGGCTCTTTACTCACATCATAAATATACACATTGGTGTGTTTATAGACTTTTTGTCTATCATACAGGTAAATGGAAAGGGTCACACTTTTATAGTGGTATTCCATAGTCACTTGTTAAAGATATAATGATAATAGGATGTAGAGGTCATCATAGGGCATAAATAGATAATATTTTTTTGTTATTTTAAGATATTTACTATAAAGTGCCTCTCTTGAAAATAAATTTATTTTTGATTTACCTTTATATTTTGGAGATTTATATTTTATAAAATGTTGGTTATTTTTTATTCATGTATCTTTTATAAAGTGTCTCTCTTGGGATTTATGTCTATGAAAATGCATAAGTGGCTCTTTTAAAATGATTCAAGTGTTTGAAATTTTTATTAGAAAAATATATGTTTTCAACATACCCTTTTTTTAAATAGTTTTAAAATGATTTAAACACTTGGCATGGACTTAGGTTGCATTCCAAGTGCTTGTCAACTCACCCGATTGATTTTCATAAAGGGATGTGAATGTTTTAAAGGTGTATTTAATGTTAGTTTCATTTTAACAATGGGTATGTGATGTTTTAAATGAAAATTTGTAAAATATAGAGGGTTGTCTCTCATTTTAAATGATAAAGAATGATGGGTCATGAAGTTTCCTTGAATGCTTTAAAAAAGGAAATATATTTTTGTGAAAGAGTGATTGGTTTCACTCTCGACTTCATTCTCTTACACATAGGGCTTCTTATTCTCCCTACGGTGATGGACCTCTTCTCCTATGTTATATTATTATTCTTTCAACTTCACCATCCTCTTCTTTGGGTTTTTTTGTCTCCTTAGTGGCGATGGGTCCTTTCTCCTTCTACAGCTTCTTCGGGCTTCCTCATCATAGGTTTTCTCTCTCTAGTTTTTAAGGAGTTGTCTCATTTTCCCCTCTTCTATCCATGCTCTACTGATCTAGCCTGACACACACAACCCTATATTGGTTGGGTTTGTTGGTTTTTCAGATGGGTTTGGGACTCTGGTGGTGGAAGTAAGGGCAATGCAGTTTTCTTCATTTCGATGGATTCTTCCCTCAATTTCTCTTAATGTTTTTGGGGTTTCTCATTAGGGATTCAGTACCAATTTCCTTTTAGGGTTTCAATCATGATTCCCACTTCCTCATTCCTTTTTCTTCTAGTTATGGGTTTCAATCTCTATTTTCCTTTGAGGTTTATATCCTAGTTTTTCTCTCTCTCGTTCCATGGTGGTTCATGTTTGTCCTTTGTCCTTCTCTACTACTCCTCCCTTCTCTAGCTTCCGGGTCCCTTTCTCTCTTCCAGGTCGGTCAGGTGCATTAGATACCAAGGGAATTTTTGGATATTTCTAAGGATAAATAAGAGTTACTGTGAGGCATGACATGTGATGGATTTCTCTAGTTACTATGTACTCTTGGATTTCTCCTTTGATAATGGATCTTGTTTTCTATGGTGGTCATCGGTGTTATTCATTAAATGGTGGTATAGTAATCTCCAATGGATTTTTGTGATTTTTATTTCTGGTATGTTGATTGATGTCAGTGTTAGTAGTGACTTTGAGGGTGAATCGATGACAGTAAGGGTGTGTTCGTGATGGATGTTGCATGGGATTCTCTGATGGTTTTCAACGCTGATGTGATGATGGCACCGGTGATGCGATGATAGAGATGGCTTGTGTACATTATGTGACTTTCCTTGAGAGAGTTTCCTCAGGTAGATCACGAGATTTGATGCCCATGAGTTTTGAATTTTGCTGATGGATTTTGAATTTTGTATTTCCCACTATATTTTGTGTGTGATGGTTTTTGAATTTCGTATTGCCGCTGTATTTTATGTGTTTTGGATGATGTGAGGTTCCCACTTACCCTAAAAGTGGTATTTTGAAAATTTTAAAAAAATGATTTGGAGTGAAAGAGTGCTTGGAATTGATTGGTTTATTTTTTAAAAAGGTGAGTTTTTCAAAGAGGAATTTGTGAAAATGGTTGGTTTTTTAATGGGATTTCAAGTGTGATTTTATAAATAGTTTTTAAATGATATATGAAATATAGTTTTTCCATTATATTTTAAGTTTATAATTTTATAAAATTAGTAAACCATTACATTATATAGGTAAGACAAGTAGATTGATAATAAAACCATGGCAAGGGAATGTCATTTACTCTATCCAACCCATAGGATAACCATCAAGACCTCACTCCTGTAAAAGGTGAATTGATGTTTAACCCAATTGCAACTCATAAACCTAATTTTTATCCAACATCACCTGCAAGGTTTAAATTAGGGGTGTCCTCTATAATTACATCTTCTTTCTAGTTTGGTGTTAACTTATAAGGGGATGGGTCTTGGGAAACAAAATGAAATAATAAACATCATTTAAATGTTGAGTTACCCTTATTTGAAAGGCCCATTTTGTGTATTTATTTTGTTAAATAATAATATTACCGAATCAAATAGGATGGATATGAATAAATAATGGATGTATGTCAATCGTCTGATCAAAGATTATGAAGATGGAGTGAAAGAGTTCATCAATTTTGCAAAATATCATGCATATGACCTTTCTCAAATCCTTTTTCCATATTTACACTGTTTTTTTTAAGAAAAATTAGTCCAGAGGAGTTAGAAGAACACTTGATTTGTCACATAATAGATTGAAGTTATAGATGTTGGAATAATCATTGGGAAAAAGTGAATGTAGCTAGTGGTTGGGATAACACTTTATTTTATGGATCATCTTATATGATTACAAGTGTGGATAATGAAGAATACTATATCAAGGATGTGATTACAGATGTGAATGATGATGAAGATCATATTGAGGAAATGAAAAGTATAGTTGAAGATTAAATTCTTGATTGCCCAAAATTGTTTTAGACATTAAAGAGTTGTGCAAGGATGTCATTGTATGCTAGTTGCACTAAATATATAGCATTTTTAGCAGTAATGAAGCTGTATAATTTGAAAGAAGGCAACAGATGGAGTGATGTTGGTTTTACAGAACTACTTGCTCTCTTGAATGACATGCTCATATAAGATAATGAGCTTCTGATCCGAACATACGATGTCAAATGAATGCTACACTCAATGGGTATGATCTTTAAAAGAATACACACATGCCCGAATGATTGTATACTATTTCACAAGGAAAAAAATCACTTATAAAATTCCCAAAGTGTGGTGCTTCTCGATACAAGAAAGATGAATCTGGTCCTAAAAAATTTGTTTGGTACTTTCTAACTATTCCATTATTTAGGCACCTATATAAAAGTGAGGTGACAGCATGGAAATTGATGTGGCACACAAATATAAGAATTAAATATGGTAAACTACATCACCTGGTAGACTCTCATCAGTAGAAGAGAATTGATCATGAGTATCCTGAATTTAGAAATGAGCCAAGAAACCTTCATCTTGTGTTATTTTCAGATGGATTGAATTCTTTTGGTTTTCAAAGAAGCACTTATAGTACATGGCTAGTTGTATTGGTAAATTATAACTTACAACCATGGTTATACATGAAATGAAAATACATCATGTTATCTATTCATATATCAGGACCAAAATAACCAAATAATTATATTGATGTTTATTTGGATCCATTGATCAAAGATTTGAAATTATTATGAGATTCGGGTGTTACGTTGTATGATTATTACATAAATAAAGATTTCACATTGAGATCCATGTTGTATGGGATGATAAATGAATTTCCTACTTATGGAAATTTTTCAGGATATAGCATTAAAGGAACTCAAATGTGTTCTATTTGCGAACAAGGTACACAATAATTAGGTTGAAACATTCATCGAAAACTGTGTTTCTAAGACATCACATATTTCTACCCCAATGGTATAAGTACCGATCTTGGATGACAACATTTGATAGAAATTCAAACTAATGTACAACATTGTCTCCGCTAATAGGTGATTAACTATTTGAGAAAGTAAAATATGTGGACACTACTTTTGGTAAACCGTTTTTGAAAAACCTTATGAAAATTAGTTGCAAAAAGGAGAGTAGTTTTTTTTGAATTATCATGCTTGAATTTTCTATATGTTAGACATTTTCTTAATGTTGTGAGTGTTGAAAAAAAAATATATGTGGTAGTATCATTGACATGTTGCTAAATGCACCTAGAAAAACAAAGGATGGAATTAAGGCTAGGCTGGATATGGTTGACATGGAAATACATGAATAGTTAGCACTAGTGAAGGGTGAAAAACGAAATTTTCTTCCTCTAGCATATTATACTCTTTCCAGGTAGGAGATATATCATTTTTTCAATTTCTTGGATGATTTAAAGGTTCCATAGGGTTATTTATCGAATATCAATAACATAGTGTCAATAACCGATTTAAAGTTAAAGGGTCTGAAATCATATGACTGCTAAGTTTTTATGCAAGATCTAATTCCTATGTCTTTATGTTGTATTTTTTCTAATAATTCCCATTATATATTAACCAAGATCTATTTTTTCTTTAAATCTATATACAAAAATGTTATAGACCCAGCGAAATTTCTGACTATGGAAAGAGAAATTTCCATCATATTATATGAATCATAAATGTTCTTTTTTCCAATATTATTTGATATGGTGGTTCATTTTATGATTCACTTGGTGAGAGAGATTCAAATATTTGGTATTGTACACTATATATGGATGTACCCCATTGAACGGTATATGAATATTTTTAAAGGGTATGTCAAAAATATAATTTGGCTAGAGGGTTGTATTGTGGAGTGATATAGTATTGAGGAAGATATTTAATTCTATACTGAATACCTGTTTGGTGTGAAAATCATTGGTCTACTAAAATCTCACCACATTGGGTGGCTTGCGGGTGAATGAATTTTGGGAAGAGATTTTTTCACAATCAATACTACAGATTGGGAGCAGTCCCACCTTTAAATTTTTCATAATAGTTTGGAGGTTTCCCCATATGTTGAAACCCACAAATAAATCCTTAGGAATTTGAATCTATCAAGGGATGAAATATAGATATAAAATACACATAATCAATAGTTTATAAGATGGTTTCAGGGCCATATTTTTAAAGAGTCATATGAAAATATGAATTCAATTTCAGAACGACATTGATGGCTAGCTAGAGGAACAATTTTTTATGTATTATCTTATAATGGTTATGTAATTAATGGTTATAAATTCTATACAAATGAACATGATGAAGACAGTACCATGAAAAATAGTGGAGCTACACTTGTGATTGAAGTGATACATGTTTCTGGTACTAAGGACAAAAATCTAATTTATGTGAATATGTCATACTTTATCATCATTAAACAAATATGGGAGTTAGATTATACAACATTCCAAGTGATTATTTTTCAATGCAAGTGGGTTGATAACAGGAGTGTTGTTAAAATAGATGAATTGGGATTTTCGAAAGTTTCTTTTATTAAGGAAGGGTATAAATTCGATTTGTTTATAATGGAATCATAGGTAGTATAAGTGTTTTATGTTCTAGATCCCACAAACCGAAAGTGGTCAATTTTTCTATTATCGACCAAAACCACTGAAGAGTTAGATGAAAATTCAACTGAGGATGGACCTTCCATTAAGAGGTCGCAATCATTTTGCAGTGGTCCCAATATAGAAAGCATTTTGTATGTTAGAATAGGCCACAATTAAGAGATTTGGATAGTTTATAGAGGGGTCAAATCCCTTCATCCTTTAAAAAATAGAGTTCAACAATCAGGTTATATTTTTTGTAATATACATTGTGTTAACTCATGTTATTATCTATTCGATGTTGCATTTATATATTCTAAATTAAATGTTAAACCATGTCTACATATAATAACTTCTACACATGTTAGTGCTCCCAATCCCGAGGAACAACGGGTCTCTGAACCTACTGTTGGTCATAGTACATAAGAACAATGACCTTCTACATGAGTTGGTGATCCCAATCCCAAGGAACAATGGGTTTTTCAACCTTTTGTTTCTCCCATTGCATAGGTACAACAAACATTTACACATGTCTATGCTACCGCTCAAGGGGTACACATTGACAATTTTAAATACGAGGAAATGGTAGGCGCCGAATGACCAATGACGCAAAAAAAACAAGAGCATCGTAGTTTGACGGTGTTAGCAAAAAATTAAGCCGAAAATAAAAGGAATCAAATATGAGGTCATATGGAATGTGTGGGGATAGAATATTAACCCCAACATGGTCATGTTTAGTAGCTACATTGTGATTGTCACTCAACAATACATGATGATTGATGTAGATTCATGGAATCATGTTGAGATCAGACTTAAGGCACTGATGTGGGAATATATTACGATAACATTATGATATCATTTCTTTATTTTAATAAAAAAAATAATGAAACATTAACTTACTCTTCATCATATTTTACATAGTTCATTTATAGTAGATGAATCCCATAAGAAATATGTATTAATACTTGCTGGAAGGATTCACAAAGGATTTCTCACAATTCTAATGATACATTATCCTAAAGATGTTAAAGGGAAAATAAACTCGCATCCATCGCTTATCTATGCACACCTGATAACCCAAGAAGCATGGGATGAATTTATTAGTTTTTGTGTGGATGTATATTTTCAGGTACATTGTGGTTATTAATACATTGTTTGATGATACAAGGATTCATCACTTTGATTGAAAAAATTTTATTTATGAAACAAAAATTGAGTACTGGAAATAAGTAATGAACAACAAAACCAATGTACCCCTACTGTAAAGTAAGGATGGGGTACGCTTCACTTGAAAAAGATTTGTTACAGGTTTTAAATCTACCGTAATACTTTTATGTGATATGAAACAACAACATAATTATGTTCCTCTATTTATATGTTGATTGAATACTCCAAATCAAAATCCACTTCCATCCCACGCCATATGCTATGGAGGAAGGAAGGTATAAATAAATATGAGATACTAATAGATTAAAACGCAAAAAAAGTGTGGGAACCATGTTTAAGTATGACATAATAAAAAAATTATTTAAATATCTATTACATAACAATGATTACTAATTTTCCTATATTTTTTATCTGACATAGTCACAAGAATCAACAACACATATACCAGATGACCACCTACTATCAGTGGTTGTGAAGTGGCCAGAATAGTATGGTCGTGTTAGAGGTGTGAGTTTTGGGGTGACACCCTAAACATATTTTGAGAAACAAATAAGAGGAAGATCAAAGTGAAGAAATTAAACAGATGAGAGAAAGAATAGATACCCTTGAAGAACAATTCCAATGGAATAGAGAGTTGATAGCAACTTTTATGGGGGGAATCAAAGATAAGAAACAACTCAAGAACAACTATTGCATGAAGATCCCACCCCACCCTACCGGCTTTGAGGTGAACCATTCCCCTCAAAAAATTGTCTTATCTTAGGTAATCGATGCTCTAATAATTGTTTCTGTGAAATGTAAATTAGATATACACGGATACCTTCCTGTACTAATATTCTATAGGGTGGTAATGATTGTGATTTATATATATCAATACTCACCCATCGTCTTGTAGTGATGGATATGGTGTTCAGTATCCAAAAGGACATGCTACACAATAGACCAATTCCAACGGGTCATGTGAGAGTGTCAATTAGTGTAGCCCATGAGTTGAGCACCGAGTTACCTATTCTAATTAATGAGGAAGATATTCATATGGTCTAAAAAACTGTTGGAACATTCATCACATGTCCTTCACATCTTGTAAAAAAACATGTAGGTAGAGAGGTATACATTTCCAATTTATTTTTCAAGCTAAACCTTTTATAATTAATGAAAAAAGGTCTAAACCGATGAATGTTATTACATACAGACAAAGGAAAGGGGTGAAACAAAAGACTAGCTCAAAACCATCTAAATGATCGACCAACTGATTGAAAATATCCACCAAAATCACATTTACCCTGCCTATTATATATCCGTATGTACTATCATTAAAGGTTTATGTAGATAAGAATTTAAAATATGGCTATAGTCACATAGTTGATTTTGTATAAAATATGTATGGAGATGAAGTTCAAGACTTCGTTGGTGTTGATAATGTAAGTGAAATCCTCGACTATGATTACCTAGGTGCCTCAATTGTAAATATATACATGATGTATCTTTTCATGATTTGATTTTCCAAAAGATGATATACTATGTGAATTATGATTAAATACATTTCAAATTTTTGGTATGTGTATATATCAAAAACAATTGAAGGGATTTCCCCATGAAAAAAATTTGACTCATTAGTCCTCACATCCCCTCTACATATGTAAAACCCCGACCCTAGTTTCTTAGAGTTGGTGCATTATTCTATTACATTGGCATGATTACAAGAAATCAAATCCTGAAGGATCGATCAGTTTAGTATCCTTGGAAAAACAAATGCAAACATAATTTTTATATTACTTCATGAAATGAAAAACATCTTAGTATAAACAATATAGAGGAAGCTATCATAGATAAGTATAAACTTTTAAGGAAATGTATAAAACTGAAGCATAAGCCTTTTAAACATAATCTTTAACATAATATGGTAAGAATAAATCAAATAATTCTATTCAAACATTCACATGGATATTCTACTAGTCAAATAATCACATGTAATATCAATAACTAATCACATAACGATGAAATGCATATTGTCGGACATCATGACCATACCGTCAAGGCCTCATGACAAGACCATAAATAACCATACTGTTAATTCCTCGTTCCAAGACACTAGTTTGTCTCATGAGACCTATCGATGCATCTAGTGGCTATAGCAGGCCCCACCCATCACTTACTAAGTCTAATTCATTCCTCTAATGAAAGGGGTAAAACATAACACATTTGTATTAAAATTAGTATACAATATGTTAATATTTTAACCATAAACCGTGAATGGTATCAAAATATCACATCCATAGTCAAATATATCATCAACCCTTCAATACAATATGGAAGATTTTATCATAATAAATCAACCTCAATTAAGCATAAAATCCAACAAAGGATTTTGACATAGATAAAAATAATCTAATAAAATCATTAAAACTCTTTGAGAGAAATATCCCTTTTTACTTTGAAATAATTTAAAAACCACACAATTATAAAGAAAAACATTACTTTTGAAAATAATCTTATAATTAAATCTTTAAAACATTAAGGTGTCATGACGGCGGAAATATCTTCTCACACCGTATAAGTTAAAAAAACATTATTTCCTTAATTTATCGAAAAGTTCATAAAGTACCTCATTTGGAAAACGACAGAAATATTCCTTTCAAAAAAATTTATAAAAAAGTAAAACATGGGTAAAAATGACTTTAAACAATTTTCAAAAATATTTTGAAATACATTTTTAAGAAACATGGACATGGATGATAAATGTGTCTCAGTAAATACTTGCATATAAACAACCTCAGATAATAATAAGATTGTAAAATTAACCCTTACCTTCTAATTTCTTTTAGTAGAGGGTGTGTAAACCTCATTTAAAATTTTTAAATCATGTTATTAAATTATAATAGGACCATATCTATATTTATGATATCATATATGATCCTATTATATCTTTTTGTTAATAATGTTTCAGTATTACCATTGTTTTGAGAACTACTTCATTTTATTATACATGTTTTGTTATGTAAGTCGTGTTTATTATTCATGGGATATATTTTATTCATATTAGTTATTATATTAATTTCATAAACATTATATTTACTCATCATATGAATTTTATAATCATTCTTTAATGGTTAACGTGGATAATGAATCTCACCGCGTTGTGGAGACGGTAGGACGTACGCAGGCACGAGCGACGATATCATTACCTTAATGGTTAAATGGTGTGAAATTGGGTGGTATATTAATTATATAGAATTATTATCATGTTATATTCATTATTTATATCCATTATACCCATCATTATACCCATCCAGATAAAGTAGTATTGAATAACAAATTACACCACAATGTGGAGACGGTAAGTTGTACGTATGCACGCATGGTGATATTGTTATTATTAGGATGGATAAATGGAGTAATATGGTTGTTAAATAATTATAATAACATCTCATAATTTATATTATACTTTATTTATTACTTTGGTATGGAAACAACATAGAAAGAGGAAGTAGAAGAAGAAAAGAAATTGAATAGAATTAGTAAAACAAAGCATCTCCTTTTGATTTGCACAATATAACTACTTAGGATGGATTTATGCACAAATTATGGCCTCCATGATGAAGTGAGGGAAGTTGGGAGAATATTTGGGTAGTTTTTATTAAATAAAAATGGATTTAGAGGTGTTAATAAAAGATAAGTAGACGTACTCTTTTATAGGAGAGGGGAGGGTTACTTTTGGAAACTCCAAAACTATTAAATTATTATAAATTTATTTTTAGATTAAAATGGATAAAAAGTGATTTATTTCTAGTCTAAGATGAGGATAATTTTAAATCCTCTCAACTAATTATTTTTTAGACAAGTTTAGGTCACAAAATTAACCTTATCTTGGGATTTAACCCTTAGTTAAATAGTTTAACTCTTACCATGTTTACTTTTCTTTTTATAATATAGGGTTAATATAGTTTCTATAAAATTCCAAAAAAACCTCAATTAGATTATTTATGAAATATTTAGCATTATCCTAGTTATTTTATTGAACGTGATATTTTTATTAATTTTATAACATTTAATTAAATATTATTTATTTTAAAGTACCATTTATGTCAATTTTGATGCTATTCAATATTTTCATTTTTAAAAATATCAAACCATCATGATAACTTCGAACCAATACTTCCAATATGTCACTAACATTTCTATTTTATCTATAAATTTTTTTTATGTCATTAATTAAGTCAAATTATATTTATTTTCATACTTTTAATATCATTTATTTGGTATTTCTATTAATAAAATAATTTTTGTTTCACTATCATTCTACTTAAGGACACAACTAAGTCATTTCCTTGATGCATCACTATAAATCATAAACCCATAATTTCCAAATGGTAAATTAGAGATAAGATCATTAACTAATCTTCTCTTCAATTCTTCAAAACATTATTTACACTCTTCTGTCCAAACAAATTTAACCCCTTTACGTGTGATATTGGTTTACTAGATAGCCAATCGGGAAAAAATCTGAATGAAATGTCGATAGTAACCTATTAAACCAATAAAACTGCATACCTTGGTTATACTCATCAGTTTTGGCCATTCTTGGGTTTCCTTTGTCTTTGTAGGATCAACAGAGATTCCATATTTTACGATAATATAGCCAAGAAAATAAATTTCTTAAAGCCAGAATTCACTCTTTCTAAACGTCCCATATAGTTCATTTCTTCTAAAAGTTTTCAGAATAATCCAAAATTGGTTCTCATGGTCTTCATAGCTTTTTGAGTATACCAATATATCATCAATAAATACTATAACATAAGCATCAAGATATTCCATGAAAACTTTGTTCATTAGATCCAAGAAAACAGAGGGTGAATTAGTTAGTCTGAACGACATTACTGTAAACTCATAATGCCCATACCTGGTTTTGAATACTATCTTTGGAATATCTTCTTTCTTCACACACAATTGATGATATCCAGAATGAATTTCAGTCTTTGAAAAATATTGATCTCCATGAAGTTGATCAAACAAATCATCAATACAGATCATATGATACTTGTTCTTTATTGCAATAGCTTTGATTTCTATATAGTCAATGCATAGCCTCATTGATCTATCTTTCTTCTTAACTAAAAGAACTGGGGATCCCGATGGAGAAACACTAGGGTGAATAAATCCCTTATTACTCAACTCCTCTAGTTGTTTCTTCAGCTCTACCAATTCCACTATAGCCATTATATAAGGAGTCTTTGATATTGGTCTTGTATCGAGGATTAAATCAATACAAAACTCAACTTCACACTCTAGGGGTGTTTGGGTAAATCTTCAGGAAAAACATCAATGTATTCCTTTACAATAGTTATATCCTCAATTTGAATATTTCTTTCTTCATCCCTGGATGTTATTCCTCTTCCTTCCCAAGAATATCATTCAGTAAATCTACTGGGGTGGATTCTGATAAGAATCAGTTGATGAAGTTTCTACTCTAAATATAATGGATTCTACATCTTCCTTGAAAATCACAACTTCTTTCTTATTTCAATAAATTTTCGCATCATATTTTGATAACCAATCCATACCAAATATTATATCAAAGTCAACCATAGTTATGATGATAAATTTAGTAGATAAATCACGTTTATATGCCATAATGGGAACTGCCTAACACATCTTTGTTGCAATGAGACTTCACTTAGGGTTTTTGACTAAAAACTCCCTTGTTAATGTGAATTGGAAATATGTAATTTTTAAAGAAAACTAGGAAGATACAAATGAATGTGATGATGCAAAATCAAATAAAACTTTGGCTAAATTTGAGGAAAATATTAAAGTACCTTCCACCACATCATTAAGAACTTCAACCTCAGCAGTTGTGATTGCAAAATCTTGGCCTTTCTCCATTGGCCTTTTCTGGGGAAAATTTCCTTGATACTTAGGACAATAATTTTCAAAATGTCCCATATCTTTACAATTTTATCATTAAACATTGGTAGTTTCTTTCTTCCCCTTGCAATCACGATCTTGGTGGTATTTTCCTCCACACTTGTAACAAAATCTCATTCCCTTTAAGCAAGTATTAGGGTGTTTTTTCCTACAATTATTGTAGGGTGGAATTTCATATTTTCCCTTCTTCCTCTTATTTCCTTTTCCAGAGTATTCAACGACTCGATTCTTATCTTTCTTTCCATTAAAGTCATAAGACTTATAAAATTATTTTCCTGTCTTGATAGAACATGAGACTATATCTTCGTATGATGAGAAAGATTATGAGACCAATTTATATCAAAGGAATGGTTTTATCCCATTAAATAATAGATCAATATTACTTATTGGGTTATGTATGTAGTCTACAACATGTCTTGATAACCTTGTGAAGTTAGATTCATACTTTGCAACATTATCATCCTCCTTCTACCTCAGACTTAGAAATTGCTTCTCCATTTCTGCCCGTAGATCAAAAGAAAAGCATTTCTATAGTAAGAGTTCTTTAAATTCCCTCCATTCCATATTTTCTACATCTTCATCCTCCTTCATGTTTTGAATTAATGACCACCATTGATCTATATCTCCTGATAGACGATAGACTTCCATAACAACTTTTTCCCTTTCGTTACTCCCCAAAGCAATAAATATTTCCTCTAACGAACTTATCCATTGATCAGCTATAAATGGATTTGTTGTCCCATTAAATATTGGAGGTTTTTGTCTTCTGAAGTGGTATAACATTGATCCTCCATGTTGTGGATCAAGCTGCTCCATACGGGTAAGATTATTATTCATAACCTGAGTCACTTGTCCCAGTATGGTTATAAGTTGTTCAGTGATAGTTGTATCACCAGATCCACTATCATTATCTTGCATAAGAGAGAAATAACTACATGGATTATGTGTCTTGATACAATTTCCATTCCTTCAACTATGTGTCATTTCTAAACAATCGCATACACCAGATTAGGTTATGAATCATAATGAATAATTCCAAACTAGTAAAATAATTAAAATAAATTGAAAATTTTATGCATATCTAAAACATAATAATAAAAATGGTTTCTTTGGGGACATATTTACTCATAAATCCTTCATAATAGTTTGTAAAGAAAATGTAAATTATCCTAATAATATCCCTAGGGAGTGTCAAACCAGGAGTGTAGTAAGGTCTGTTGTCGTGCACTAGGTTACCCCAAGTCAAGCCTAGAATACCTCATCATATTTTTTACTCCTAGGTACATTTGTGCCAAAACCATGTCCACTTGAAGTATTCAGATAGGAATTTATTTTCTAGGAATACCCATATAATCTCTACATTACCAAAATTTTAGGATGTTCTTATATATTTATCCTCAAAGTATATCTTAGGGTAGTTTCCCCTAATTAAAGTCTTTTCTAAATCTAGTTTCTAAGATTTTTACTAAACATCCTTAGATACACTACTAGAAATCATGCTTTTCCCAACACTTGGATACCAATGGTTCTTTTGAACCGTTGGTAAAGGTGTTATTTACCAACGGTTTATGAAAACCGTTGGTAAAGATGGGTAAAAATTGAGTTTTCCCAACAGTTTGATGAAACCGTTGGGAAAGATGGATAAAAATTGAGTTTCCCCAATGGTTTAATGAAACCGTTGGGAATGATGGGTAAAAATTGAGTTTTCCCAATGGTTTGATGAAACCGTTGGGAAATATTGAGTTTTCCCAACGGTTTTTAACAACCTTTGGGAAAATTTTCCCCCAAATTCGACAAAGCAGGCGACCCCCCACCCCGATTCCAGAAGCAGACCCGATTTCAGAAGCCGCAACTCCAGAAGCACTGCCCAACTCCCAGAAGCCCTTGAGAAGCCCCAGCACAGGTGCACCTATTCCATCGGATCAGCTTCCAGGTTAGACTCCTTCCACCTTTTCTCAAGGATATCCTTCCACCTCTTCTCAAGGATATCCTTCTATTCTCTAGGATATCGTTATTCCCTATTTCTAGGGATTTTGAAAATTTTGCCCCCAAATTTTACAAATCACTACATCGGTGTATACATTGTCCGATTAATGTTTTCATTACACATATACATTTATAAGGGTATGATTTCTCTTTCTTGTGTTCTAATTTTAAAGATTCATAGTTTTTTTTAATCTCAATGCTTCAAATATTACAGCTTCATGTATATGAACTCATAAGAAATTGTTTGTAATATTTATTCATAGTATTTCATGAAAATCACTCCTTTATTCATAGTATTTCATGAACTCATAAGAAATTGTTTCTAATTACTTCCATATTTGTCTTTATTGCAGGAAATGACACCCATTGAAGAGAGGCGGTGGAAAAAGATGACAGAAAATAATCGTCGCAAGACAGAGATGGGAATTCTTCCACTCATCCCTATTGTGAGTATTTTATTTCAAATATATATTTCAATAAATTATAATATCATGTGTTTACTTTTTTGTTAAACTTTTTTTCAGGATCCACCCCCTAGATGAGAGATATCCGACAAGGAGACTGATATTGCTCCCAGTAAAGAGGCTGGTGGTAGGAGGGGGTGGTGTTAGAGTTAGACAATCATCTGGTGGTCCCGGTATTGAGGTCGGTGGTACGAGGGATCATGGTGTGAGATTTAGACGATCCACTGGTCGTACTCAATTGGACTATGCCCCTACCACGGACGTATCTTCTACACCCTATTTTGATCCTGGTGTGTCTTTAGGGATACACGAGATATTTAGGCCTCCGATGTTTACACTACCAGTTGGTCAGACGTCTATGCCATCATCTTTTGCTTCTGGTTAATTATCTCCGAGCTATTATATTCCACCTTCTTCGACTCCTTCTCCGACACAGTATGTGGCTGAGGAGCGTACACTGAGGGACAATCCACCTATACAGGATATTCCTTCAGCTTCTGCACATCCAGTGATGCCTATTGATCCGACTACCACAGTTATATTTATATAACTCTAACAAATTTTTATACCAAAGTTTATTTTTATTATAACTTGTACTAATATTTTTTTCATTAATAACAGATTCATCTACTGATAGGAGGCGGGGGAGGGGGAGTACTCGCTTGCGTGTGGTATAGAACCTCCAAACACAGTTGATGGTTGAATACAATGATGATGGACAGATGATTGATAAATCTGGGCAGGAATGTTGGGGTTTTTTGGCGACACTAGCCAAATACTCCGACATCATTCCGGTCAGCCCTCTCTCTTGGAGAAATCTGCCACACTAAGTCAAATATAATGTGTGGGCA
The DNA here is from genome assembly GCA_963277665.1 of Viscum album. Lineage (NCBI taxonomy): Eukaryota > Viridiplantae > Streptophyta > Magnoliopsida > Santalales > Viscaceae > Viscum > Viscum album. Next base: position 708,475,510 of record OY728150.1, read on the forward strand.
CAAATATGGGTAAAAAATCTATTGGATTTAATGTAGTATTTTTTTATATGAATTAATCTATTGGGTGTCATCTTTGGTTTAACTTCCCTGGTGGTGAAGGTGCACGACCAGGACGTTTAAAGGAGCAAGGAGAGCTTTGGAGAGCTTATAAGCATGAAATCTATGTTGGATAGTGTGATAGAGTGGGAACAGAGTTGAATACATTACCTATCGTAGATGACTTCCCGATAAAGCAATATTGCCAAATGATTACCCATTGGGCGACTGTCAAATTTAAGGTATTAATCCCATTTGAGGTATTTAAATGACAATTTTCATATTTTTCATTAATATTATCTTATTTATTATTAAACATTATTTAGTAATATTATGAAAAAAAACAAAAAAAACATTGATTCAAATCAATACCTCCACACTTTGGGGCACACAACTATGTCAAATCATGAGAGGCATCTGGTACGATATAGTTGTTTATAATTTTTCCTTAGGACTTTAACTTCTTATTATTTCCTACTTAAATTATGTGATTTATTGAATATTGAATATATGATTATACTTGCACTTTATATTGTTTCAATGTCATTATAGAAGCATAAATTGAATATTAAAGGACGTATACCTCAAGAAAAATTGTTTTGCTCGAGTAGAAGGAAAAAATGGAACTACGGTTAATGAACCGACACAAGAAAAGATTGTAAGTTTTAATTTGTTTATTTCAAAGTTTAATATCTATTTTTAAATTTAATAATCTATTAATATTTTTAACAGGATACTTTAGAGGCCCTTGATGCCTAGGAGCCTGACAATTTTGGGCCACACGATCATTTATATCATGTTTTGGGAGATGAGCACTCTGGTCGAGTACACTACCAACCTGGTAAGAATATAGTCCCGATGAGGTATTGGTCCTCTCCAGGTATCCGTTCTAGTACCACCGAGTTGGAACAGGTCAAGGATCATGCAATACTGTTTGATAAAAGGGTCACAGATTTGGAAGAACAGGTTCAAACGACGGAGAAAGAATTTATGAAACTGATTAAAGCTTTATCGTCATCACTTCTACCAGAGGCCAGCGTGGCTTGTTAGACATATATATCATCGATGGGTGCATTATCCAAAGAACCAGGCGGAATTTATAGTGGTGGTCAAGATTATTACATTCTTGTTGATGACGAGGATGCTGAAGAGGATGAGGGCAAGGATGAGGATGAGGACAAGGGAGAAGATGGGGCTGAGGGTGAGGATGGGGCCGAGGGCGAGGATAAGGATGATGATGAGGACGACGATGAGGACAGAGATGGCAGCGAGGATGAGGCTGATGATGACAGTGGTGATGGTGATGGTGATCAGGGGCAGATTGATCCATTACATTTTTTAATTCTGTATAACTCTTTATTTTTTAACCTGGTTTTTCACTCTGGTATGGATATTTTTGAATTCAGTATAACTCTTTATTTTTGACCAAATATGGAAGCCTCTTTAATTTAAGAATTCTTTAAATTGAATTTATTTTCTTTCTTAATTCTCTTTAATTATATTGAATTGCATATATTGAATAAGTTTTCTTTAATATAATTGTTTGATTTGATAAATAAAGTCCTGTTTTTATAATAAAACCCCTCCAACGGAGGTGCGTTGTCTGCGAAAACTCACAGTGATAGTTTAGAGTGTGATAATTTGACTCTCAATTAGTAGTTTCAACTACCTAGTACCACTTTTAAAAACAACGAATATAAAATATATATCTTTATCATACCACAATCCTGAATCAAGAGTTTGTTTTTTATAATATAAGATCAGTTTCTATAATATGAAGGAAAAATACAAAGGATTTATTTGGAATCCTGGCTAGAAAATGCTGCCCCACAGATGTCGCTGGACCGGGCCAGGATGACACCCCACGGCGGTTCGCAGTCCTGTCAGAATTTGATGTATGATACCTAGATATAGTTATAAATACATTACCCACCCACCTTCTTGAACCCTGGACAGCCCCCCCACCCGCCTCAATCTGAGGCACGGTGTGGCCGGTACCACTCAAAGTGTCTTTCTTTTATTTAAAATGGATACTCTTTTAAGTAAAAATAGTTGGCGTACAGAAAACCAACCAAACGCATTCGTATTGTGTTGATACTTTAGGAAAATGATCCATGGGTCATTTTTGACGTGTACGAGTCAACCCCGCCTCAATCTGAGGTGTGGTGTTGCCAGCACCACTCAAAGTGTCTCACTTTTATTTGAAATGGACAAAATTTTAAGTGAAAACAACAACTGACATACTTAAAACCGACCAAACGCATTCAGATTCTATTGAAACTTTAGGACAATGATCCATGAGTCATTTTTGACATGTACGAGTCAACCCCACTTCAATTTAAGGCATGTTGTGGCCCAAACCACTCAAAGTGTCTCACTTTTCTTTGAAATGGACAACATTTTAAGTGAAAACAACTTCCAGTATAGGTAAAACCAACCAAACGCATTTGGATTGTGTATATACTTTAGGAAAATGATCTAATTATTATTTGTGAGATATACGAGGAGACGACATGTCATTTGGATGCGCGATTTGCGCGGCACGGCTGAATATTTGTTTCTTAGGTGTTTGGCGCGCTTGAAAAGCGTGCGTGGGGTGGTCGATACCGGCCGAACGACCTCGTAATTCCATGAAATCGGACGACAATAAAGGGTGGTGAATTTTTAAATGGTCGGCCAGACGGCACTTCAATCAGAGGTGTCGTGTGACCGTGGTGGCCGAAAACGCACTACGCGTGTTGTAAATGGCCAAAAGATGCGTTTAACGGTCAAATGCATGCCGAACGACATAGAAATGACTTGAAATCACACGAAAACACCCTAATTATTATTTATGAGGTGTACGAGGAGATGAAAAATCATTTGGACGTGTGGTTTGTGCGGCACGGCTGAATATGTCTCTTTTAGGTGTTCGGCGCGCTTGAAAAACGTGTGTGGGGTGATCGAAACCGGCCGAACAACCTCGAAATTCCATGAAATCGGACGAAAAAAAAGGGTGGGTGAATTTTGAAATGGTCAGCTAGACAGAACATCAATCGGAGGTGTCGTGTGACCGCGCTGGCTGAAAACGCACTCTGCATGTCGTAAATAGCCAAAACAAGGGTTTTACGGTCAAATGCATTTTGAACGACATCAGAATGACTTGAAATCACACAATAACATCCTAGTTAATATTATTGAGGTGTACGAGAAGACGGAATGTCATTCGGACAGGCGATTTGCGCAGCACGGTTGAATATGTGTTTTTTAGGTGTTCGGCGCGCTTGAAAAGCGTGCGTGGGGTGGTCGAAACCAGCTGAACGACCTTGGAATGACATTAAATCGGACAACAAAAAGGTAGGGTGAATTGTAAAATGGTCAGCTAGATGGAACGTCAATCGGAGGTGTCGTATGACCGCGCTGGCCGAAAAGGCACTCAGCGTGTCGTAAATGGCCAAAACATGGGTTTTACGGTCAAATACCTGTCGAACGACATCATAATGAATTGAAATCACCCAAAAATACCCTAGTTATTATTCGTGAGGCGTACGAAGAGACGAAACGTCATTCGGACGCGCGTTTTGCGCGGCACGGCTGAATATGTCTCTTTTAGATGTTCGGCGCACTTGAAAAGCGTGCATGGGGTGGTCGAAACCTGTCGAACGACCTCAGAATGCCATGAAATCAGATGACAACAAAGGGTGGGTGAATTATGAAATGGTTGGCTAGACAGAAAGTCAATTGAAGGTGTCGTGTGACCGTGTTGGCCGAAAACGCATTTCGCGTGTCGTAAATGGCCAAAACATGGGTTTTAAGGTCAAATGCATACCGAACGACATCAGAATGACTTTAAATCACATGAGAACACCCTAATTATTATTCTTGAGGTGTAAGAGGAGATATAACATCATTCGGACGCGTAGTTTTCATGGCACGGCTAAATATGTATTTTTTAGGTGTTTGGCGCGCTTGAAAAGCGTGCTTGGGGTGGTGGAAACCGGCTGAACGTCCTCTGAATGCCATGAAATCGGACGACAACAAAGGGTGGGTGAATTGTGAAATGTTCGGCTAGACGGCACGTCAATCAGAGGTGTTGTGTGACCGCGCTGGCCGAAAATGCACCCATCGTGTCGTAAATGGCCAAAACATGGGTTTTACGGTCAAATGCATGCCGAACGTCATTGAAATGACTTGAAATAACATGAGAACACCCTGGTTATTATTTCTGAGGTGTACGAGGGGACAACACATCATTCGGATGCACGGTTTGCACAGCACGGTTGAATATGTGTTTTTTAGGTGTTTGGCTTGCTTGAAAAGTGTGCATGGGGTGGTTGAAACCGGCCGAAAGACCTCGGAATGCCATTAAATCAGACAAAAACAGAGGGTGGGTGAATTGTGAAATGGTCATCCAGACAGCACGTCAATCGGAGGTGTCGTGTGACCGCGCTGGCCGGAAACGCACTTCGCGTGTCGTAAAAGGCCAAAACATGGGTTTTGCGGTCAAATGCATGCCGAACGACATCAAAATGACTTGAAATCACACGATAACACCCTAGTTATTATTCGTGAGGTGTATGAAGAGACAGAATGTCATTCGGACACGCGGTTTCCGTGGCACGGCTGAATATGTGTTTTTTAGGTGTTCGGCGCGCTTGAAAAGCGTGCGTGGGGTGGTCGAAACTGACCGAATGAAATTGGAATGCCATTAAATAGGAAAACAACAAAGGGTGGGTGAATTTTGAAATGGTTGGCCAGACGGCACGTCAATCAGAGGTGTCGTGTGACCGCGCTGGCCGAAAACGTACTCGGCGTGTCGTAAATGGCCAAAACATGGGTTTTACGGTCAAATGCATACCGAACGACATCAGAATAACTTGAAATCACATGAGAACACCCTATTTATTATTAGTGAAGTGTAAGAGGAGACGACATGTCATTCGGACGTGCGGTTTGCGCGGCACAGCTGAATATGTATTTTTTAGGTGTTTGGCGCGCTTGAAAAACGTGTGTGGGGTGGTCAAAACCGGCCGAACGACCTCGGAATGCCATGAAATCGGACGACAATAAAGGGTGGGTGAATTGTGAAATTTTCAGCTAGACAGCCCGTTAATAGGAGGTGTTGTGTGACCGCGCTGGCCGAAAACGCACTTCGCGTGTCGTAAATGGCCAAAACATGGGTTTTACGGTCAAATGCATGTCGAACGACATCGAAATGACTTGAAATCACACTATAACACACAAGTTATTATTCGTGAGGTGTACGAGGAAACGGCACGTCATTCGGACATGCGGTTTTCACGGCAGGCTGAATATGTGTTTTTTAAGTGTTCGACGCGCTTGAAAAGCATGCGTGGGGTGGTCAAAACCGGACGATCGACCTCAGAATGCCATGAAATTGAATGAAAACAAAGGGTGGGTAAGTTTTGAAGTGGTCGGTCAGACGCCACATCAATCGGAGGTGTCGTGTGACCGCGCTGGCCGAAAACGCACTCTGCGTGTCGTAAATGGTCAAAACATGGGTTTTTCAGTCAAATGTATGTCTAACGACATCGGAATGACTTGAAATCACATTATAACTCCCTAGTTATTATTTTTGAGGTGTACAAGGAGACGAAACGTCCTTCGGAGGTGCGGTTTGCGCGGCACGGCTGACTATGTGTTTTTTAGGTGTTTGGCGCGCTTGAAAAACGTGTGTGGGGTGGTCGAAACTGGAAGAACGACCTCGGAATGCCATGAAATCAGACGAAAACAAAGGGTGGGTAAATTTTGAAATTGTTGGAAAGACGGCACATCAATCGGAGGTGTCGTGTGACCGTGCTGGCTGAAAATGCACTTCGCGTGTCGTAAATAGCCAAAACATGGGTTTTACGATCAAATTCATGCCAAACGACATAGAAATGACTTGAAATCACATGAGAACACCCTAATTATTATTCGTGAGGTTTATGAGGATACGACACATCATTCGGACACGCGGTTTGTGCGGCATGGCTGAATATGTGTTTTTTAGGTGTTCGGCGCGCTTGAAAAGCGTGCGTGGGGTGGTCGAAATCGGACGAACGACCTTGGAATGCCATAAAATCGGACGACAACAAAGGGTGAGTGAATTCTGAAACAGTCGGCCAGACATCACATCAATCAAAGGAGTCATGTGACCGCGCTGGCCGAAAACGCACTCTGCAAGTCGTAAATGGCCAAAACATGGGTTTTACGATCAAATGCATGTCGAACGACATCGGAATGACTTGAAATCACACGAGTACACCCTAGTTATTATTCGCGAGGTGTACGAGGAGGTGGAACGTCATTCAAAAGTGCAGTTTGCATGGCACGGCTGAATATGTGTTTTTTAGGTGTTTGGCGCGCTTGAAAAGTGTGCGTGGGGTGGTCGAAACTGGCCGAACAACCTCGGAATACCATGAAATAGGACGACAACAAAGGGTGGGTGAATTATAAAATTTTCGGCCAGACAGCACGTCAATCGGAGGTGTCGTGTGACCGCACTGGTTGAAAAGGCACTACACGTGTCGTAAATGGCCAAAACATGGGTTTTACGGTCAAATGCATGCCGAACGACATCGAAATGACTTTAAATCACACGATAACACCCTAGTTGTTATTCATGAGGTGTACAAGGAGATGACACGTCATTCGGACGTGTGGTTTGCACGGCACGGCTGAATTTGTGTTTTTTAGGTGTTCGGCGCACTTGAAAAGCGTGCGTGGGGTGGTCGAAACCGGCCAAATGACCTCTGAATTCCATTAAATCGGACGACAACAAATGGTGGGTGAATTGTGAAATTTTCGATCAGACGGCACGTTAATTGGAGTTGTCGTGTAACCGCGTTGGCCGAAAAGGCACTCCGCGTGTTGTAAATGGCCAAAATATGGATTTTACGGTCAAATGCATGCCAAACGATATTGAAATGACTTAAAATCACACAAAAACACCCTAGTTATTATTCATGAGGTGTACGAGGAGACGGCACGTCATTCAGATGCACGGTTTGCACGGCACTGCTGAATATGTGTTTTTTAGGTATTCAGCGCGCTTGAAAAACGTGCGTGGGGTGGTCGAAACCGGCCGAACGACCTCAGAATTCCATGAAATTGGACGAAAACTAAGGGTGGGTGATTTTTGAAATTTTCGGCTAGACGACACGTCAATCAGAGGTATCGTGTGACCGTGCTGGCCGAAAACGCACTTCGCGTGTCGTAAATGGCAAAAACATGGGTTTTATGGTCAAATGCATGCCGAACGATATCAAATTGACTTGAAATTACACAAAAACACCCTAGTTATTATTCATGAGGTGTACGAGGAGACGGCACGTCATTCGGACGCACGGTTTGCACAGCACGGCTGAATATGTGTTTTTTAAGTGTTCGGCGCGTTTGAAAAACGTGCGTGGGGTGGTTGAAACCGGCCGAATGACCTCGGAATGCCATGAAATTGGACGACAACAAAGGGTGGGTGAATTGTAAAATTGTTGTCCAGACGGAATGTCAATCGAACATGTCGTGTGACCGCGCTGGCCGAAAACGCACTCGGCGTGTCGTAAATGGCCAAAACATGGGTTTTACGGTCAAATGCATTCCGAACGACATCAGAATGACTTAAAATCACACAAAAACACCCTAGTTATTATTTGTGAGGTCTAAGAGGAGACGACACATCATTCGGACATGCGGTTTGCACGGAACGGCTGAATATGTGTTTTTTAGGTGTTCTACGCGCTTGAAAAGCGTGCGTGTGGTGGTCGAAACTGGTTAAACGACCTCGAAATGCCCTGAAATCAGATAAAAACAAAGGGTGGGTGATTTGTGAAATTTTCGGTCAGACGACACATCAATCGGAGGTTTCGTGTGACCGCGCTGGCCAAAAACGCACTCTGCGTGTCGTAAATGGCCAAAACATGGGTTTTACGGTCAAATGTATGCTGAACGACATCAGAATGACTTGAAATCACACAAAAACACCCTAATTATTATTCGTGAGGTGTATGAGGAGACGAAACATCATTTGGATGCGTGGTTTGCGTGACACGGCTGAATATGTGTGTTTTTAGGTGTTCGGCGCGCTTGAAAAGTGTGCGTGGGGTGGTCGAAACTGGCTGAATGATCTTGGAATGCCATGAAATCGGACGATAACAAAGGATGGGTGAATTGTAAAAATTTTGGCCAGACGGCACGTCAATCGGAGGTGTCGTGTGACCGCGCTGGCCGAAAACGCACTCGGCATGTCATAAATGGCCAAAACATGGGTTTTATGGTCAAATACATGCCGAACAATATCGGAATGACTTGAAATCACACAAGAACACCCTAGTTTTTATTACTGAGGTGTACGAGGAGATGACATGTCATTCGGACGTGTGGTTTGCGCGGCACGGCTGAATATGTGTTTTTTAGGTGTTCGGCGCGTTTGAAAAGTGTGCGTGGGGTGGTCAAAACTGGACGAACGACCTCAGAATGCCTTGAAATTGGACAAAAACAAAGGGTAGGTGATTTTTGAAATTGTCAGTCAGACGACACATCAATCGGAGGTGTCGTGTGACCGTGCTGGCCGAAAACGCACTCTGCGTGTCGTAAATGGCCAAAACATGGGTTTTACGGTCAAATGCATGCCGAACGACATCGTAATGACTTGAAATCACATGAAAAAACCCTAATTATTATTCATGAGGTGTACAAGGAGACGAAACTTCATTCGAATGTGCGGTTTGCACAGCACGGCTGAATATGTGTTTTTTAGGTGTTCGGTGCGCTTGAAAAGTGTGTGTGGGGTGGTCGAAACTGGCCGAACGACCTTGGAATGCCATGAAATCGGATGACAACAAAGGGTGGGTGAATTGTGAAATTTTTGGCCAGACGACACATCAATCAAAGGTGTCGTGGGACCGTGCTGGCTGAAAACGCACTCGGCATGTCATGAATGGCCAAAACATGGGTTTTACGGTCAAATGCAAGCCGAACAACATCGGAATGACTTGAAATCACACGAGAACACCCTAGTTATTATTTTTGAGCTGTATGAGGAGACGACACGTCATTCAGACGCGTGGTTTGCGCGGCACGGCTGAATATGTGTTTTTTAGGTGTTCGGTGTGCTTGAAAAGCGTGCGTGGGGTGGTCGAAACAGGCCGAACGACCTCAGAATGCCATGAAATCGGACGACAACAAAGGGTGGGTGAATTTTGAAATTGTCAGCCAGACGGCACATCAATCAGAGGTGTTGTGTGACCTCGTTGGCCGAAAACGTACTAGGCGTGTCATAAATGGCCAAAACATTGGTTTTACGGTCAAATGCATGCCAAACGACATCGGAATGACTTTAAATCACACGAGAACACCCTAATTATTATTCTTGAGGTGTACGAGGAGATGACACATCATTCGGACGCACGATTTGCGCGTCACAACTGAATATGTGTTTTTTAGGTGTTCAGCGCGCTTGAAAAACATCCATGGGGAGGTCGAAACTGGCCGAACGACCTCAAAATGCCATGAAATCGGACGACAACAAAAGGTGGGTGAATTGTGAAATTTTCAGCTAGACGGAACATCAATCGAAGGTGTTGTATGACCGCGCTGGCCGAAAATGCACTCTGCATTTCGTAAATGACCAAAACATGGGTTTTATGGTCAAATGCATGTCGAACAATATCGGAATGAATTGAAATCACACGAGAACACCCTAATTATTATTCTTGAGGTGTACAATGAGACGACACATCATTCGGACGCGCGGTTTGCGTGGCACGGCTGAATATGTGTTTTTTAGGTATTCGACGCGCTTGAATAGCGTGCATGGGGTGGTCGAAATTGGACGAACGAACTCGGAATGCCATGAAATCGGATGAAAACCAAGGGTGGATGAACTGTGAAATTGTTGGCCAGACAGCACATCAATCGGAGGTTTTGTTTGACAGCGCTGGCCGAAAATGCACTCTGCGTGTCGTAAATGGCCAAAACATGGGTTTTACGGTCAAATGAATGTCGAACGACATCGGAATGACTTGAAATCACAGAAGAACACCCTAGTTATTATTCATGAGGTGTAGAGGATACGAAACATCATTCAAACATGCGGTTTGCGCGGCACAGCTGAATATGTGTTTTTTAGGTGTTCGGCGCATTTGAAAAACGTGCGTGGGGTGGTCGAAACCGGTCGAATGACCTCAGAATGCCATGAAATCGAACGACAACAAAGGGTGGGTGAATTTTGAAATTTTCAGTGGGACGGCATGTCAATCGGAGGTGTCTTGTGACCGCACTGGTCGAAAAGGCACTCCGCGTGTCGTAAATGGCCAAAACATGGGTTTTACGGTCAAATGCATGTCGAACGACATCAGAATGACATGAAATCACAAGGTAACACCCTAGTTATTATTTGTGAGGTTTACAAGGATACGACATGTCATTTGGACGCACGGTTTGTGCGGCACGGCTGAATATGTGTTTTTTAGGTGTTTGGCGTGCTTGAAAAGCGTGCGTGGGGTGGTCGAAACCGTCTGAACGACCTCGGAATGCCATGAAATAGGACGAAAAAAAAGGGTGGGTGAATTGTGAAATTTTCGGCCAGACGGAACGTCAATCGGAGGTGTCGTGTGACCGCGCTGGCCGAAAAGGCACTCCGCGTGTCGTAAATGGCCAAAAAATGGGTTTTACAGTCAAATGCATGTCGAACGACATCGAAATGATTTTAAATCACATGAAAACACCCTAGTTATTATTCGTGATGTGTTCGAGGAGACGACACATCATTTGGACACGCGGTTTGCATGGCACGGATGAATATGTGTTTTTTTGGTGTTCGGCGCGCTTGAAAAGCGTGCGTGGGGTGGTTGAAATCAGTCGAACGACCTCCGAATGCCATGAAATCGGACGAAAACAAAGGGTGGGTGATTTTTGAAATTTTTGGCCAGACGGCATGTCAATCGTAGGTGTTGTGTGACCGCGTTGGCTGAAAACGCACTCCGCCTGTCGAAAATTGCCAAAACATGGCTTTTATGGTCAAATGCATGTCGAACGACATCGTAATGACTTGAAATCACACGAGAACACTAATTATTATTTTTGAGGTGTACAAGGAGACGGAACATCATTCGGACACGCGGTTTGTGTGGGCACGATTGAATATGTGTTTTTTAGGTGTTCGGCGCACTTGAAAAGCGTGCTTGGGGTGGTCGAAACCGGCTGAACGACCTCGAAATGCCCTGAAATCGGACGACGACAAAGGGTGGGTGATTTGTAAAATTTTTGGATAGACGCCACGTCAATCGGAGGTGTCGTGTGACCGCGCTGGCTGAAAGCGCACTCCGCGTGTCGTAAATGGCCAAAACATGGGTTTTACGGTCAAATGTATGCTGAACGACATCAGAATGACTTGAAATCATGCGAAAACACCCTAATTATTATTCTTGAGCTGTAAGAAGAGACGGCACATCATTCGGATGTGTGGTTTGCACAGCACGGCTGAATATGTGTTTTTTAGGTGTTAGGTGCGCTTGAAAAGCACGCGTGGGGTGGTCGAAACCGGCCGAACGACCTCGGAATGCCATGAAATCGGACGACAACAAAGGGTGGGTGAATTTTGAAATTTTCGGCCAGACGGCACGTCAATCATAGGTGTCGTGTGACAACGCTGGCTGAAACCGCACTCCAGACAGCCCCCCCCCCCCCCCCGGACAGCCTCCCTCACCCCCGGAGAGCCCCCCGCACCCCCCGGACAGCCCCCCCACCCCGAACAGCCCCCCCACCCACCGGACAACCCCCCCCCCCCCCCCGGACAGCCTCGCACCCCAGAAAGCCCCCCCACCCAACAATCCATGGATCATTTTTGACTGGTACGAGTCAACCCCACCTCAATCTGAGGCACGGTGTGACTGGTATCACTCAAAGTGTCTCACTTTTGTTTGAAACGGACAACATTTAAAGTGAAAACAACAACTGACATATGGAAAATCTTCACAAGGCTACACATATATTCTTGAAATTAAGGGATAAAAAATAAAATATGGTTTATTGGTCATACGTTATTAGAAGAAAATATTCACAAGGCATAGATTGAAACACAATGGGTCATAGTATATATAGAAAAACATGAATTATATTAGGAATGAGTCTCAACATCCTATCATGAACATGCACCAACACTCATATTCTAATTCTCAATCATGGGTCGTTCATTCTATACAATAACATACAACAAATAAATATCATATAGTGATTTCATATGAAACCTATGAACACTCAAGCATACCATATCACAAATTGGTCAATAAGGCTACACATAGATTCTTGAAAAATAAGTTTCAAAGTCTCATAAAAATACCCCAATGGTGAGTAATACATATGGTGAAACCATATCCCCATGGATCACCTCAATCCCATCCTCAAACAGTGGGTTCTAGGACCAAACCAATGTCCCTTTGGGAACCCAATACCAAAGACTTAATTGAATATTCATACCCACTACCCAAGATGGGGATTCATCTCACATCACACCCAGGTGAGCAAATTACAATTAGCCACATACCCCCTTATTCTAATTGAAAAATATATGAAAAACATGTAGGCTATTCCGGTAACTCATCTCATATGTCAAGATTGGCCAATGTTTCCCACTAACACATCAGGAACCATTTATACATGGATACATAATCATTAGAGGAATATAAACATCCCATGTGCTTCCTATAACTCATCCTAAGTCTAAGCACATGATCACTACCATTGTCTATCTTATGGGTGTCATGATCCTTGCCACACTACCCATGTTTTTCTGTTGGTTTTAAGATACTCAACCCAAGACCATGAATAAACATCCCATGTGCTTCCTATAACATGTAGGGTTTTTCTCTTGTGTGTATTGGTGTTGTGGTTTGAGTGAAAAATGAATTCTAAATTTTGAATACTCTTATGTGTGTTGGTGTTGTGGTTTGAGTGAGGAATAAATTCTAAATTTGGAATACTCTTATGGGTGTTATTGCATTTCCTATAACATGTAGGCATTTTATCTTATGGGTGTTATTGCATTTGAATTTCTAAATTTCTAAATTCTAGAATGAATTCTAAATTTTGAATACTTTGGATGGGGATTCTGTATTGGTGTTGTTGCAGGTGTGGAGAGGGGTTGTTGTGTTGTTGTAGGTCTGGAGAGGGAAGAGGGGCCTGCTGTTGTGGAGCTGTGCAATTGTATACCAACGGTTCTGCAATCGTTGGTGTAGATAATATTATATAAGGCTATACCAACAGTTCTATAACCGTTGGTATAGATACTATTATATAAGCTATACCAACGGTTTGCTATAACTGTTGGTATAGGTTTATACCAATGGTTATAACAAAACCATTGGTATAGCCTTATGGCTTGGCGTATTCCCTCTATACCAATGGTTATAAACCATTGGTAGAGGTGTCACACACATTTACCAACGGTTTTACAAACTGCTGGTATATGTTATACTTTTACACACATATATCAACGGTTTGTACAAACCGTTGGTATACCTCCTATTTTGACACCTATACCAACAGTTTTCACAGAACCATTGGTATAGGCCTATTGTCACGCCTTACTCACCCACGGTTGGGGGAACCGTTGGTATACTATATACCAACGGTTTCCAGGCCTTTACCAACAGTTTTGAACTGTTGGTAAAGGGTAATATTCTAGTAGTGATACCAAATGTAATGCCCTGAACCTAATTTTCCATAGTCGATGCATTAGTTTATTACATTGGCATGATCACAAGAAATCAAAACCCAAAGGACCGATCAGTTTAGTAACCTTGAAAAAACTAGATGTAAACATAAGTTTTACATTACATCATGAAATGAAAAGACAACATAGTATCTTCTTTTAAAACACTCATATTCCTTAGGCTATCCATACAGTTCAGTCATAATATACTTCTTCACATCCTGAGAAAAAATGAAACATAAGAAATGGGTGAGCTCAGATTCTCAGTAAGGATAAACAATATATAAAAAACTATCATAAATAAGCATAAACTTTTAAGGAAAGGTATAAAACTGAAACACAAGCCTTTTAAACATAATATTTAGCATAATATAGAAAGAATAAATCAAATAATTTCATTTAAACATTCACATAGATATTTTACTAGTCGAATAATCACATGTAATATTAATAACTAATCACATAATGAGGAAATTCATAATGTTGGACATCACAACCATATTGTCAAGGCCTCGTGCCAAGACCATAAATAACTATACCATCAAGGCTTCGTGCCAAGACACTAGTTTGTCTCATGATATCTATCGATGCATTGAGGGGCTATAGCGGGTCTCACCCGTCACTTACTAAGTCCAATGCATTCCTCTTATGAAAAGGATAAAACATAACATAAACATTCGTATTAAAATTAGAATGTGAAATGTTAATACTTTAACCATAAGCCATGAATTGTATCAAAATAGAACATCCACAGTAAAATATATCATAAACCCTTCAATATAACATGGAAGATTGTATCATAATAAATCAACCTCAATTAAGCATAAAATCCAACAAATGATGTTTACATAGATGAAAATAATCTAATAAAATCATTAAAACTCTTTGAGATAAATATCCCTTTTTTACTTCGAAATCATTTAAAAGTCGTGCAATTATAAAGGAAAACATTACTTTTGAAAATAACCTTGTAATCTTGTAAGGAAAGTTTCAAAACATTAATGCGTCATGATGGTGGAAATAGTCACTCACATCGTATAAGTTAAAAAAATATTATTTCCTTAATTTTTCGAAAAGTTTATAAAGTACCTCATTTGGAAAACAACAGAAAGATTCCTTTCAAAACGTTTTATAAAAAATTCAAAAATAGGTAAAAATTAATTTAAAATTTTTTTGATATTATTTTGAAATACATTTGTAAGAAACAAGGACATGAATTATAAATGTGTCTCAGTAGATACTTACATATAAACAACCTTGGATAATGATGAGATTGTAAAATTAACCCTCACCTTGTACTTTCCTTTAGTTGAGGGTGTGTTAACCTATTGTATAAAGATTAAATCATGTTATTAAATTATACCTAGACCATATCCATATTTATGATATCATATATGACCCTCTTATATCATTTTGTTAATAATGTTTCAGTGTTACCATTGTTTTGGGTGTTAACTGCTTCATTTTCTTATACATGTTTTGTTATGTAGGTCATGTTTCTTATGAATATGATATATTTTATCTATATTCAGAATTATATTAAGTTCATAAACATTATATTTACTCATCATATGAATTATATAATCATTCTTGAATGCTTAACGTTGAAAATGAATCTCACCGTGTCATGGATATGGTAGGTTGTACGTACGCACGAGTGGCAATATCATTCCCTTGATGGTTAAATGGTTTAGAATTTGATGGTATATTAATTATAAAGAATTATTATCACTTTATATTAATTATTTATATCCATTATACTCATCATTATACCCATCCAAATAAATTAGTGTTGAATAACAAATTACCACGACATGGAGACGGTAAGTCGTATGTATGCACGCATGGTGATATTGTTATTTGTAGGATGGATAAATGGAGGAATATAGTTGTTACATAATTATAATAACATATCATGATGTATATTATACTTTAGTTATTTCTTTTTTATGGAAAAAAGTAGGAATATGAAGTATAAGAAGAAAAGAAATTGAATGGAATTAGTAAAACAATTACCTCTTTTTTGAGCATCTCCTTTTGATTTTCACAAAAGGACTCCTTAGGGTGGATTTATGCACAAATTATGGCCTCTAGGATGAATTTAGAGAAGTTTTGAGAATATTTGGGTAGGTTTTTATGATACAAATGGTTTTAGAAGTGTGAATAATAGATAAAGAGAGGTGACCTTTTATAAGAGAGGGGAGGGGTTCTTTTAGAAACTCCAAAACTATTAAATTATTATAAATTGATTTTCAGTTTCAAATAGCTTCAAAGTGAGTTATTTCAAGTATAAGATAATAATCGGTTGAAATCATCTCAACCAATGATTTTTAGGCAAGTTTAGGTCACAAAATTAACCTTATCATTTGGATTTAACCTTTAGTTAAATAGTTTAACTCTTACCATGTTTACTTGTCTTTTTATAATATAGGGTTAATATAGTTACTACAAAATGCCAAACGAACCCCGGTTTGATCATTTATGAAATATTTAATATTATACTATTTATTTGGACGAACCTGAGATTTTTATTAATTTTATAACATTTAATAAAATATTATTTATTTTAAAGTATCATTTATGTCAATTTTGATACTATTCAATATTTGTATTTTTTAAAATATTAAACCACCATGATAACTTCGAACCAATACTTCCAATGTGTCACTAACATTTCTATGTTATCTATAAAATTATTTTATGTTATTAATTAAGTTAAATTATATTTATTTTAATATTTTTAATATCATTTATTTGGTATTTCTATTAATAGAATAATTTATGTTTCAATATTGTGTCATCATTAATGGTAATTATTTAATCTCTAAAAATTATAAATAAATTAATATGATGTAGATAATTACTTTATCTATCTAAATAATATTTATAGTTGACCATATCACTTATATAACCTAATATTAAAAATAATATAGTTATTAAAATTTGAATATGACATTTTTAACTCTTCTTTAAATAAAATATAATAAATGTCCTAATTTAACACAAGTGGCTTAAAAAGGATCATATTTTTGACTCTAGGTTTATTTTTGTCGAAAAAAGCATATCCAATGAAATTAGGACAAGTTTTAGGGTAATATTATATTATTATAATATTATTTTTACCTTTAATTACCCTATTTGACTTTAACCGTGGTAAATAAAATTCAAAAGTTACTATTCATGAAAAATTATTTTGATCCTATTAGACCAAATTTTTCATACTGATTACAAACATTTATTTATTTTTTTCGAAATTCAATTCACAGAAGTGGTAAAATTACATTTAATGCAAATCTCGTAGATGTAGCTAGAAGGCGTGTAAAAGAGACGTTCAGGAGTTCAATAAATTTTTATATCTAATTCTATTATAAAATAATTCCAATTAACTATATTGGATTAATATATGTATTATTTTTATATGGTGACTTTAAAATCAATTTACTGTAAAATAATTATTTAAATGAAAAATTGGGTTTTTAACAACAATGCAGTATTTTTCACCATTCATCAAAAATTGAAACTTTATAGAAAAATACCAAAAATTCAGCCTAAGATAATTTTGGTTTTCCAAATTAAAAAATGAATTCTATTTTGAAAATTAAAATTTATAAATTTCATAATTTGGTTAATACTATTCATAACCGCTTTTTAAAAGGATGGTTTAATAGGTCCTGGTGCGCTTGAACTCACAAGCTATTTATTTAAAAAGAAACATATCGTGGAAGCTTAGGGTGTTACAAAAAAACAACCAAAAATTGAATCCAACAAAAAGGATGAAATAGTGGCAAGACTGGTCAAACTTTTTCAAAGAAAACTTATGGTTGACAGACTCTTCTTAATACCAACGATGTAGGGGTAAAACTCTACAATTTAATCATATCAAATATATTTTTATTTATTTCATTACTTGTTATTTTTTGTGCTTTTAGGCAACATTGGATTCTCATTGTGGTCAATTTGGATACTTAAAATATTTATTTCTTGGATTCAATGCATGTATATTTAACAAAATGACCACACATGATGGTGTTTTTCAATTTTTAATACACTACATACAATGTTTTAGAACTAAACATCAAGTTATATAGTTTAGATTATGTTTTAATGAGGATTATGTTATGATAGGGTGGTACATCAATATAGTGAAAAACAAGGAATGAGGTCAGTGGCTAAGCATGAGAACCATGACAAGTTCTAAGACTGCACAAGTATCAGGGTATATAAAATAATATTTCAATATCCAAACACATATTCAATGTTTCTGTAGTGTCTGAAACAAACGAATGGAAAAGATTGTGGTTATTATGTTTTTTAAATTTATGAGAGAGATCATATTCCATCGACAAACTAGCATCCCTGAAGAGGTATTTTCGAAGATGATTACTATTTCATTTAAAATATTTATTAATAATTTTTGTAATTATATTTTTCCAGTGCTATTATGAATTTAGAAAAGACTCATATTCATAAGATGATATAGATTTTCTTAGAAATAAATGGGTATCATACCTGATGGAAGAATATACAAAAATAACATGAAGATGTGACTTCCATAGAAGTAGTGTGTTGTTTCATATTTATGTTTAATATATTTATTTTTAGTATTAATCACATACGAATTGTTTTATTATATAGGTGGATTCCTTTGGTTGAGTCGGGGTTGTTTGTTAGAAGATGCTCATGCTTGTGAGAGATAGAACTTCGAGGCTAAAACTCATAATTCAATAAAGAGGTAAAGTTTTTTTTTAATATACTATGTTTTTTCTCATAATATTATATGTTCTCTACTACATTAACATAATCTAAGTGCTTCTTTTTATTTATAATTGACATTAATTTTAGTAAAAAATAAAACTCTCATACTCAAAACTAAGAAAACACATTTGTATTGTTTTTTTTACTTTAAGAAAACAATATATAAGTCATTTACGATGTGTAGAAATCATCCACACCTCAATATGATGCATGGTGTGGCTGATATAACTCAAAGTGTCTATTTTTATTTAAAATTAACATTAATTTTAGTGAAAAGAATAAGTGACATACTGAAAACTGAGAAAACGCATTCATATTGTTTCAATACTTTAGTAAAATGATTCATTGGTCATTTGTGATGTGTATGAATCAACCCCACCTCAATCCGACATGCGGTGTGACCGGTATGATTAAAAGTGTCCGTTATCAATTTAAAATTGGCATTTTAATTTAAAATGTTTCACTCACTAAAAAACAAGAAAACGTGCTCTGATTGTCTTGATAATTTAATAAAGTAATTCATAAGTCATTTGTGATGTGTATGAAGTAGTCTCATATCAAACTGATGCACAATGCAATCAGTATGACTCAAAATGCATGTTTACAATTTGAAATGACATTTCAGTAAAAAAACACAACTGACATACTAAAAATCAAGAAAAAACATTAAATTAGTTTTGATACTTTAGGAAAATGATCCATGAGTCATTTGTGATATATAGAAGTCAACTGCACCTCAATACGATGCACGGTGTGATCATTATGACTCTAAGTGTGTCTTTTTATTTAAAATTAACATTAATTTAAGTAAAAAAATAAGTGACATACTAAAAACTAATCAAATGAATTTGGATTATTTTGATACTTTAGAAAAAACTATCCATGATTCATTTGTGATGTGTAGAAATTGACCCCACCTCAATCTGATGCATGGTGTGACCGGTATGACTAAAAGTGTCTATTATCAGTTTAAAATTGACATTTTAGTTCAAAATGTTTCACTCACTGAAAACTAGGAAAACATTATCTTATTGTCTTGATAATTTAGGATATCGGTTCAAAAGAAATCTCATGTCAAACTGATGCACGATACGACCAGTATGACTCACAATGCGTGTTTCCAGTTTGAAATGACATTTTAGTAAAAAAACACAACCGACATACTAAAAACCAAGAAAACACATTCATATTGTTTTGATAATTTAGAGAAATGATCCATGAGTCATTTTTTACATGTAGGAGTCAATCGTACCTCAATACGATGCACGGTGTGACCGATATGACTCAAAGTGTGTCTTTTTATTTATAATTAACATTAATTTAAGTAAAAAAGAATGAGTGACATATTGAAAACCAAGAAAACACATTCTGATTGTTTTGATACTTTAGAAAAATGATCCATGAGTCATTTTTTATGTTTAGGAATCAACCTCACCTCAATCCGATGCACGGTGTGACCGGTATGACTAAAAGTGTCTATTATCAGTTTAAAATTGATATTTTAATTCAAAACGTGTCACTCATTGAAAACCAAGAAAACATGATCTGATTGTCTTAATAATTTTGGACATCGATTCATAAACTTGTATGAAGAAGTATCACATCTAACTGACGCACAATGTGACCAGTATGATTCAAAATGCATGTTTCCAGATTGAAATGACATTTTAGTAAAAAAGCATAACTAGCATACAAAAAACTATAAAAACATATTCTGATTGTTTTGATACTTTAAGAAAATAATTCATGAGTCGTTTTTGACATCAAAGAGTCAACCGCACTTCAACATGATGCATGGTGTGACCAATATGACTCCAAGTGTGTCTTTTTATTTAAAATTGACATTAATTTAAGTAAAAAAGAACAAGTGACATACTAAAACCCAAGAAAATGCCTTCGGATTATTTTGATAATTTAGGAAGACAATCCATGAGTCATTTTTGATGTGTAGGAATCAACCCCACCTCAATCTGATGCATGGTGTGACCGGTATGACTAAAAGTGCCTGTTATGAGTTTAAAATTGACATTTTAGTTCAAAACATGTCACTCACTGAAAATTAAGCAAACATGCTCCGATTGTTTTGATAATTTAAGACAGTATTTCTTAAGTAATTTTTGATTTGCATGAAGCAGACTCACATCAAACCAACGCATGATACGACCGGTATGACTCAAAATGTGTGTTTCCAGTTTGAAATGACATTTTAGTAAAAAACCACAACTTGCATACTGAAAACTGAGCAAACACATTCTGATTGTTTTGATACTTTAGAACAATGATCTATAAGTCATTTATGATATGTAGGAGTCAACCGCACCTCAATACAACTCATGGTGTGACTGGTATGACTCCAAGTGTGTCTTTTTATTTAAAAATGATATTAATTTTAGTAAAAAGAACAAGTGTCATACTAAAAACCGAGAAAATGCATTCAGATTATTTTGATGCTTTAGAAAAATGATCCATGAGTCATTTGTGACGTGTTGAAGTCAACCACACCTTAATCTGGCATACAGTGTGACTGGTATAACTCCAAATGTGTCTTTTTTATTAAATATTGACATTTTATTAATGTATTCTTTCATATTAATGTTTAATTTATTTCTTTATAGTATTACTAACATAATATTTATTTTCTTATATAGGAAGAATCTTTTTCTCGGGTTGAGATGATTTGTTCGGCAACTGATATCATGGGAAGACATTTTTGAGAGGGGATTATGGGCATCAAAAGATGAAACATTAATGTTTTTAAATTTTTTTTGGAAAATTGTAAATGTAATTATATAAAACAATGTTTGAAATGTATATAACATTGATTTTTTTGTATATACCATGGGTGGACATTTTTGTATTCATGGTGTCACAGTAAATGTATATAGCATTGTTTGAAATTACAGGTTTTTGTTGGGTGTGATGTTATATTAACATATTGCACACAGCTAGGCCTTTATCAGTGCTGAAAATAGCACTGTTAAAATCTATTTTGTGCGTTGTTAAAGGGCATATGTTTAGTAGTGCACGGTGTGATCGGTATAACTCCAAATGTGTCTTTTTTATTAAAAAAATGACATCTTATTAATGTATTCTTTCAGGTTAATGTTTAATTTATTTCTTTATAGTATTACTAACATAATATTTGTTTTCTTATATATGAGGAATCTTTTGCTCGGGTTGAGATTATTTGTCCAGCAATTGATACCATGGGAAGACATTTGTGAGAGGGGATCACGGGCGTCAAAAGATGAAACATTAATGTTTTTAAATGTTTGTTGGATAATTGTAAATGTAATTATATAAAACATTGTTTGAAATGTATATAGCAGTGTTTTTTTGTATATACCATGGGCGGACATTTTTGTATTCATGATGTTAATTAAATGTATATAACATCATTTGAAATTATAGGTTTTTGCTGGGTGTGCTGTTATATTTACAGCAAACTAGGTCTTTATTAGCATCATTTAGAACACTGATAAAGTCCCCCCTTTATCAATGTTATTTGAAGCGCTGATAAAGGGGACCCCCTTATTAGCGCTGCGATTAACAACGCTTTTTAGTACTATTAAAAGCCTTTTTGCATGCTGTAAAAGGGCATATCTGTAGTAGTGATTGGCATTACTCAATAATTTATGTGATGGTTACTTATACTGCAATAGGTTTTGGAATGTTGCAACAACGAAGCTTCAATCCTGAGAAAACAAACGAAAAAATCTATGATAAGAAAAGTAGGAAAAATATCATAACATGGTTGAAATTAGTATATAGGGTTTGAAAAAGATTTAACCGCAGGGGGGGTCAATGGAGGCATTCTAGATTTGCACGAATGCGGACTCAAAGATGATGGTTGCAGAAGGAAGACGGTGACAGGAACTAGTCCATTGAATATTTAGCAACCGAATGAGGGAAAGTGATGAACAATGGTTGCAGAATGCACCCGCCAAAGAAGGAATAACTTTGATGTATGTGTCGTACTCGTATGAGGGTAGGTGATAAATGATCTGTAAGGGAAGCGGTTAAGGCATCGGGGAGTTCCGCGAAGGAAGATGGAGATGTATCTTTACCGTTTGAGGTAACCAATGTGGCAAGAATTGATACTTTGATAACCGTCGAGCGAATCGGTGGAGCCCGTATTTACTGGAAGCTTAGGGTAGAACTATCAATTGGATTGGAGGGAGAAACTTGAGCAGCAAAGCTAATGCAAGAAACCGTAATGTAGAAATCAATAATGGGAGAGGAGGTAGATGTGGAAATGGAATGGCGAGTAGTGAGAAGAACATCGTAGAGCGATATTGCCAGAACCGTAGGGTAGAAGGTTGGGATTCGAAGAATAGGGAGTCACGAGCGGAATGGCAGTCGTAGTGTAAAAGTCAAGATCGCCAGAGGTGGAAGACGCTGGAATGGAATGGCGAGTAGTGAGGAGAGCAGTGTAGAGCGATATCGCCAGAACCCTAGGGTAGAAGGTCGGGATCCGAAGAATAGGGAGTCACAAGTGGAATGACGGGCATGGGCGAAGGGGGGGTGTTTGGAGGGAAAATATTGCTTGATGGGATGACACGTGTACTGTGGAGAAGCTAAGTTTAGTATAATAGTAGATATTAATATAATGTATTTATTTTAATTATATACACATTTTGTTATTAATGTATATAAATAAACTATTAAACATTCTGACTAATATAAATTTGATAATTTTTTATGTATAAAATTATGAAAATATGATTCATTTTTATTAAGTTATATAAATCATATTTATATATTATATTTACATATATATACTTATTGTAATATAAATCTTATTTAAAAATATGTGAATATATATATATATATATTAAATTACTCACTATGACCTTTATCACCATAGAAAAAAGCGCTGATAAAGTTATTACTTTTATCAGCGCTAAAAAACGTTGATAAATGGATGTCTTTTATAAAGTTATTATATTTATTTTAATTATATAAATATTATGTAATTGATATATATAAATAAACTGTTAAAAGTTTTGACTAATATAAATTCGATAATTTTATATATATAAAATTATGAAAATAATATTCATTTTTTATTAAAAGTTATATAAATCATATTTGTATATTTTATTTAAATATATATATATATATATATATATATTGTAATATAAATCTTATTTAAAAATATATAAATATTTATATATAAATTAAATTATTCATTACGACTTTTATCAATGCTACAAAAAAAACGTTGATAAATGTGTCATTTTTATTAGTGCTAAAAAACGATTATAAATGATGAACTTTTATCAATACTAGAAAAAAGCATTGATAAAGAGTATCTTTTTATTAACGCTTTTATTAACAGTGATAAAAGGTAATTTTATCATCATTTTATGCAATCACTAATAAAAGTCACCCATTTATCATTGTTTTTTGTCTAGTGTTGTTGAAGGTTAGTGCTGGATAAAGCACGATTTGTGCTAGTGAAAATATGTTTTTCTATCAAAGGATATAAATGTTAACACCAATACCAGAAAACTCTTGTTTTGTTGGTATTAATAATGTATCACAGTTTGATGGTTGAAGTTGTCCATAGCTATCATAGAAATGGTTTGATCAATTTCTTGTAAAAGTCATCACGCCCTTTTAGAAAAACGATGACGACATGACTTTATATAAAAACAATGACGATTATATTTCAAAATTAATATAAGTATGGAAGCCAATTGCCCCCACTGTTTTTTCATTATGTCGTCCTTAATCATGTAAATTAGTGTAAGATTACAAGTGACACATCATACATTTAAACAATTATAATGTAGAAGTCAATATTGGGAGAGGAGGTAGACGTGGGAATGGAATGGTGGGTAGTGAGGAGAACATTGTAGAGCGATATTGCCAGAACTGTAGGGTAGAAGGTCTGGATTTGGAGAATAGGGAGTCGCGAGTGGAGTGACAACCGTAGAGTAGAAGTCAGGATCGCAGAGGAAGTTGCTAGAATGGAATGGGGAGTAGTGAGGAGAGCAGTGTAGAGCGATATCGCCGGAACCCTAGGGTAGTAGGTCGGGATCCGAAGAATAGGGAGTCACGAGCGGAATGGTGGGCCTGGAGGGGAAAAGGGTGGTGGGAGGCGTTTGGAGGGAAAATATTGCATGAGGGGATGACACATGTACTGGGGAGAAGCTAAGTTTACTATAATAGTAGATATTGAAATATTATATTTATTTTAATTATATACACATTTTTTAATTAGTGTATGTAAATAAACTATTAAGCATTTTGACTAAAATAAATTTGATACCTTTTTATATATAAAATTATGAAAATGTGATTCATTTTTATTAAAAGTTATATATAAATCATATTTATATATTATATTTACATATATATACTTATTGTAATATAAATCTTATTTAAAAATATTTGAATATATATATATATACACATTAAATTACTCACTATAACCTTTATCAGCGTTAGAAAAAATCGGTGATAAAGTAATTACTTTTATCCTTGGTGATAAATGGAGGCCTTTTATAAAGTTGTTATATTTATTTTAATTATATAAACATTTTGTAATTAACGTATATAACTAAACTATTAAACAATTTCACTAATATAAATTTGACAATTTTTTATACATAAAATTATGAAAATAAGATTCGTTTTTTATTAAGTTATATAAATCATATTTATATATTATATTTACCACACACACATATATATATACACGCTTATTGTAATATAAATCTTATTTAAAAATATATAAATATTTATATATAAATTAAATCACTCGCTACGACCTTTATCACTACTGGAGAAAAGCGGTGATAAAGGTGTCACTTTTATTGGTATTGGTAAATGGATGACTTTTTTCAGCGCTAGAAAGAATCACTGACAAAGGGTATCATTTTATCAGTGTTTTTTGTGAGCGATGATAAATACCCTTCCTTTATCAGTGTTTTTTGTCTAGCACTGTTAAACATAAAGCGCAATTTGTGGTATCAAAGCATATAAATGTTAACACCAATATTGGGAAACTCTTGTTCTGTTAGTATTAATAATGTATAATAGTTTGATGGTTGAAGTTATCCATACCTATCATAGAACCCAGTTTGATCAATTTCTTGTAAAAGTCATCAGCCCCTTTTAAAAAAGCAATGATGGCATGCCTTCATATAAGTATGGAAGCCAACTGCCCCCACCTGCTTTTTTCATCGTGCCGTCCTTAATCATGTAAATTAGTGTAAGATTAAAAGTGACACATCATACATTTAAACAGTTATAAGAATTATCTGAATAAGTGCATCTTCCCATCAATGATGAATTGGGTTCTTAGTAAATTATGTATTAGAACAAAATATCAGTTCTTTGCACGAATTTGAAGGCATCGCTATTCAAGAGGAGCACCAAACTGGCATTTCGTGCTGCAAAAGAACAACAAAGTGATGCCCACTGAACAAAGGGGGAGTTTTTAATGGAACATAAAAACATGTGAAGTGGAGAGAATCATTTAGATAATTCATTTTAAATGGACGTAGAGATTTTGGAACCCACCTAGTGTTCTATGGAACGTAAACCCTAATTAAATCCCAATGCATTTGCGGTGAATTTGATGAAAGTTGGGGGCTTGGGGGTGATGATGAGATGTAGTGGGAATATAATGAGGAGGGGGAGATGCCACTTTCCCCATCGCTGGAAGCAGCAAAACCATGCCATGCAATGGTCCCCCAAGCCCACCAGCCCTTGTTTCTCACACTTCGTTTCATCTTATTTTACGCCTGCGAGTAGATGCTTACCCATTTGCGTCTGTAATATCTCTGTCTCAGAGAGAGAGAGAGAGAGAGAGTGGAGAGAGGAGAGGTTGAAGGTGACCCCCACATTTACGCCGTGTACGCGTGTTTGTCTGTGCGCATGATGGCAATTATAGTCTGTTGCTGATAAATGGTGGACCACTTCACCATGCCTAACTATTTCAAGCATTTGTTTAATTCTTACTCTTTTTTTTTTACATTGCAAAAGTTGATCTCTCGCTCTCATCCTCTGTAATCGATCACTTGTACTGTGTAAAATGTTCTTACGTGAGGGTTTTCTTTTCCTTTACTCCTTGCACACTTTTTTTCTTCTTCTAGAGGGTTTGAAGGCATGGAAGTATCATTACACGGGTTGGGGTTCTACTAGAATCAAACTTTATAAAAAACTAATACATTTTCAATCCAACGGAATTGTTTCACACATATAATGATAATGGTTGAAGAAACATATGAAATCACTTATAATATTACATCTTGGTTGACCAACCACAAAATCAAAGTATTTTTAGGTGCATTTATAAAAAAATATGTTTTTAAAGTTTGTTATTGTCCTGAAAACCCGAAGTCCACACACATTTTTAGATAGTCCCCGTTTTCAATTGGGTTAAGGGGTAACCTTTACATGTCTCGAAGGCCCAGAGGTGCTAGGCCTTGAACACCTATGAACCTCAAATTTCAGACACCCCATACAAACCCCTCCCTAGTTGATCCTTAAGGTTGCTCCTAAACACCCAAGGCATGATCCACTAGCAATGCTCCATGCAGAATATCATAACAATTTATGTAATTTTTTTATTGCAAAACTCACGACTTGTTTCAACTCATGATTGATCTCCTCTGGCCCTAGGTATTCCAAACCCAACACATAAGGGTTCTATTCAAAAACTCATGGGTGCTAAGAGGAATTGTCTATCCAACCTTACATGTGAGCAACCATTCTTTGCGGAAACCAATGTGGGATTAGGTTTGTACTTAACAATCCTCTCCTCATACCAAAGACCACACACCCGGGCCTTCCGTTCAATGATAATCCATCCAATCTAAATGATCTTGCGCCTACACCACCGTTTCTCTCTTCATCGAGACATGTTGTTTTTCCCACTGTTGTCAAATAGACTTTCGATACAATACATCATCATGGATCCACATGCTCCAACCCGAGTCATCATTATCTTTCTCAACCTGGTTTTGGTCCATCTGTACATCACAACTTGGCTACACCATTCCTTTGAAAAGTCTTCTCAGGATTGATTTCTTCCAACCCTAAGTATTCTAAGCCCGACACATAAACTCTTTTGGGGTTTCATCCTAAACTCATGGGTGCTTGGATGAATTGTCCATCCAAACTTATATGCGAGTCCCCATCCTTTGTGAAAACCGATTTGAAATTAAGTTTGTACTCAACAAAACCTCTAGTAACATATTCTTAAAAAAACTTCATATGGTATTGAATATGAAAAATAAATACTCTTAGTGCTCACAACTTGTAAATTTGTCATTATATAATTCCCAAAAATCTACAGTAACTGCATTGTAAGGTGAGAAATATACAAAAAATATATATTAAAGCATAATAAATCACATCAATAAAGAAAAATGAATTAAGTATTATAAAGTATTTCTTTGGAGAATCTCGATAAAATGGGGTGAAAGCTTTAATAAATGTCTTTAAATGGTCTCCATTTTCATTTATGATTCAAAAACATTTACATTAAATAAATAGTAATTTAAGACATAAAGTACATTAAAGAATAACAAACATATATATTAAGAATAAAAAATCGAGGTTTATTAATAACCCTGCCAATTGACCCGATTCTTATTTGTATCATAAAGTTTTTTCCAATCTAGATACGAGCAAATCATTCGAGGTGGGGGTTTATGTTAAAAAAAACAACGATTAATAATTTAAAATCAACCGGAGGTAATTAATGTGAAAAACAATAACTTTATAAAATGCTTCAAACCCCAGAATTAGTTAATAATTTTCAAAAAGCAATTGTGAGCAACGTGCAAAAAAAAAAAACGCAAAACAAAGACTTGATAAAATATTTCAAAATGCCACGTACCCCTGCATTAGTTAATGATTTTTAAAAAGCAACGG
This sequence comes from Viscum album, assembly GCA_963277665.1. Lineage (NCBI taxonomy): Eukaryota > Viridiplantae > Streptophyta > Magnoliopsida > Santalales > Viscaceae > Viscum > Viscum album. The sequence continues at coordinate 708,503,885 of OY728150.1, forward strand.
AGAGAGTTGAGAAAAGGTCATAATTCAGAAAAAAATAATTATCCTTATCAAAACCCTAAATCCTAATATGCGGAAAGACCTTTTCAGCCCTATTTATACAGCCCCACTTCCTAGCCTCCACCCAACGGCTAGAACGAGCAGAGGTGAAGAAGGGGAGAGGGTCACGGGAGGCGCTGTTGGTGCTCGTGAACCAGTGATGGATGAAGCTGCCAGCATGATCTCAACTTTCCCATTCAAAATTCTTGTCATTATTCTAGGGAAAGATCGGATCATATGGCAGCTTCACCTGTTAATGGGATCACGATTATATTTCTGTTTATTACACCACGCCATTAGGGTTAAATTTCCAGCTTCTTCTTCTACTGATTCTTCGTCTCTTTCTTGGGCATTTTCTCGAGGTATGCTGTTTTTTGTCTCCCTTTACACAGTTTTCTGGGTTTTGTTTAAAGGATTCCCTTTCTCTTTATAGCCTGATATTTTGTAGGGGTCTAGGCTCGCTGGATCACTTTTTTTTGGGATTCGTGGGAGGAGAATTTGGCATCTGCAAGCTGTGGTCTGTGTTTTATACTTTAATTTATGTTATATTCTTATCCCCAACTCGCCCCCCCCCCCCACGTTCTGTCTTGTTTAGGGCTTGTTTGTTTGTGTATTTATGTAGGTATACGATGAATAAAATAAGGGATTGTCGGTCTCCAGAGCGAATTCAAAATGGTATTTTAACGGCTACTTGGCCTGCAATCGATGACGGTTCAGAAAAGAAGTAAAAGAAATCATAAGCGGGGGATTCGATTTCGTGGGTCTCATGGATTCCCACTTCGTCTTGCTTTATATCATCATCGCTTTTCACGGCAATCATTGGATCCAGCGCGCATGCAATTAAAAGGTGCTGGTTTTCATATCTTAAAAGTCTCTCCAAATGATTCGATTCATCCTTTTCTGCTCCTGACTTTGTCTCATCTGGAATTGCAGCCGTCTCCACGATCCGTGGGGATCTTGTGGCGTGGCTCGCAAGGGAGGGCGGGAGGGAGTAGTTGTATATGGTCAGTAGTTCCTTCAACTTATTCGATTCGATTCTACCCAAATTCTTATCCCTTTATCCCCTTCTCTCGTGCTTTCCAAAGGGTTTGTTAGTTTTTGCCATTTCTGGGATTTGCAGGTTAAAAAAGATCAGTTTTTTGGGTTCTTATCAGTTGAAATCAGATGGGTTTTCCCTTTCAGTTCTTGATGACTTTCATATGTGCAATGCTTCTTCAATCTATTAGTTAATGAATTGTGTTATCTTTATAAGCTGATTTTGCCCCTAATGTGTTGATCCCAATACAAAGTGGCTGGGGGGAGGTCTGGTTGTGTGTTGTTTTTCGTTGTATTTCTCTATTTTGACGGGTTGTAATAATTAATATAGTATACTCAAATAATGTGCGAATTTTAGTGAACACCAACAATAATGAAGTCATTGTTTTAAGTGATACAATATTTGAGTTGTCAAAAACAAACTGTTGCAACAGTGTACAATTTGAGAGCAAAATAATTGTCACATCCCAAAGATTTAGTTTGAAATTTCATTTAACTAAAGATGGTGTGTCAAATAGCCTATCCTGCATGCAAACAACGAACAAAGATGAACAAAGCTTTATTATGTTGAGATATAATATGACAATATGGAATATATAATTACAAGATAGCTAAATAATATGAAAGGAAAAGAAACATGTTAATAAAAATACCATGAGACTGTAATATTGTTCATCACAATCTTCAATGAAAATGACTTATTTTTAAAAAAAAAAACATTTTTAATTAATAATTAAATAATTATTATCGAGTAATAGTCATTTAATAACAATTTAAAGATAAAAAAATTAAAAAATTAAAAACATATCTAAAATAAGTTGAAAACCTAACTCAAATTTCAAATGACCTTAACTTTTGAACTGAGTATTCGTTTGAGCTCTACCACATATCAAATTGAACCTTGCGACAAACCCTACATTGTGGAGAGCCAATGATGAGCTCACAAAGCTGAAGTCACATTTTTTTCTCCCACATAAAAGCCCAGAAGGTCTCTGAAACTGTATTTTTAGTCGGGATACTCAATTTTTTTAACATTCGATGAAATCTCAGTCTCATTTAAAGGGGTATTTTTTCCCCTCAGGGATTATATTCATGTTGATATGACTTTGAAATTTGATTGTTTTTCACAACGTACTGTTATTTATAATCAAATATCTAACAATATATACATATTTTTTATATATTCAAACATAAAAATTTAATTTTATAAATAAATAATTAAACATATTTACGTATAAAATATATTTCTCAATATATAAGTCTTGTCCAAATAAAAACTAATGTCCATTTTATTTAAAATACAAATGTATGAATATTTATATACCTAATATATATATATAAATATTAATATATAATATATTTTTTTAAAGGTAGCACTTTAGTCAAACGACCAAAGAAAAATTTATTAAAAAGAAGCGCTTACAAAAGTCTAAAAGACGAGTTCATATTACAATCTTTTACATGAAGAGGAACCAAGTTGTCTGAAAGATCCTCCACCCAGGTTATGTCCTGCACAACCCCTTTATTGGCGAAACCATCAACAACCATATTCGTCTCACAGTAAGTATGAGTTGTAATGAAATTGGTGTCATGAAGAGAACGGAGACAATTCATCCAGCGCTTAGTAAGCGGCCAAGCTAGATGAATCACTCCATTCCAAATGGCCTGCACCACAGTTGTAGAATCACTTTCAATCCACAAGTTGTTCCAACCACGGTGCATGACAAAGGAAATGGCATGAATGACACTCAGCATTTCGGCTTCCAGAGAGGTTGCAGTACCACAACCTCCATAAAAGCACCCAATGATCTGACCAAGATGATTTCTGTAGATGGCGCCACACCCTGTGGGACTTGGATTTCCTTTGGAGGCTCCGTCCACATTGATTTTAATCCACCTTGGGAGCGGTGGTCTCCAAAAAACCTCAAATGTGCGTCTCGGTTGGCTGAAAGTGGCAACAACCCGAAGGCGTCGCATAACCATAAAATACAGAAGAAAATAGTATAGGTGAGTGGAAAAGGTGCGGGGGTATGGGGAGTCTCAGGTTCAGAACTCAGCAAAGGCAGGGGCGCGCGTGAGCTGGTGAAACGGGTCTAGTGTTAAAGTGTGTGGGGGGGGGGGGCTTCCTAGCGTTGTTAAAAGGGTGGTGGGAGGCTTCCTAGCTGTGTTGAAGGGGGGGGGGGTCAAGCGCCCTTAAAAGGGGGATGGGTCTACCCTTCGATTTGCAGTTTTTATATATATATTTTTTGACTTTTATCAGTGTTTTTTTAGCGCCTATAAAATGGACCTTTATCAGCGTTTTTTTAGCGGTGATAAATGGTACCCCATTTTAATAGCACTTCCATTATTAGCATTTTTAGCACTATAAATGTTCTTTTTGCGCGCTTTTAAAGATCGTATCTGCAGTAGTGAAAAGAATGCATAATGTTAGAAATATGATACATCTTGGTAAAGAAATGAAATAATAGAATGAATGTTTTTTTACATATAGAAAAAATATAATTGTTGAGGGTAGCAATTATATATTCATTGGGGTTGCTCTTGCAAGTAGATGTTATATGACTATTGAGGATACCTTTATATGATCCCTGAAATAAGAGACCTTTATATGATCCTTGAAATAAAAGGTAGGATATCATTTATTTGATTAGGTAAACGAAATATGATCCATTAGATACTCATTATGGATTTAAATTTAGTATGTTTACTTCAAGACATAAAAGTTGTTTTATTATGAGACTGGTTTTCTTAAGATGATTTATTTATTTTTGACATATTTAAAAAATTATTTAAATATTAGATATTTTATAATTGGATATTTCTACTAATTTTATATATTTATACCGATATGTACAATTATGATAAATTTAGAAATAATTATGTCATGGTATGAAACAAAAATCAGATTTAAAAGAAAATAATTATTATTCTGAAATTATATATTTTATTTTAATATATTTTAAGTATTATTTTAAAATTACTATTTAATAGTTAAAATATGAATTTAATAAACCGAATTACAAAATTTGAATGATCAAGAAAAAATTTGGATTGAAGGTATTTGGTTAGAAATTTATAAAAACAAGGTAAATAGTAAATGTGTTGTATAATCACATTTTTTGATAAAACATTACGATACAAGCTTATCAATGATATTTTCATTTCAATTTATGTTCCTTAATGTTTTAAAGGTTTTATTTTGGAAGTCAATATTCAAATTCGATGGGGTTATAAGTTGAGTAATATATTTGAATCTAAATTCTTTAAAATACAAGAGTTTTATTTCAAATTGAATTACATTACTTTTATTTTATAAATATCTAGAATATTTTATAATGATCGAGAAATAAGGGAAATATGTTAGAATATTCTAGATATAAAACATTATTATTCAATCGTTTAATATTCATATTCTATTTGATCAGAGGTCGAGTAACAAAGTTAAATTATTTATAAAATAGTAAAAGTTAAGTTCGAATCAAAATCTACAATCCATTATTAAATATGTTTCTAGAATGTTATAGAATAATTATGAAAGATATAGAATGTGTAAAAATACATAAAATATGTAAAACATCAATTTCAAACAACAATGGATAGAGTTGAATAAGTTAGTGTTTGCAATATATATGTTGGGGAGCGAGGTCGAAAGCAACAAATACAGAACATTGCTCCGAAAGACTCTCTATGACTTTGGTGTTCGGAATTGGGAGGTCCAGGCACCCTAGCCACCGCATAGAGTCGTCCCTTCATTTGGTTCTGGTCCTCCCAAGGTCTTCATTCCAAGCAATGGACAAACACATGATAAACAAATACACATGGAAAAACAATGTACAATAGGATTATGTAGTTCAGACTCTCGTCCTACATCCACAAGAGAATGAAACCATCAATTCCAATCAATTAGGAGATACATCTAGGTTTTTAATAATTACCATCTTTCGAAAATCTATCTAGACCGCCAGAAGACGTGCCACCAATACTATTCGGTCACCGCATCTTCCTGCTCCCTCCTTCTGGTCTCCGCCCTTGTGGGTCTCGACCTCCACCTTTGGCTCTGGTGCCTCTGACATTTCGTGTGTGCCCAGACTGGCATCCTTGAAAAGGGAGTCACCTTCACCTTTGGCAGGCCCTATCAGCTCTCATCATTCGTACATAAAAAATGTCACCACATCCATTTATATAGACACCATGCCCATATCTCCAATTAGCAAAGTCAATATTCCATTTTTCATCCATTAATATGAAGAATTAACTCTCTATTAATGTTGAGAGAAAATCATCTATTAATGTTGAGAAAAATCTCTTTAGTAATAATTTTCTCTCTCTCCAATAAATGTACTAGACCCAAATCAATTCCGACTTTATAATTGTTTTCATAGGGTGAGTCAACAATCTCTCACTTGAAGACTATTCTCATGCGCGCACCAATATCAAAATCGATTGAGATTCCATTCAATGTTCTTCTATACCACTTGCATAGTTCTCCACTCCATTTTTCTTCAATCGTCTAGGATCCCACTGAAGTAGTCCCTCCTCAATCTTCTAGAACCACGACCTGATTGTTCCATTGACTCAGTGAAACTCATCTGAATGCCTCCATGAAAAATTTCTCCAAATAAATCAGGAATGAGTTTCTATACTCCTAGTTTGTTGAAATTCCCAACAACAAGTTGCATCGTGCACCATGTCCATGACCTCATTTTATCAGACTTCCATGCACTTTCAAAGACTCCACTACCGATCTTTCGTACCACCCAAGAGCTTTTTAGTAAACCAAACTCCCGTGAATCCATCACAACCAACCTTTATCCGATAACCATATCTTTCAGAAAGTCCAATGTCATCATCATGAAGAACTCCTACTAAAGCTTCCTTCAGTGCGACCATGGCAATGAGGTCCTTTTCTCCCACTACATCTAGCATAGTTATGACACTTTGAGAGCCCACCTTCATCACTAAAGGTCCTTCCATTTCTCCATAGATCCTCTAAAAGACCGTTTCCATAGAGTCAAAAAATGTAATCTCCCTTATCTAACTGTAATGTCATGAAGAATAGGGGAACCTACTGAATCCTCCATTGACTTGAACTGAAATCTGATGACTTTACCCAACATCTCATTCTAGGAACCTAAGCCACCTGACACCAAACTTCAACTTCTGGAACAATCCCTATGTTCTTGTTATCGCAAACTTTAAAACTTTCTTTCCTTTCAGAATTTCAGTAGCCTTCCACAAAGCTCCAAATTCCACCCAATGAACAAAACTTTCTACATGAAAACCGCATCCACGAAGAATTTTGATATTCCAACAACACCGCTAATATTGCCACCATATTTTGGTGACATTTTTCCGGAATCCTGATAAACCACCTAACCTAAGGAACCCCAGTGGTCTTCCACTAACCTTTGATTGTCAAAAAAAAATGGAAAACACCACACGAATCCTACTGGTGAATCAAACTTTCGATATCCTAGAAATACCTATGTTATCATCACTGTTATAAAGTAACGTTCTTCCAAGTCCTTGAAAAAAATTCTCTTCCAGATACCAGCTAGCGTGTTTTGTAACTGAACACTTAAACCAAACTTCCTTTGATACCCCGTGTTGGGAATTGGGGATGAAAGAAACAAATGTAGAACATTGCTCTAGAAAATCCCCCATGCAACAAACCAGCATGGATACCCACCCAAACCGGTACTCAACCCGACCCATCACATAAATGAAGGGAATCCCAATCCCCACAGGTCAACGACTAGAACTCGGGAATCAAAAAAAGCCACAAGAAATTATTTCATCCAACTCAGCTGATTGAAACCTTGCTACCTCACTGTGGCGCCTTGCCTTTTCCTACATCGAAATACATAACAAGGTCTACACACCGCCGAAGGGGTGTATAGGGTGTGAGCTAACAAGCTCAGCAGGATCCCACCCAGGTGTTCCGTAATAAGTCTCTATATAAAAATATGAAAATTATCAACTTTAAAGAAATCAAGGAATGATAATCAGTTAAACAGTTTTTATATCAAAAGCACGGTAAAACATTCCCCTTTTTTAAATAGTTTCAAATAATTTTGGTAAAATAGTTTCAAAGAATATGACATATATCAAGGATGGTAATCAAATCCAAGTAGTATAACTCAAAAAGCACAGGTAACATCACACCAAGGATCACTACAGGTCAGGATAATAGACTACTCACACCATAATTAATGGCTAGTGTGCAATAAATTCCTTATAATGTAGGCCTAAGGAGCAGAGAAACACCCCATGAGTTTACCCACCAATAATGTTAATATCAGGTCCCGAGAACAATGGGCCTAGGAAGAAGAGGAACATCTCATGAGTGAACCCCCCCAATAATTCATGGATGATGGCCATATGCTACACCTTCCACCTAAGTAGACATGGCTTCCCATGCGCAACATTTTCAAATCCATTTCATCAAAACCATACTTGAAATCAATTTCACAAACCCATTTCACAATGCTTTGAAAACACCCATTTTCCTTTTACCAAAACAAGGGAAAAACCATATTTAAAAAAACCCATTAAAAAACACACACAAATCAATAAAAAATCTTTCCATTTTATTTATAAAACAATTTATAAAACCAGAGCAATCAAGGTTCATCCAACATAGGCTAAAGACAGAACCGCCTACCTCAAAATTGGGTCGCATGTGCTTGCGACTAGATCCACAACTACTGGAAAGAATGCAGAACAAAAAATAAAGGCCCTGCCTATTATTACAACACTTTTGAATCATATTCCATAAAAATTAAGGTTGGAAGAGAAGTTAGGTCACACATACCTCATAGAAAACCCAACTTCCATATGAAAACTAATAAAGGACTGGCCCTAGAAGAAGATCATATAGTAGATCTAGAAAGGATCAAGAAGAACATCACCACAAGATCAAAAGATCTGAAAATGTAGCGCAATGATGCCACTGTGACCAATGGTAATAAAGAAGTGGAAATATCACTTACCCGGAGAGATGCAGCACATCCAACATAAATATCAATCGCCAAAAAAATTATCTGATAGGAGCAAAGGTCCCCAAAATCACTTGGGAGAGATCCTAGGTTTCGATAAAGAAGTCTGTACATTGAATGGATAGAAAATCATACGTGCAACATGGTTAAAATTGTGGGCCCTGAATCATTCATGATGTGAAACTCTTTCATAAAGTAAATTTCATAATTTATAAGATACATTAAAAAAGATGTTGCCTCATATTAAAAATAACTCTGATCGATTGTTTCACAAAGTGAACCAGTTGCATGGCTTGTAAACTTTTCACACTATGAACTAATTTGTGACATCAGTCTAGTAATAGATTCATGTCATGTAATTAGTTCTTGACATGAAAGTGTCCAGTAGTTAGTCCACAGTTGAGATTCTGTAGGAAAAACCTAAACCACCTCTGAATCTTTCCAAACCCATAGAGAACCCTCAAAATCCTTTGATACATTTATACATGGACTCCATTAATTCAAAAAAATATACATCCCCAAAATTTAGGTCATTTTCCCTATAATGAATTATATTTTTCCATTTATTATTTTTTTATGTTGTATGGATTATTTTCGAGACTAGAAACTAAGATAGTGTGTGATTCTGAGGCCTGATGTGCCCATAATAAATGTTAAAAATATATTAAATATTTTAAATAACACACACTCACAGTTTTACTGAAAAAGTGGAATAACTTCTAAAGAGAATCCCAAATCAGAAATCTAAGTGCACTATTGAGTTTAGAGAGTGGGTTTTACCCTAGGCATGACATAACCATTTTCAGTGTGGGACATTTTCAAAAAAGTCATTGCTGGCGTAAAATGAATAAAATAATAAAATAAATTATTTTATTTTATTCATTGATGTAGTGACCTAATTTCTTCTATAATAAAACTATTATGATTGAATTATAAGGTTATTTAAATAAACATATATCCATTGGAGAACCATTGGAGAGAGTGTTGGAGGATCTCTCTCAGATGAACGGCAACCTGATCATAGTTTGACTATCGGTACGGAGAGAAATCAAAGGATCTCACCAACGACAATGACACAAATTCATTCTTCATCACCAATCAATCCAAATTAGGTAGGGATTTTTTATTGGGTTCTTTCCCCATTTTCTATTTCTTTGAAGAACTTGAATCAATTAACCAACATATTGATTCGCGGATCGATCATTTTGCGTGATGAGTTATCTGTGGGGATCCTTTTTGGGAAATCTGATTCGTGTTTATTTTTTTATCTTTTCATACATCATTATAATGAAAACGAATCAAGGCCACTATGAACATTGGACGAGGATCATTCCTCATGTTTTTTATTGTTATTTTCTCCCATGTTTTCTTTGTTCATATCTAGGGTTTTGTTTTCCCAGTGGTTCAACCCAAATACCAAGGAATCAATCGTTGCACACCCATTTATTGGTGCAATGATTTGATGTCATAGATATGGACTCAGTATGGCATGAGGATCATGTGTTGGTGGTATAAGAGAATGGATTGGACCATATTAGAGACCTCTGGGTTTGAGTGGTTCATGCAATGGTGACAAGAAAGAATGAACACTGATTCTCATGTGAATCAGATGACCATGATCTGGAGAAAGACGACGATAAGGGTCAACTACACCAGAGCCACCATCCCTGGTGTGATTCACGAATGGATTTGGTACACAACTTAAAAAGGACTATTTCCACGGTTCAAAACCGTGGCTATAGGCTATGATCATGGTTTTGGCCAACCATGGCCGCTATCGCCGTGGTAATAGGTCCCGACCTATTGCCACAGTTTTGACTGTGGCAGTAGCTTCATATTGCCACGATTTTGAAAACCGTGGCAATAGGCCTAAAAATTATCCACCGTGGTAGTTGACCTATATCCATGATTTAAACCATGGCTATAGGAAGCTATTTCCACAGTTTTAACTGTGGCTATAGCCTTAGAAAACCATGGAAATAGACTAAATAAAAAATATGCCCACTGAGTTTTGATCCCTTCACCTTCTGTTTGCCAACCTATGACACTTACCAATACACCGCCGAACTCTTCACGTATATATGTATATATTATGATATATATATTAATAAAAACCATGGAAATATCCATAAAACTGTGGCAATAGGCCTTCCCACCAAAAATTTGGTGGGAAGTTTTTTTCCTGCGGAAGGGCGGGAACCCTATAGCCACGATTTTGGAAAACTGTGGTTATAGGTCTTTGAAAAAATGGCCTATAGCCATGGTTTTTAAAACAATTTCTATAGGCCACATAACCATGGCTATAGCTATGGGATATAGCCACGGTTATGAAAACCATGGCTATAGCTATGGGGTATAGCCACAGTTATGAAAACCATGGCTATAGGCCACGAAAAACAGATTTACAGCCACAGTTTAAAAACTGTGGATATAGGTCCATGACAATAGCTTCATTTTCTAGTAGTGGTACCAAAGGAGAGAATGGCTCCATAGGAGGAATAACAACGAGATTTGGAAATCCCGATCTACACGACATGTAATCTGGGATTACATGACGTTTGGGACCCCTTAGTGTGCGGGATAGGATTTCTGTGTGAAGTTAAGGATCACATAACATGTGACCCCTATCACATGACATGTGATGAATCTCCTAGATGCTTGGAATGTGCCACCAAGGGCACATAGATATGAGAATAAGTACATGGGCTTGGAGACACCGTGTACCCCCACACGGACACAACCAAGCTAGATGTACACGGGCATAGCCATGTACTTGGGCACAGGCAGAAGTACATGAGAAAGGGAATTCCATGTACTTCCTCATGAACATGGGCACATGCTGTTTAGATGGGCAGGACTCGGTACTGAGGGGACACGCCGTGTGCTCCTTTAAATTTGGATTGGAACCCTTTTCCTCTATATATTGGACAAGATTCATTAGGATGCATTCCCTATATCCTTTCTCTAAGGGTTAGTATGAAATCAATTCCTACACATAGGATGGTGATCCCTTTAGTATGACTTCTTGGATAGAGTTATTGGAATCCTTCCATGAGGTCCAGAGTGAGATCATATATCATCTTCTTGCCCTAGGTGGAGTTCTTGATATCGTCATGACCAACACCATGCAAGCATCGATCCTCAACTTAGAAGGTTAATCCCTATTTATTTATTAGTATACCCCATGGAATTGAGAGTGATCCTCATATGTGTATGGTTTCACTTCACAATTCCAACGTATACTTCTAATGGAGAGACCCGACGATCACTAACTCTCAGACGAACATCACCAGTGCTATATAAATCATGGAGTGTGTTCTACTAGATGAGTGTTATGTGGAACCTTCAAGTACGAATTCTATACTGAAATTATGATTGTGAATTTACCTTGAGAATGTGTGTTTTTGTTGAGTATAGCTGAATATTCTTGTTATATGTTTTGTAGAGATATACCTGTATAGAGATGACTGTTATTATTTTATTATATGCTTTTTGGTTTTAGGGTGTCCTATTAATTATTGTTATATTCACCCTTGCATGTGATTTTGCTACACGTGTCATGTCTTGTATAGATGATCAACCTTCTAATGGAGTCCTAGAGGGACCCAAACCAGGTGATACTTAGTGATCCAGACAGACCGAGGTGTGTTCCTGCGGTATCTTGATAGTAGTCCCCATCTTTACTTTTAGGTTTCACTTGTTTTAAAACTCTCTGTGGCGGGCTTGTATTTTTTTGTGTTTACTTTCCATTACTTTTATTTTCAAACTATGGTTGTGGTATTTTGATGTATGCATGCATGGTTGTTCATTTGTTTTTACATTCCATCATTTTTTGATATTGGAGATGTGTGTGTGTACATGTACTTTGGATAAATCCTCCCATGTTAGTGATATGCCTAATTGGTGTTAGTCACTAGTCCCTAGCCTATTGAATTCAGGAACGAGGAGTTAAAGAATGGGCCCCATTGGGATGGGTTGTGAAAAAGTGGGTATTAGAGAAGTCGATTCTACCCTAGGACTAGAGTCCATGAGATTGGTTTAGGGAAACAATGTTAAGTGTTTCGAGTTCATATTTTAGGATATGGATCCCAATATTGGTACAATGACTGATGTATCCATACACTAGGACTCTGATCACCCACTTTTCGACTCGGTATAAGAGAACACTATTTGTAGCAAAAATAATGGTACATGCATCATATAGAAATGATTTGTGGTTTTCATGTTCTTCTTGAGTCATCTCTCTATATATACTCATTGACCAAGATACATCTTGTTTACTTTCAGGATGCCTCAATGATGTATGATAGTTATGATTCAACATCTGGATCATGAGAATTATCCCCTCAGTGACGGGGCATTGATATAGGGATCAATTCTAGAGGTGATAACTCTAGGTGGTGCATCAGCTATACCACCACCTGTAGAGAAAAAGTTGGTACCCGTAGTACCAGAATATGAGGTGTGTAGGGGAAGCACACTTTACAAGTTCCAGTGAAAATGACCCCTCAGGTTCTGAAGCGATCCCGATCCATAGGCGAATGAGGACTAGCTTGAGGAGGTGACATGAGTTTTCTGACTGGTCAAGAAACCTACAGATTAGATGTTGGTCCTATTGGAGAGCATTATCCATGGATCAACAAGAAGATGGTGGGGTTTAGTGACCTAGTCTTATGATGAGGTGACTCTAGCATGGTCATAGTTTGAGCAATTTTTCAGAGAGGAGTTCTCTCTAACCATGTTGAGGGTTGTACACATCTAGGAGCTTCTGAAGCTCCAGAAGGGTAGCAAGATAGGATCTGAGTATTCATTGAGGTTCACCAACCTCTCCAAGTACTCGATGGATATGGTTCGAGATCAATTATTTCAAGCTTAGACCTTCATACAAGGACTACGTAGGTACATTTAGGGCAACATTATAGATCTATAAATTCTTACCTATTTTTTGGTGCTAGAGTGATATTTTTTGGTTGAGAGTTTCTTGGATGAGTAGAAACAGGAAGTGGTTGTTGGTAGTGGGCATACAGGACTAGAAACTTTAGCAGTAGGGAGCTGATGTCTATCTCAAGGACCTAAATGTGTGATACATTTCAGGTGGTGGTCCCAGGACAGAGGGTCTATAGTTCAAGGCTCACAGAATGGGTATAGTCAACCCAGGGAGAGGTGGTGCTACTCATGTTATGGTAGGAGACATCTTGTATGAGATTTTCCGACCCATCATACGGCTGACAGGGTGATAGTGGATGGGCCATCGAGGCAGAGGAAGTGGTAGTAATAGATAGGTCTTCAGGGTGGTGAATGTGGCCGAGGAGTTGGGAGAGCATATGGAGGTGGTAGGTGCTTTGACTTGTTACCACCACCACCACCCTCAGGTGGTCCACGCTAAGCTCAAATATCTACAGGATAGGGGCGGGGGGAAGCTATAGGCAGTTGAGGCTTGTGACCCGTTGGTCGGCATAGGACACTCAAGAGGGTGGGGGGGGGGGGTGAATTGAGTTCCTATAATTTTTTTTGTTAAAAATATTATTTAAAAGGTTCCCCAATTTTAAATAAAAATGTCCAGTTAACCAAGGTAGTAAAATTATAATAGGTTGAATGTTCAAATAGTTTCTCAGAAGATTGATTAATTCTTATTTATAAAAATATGAGATATTGATACAACTTTTGAAACTACTATAATAGGAAAAATAGTTATAACTACTATCCAAGACCAACTATCAAAGTAAAATTTAGTTTTCTAAAAAATGAATTAAAATAGAGAAAGACTAAATTGAAAACACAGCGGATAAAAACAAGAGGCTCAGTCTCAAGCAGAGACTTAGTCCTCTCCACTTGGTGATCACCTACCACCAAGAAATATATATATAAAGCTTTGATCCACACCCTGGATCGGGGTTAACAACAATACACAAGACTATCCCAGCCACAAGACCTCTTCCACTATTCTATGTGGGAAAACTAACAGCCAGGTCACACAAGACCTCTTCCAAAATTCTTCATGGGACAAACAAGTGTTAGAAGATAGTTATTTGAGGATATCTAGTATCCTCTAGTTTAGTGCAAGAGATAGTGTGTGTTTTAGTACAGATACACATATAGTTCGAAAAATTATTTAAATAGTACACAATAGAGTGTAATATGTTAAGAAAGGATTAGAGATGCTATTAGTGTTATTGAATTCATCTTTGGACTCTTTGATGTATCAGAGTTGAAGCTCGAGTCATCTTTTAGAAACAGACATTGAAAACAGAGTGTCGCGGAGTACTGTGTTCTGTCGTCCAGGAGGGTGAGAGGTTCTTCTCCTTCGGTTTAGTTGGATGTTGCTGAGATGATGGAACTTGGATGATCAATAGATCTCTAGTTCACAACAATCAAGAATGAAGAGTTCATCATGCGTTCTTCTTTCTGTATGGTGCTCGTATCTTCTTGCATATGCGTGTCTGTGCGAGTTTGTCCATATGTATTATTTCATGCACCCCCTTTGTATATATATTATTGCAGCCTAAAAATATGCATATTTTAGGTAGACACAATACCTTGTATTTTTGACATCCTCATTTAAGATGTCTGCAAAATAGCATTAAATTAATCAGTTGCATTAAAACAATCAAAATATGACTGTTAGAAATGATTTTAAATAGAATAAATTTTAAACAGTCTATCGGTGAGTCCTCAGTCGGTATCTCCTTATATTGGTGATTCATTCCATCGATGTGTAATTTTTTCAGTCTTTCCATGAATCGGTGACTCATTGCATCGGTGACTCATTGCATCAGTGACTCATTTTTTCAGTATTTCCATGCATCAGTGAATTATTGCATCAGTGACTCATTTTAACAGTCGGCGAGTCCTTGCTTCGGTAGCACCATGCATTGGTAGGTCATTTGAATTGGCGACAGGTCATCTGCGTCGATAGGTCATCTATCAGTAGGTCATTTTCATTGGTAGGTCATATTTCAGTAGCTCATTTGTATCAATAGGTAATCTGTCGGTAGCTCATTTGCATCGACATGTCATATATTGGTAGATCATTTTCATTGGTAGGTCATTTATCGGCAACTCATTTTCATTGGCAGGTCATCTGTCGGTAGATCATTTACATCAGTAGGTCATCTGTCAGTATCTCATTCGCATCGGTAGGTCATCTGTTGGTAGCTTATCTCTTATGTCAGTGTCAGTCTGTTACACTTAGAAAATATTTTTGTTTGATGTGTCTTACAATATAAATATTAACATAATGTACCAAATCTATGTGAGATCATAGATAACCATAATTTCACATATTGAAACTTAAATAATTATTATTGAAATGTTTAGGCATGACTAATAAGAGTTGACATGATTTGTGATTATTAAAACTATTAATACTAGAGAGGATAACCAATAATCTCCTATGAGATAATAATCTCCCCCCTTTTGATGATCACAAACCATGGCATTATTCAGTACAATCATTTGACGTGAAATGAAATCATTCTACTTGTTATTTCCCACTATGGATGATGGTTTATAATATAGAGAAGGTTCAGAGGTAAAATAAAGAGTAATGGTATCAATGAGAAAATAACATATATAAGAGTGATATTAAAGGTAAAGTAAATAATGATAAGGACAAGCTGTTTCTCCTCCTTTTGGGATTATCAAAAAGAAAAAAAGTAGCATAGAAATAAAAATTATCATAAAGTAATAGAGGAAATATAAGAACTCACAATTTCATTAATCAATATAGTAAAATGTGTTATAAAACTTCAAATAAAAATAACAAAAGTCAAGAAAACATCCATATCAGAGAATGATCCGCACTACGACTGAGGATTAAGAGCTTCCTTCCCTTTATTAGAGGGATCAATAGAGGGTCCAGTAGGTGGTGGTTGAGAAGTTGGAGGGCCTGAATAAATTCTCATAGGAGGTAGGATCACTCCTTCTGGAACATTAGGTACAAGGCTGGGTTTTTTTGTGACAACATGGGATATTGAATCTGTTCTGGGATCACTAGGTGAATCTGAGTCAAATCATGAGCAACTGACATTTGAGGTGGAGGAACTGATTCAGGAGGTCCAAGAGGTGCAACAACATGCACTATAATTTCTTCACTTTGTACATGAAGGTATGGTTTTAGCAGGTTTATAAAATACTCAATAATCTCACCACCATACTTAATTTCTTTCTCAAAGTCATCCTTATTCTCCATGAATTTGTCCAAAAGAGGAGTGAATTCCTTCAATTGCTTGACTTTTTCTTTGAATGCTTTTGTAACTGGGGATAAAGTCAAATTCTATGCCAAATACATAAAGTGACTGGTCAAATGGTTCTTGGTGTAAATCTTCGAGAAATATGAATTAATCCTCTTTGTAATCTCTTCCAGAGTGGAAAATGCTTCAATAGTATAGAACATGACCATATCATGCACACAATCACTGTTCTTCTCAATCTTTTCTAGGTTTACCAAACCAGAGACATCAAATAGAGTTTGAAGCTCCTCCTTTACAATAGTTCTGACTGCCTCAATGTCCTGAGTCTGAGAAGACTGACTAGATGTAGAAGGAATATTCGAGGGAGCTGAGGTATGAGTATTTAAAGTTTTAAGAATAGACTCCATACAACCTTTATACTCTGAGGTCAAGGTATTTATTGTAGAAGCAATCCCAATCATTTCTTTTATCAACTTTTTAGTACTTGTAATAATTTTCTCAGTAGTTTTAATTAGGTTGGGTTGAATATCCTATATCACTTTCTTTGCAACATTAGCTATATCAGCCTCACTTATACCTACTGTCTAACTTGGAACAAAAACCACTTGTCCAGACTGCATCATTTCTACTATTAAATATCTAAGATAGTGTAATTCATCACTTAGCTCAATGTTTTCTCTTCTATCTATTTGAATCTCATGCACCATCTGAGATTGAACAGATATAATTAAAGTTGAATAGACTTCTTCTTTAAACCTTTCAAAATCTACTTTAGTGACAGAGTCACCAGGAAGGGTCTCAACCACTGATTCCCTTACAACATGTACAAAAACTTCATCATCTAAATATTTATAATATGATCCCAGTGCTACATACCCAGGATTCTTTTCCCATTCAGTCATTATATCATCATCAAGAGGAGTGATAATATCAATCCTTACTCTTCCAAGTTGATGCTATTTACTAGTTTGATCTTCTATTTCTTGAGGCTCACCCTCAATCTGATCTCTCCTCATTGGTATCTCATATTCATCATGAGGTATTATTATTTTATAAACTAAATGAGGTATAGGAACTTCTTAAGCTTCCACTTCAACAGTAACATCAACATTTTCTCTTACTTCAACAAAATCTTCGGGAGGTTCTTCCAACCGATCTTGATTCATAGTTTCAACCATTTAGACATATTCACCTTGATCATTTCTATGATGGTCATCATCAATTTCACTGCTTTCATCATCACCATGTCCAGATACATGTTCTTCATTTCCATTTTTATCACTATCTTCTTCACCTTCTTCTTCTTCACCACCACTTCCACTTTCATCATCTTCACTTTCATATTATTCTTCAGAGCCACTGGATATACTTACATATTCCACACTACCTGAGACTTCTTTATCCTCATATCCATTGTCTTAAACTATGGTCTCATCAGAGGGTAAGGCAAGTGGAGAACTAGGTGGTCCAAAGGAAAAAACTTCACAAGGTTCAACGGTGTCAGGATCACTCCTATCATCAATAGGTGACCCCTAATCTCTAACTGGAGTGAAAGGATCTTCTTCATCTTTTGAAGAGTAAACAACTTCCTTATTTTGTCCCAGACCAGGATCATCCATATTCTTAGGCCTAGTTAGATAGTCCACTAGATTGAACTTATCATAGATCTTATCTTTATCTCCAATCCATTCTCTCTTCCATGGGTTCTAGTTGATTTTCATCCTCTTACAAATTTATTTACTGAGGAAGATCCCGCTGCACTTAGAAAAAAATTCTTCTCCTTCATTTACACAACCTTTATCTTTTAGCATAGCTGAGATCATCCTTGAATAGAACAGGGAATTAATTTTGTAGGAAGGTTTGATCATCTCATTTATGTGCACAAAAAGGTATCTACACAAATTTACCTTGATCCCTTTTCTTAGTATATAAACCAAGTAGACACTTTGATACTTGAAATAAGAAAAGTCCCCTTTCTTGGGATAGATTTGATGCTAAATAAACTTAAACAAGATTCTACATTCTCCACTTAACTTTGTAGCAATGGGTATTCTATGATCATCATTATTAGTTTGTCTCAAATCAGAACATATCACTCTCAAGTGGAGAGGTACCTTGATAATCATCAAATACACCTTCATGAGGAATTTTAAGACATTCATCCCATTTTCTTAAAGAGAAATAGATTCTCTTGCCTCTCACTATGGACTTGATCTAGGAAACATCACTTCCTTCCAACAGAAACTCTATATTCATGTAAAATTCATGAACTAAATTTAAGTAAAAGGGTCTTTCATTATATGAGAACCACTCAAGACATCCTTGATCTTGTAGTACCTTGATCAGCAGAGACTTTCTTTCCAACAACCATTTTGCAAGAACTTATTTTTATAGAGTTACAACACAGTTCTCTAGAGTAGGATTTATAGGTCCTGAAGGTTTTATGAATTCACCCTTATATTTCTTAGATTCATGAGACTCGCCACTATCAAGAGCTCACTTCACATGCACCACTCCAACAGTTTGGTTTGAAGGTCGAAAGGTCAAAGGTCGGGGGTAGATAGAGAAATGACTGAGAGAGTGTAGGGGTAAAGGAGTAGAGTTAATCAATTCAAATTTATATCATTTAGGGCTTTTGAAACCACAAAATCATGAAATCGTGAACCAAGTTCAACAAAATCAATGAAATAGTGTCATTTTGGAAAAAATGTAAAACGTATAAAAATAGTGAGTCATTGGTGCCATCATGAAAAATTTTGCATAACACTAATGGTGCCGGCATGATAAGGTGTTGGTGTCAGCGTGACAACTGCATCGGCATGATATAGCATTAGTGTCGACATGAAAATTGTGTCGGCATGACATAACGTCGGTGTCATCATGACATTATCAGCTTCATACTGAAAGTGTCTGTATGAAAACTTCACTTAAAATGGTCAAAGGAATAACAACACAAGGTCCTATAGATTGATCATTCCAAACTCATGTATGATGTAGTTCATTCTTTCATTGTTCAATGGCTTAGTGAAAATATTAGCAAGTTGATGTTGAGTGCCAATGAACTCTAAAGTTATATCACCTTCTTGATAATGGTCTCTTAAAAAGTGATGCCTTACATCAATGTGTTTTGTCCTAGAATGTGAAACATGATTCTTTAAAATGTTAATAGCACTTGTATTGTCACAATTTATAGGAACATGTCTGAATTGATATCCATAATCTAGTAATGTATGTTTCATCCCAAATATTTGTGCACAATAACTACCAGCAACTATGTATTCAGATTTGGTAGTATATAGTGCAGCAAAATTTTGTTTCTTACTACACCATGAAACTAGATACTTTCACAAAAAGTGACATGTACCAGATGTACTTTTTATATCTAACTTATAGCCACCAAAATCAACATCTGAATAACTCACTAAATCAAAAGGTTTTCCTCTAGGATAGAATAGTCCTAGGTTGAGAGTATTTTGGAGGTATTTGAAAATAATTTTAATAACAATAAGATGAGATTATTTTGGGTTTTCCTGAAAACTTTCACATATGCATACACTAAACATAATATCTAGCCTTCTAGCATTTAAGTAGAGTAAACTTCCAATCATTCCTCTATAAGTGGTTTGATCAACAAATTTACCATCTTCATCAAGGTCCAACTTACAAGTGGTACTCATTGGAGTGTCACTACCCTTAGTGCTTTCAAATCCAAATATTTTTAAAATATCATTAGTATATTTACTTTGATTAAAAAAAATACCTTATTTATTTTGAAATATTTGAAATCCAAGGAAGAATTTGAATTCACCCATCAAACTCATTTCAAATTCACTTTGCATCATCTTTGAAAAATAAACACATAAAGAATTTTTAGAAGATCCAAAAATAATATCATCCACATAAATTTTGTACTACTAAAACATATTTGGAAATTCTTTTTATAAAGTGATTAGGTTCAGCTATACCTTTTGTAAAACCTTTAGAAATAAGAAAAGTGCTGAGCCTATCATACCAAGTTCTTGGATCTTACTTTAAACCATATAAACATTTTTTTGATTTAAAAAAATTATTTGGAAAATGAGGGTTGGTAAAACTAGGGGGTTGTTCAACAAAAACATCCTCAACTATATAACCATTTAGGAATGCACTCTTCACATTCATTTGATAAATTTTGAAATCTAGATGTGCTGTATAGGAAAGCAGGATTCTAATGGCCTCAAATCTAGCTACTAGTGCAAAAGTTTCCTCATAGTCAATTCCTTCTTCTAGACTATAACCTTGTGCAACCAATATAGATTTGTTTCCAACTATGTTACCAGATTCATCTACTTTATTCCTAAACACCCATTTGGTGCCTATAGTCAAGGTGTATTTGGGTCTATCTACATGTTTCCAAATTTTTTTATTTCAAACTGATTTAACTCTTCTTACACAGCCATCATCCAAAATTTATCATTGATAGCATCATTTATGTTTTTAGGCTCAAGATGTGATAGAAAATTTTTATGTTCAACCTTATTTCATTGAGAAGCTCTAGTCTATGTTCCTTTATCTAAATCTCTAAAAATAGAATCTAAAGGATGGTTCTTGAGAGTTCTGAAAGATCTAGAAAATGAAGAGCTAGTCAGTTCAGATTCTTTAACAGGTTCGGGTTTATTATGGATCAAATCTGGATAATTTCCAGAACTATAAGTTTTAACAGATACCTTTATAGGATGGTTAGAAGATTTAACATTGATGTATATATTTGACATATCATCCTCAAGATTTTCTAGTGAGGTATGAGGTTCATTTGGATTTATTTCATCAAATTTGACATGTACATATTCTTCCACACATTTGGTTCTATTATTGAAGAATCTATAGGATTTACTAGAAATTGAATAACCTAGTAAAATTCCTTCATCACTCTTGGAGGAAAATTTGTTCATATTATCCTTAGTGTTAAGGATATAGAATTTAAAACCAAACACTTTGAATTAATTAACCTTGTGTTTTCTATTGTTCCACAACTCATAGGGAGTTCTTTTAAGGATAGGTCTAATCAAGAATCTATTGATTATATATCATGCTGTATTGACAGATTCTGCCCAAAAGTATATAGGTAGGTCATACTCATTAACCATGGTTCTATAAATTTCTTACAGAGTTCTATTTATTGTTTCTAAAACTCCATTTTGTTGAGGTGTCTTAGGAGTAGAGAAGTTATGAATATAGCCATTTTGTGAGAAAAAGGATTCAAACTCTTGGTTTTCAAACTCACAACCATGGTCACTTTTTAGGGATTTAATTCTTAGACCACTAAGATTATCTACAGTCCTAGCATACTTGGTAAAATGAGAGCAAGCTTCACTTTTTTGATCCAAGAAGAAGTTCCAAATATATCTAGAGTATTCATCTACAAGAACATATACATAGTGCTTCCCATTAAGACTTGAGACTCTATAAGGTTTAAACAAATCCATGTGAACCAACTTGAGAGGTTGAAACTTCTTTCTTTGGTTTGAAAGATATTTTGTGTTTTTTACCCTTTTGACAAGGATTATAAACTTTTTCATTTGGAAACTCAAGTTTGGGTAGATCTTTGACTAAGACTTTTCTAGTAAGTTTTCTAAGTGAGTGTACATTGCAGTGTCCTAATCTCCTATGTCAGATCCAGGATTCTTTATGAAAAGCACTCAAGCATGAAACATTTTGAGAATATAAGTTAATAGCATATAAAATTTCAATTCTAAGAGCTGAAAATAATAATCTATATTTAGAGTTAAAAACATTGCATGCATCATTTTAAAACTTAATATTAAAACCATCATCACACAACTGTGAGATACTAAGTAGATTTTATTTCAATCCATAAAAAAATTACTTTAGAAATTAAAATTGAGTTAGAGTTACCAATCTGGACGAGGCCAATTATTTTTCCTTTAGCAATGTCACCAAAGGTGACATGCCCACCATCAATCTTTATCAAGTTCTTGAAGAATGAGTAATATCTTATCATGTGTCTTGAACATCCACTGTCCAAGTACCATAATATTTTTTAGGATCTCTTCAAATAACTTTCCTACAAAACAGATTAGACAAGACAATATTTTGGTACCTAGATTTGTTTGTGTCCAAAAAACATTAGTAATAAGAGCTTTGGGAACCCATACTTGCTTCATGGGTTTCCTCTAAGAATTATGTAAAGTATTTGAAAAATAAACTTTATTTGGTCTATAAATACTAAAGGTAGTAAAATACCTTCTAAAACTGAAACTAGCAACAAAATTTTCATTTTTAGGTAGAAAAACATATTTTCTAGATTTAGTTACAAACTTGTTTTTGGTGAGATTTCTTTTCCTAGATTGGTATCCTATAATAGTAGTGTATCTAGGGAAAATTTATTTACCAAGAATCTATGTAAGAGTATTTTTTACATATGTTAATTTCTATAGGTCCTTTTTCAATTGCTCATTAGATAACTTAAGTTCATTGTTCTCCTTAAGTAATTGAACATTTTTCTCTTTCTCTATAGCAAGCTCAGATTTGACAGTAGTAGTCAAGGAATGTTGTTTCTTTAAAGATTTTTATTTATATTTTATCTCATTACAAGTGTCTTCTAGCATTTGGTAGTATTCAAACATTTCCTCATTTTTCATATTTTCAGAATCACTTTCATCTCCAGAATAGTAGTAAATTTTTATAGGAGACTCAAGGGTTACCTCAGATGTGTTTTTCATAAAACACATATTGGCTTTGTCAGCCTTTTCATCATGTGAAGACTCTCATCCACTTGATCTATCCTCATAAGCACTCCATGTTGACTTTATGGCCTTTTTATACTTTCTATATTTATCATTATACTTCTTCTTGTACTTTAGCTTGGGACATTCTTTAAATGTCCCTTTCTCTTACATTCATAGAAAATTATTTCACTAGAAGCATCACCTTTCTTCCAATCATTTTTCCAATGGCCCTTGTGATCATATTTTTCTTTGTAATTTGGATTTATAAATAATTTATTCTTTCTATAAAATTTCTTAAACCTTATGGCTATTCGAGCCATCTTTTCATCAATTTTTGCTGATGATTGTTCATCACTTGAACTTTTAGTTTCATCTTTAACTTTTTTCCTTCTTCTTGAAGGTAATATATTTAAAAGCAAAAAATTTTCTCTTGGGTTCATCATCATCTTCTTTGTTTACTTTTACTTTTTCCTCATACATCATCAAATTTCCTATCAGCTTCTTTACTGGTAACTTGCTGATGTCACATGATTCTATGATTGATACAGAAGTTCCTATCCATCCATCTAGTAATCATCTAAGTATTATCATGATTTGCTTCTTGGATGTAACATCTCTTCCCAAAGAGATCATAGTATTCACAATTTAACTAAACCTGAGATACATGTCAGAAATAGGTTCATGAGGATTCATTTTAAAGTTATCATTTTTAATAGTATACATGTTAACTCTCATTTACTTAACACTAGAGGTTCCTTCATGTGAAACAGATAGAGTATCCCAAATTTTATGGGTTTTTTTACATGAAAAAATTCTATTAAACTATTCATCACCTAAAGAATGGTATAGGTAATTCATGGATTTGCAATTATTATTATAGGCAGCCTTAGTTGGGTCATCCCAAGTATTTCTAGTAGTAGCAGAAATCTTATATTCATATACAATGGAAGACCAAATCCCAAAACCCATACTTTCTAAGTGCATTTTAATTTTAATTTTAATATTCCATTGTGCATAATTTGTTCCATTAAATAATAAAGGTATGTGGGTAGAAACACCTTCCAATATATTATCCATGATGAAGAAATAATATTTTAAAGAACTAGAAATTTAGAACTAATATAATTTTAAATATCTTTAAAATATAACTAAAATCAAATTTGAAAAAGATTTTAAATCAGATTTTAAATTTCGAAAATAGTAACTTGAAAAAAACCTCTGATACCAAATGTTGGTTAGAGTAGGAAAATCAAGATGGGGGTGAATTGAGTTCCTATAAAAATTTCTATTAAAAATATTATTTAAAAGGTTCCCCAATTTAAAATAAAACTGACCAGTTAACCAAGGTAGTAAAATTATAATAGGTCGACTGTTCAAATAGTTTCTCAAAAGATTTATTTATTCTTAGTTATAATAATATGAGATATTAATAATTTTTTTGAAACCACTCTACTAAGGAAAACAATTATAACTACTATGCAAGACTAACTATCAAAGTAAAAAGTAGTTTTATGAAAAATGAATTAAAATAGAGAAAGGCTATATTGAAAACATAGTGGATAAAAAACAAGTGGTTTAATTTCAAGCAGAGAATTAGTCCTCTCTACTTGGTGATCACCTACCACAAAGAAAATATATATATATATATATATATATGTATAGATATATATAAATCTTTGATCCACACCCTGGATCAGGGTTAACAACAGTATACAAGACTGTCCAGGTCACATTACCTCTTCCACTCTTCTACGTTGGAAAACTAACAGCTAGGTCACACAAGACATCTTCCACAGTTCTTTGTGGGCCAAAAAAGTGTAAGAAGATAGTTGTTTGAGGATATCTAGTATCCTCTAGTTTAGTGTAGGAGATAGTGTGTGTTTTAGTACAAACACACACACAGATCAAAAGTTTAGTTAAATGGTACACAACAAAGAAAAATATATTAATAAGGAACTAGAGATGCTATGAGTGTTATTCAATTCAGCTATGGACTCTCTGATGTATCAGAGTTGAAGTTCAAGTCCTCTTCTAGAAACAATCATTGAAAACAGAGTGTCGTGGAGCACTGTGTTCTATCTTCCATGAGGGCGAGAGGTTCTTCTCCTTTAGTTTAGTTGGATGCTGCTGATATGATGGAACTTGGACACTCAGTAGATCTCTGGTTCACATAAATCAGGAATGAAGAGTTCCTCATGCGTTTTTATTTTTGTATGGTGCTCATATCTTCCTGCATATGCGTGTCTATGCAAGTCTGTCCATATGTATTCTTTCATGTTCTCCCCTTTATATATATATTATCTTATCTCGAAAATATTCATATTTGAGGTAGACACAGTACCTCATATTTTTCACATCCTCATTTAAGATGTCTACAAAAAGGCATTAAATTAATCAGTCGCATTAAACCACTCAAAATATGACTGCTATGAATGATTTTAAATAGAATAAATTTTAAACAGTTTATCAGTGATTCCTCAGTCGGTATCTCCTTCTATCGGCAATTCATTCCATCAGTGTGTCATTTTTTCGGTCTTTCCATGCATCGGTGAATCATTACACCGATGAATCTTTTTGTTGGTCTTTCCATGAATCAGTGACTCATTTCATCAGTGAACCATTTTAACTATCAGTGATTCCTTGCGTCAGTAGCACCATGCATTGGTAGGTCATTTGAACTGATGGTAGGTCATTTGTGTCAGTAGGTCATCTGTCGGTAGGTCATTTTCATCGGTAGGTCATCTGTTGGTAGCTCATTTTCATCGGTAGGTAATCTGTTGGTAGCTCATTTGCATCGGTAGGTTATCTGTCGGTAGATCATTTACATCGGTAGGTCATCTGTGAGTAGATCATTTGCATCGGTAAGTCATCTGTCAGTTGCTCATCTCTTCTATTGGTGTCAGTCTGTTACACTTAGAAAATATTTTTGTTTGATGTGTCTTACAATATAAATATTAAAATAATCTACCAAATCTGTGTGAGATCATAGATATACATAATTGTACATATTGAAACTTAAATAATTACGATTGAAATGTTTAGACATGAATAATAGGAGTTGACATGATTTGTTATTATTAAAACTATTAATACTAGAGAGGATGACCAACAATATCCTATGGTCTAATATGAAATATAGGCTCTAGTAATGATTTGAGGTATGATATGTGTCTTTTATACCTTAGTTACATCACTGATAGACACTGGTGCTAGTCAACCATTTATTTCCACATATCTGGTTTGAGACTTTGAGATTCCAAATAATCCCTTGGCTATACCCTTGCATTTGGAGACCCCTACTGGAGATAGATCAACAATCACACACTTATGCCGATAGTGTGACTTGAATCTTGGAGGAAAGAGTTTTTATAGGCATCTCTTTGTAGCAGTGATGAGGCCTTATAAAGTCATCTTAGGTATGGATTGGTTATCTACAATTCATGCCCATATTGACAAATTCAGGCATAGGATACTGTGTGTCTGTAGTGATGGGACTAGGTTTTCCTCTATGGGTGAAAAAAACTCAGGAAGTGCAATATGGACACATTCATAGGAGGGTGTAGTCAATTACTCATCATATGGATAGCATGAACCTTGGTGTAGAGGTTGTTATGAGTTTTCAGTTTCCTACAGTGGTAGCGGAGTATGAGGACATATTTCTTAAGGATATTTCAGGCCTACCTGCTCACTAAGAGATATACTTATGAATTTATCTACACCCCGATATGACCATGATATATGTTCCAAAATATCAAATGGATCCCATAGAGCTTCATGCTATGAGGGTGTAGTTGGAGGACTTACAGAGGAAGAGATTTATTAGACCTAATGTTTTACCCTGGGCATCCCCAGTTTTGTTCACCAAAAATAAAGATGGGAGCATGAGGTTATGTGTGGAATATCGGATCTTGAACCAAGTGACCATGAATATAAAGTATCCACTACCAAGGATCAATGAATTCTTTGATCAATTGATAGGGTTGCAATGGTTCTCAAAGGTTAACCTCAAATCAGCCTATCATCAGTTGCAAGTACACGGGATGAGGATATACCAAATATGACATTCAGATGTCTCTAAGGTCACTATGAGTACTTAGTGATTCCCTTTAGCATTATGAACACCCCAAAAGTGTTCATGGGACTCATGAACTGGATCTTTTACCCCTTCTTAGAACAGTTCATGGTAGTCTTCATCGACAATATCCTAGTGTACTCAGTGTATGATGAGGAGAATGTGCGACACTTGAGGATGGTTTTGGACGCACTCTAAGAGAACCAGCTTTATTTAAATATCTAAAAGTTCCATTTTTGGATTCAGAAGTCCCACTTTATAGGAAATATTATTTTAGCATATGGAGTGGTAGTGGACCCAACAAAGTTCGAGGCAGTGTTAGCTTAGGAGCCACCCAAGAGCATGACAGAGGTGTAGAGATTCCTTGGATTGATAAACTATTACCAGAGATTCATACCTAATTTCTCTAGGATATTAGTACCCTTGAAAACATTTACATGAAAGGGGAAACCTTTCATGTGGATGGAGAGGTTCCAGAAGGCCTTTCAAGAGTTGAGATAGAGATAAAAGAGTGGTCTCATCCTTATATTTCTAGAGATGGGTGTTGAGTATGAAGTGTTCTACGATGAATTAGGAACCAAGATTGGTTGTCTTTTGATGCAGTGGTGGGTGGTTATTTCCTATGGTTCATGCCATTTGAGACCACATGAGAAGAACTACGTGACCTACGATATTGAGTTAGCAGTGGTATTATTTTCACTAAAGATATGATGACACTACATGATGGGAGAGGAGTTTATTATTTATTATGACCACAAGAGCCTCAACTATATGTTCTCACAAATGGATCTAAACTTAAGATATAGGTGATGGATAGAGTTCCTCTAGGATTACAACTTCAATATTTTCTATACTCCAGGGAAGGGGAACATGGTAGCAGATTCTCTTGATTAGATATCTTATATGCAGTTTTTGAATGAGGTGTTGGAGTTGTTTTCCTCATTGAAGTTATCCTTTGTAGATGGGTATGGAGTATATTACCTCTAGTCGATGGTTTTTACCCTTAATTTTTTTAGCGATTTAGGGAATCACAGCTTGGGGATAGTGACTATGAGACCCTATGTACTCAGATATCCACTGGACATGCTCCTGATGTATTTTCTAAATGTGGGGAGAATGTCATTATTTTTAGAGGATGCACGATGGTACCAGTGAAATTGCAAGAGGAGGTTCTAAGAGTGTTTCATACATCTTATTTGTAAGTATATTCAAGTGTGTAAAAAATTTACTAGGACCTTTGATGTTAGTTTTGGTGTCTAGGGATGAATAAGGCAATTACTGAGTTTGTCTCTTAATTCCTTACTTGTTAGAAAGTGAAGGTTGAGCACTAAGTTCCAGAGGATTTAGCTCAACACCTTGAGGTGACAGAGTGGAATTGGGATGAGATATCAATGGACTTCATGAAAGGATTACCATGTACATCTAAGGGACATGATTCCATCTGGGTGATCATATACCGACTCACCAAGTTTGACCACTTCCTTTTTATTTGAGAATAGAGTTATATAGAGATATTTGGATGCCTCTATGTACATGAGATATCCCAACTCCATGGAGTTCCATCGATAATCATTTCTAAACATTATTATTGCTTCACATCTTGGTTATTGAATGAATTATAGGAGGATTTTGGGGCTTAGTTGTGTTTGATAATTGATTTTCACCCCCAGACTGATGGCCAAACCAAGTGGGCCATTTAAGTTCTAGAGAAAATGCTACGAGATTTCGTATTGGACTTTGGAAATAGTTGGGAGGATCAGCTACCACTAGTGGAGTTTTCATAAAACAACATCTACCATTCCACCATTGGCATGACACCATTCGATGCCTTGTACGAGAGATCCTACAGGTCACCAATTTGTTGGAATGACCTAGGAGAGTTATCACTTATAGGCATAGAGTTGGTATGAGCCACTATATAGTAGGTACATATCATCCAAGAGAAGATGAAGACTGTAAAAAGATATTATACGTCTTATAGGAAAAAACAATGAAGGCCTTTGGAATTTGAGGAGGGAGACCATGTTTTCTTATAGATTTCAACTCGAAATGAATTATAGAGATTTAGCTGGGGCAACAAGCTATCTCTGAGATTCATTAGTCCTTTACAGATACTTTCTAGAGTTGGTGAGGTGGAGTACCACTTACCTATACCACCATAGTTAGACTGGGTACACAATGCCTTCCACATGTCATAGTTGAGGAGGTATGTGCATGATCCATCACACATTATTGACTAGGGTGAGCTGGACATCAAGGATGGAGCTACCTTTAGTAATTACCTAGTAGATATTGAGGATCAACAAGAGATTATCCTTCATGGGAAAGTGATTCCTTTAGTGCGTGTCTGGTGGCATCATAGGAATCCTCTGGAGAGAACCAATGAGTAGGAGGCTTAGATGTGTGCTCAGTACCCTCATCTTTTTATATATCCACTTGTTTTGGATTTTTGGAACATAAATCCCAAATGTGGGGAGAATTTATTGACTCAGATTTTTCCATGTATTATTTTTGAATATTACATGGATTGTTTTTGAGACTAGGAGCTGATACATTGTGTGATTCCGAGGCCTGGTGTGCCTAGAATAAATTTTTGAAATATATTAAATATATTAAATATTAAACACACAAAGGTTTCCTAAAAAAGTGAAATAAATTCTAAATAGGAGACTATATAAAAAATATAAGGTCACTGTTGAGTTCAGAGTGTGGGTTTTACCCTAGGCACAACATAAACTTTTTCAGCTCAGGATGTTTGCAAAAGAGTCATCAAGGGGGTAAAACAAATAAAACAATTAAATAAATTATTTTATTTTTTTCATTAATGAAATTACCTAATTTCATCTATAAGTAAACTATTATGATGGAATTATAGGGTTAGACACATAACCCTGGATCCATTGGAGAACTGTTTGAAAGAGCATTGGTGGATCTCTCTCAGACAAATGATAGCTAGATCATAGTTTGAAGATCAGAATGGAGAAGAATCATAGGATCTCACCAACAATAATGATGAAACTTCATTATTTTTTAGAAATTGATCCAAAATAAGGTAGGAAATTTGTTTTAATTTGATTATTTCTCCATTTTCTATTTCTATGATGAACACGAAACAACTGACCAACAAATTAATTTATGGATCAGTCATTTTGTGGTATGGGTTATCTGTGGGGATCCTTTTTGGGAAAATTTCTTTGTGTTTATTTCCTTATATTTTCATTAATTTTTCTAATATAAATAGATTGATTCCAACATGAACATTGGATGAGGTTTGTTCCTTGTGTTTTTGATTTTGATTTTCTCCCCTATTTTCTTCATTCATCACCGAGGTTTTGTTTTCTCGGTGGTTCGAACCAAATATTGAGGAATCAATTGTTTCACACCTATTTCTTAGTGAAAATATTTGATATAGTAGATATGGAATCAGTATTGCATGAGGATCCTACGATGGTGGTAGCAGTGACCGTATCAGACTAGATTAGAGACCTCCAGGTTTGAGTGGCATGTGTGACACTGACGGGAATGAACGAACACCAATTCTCATGTGAACTGGATGACCAAAATCCGGCAAATGGAAATAGAAAGGTTCAGCCGGACCAAATCCACCATCCTTGGTGAAATTCCTAGATGGATTTAGAGCTAGAGGAGTAGAAAAATCCATGGGAGGAAGAATAGTGGGATTTTAGAAATCTCAATCTATACAGCTTATAATCTGAGATTGCACGGAATGTGGGACCCCTGGTGCATGGTTAGGGTTTTCATGTGAAGTTAATGATCACACGATGTGTGACCCCTATCACACAATGTGTGATGACTCCCTGAAGGTTCATTATGTACCTTATAGGGTACATAGACATAGACAGGAGCACACAGGCTCAGACACACCGTGTACTCCCACAAAGACATGGTTAGGAAAAATATACATAAGCATAGCCATGTACATAGACATGGGTAGAAGTATAAAAGAAAGGGAACTCTATGTACTTCCACACAAAAACGGGCATGATACATTTATACAGGTAGGACCCGATGTCGAGGGGACATGCTTCCTACTCTTAGTACACACCTTGTACTCATTCAAAGTTTTCTTGGAACCCTTTTACTTTGTATCTTGGACAAGTTTCATTAATGTGAATTCACTATATCCTTTCCCTGAGGGTTAGTATGGAATCGAGTTTTACAAATTGGATGGTGATCCCTTCAGTAGGAATTCTTGGATAGAGCTGTTGGAATCCTTCCATGAGACCTAGAGTGAGATATTTTATCATCTTCTTTCCCTATGTGAAGTTCTTGGTATCATCATGACCAATACTATGCGGGCACTAAACCTCTACTTAGTGGGTTAATCCAGATTGAGTTGTTGGTATGCCCCATGGAATTAGGAGTGATCCTCATCTATGTATCATATCTCTTTAGAATTCCAGTGTATACTTATAATAGAGAGACCCAAATATCACAACCTATTGAATGGACATCATCAGTGCTATTTGATCCATGGAATGTGTTATCCTAGATAATTGTTATCTGGAACTTTCAAGAAAGAATCCTAGGCTGGCATTATAGTTGTGACTTTACTTTAAGACTGTGTATCTTTGTTGAGTATATCTGGATATTATTGTTATATGTGTTGTATACATATACCTATGTAGAGATGAATTTCATTCTTTTATTATATGTTTTTTTGGTTTTGAGGTGTCCTATAAGGTATTTTTATACTCAACCCTGCATAGGATTTTCCTACATGTGTCGTGTCTTGTGTAGATGATTGACCTTTTGACAGAGACCTAGATGGACCAAGTCTAGGTAGTGCTTAGTGAGCTAGATAGACCGAGGTGTGTTCCTATGGTATCTTGAAAATAGTCCCCATATTTACTTTCAAGTTGGACTTTTTTTAGACTCATTTTGGTGGTCTTGTATTTGAATTTTTTACTTTCCATTACTTCTTGTCATATTCTGGTTGTGGGATTTAGATGTATGCATCATGGTTGTTCAGTTGTTTTTATATTTTAATATTTACAGGCTTAGAGATGTGTGTGTTTTTATAGGTACTTAGGCTAAGTCCTCCCATGTTAGTGATATTCTTACTTGGTGCTAGTCACAAGCCCCTGGCCTATTGGAGGTAGGATTAGGGAGTTTCGAAATGGGCCCCATTGGGGCAGGTCGTGACATTCCCCAAAAAACACTCTCCTCAAAAGGCCCAAAATGCAAAAAAAGGGAAATGAAAAGAGATATGAAAAATAATTGAAATAAGGTATCATGATGTTATTAACTCCCCACAAAAAGACTTTCCATCCCCAGGAATTCATGTGGAATAATGGAGCTATAGAAAGAGGTGAGACCACTACTCCTTCATTCACACTTCCCACTCCCAAGTCTCATGAGAATCTAACCCGTGTCTCCATAACACTCTGAATAATAGATATAATTCTCATGAAATACATTCAATTGAGAGTCAATGACCTCTACTGGTTTCTCCACAATAGAAAATTTTATCTCTAACTCAATATCTTCCAAACTTAGAACATGAGAGGGATTAAGATGATATTTCTCGAGTTGAGATATATTAAAAACATCATGCATACTTTTCAACTGAACTAACAATGAAAGATGATAAGCAACCTACCCAAGACACTAAGTGACCTCAAACATTCCAACATATCTTGGAGTGAACTTACCATGTTTTCTAAGCCGACAGTGACACAAATGAGGTGAAAATTTAAGAAACCCCAATCACCCGTGGAAGACTCTAAAGGTTGATGTCGATGATCTGCATATGATTTCCTCTAACTCTGAGATGTAACTAGATATTGATGTATGTCCCGAATCCTTGATGACATCTCCAGAATGAGAATCAGTCCCACCAAAGAGGCCTTTCACACCTCATCCCAATAAAGAGGTGACTTGCACATGTGAACTTATAAAACCTCGAAGGGATCCATTATGATCGATGACTGATAATTGTTTTTATAAGAAAACTAAAGCATTCCTATATGTTTATCCCATGATCCAGTAAAATATAATGTTCATGTATGATGAAAATCATCCAGGATATGAATAGAACACCCCATCTGACCGTCTATCTATATATGGTAAGTTTTACTCAACCTGACCTGATTCCCCATCATCTCTTGGAGTCCCTTATAGTAATGTGAGGTAAACCATAGATCCCTATCCAAAATAATGGTATAGGGAAGCCCATGTATCCTCATAATAGTCTACACATACATCTTACCTAGGTCTTCGACTTTAGTGGTGTCCCTGATTGGTATGAAATGAGATGATTTTTTCAACCGATCAATCACCACCCAAATAGAATTATTCCCTAAGAGAGTCTATGGTAATCTAAAAAAAAGTCCATGAACACATCATCCCATTTAAAAAATAGATATAAGAGGATATAGAAAACCAGAAGGTTTTAGATTCTCTACCTTTATCTGTTAGTAGGTGGAACAACAGGACGCATAATTTGCAAAGCCACACTTCATACCTGGGCAAAAAAATAATCATCTCATGTCATGATACATCTTTGTAGTGATCAAATGAATAAACCACAAAGAACTATGAAATTTAAAATAACTGAGCTCCTCATAGATAATGTGATGAAAAACCGATCCCTAAAACATAGAATAACATCTTAATGGTGAGAAAAACTAGAAACAATCTCTTCACCAAAAAATATTTCTTGAATTTATCTAAATCCAAAATCCTTCTACTAACCCCACAAAATATACTCAAGGAGAGATGATGATAATGGGACACTAATCAAAACCGCACCTAAAAAATCCTCTTGATCCTCTAAATTCAACTGAGTGAAGAGTCCTATAAGGTTTCACTCCTCCTTTGATTCTAGAACATCCTGCGATGGTGCTTTCCCGTCGAGAGCATCTGCAATGATATTCCCCTTCCCCGGGGTGTAGGTGACTTTAAAGTCAAACATCTGAAGTTATTACAGCCCCATATCTATATGAGATTCAAGTTTTTATAAGAAAATATATATCTCAAACTCTTATAATCAGAAAATACTACAAACCTATCCCCAAAGAGATAGCTCCACCAACACATAAGCGCATGAATAACCATGATAAGCTCCAAATAATGAGTAAGGTAATTTGTTTCATGAATTTATTGATGACGAGATCCATAAGGAACAACATGATCATCTTTCATAATCACACAACCCAAACTAGTACCAAAAGCATCATCATACACCACATAACCCTTACTGGGCTTAGCTAAGGTCAGAATAGGAGTTGATAATAGAAGAAATTTCAACTCATTGAAAGAAGAATGACATTTCACATCCTATAAGAATTTTACTATTTTCTTGGTAATATTAGTAAAAGATGATACCAACTTAGAGAAATCCTTGACAAACCATTGATAGTATCCAATAAGTCCAAGGAAGCTCCGAATATCAAAGAAGTTATGTGGATCCTCCCATGATAGGAAATCCTTTAACTTATTAAGATAAAATGATATGCCACATTTAAAAATCATGTGCCACAAAAACTTCACTTCTTGGATCCAGAAACTTCATTTCAAAATATTTCCATACAAATGAAGAATTCTAAGGATCTCCAAAACCAAACTAAAATGGAGCTCATGCTCGTGCTTGGATATTGAATAAACCAAAATATCATCCATGAGAACCACTACAAAAGTTTTGTGATACTCATGGAATATCAAGTTCATTAAAACCATAAAAACTATAGGAGTGTTAGTCAAACCAAAAGTCATCATAAGATATTTATAATGGCCATAACTACTCTTGAAATCCAGCTTCAGTATATTAGACTCTTTCAGGTCCACTAGGTCAAATACCCTGAGAGGGGGGGGGGGGTGAATCAGGGTATGAAAGATTGAAATTATTTCCTTTTGGATCTTATTTCATTATTAAACAAAACTCAATTATCTCTTCCTCCCATAGAAATATATGAACAAATATTTAATCATGAACATGAGACAATGATTTTTACTTGGTTCACCCTCACTGGGCTACATCCAAGGAGCATACAATGACAATATACCAATGTACCAAATTCACTAAGGCTAACTACCAATAATGAGTACAAATTTCGGGCTAGATATTCTATGCCCATGCTCACTGCCTTTACAAGGTTTAGGGTATGCTCACTGCATTCCCAAGGTTCACTCCCTATGCCTCTTTCTCTGGCTCACTGCCAGTGGAAAGGGCCACCATCTTCCTCTTCCTTCACTCACTACTCTTGGAATGGAATACACTCACAATTTATGGACTTGTAGGTCAAACATAGTTTATGGACATGTAGGTCACTTCATTTTCATGAATTCCTGTATCCTCAACTGTAGGTAAATGATCTGTTGAAGTTTCTTTTTCACCTGAAGATGAAATCCACCTTCCTGGGTACTACTAGGTACCAGAAAATACTTTCGCAAACTGAATTGAAGTTTTTTAAAGCTTCCTTTAGAAAATCACAAACCACCTCATTCCACTATGTAATGTGTAGCGGGTTTGGTACACGGTCACCTCTTCTATGTACTGCTATCATCGCTACGAACTGCCCTTCATCCACGGACTGCCTCTGCCTTCATGATTGTGTACCGCTACTGCATACTGACTCCTTGAACCTTCTTTGCGATATACCCTCTATCTACGAACTGTTCACTATTCATGGACTGCCTTTGCTTCCACGTACCAGAGCTCTCCCTTTACGTACTACTTATAGAATTATCCCTTACACGTACTGTAGATTCCTCCTCTGCGTACCGAGACAACTCCTTCCATGTACCAAACTTCCTCTTATGCGTACTAGACTTCCTTTGTGGGTTAAAAATTCCTGCAAATACCTTCAGCGTGAACCACTTTTGGACTTTACCGAATTCCCGAAGAAAAATATGTTCTCTAATGATGTTAAATCTCCATAGTAATTGGTGGGATTAGCGTTTCTTATATAGGAAAAAATATCCGCAAAATCCATCAATTTAAGATTTACCAAATCATTGATTCAGCCTCCACCGCTTACTGATCCTTCTACCGCTGCGAACAGCAAGCCACCCGCGAACTATTTTTACACGTGGTCCGCATACTTCCTTTTCTCTTACAAAATTGATTTCCTCTACCGACATCAATATATTCGCATACCACACCACCGCTTAGCCGTGAACCATTTTTGGTTTCATGAACCGCATCCATGTACCATTCCTACCACTCCACATACCGGTCCCAGAACATGGTACATGACCAATGAATTATGGTACGCGGTTCTCACCCTTTGCCAATTTTCTTCAACATTCTTTATAAAATTCACTCCTATGAATAAATCCGTCCTTTGGAAACATCAAAATCCTGATTTTGATGCCCCAAAATTTGGAAAACACTGGGAAACTGCACCACCTTAAAAACCTGTCTTTGGAAAACACCAACCATACTCATTTGCGGTCATCTGGATTTGTAAAAAAACACAACCACACCCAAAACATACCGAGAGGACACATTGAGGGATTTTTGACCAACAAAATCTCTAAATCTAAGATAATGATAACCCAACCAAATATCAATCTTTTAAAACAACTTCCCCCCCTTCAAATGATTGATAAAATCATCCACACATGACAAATGATACATATTCTTAACCATCAACCAATTCAACTTCCGATAGTCCATGCACAATCGGAGTGAACCATCTTCCTTCTTGGAAAATAACACAGAGGATACCTAAAAAGAAACACTAAGATGAATGAAACCTTCCACCACTAAATCATCCAATCCAATATTGATCTCTTTCATCTCTATTAGTACCATAAGATATGAGGGTATTGAAACTAATTGCGTACCTGACACCTGGTCAATTGTAAACTCTACCTCCCTATATGGAGGAAGGATGTATAATTTATCTAGAAAAAAATTAATAAAGTCTTAAATAATAGAAGTAAAATCAAAATAAGAAGAAACATCATCAGGATCAACTTCTATAGTAGACAAAAAACTCTTGATATTTGGGTGGGAAGGTCATGCATGACCAGAACTCGAAGTACACTCTCCTTGAAGCACCCAAGATCTCCCATCAGAAGAAAAGAACAAACCACATTGATGATACCAATAAATATGATCATGGAGATCAATAATCTAATCCATCCAGATGATTATTTTTAATAGATCCGGATTGAGAATGAGGAAATACCATTCTAAATCTACATCAACTATTGACAACAAACAAGGACACTGAAACCCCTTCTCTTTCCTCTTCCCAAAAGGCATTGCTTAATCCCTAACAAAAGACATGAGTTCTGTTTCATGTTTAATCATATCAACAAAACATGAAGAAATAAACAAGTGGGATGCATCAATATCAAATAAATAAGACACTACAGAAGATGTAATAAAGATGGTAAATCTCACTATCGCTGAGCCCGCATCAACCTCCATTGGAAACTCATATACTATGTAAAGGTGATTTAATCCAAAGGCATGTGGATAGAGTCTTGTAGTCCTCAAAGCATCTAATTGAGATGTAGTATCCTTTGGATATAATGATCCCTGACCATAAGAAGTCCTAGAAATAGCTTAACAGAATCACTGTAGATGGACATAATAGCCATAAACATTACACATATTTTTAGGTGAAAGATAATAAAGCAAGGTGTGTATGACCTTGTTACATTGGTATTAATTCATAGGAACACTACTGGATGTAATTTACAATGTGAAGGGTGTATGTTGTTTATAGCCACCTCCAACACCCCTATGATTCTCAAGCCACTTTCTCTTTCTTTCTTGTGTGCCATTGAAGCTACTACTGTGTGGAAGAGAAGAGGAATAATGTCCAACCTTGTGTACCATATCCATATATACCATCATAGCTCCATCTACCATCTCTTCATAGGTAGAAAGATTCAGTATAAATACCTATGATTTGATATATGTTGGTAAGACCTATAGGTACTTTTGAATATTTAGCTAATCATTCTTTACTACCTTCAAAGAAAAACGAACTAGATTTGAGAACCAATTGGTGTATGCCAACACGGAATGCTCTCCATAATTAAAGGAGAGGAAATCCAAAGATTTTTACATCACTAGAGACTCTAGAAAAAACTACTGGAAGAATATAGTCTTGAAACCCTTCCATTCCATGACCACATGTCTATCTGAGTGTACCAAGAAATCCCACCATCGCTTGCTAGGACCCTCGAGATGGAACGTTGTGCACTTCACCTTGATATTATCATATGTATCTAGAAAATTTAATATCTGATCAATCATGTACAACTAGTTATCTACCTCTCGAGGTTCATTCATACCTCTAAAGGATGGTGGCTTCTCGAGTAAGAACTCCCCTAAAAGATACTTTTCTCTTATAGCTCCTAGATGTACCCCAACAATTGTGCTCCAGTCTTGTGGTACATTTTGGATCACAATGTGAACTGATCACATGATAATATTTATAAGATTTTTATCCAAAGTAGATTACCTTGAGGAGTATATGCTAGAACCTCCTCTGGAATCTATATAAGATATCTCAGAGGCATATCCCTCCACACAAAAAATAGAATAAGTGAAAAAATGATTAAAATTTCTTAGTTCAAACTAGAAAACCATAAGAAAAAATTTATATTAAGATCATAAACTAAAAATAGGATCCCAAAATCCCATAGTAACTTGAGTCTTGCTATGGTAAGAGCTAGCCAGGCACTCACTACAACCTACCTATCAAGTCTCGACAATCCTATCTTCTGTCTACAAACTTACCAAAACTGAGCACAAAACTTGCCTATGATACCAAACTATAACAAACCAACCTAGATAACCACCCAAATCGGTACCTGACATGAACCTTCACATACCTGAAGAGCATTCCTGATCCCCATGATATGGGGACTATCACTTAGGCATCGACAACAACTAGAGGGAATGATTTCACTTAACCTAAACTAGTAAACATGGAATATATATATACACAACAAGAATAAAATTTAGAAGAGAAAAATTGGAAATAAATTCCATAGAAGAAGGAAATAGAATAAGAGATACAACCTAGAATTATCTTAATAAACTCCAAGGTATGAGTCCAATAATAAATCAAAAAACCAAGATGATAAACAACTACTCCCTATGATAAGAAGACAATGTCCTACTATCTCACCACCACCTACCCAACTCAGCTGATAGAAACCTCACTACCTCACTACAACACATTTCCTATCCATTTTTTGAAATACATAACAAGATTTATGCACCACCGAAGGGGTGCATAGGGTGTGAAATAATAGGCTTAGTAGGATCCCACCCAGGTGTTCCATAACAAATCTCTAGAAAAAAATCCTAACATGATCAACTTTAAAGAAAAAAAGGAACTATAATCCGTTAAATAAATTTTATATCAAAATCATGGAAAAAATCCCCTCTTTTCCACAGTTTCAAATAATCCAAGTAAAACAGTTTCAAATCATATCATATGTATCAAAGCAGGTAATCAAATCCAAGTAGTATAACTCAAAATCACAAGTAACATCACACTAAGGATCACTACATGTTGGGATAAAAAACTACTCATACCCCAATCAATGACTAGTGAGCACTCAAGTCCTTAGAATGTATGCCTAATGAGTAGAGTAACACCCCATGAGTAAACCCCCCAATAAATTCAATATCATGTTCCAAGAACAACGGGACTATGGATTAGAGGAACACCCCATGAGTTAACCCCCCAACAATACATAGATGATTTCCCTAAGCTACACCTTTCAACTAAGTACCTAAGGCTTCCCATGTGCTATATTTTCAAAACCATTTCATCAAAACCCTTCTTGAAATACATTTCACAATACAATTTCACAATGATTTGAAAACTCCCATTTTCCTTTTATAAAAAAGTATAAAAAAAATCTTTTCACAAAAACCTATTTTTCACACACACCCAGACACAAATCAATCAACTAATAATAAAATTTTTAATTATAAAACAATTTATAAAACTAGAGTAATATAGGTTTATCCAACAAAAGCTAGAGAAAAAAACCACCTAACTCAAACTCAGGTCTCACATGCCCACAACTAGATCCACAACCACCATAAGGAACACAAAACAACAAACAAAGGCCCTACCTATGATCCCCACACCCTATAATTGTATTTTGTAACAACTAGGGTTGAAATAGAGGTTATGTCACACATAAAACATAGAAAATACACTCATCATACCAAAACTACCAAAGGACTATCCCCTATAATAAGATCACATAATAGATCTAGTAAAGATCAAGAATAACATCACCACAATATCAAAAATATGAAAATACAGCACAATGGTTCTATGAAGACCAATGAAAATGAATAAGTAGAGATATCAATTACCCAAAGAGATGTAACACATCCACCATGAAGATCAACCACCAAAAGAAATGATATGAAGTGGAGGTCCCTAAAATCATCCTAGGTTTCAAGAGAGAAGACTGCATGTTGAATCAAAAGAAAATCTTATATATAGCATGGTTAAAACCATTGGACCTAAACCATTAATATCACAACCCAACCCATTAGTGTTTAAACCATGATAAACCCATGTACACCTCCAATTAGACAGGGTTTGGTGACCAACGCCAAGTAGGCATATCCCACAAATGGGAGGCATTAACCTAATGTACCTGTACAAACACACACATCTCCAAGCCCACACAATGATTAAATATAAAACAAATGAAACAATGCATGCATATATCTATAACCCCATAACCAAAGTATGACAATAAAGTACTGAAAGAAGAAAAAGGGGGATAAATACAAGACCAACCAAAAAAATGAAGAGTCCAACCTTATCCAAGGGTGAGGACTAAGGTAAATTGTATGGTCCAAGAAAAAAACTTAGTTTGGAAAGATCATGCTACACTCTACTTGCTTCACATCCTCCATGGATATTGTTAAAAGGGTTGTCATCTGCAGAAGACATGACACATGTGGGTAGAGCCCATGCAAGGGTGAGTATAACAATACCCAATGGGACACCCTGAAAACAATAAAAAAAAGAACCAAGTATAGTCATCCTAATAAAATGATTTAACAATCAAATTATAAGAAAATCACTAATATATACTCAAGAAAGACACCACACAACTAGGTGGTCATAACCAACTACCAACTGTAGGATTCTACTTGAAGAAATGATCATTCTGTGGGAATCCACTTGGTGAGATATACTATACCCAAAGACACTCATCAAAGAGGTCTAGATCATTAGGCCCCACCCAATAAATCTTAATGGTCTAAGAAGACCTTGATACTCAGATAGGGGGTCATGCTCAGAACCACTGGGGGACACCATAAACCCAATCTGGAATCAACCTTCTATGTAGGGGATTATATGCCAATGATACCACGAACCCTACCGATAGGTCCTTCTAGACGGAGGATCAACACCCTACTCAAGGAGGTAATTCCAATTACACAAACCCCACCTAGTGTAAAAATATGATAGAGGATCACAATAGTCACATAGAGGGACACCAAAACTATATCCAAGACTCAGCCTCCAGATGGGATCACAATCCTATGATGTGGATGCAATGTCGCACTGTACCCTCGAGGAACTAAAGCAAGGTAACACACTCAACCAAGACTGGTTTGGACTAAAGAAACAAAGATCTACAACTAATATTTAACGGGGTACATGGCGTGTACTAGGGATACACGGAATTTATAACTATCCCCAAGCCTGCTCGTGTGGTAAAGCCTAACACGACATACAAATATCTGAATAAAAGACATGTAGGTAAGGTAAATGACATGTAGAGATCTCCAAACACCTTCCTATGTGATACTGGCTGTGTCCATGTATTAGTGGCCATGTCCTTATACCGACCCATGTATGCCCATCTATGTCCTTGTTTGAGTACATGATGTTCCCCTAGACATGTAATTTTGGTAATGTCCATGTAATTCCATAAGTACCCATTTATCCAACCAGGAAGATTAACACATCCTGTGACAGGGGTCACACACCATGTGATCCTTAACTTCATCCCGAAACCCTAACTGGAAATGAGAGGGCCCCACATGGAGTGCAACACCGGATTACACACCACATGACCTGGGATTTTCAATATCCCATAAATTCTCCTCTTTATTGTTCTTTTCATCACCAGAACCAACACCCTCATTATAAAACATAGATCACAGGTCACACAAACCTTTCCATTATCACTTTCCGGGATCTGGGTTTAGATCTTCTTGGAAAATTCCCCTGTCAAGCCATTAGTTTCTAAACCATGTGTCGTTTGGTAAGAATGAAGAAATATTAATCCATTCTCATTCTCCCCTAATCTATCCAATTTTTTCATCGAATCTTGAACCATAAGTGACATCACGCGTCGTATCCACAGCTGCGATCTATTACACTAAAGAACTGTCATGCAATGATCAGATACTAGGTAATGGATGAAATGTTGGAAAAATAAAATTCCAATGATGATTGAATGAAGAAATATGGGATAAATCCATAATCCATAAAATTTGGGGAGAGAACTTCAAACTTTGTTCATTTATCCTCAATTCATTTTCATAGAAGGAGACCAATGAAGAGGAATAAATCAAAATGAAAAAATATAAATTCCATCAATTTAAATATACTGATGATGTACATATCAATTTTTTCCATGAAAATTATTCATGTTCATTTAGGATTG
Source organism: Viscum album (assembly GCA_963277665.1). NCBI lineage: Eukaryota > Viridiplantae > Streptophyta > Magnoliopsida > Santalales > Viscaceae > Viscum > Viscum album. The sequence goes on from OY728150.1 coordinate 708,546,603, forward strand.
AATAATGATATAGAAAAAATAGAACCAAGAATCCTACCTAGTGTTTTTATTGATCATTGATGAAGAACTATGACGCACTACCTTCATTGATGAGATCTATGAACTTCATTGATGCAATTATCCACAATCTGATCCCAATCCGTTGTCATTTTACAAGAGTTATCTTCAACTATCATATAGGTCTCTAGGGTTTGAGTGGCCAACCCTAAGAAAATATCATAACCACATATTTTTAAGATAGTTGGTCGTTGCAGTGAATAAAATAAAATAAATCTTTTAGTTAATTTATTTTATTAATTATATGCTCGTAATAATTTTTACAAAAACAGAATGCACTAACAAATGTTATGTCATGCCTAGGGTAAAACCCATGCTTTGAACTCAATGGTTCCCTCATATTTCTGATCTGGTCCCCCATTCAGGAGCTATTCCACTTTTTTAGAAAAATTGTGCATGTGTGCTATTTAATATATTTCAAACATTTATTACAGCCACACCGGGCCCCAGACTCGCACGCCATCTAAGCACCTTATGTCGAAAATAATCCATATAATATCCAAAAATAATACATGAAAAATATGAGTCATTACATTCTCCCTAACTTAGGTATTTTCATCTATAAAAGAGAAAAACCTATTAAAAAAGACGAGGGTACTGGGATCACATTTGGGCCTCCCACTCCTAGATGCCCTCATGAAGATTCTTGTGATTCCATTAGACATGAACTAGGGGAATCGATCACCCATAAAGGATCCTATCTTACTAATCCTTGATCTCCATCAGGTAATCTAAAAATTTAGTTCCATCCTTGATTTCCAGATCACCCTAGTTAATAAAATGTTATGGGTCATTCACGTATCTCCTCAAATACGACATGTGGAAGAAATTGTGAACCCGATCTAATTTTAGTGAAAGAGAAAAGTGGTATTCCACCTTGAAAACTCTATGCAGTATCTGGAAAGGACCAATGAATCTTGGACGTTACTTTACACCGGAGTCATATCTCCTCAGTTCATGTTGAGGTGAGACCCTCAGAAACATATGGTCTCCCTCCTTGAACTCCAGAGGTCTCCCTCATCAGTCCACATAAAACATTTTCCAGCTCTATGTAGTCCTCTTTTTATATTGGATAATATTCACCTTCTCTATAGTAAATCACATTAACTATGGTCCCATGAGTGTTGACTCCCATGGATCATTCCAATAAAGTGTTGAACTGCAAGTTCTCATGTATAAAGTATTTAATAGTGCCATAATAATGGTGGAATGGTATCTATTGTTTTAGACAGTCTATGTCAAGGGTTTATGATCATCCCAACTATGACCAAAGTCTAACATGAAAGCCCGTAGCATGTTCTCCAAGACCTGAATGGTCCGCTCAGTTTGGTCATCATTCTGGGGGTGAAATGCCATGATCAAGATTAACTTATTCTTAAAGGCCTCTTATAATCCTCTTCATAATAATTACATGAAGTGTGTGTCACTATCTGAAATGATTGTTAAGGAAACTCCAAGGAGTTGGACAATATCTTTTGTGTAGAGGTGTCCCAAACTCTATACTGAACTATGATATCAAATAGCTAGAAAGTGGGACAACATGGTGAGTCAGACTACAGTCACCCAGATGAAATTATGTCACCTAGATATACATGGTAAACCCTTCACGAAGTCTATGGATATCCCATCCCACTTTCAATTTGACACCTTAAGGGGTTGAGCTAAACCCATTGGAACTCGATGCTCACTCTTCACCTTCTGAAAAGTGATGCATTGAGAGACAAACTCTGAAACCCCCTTCTTCATTCTTGGCCACCAAAATTGACATCGAAAGTCTTGGTACATTTTTCCACTCTTGTATGTACTTCCAAAGGGTATGTATGAAACTACTATATCACCTACTCCCACAATATCAAATATAACACCATTCATCCTTTGAAAATTACGTGTTCCCCACCTTTATGATATCCATCAAGAGCATGTCCGATAGATATCTGAGTACGTAAGGTCGTACAGTTTTTATCTCCTCATTTAGAATCCATAACACGCTATAAAAGAAGTGGGGTAACAACCATTGACTATAGATATGAAGCACCATCCCTATCCATAAAGGATAACCTCAATGAGGCTAACTTCTCCAATACCCCTATCAACAATTGAAAACAAGACATTCTGCTAAGAGAGTCTACCACCACATTCCACTTCCTTGAAGTATAGAAGATATCAAAGTCATAGTCCTATAGGAACTCTATCAATCGCCTCTATCTCAATTTAAGATCATTCTAAGAGAATATATAATTGAGACTCTTGTATCCATAGTAGATAATAAACTACTCACCCATCAAGCAGTGTCACTGCATCTTCAATGCGAAGACTACCACTCAAGATCATGGGTTACATAGTTATGCTCATATGGCCTCAACCAACTTGAACCATAGGAAACCACCTCCTGCCTCTACATTATAACACAACCCAGTCTGGTCCATGATGCATTGCATAACACTACATACTCGACACCCTCCTATAATCTCAATATGGGATCTCTTTTCAACCTCTAACTTAACTCCTAAAAACATTGATGAGACTTTTCTATCCACACAAAAGGACACCCCTTTTGTGCCACAAATATCAAGGGTGATTATACTCTGTATAAATCATGTAAAAACCTTCTATAGTACCCTACCAACCCAAAAAAAACTCTGCACCTCAGTAATACTCTTGGGAGGATCACAGGAAAGCACTAACTCAACCTTTTACGGGTCCATTGTTACTCATGTCTCTATGATGACATGTCCCAGAAGTGGAACTATCAGATCTATAAATGACACTTTGAGAGATTCCAATAAAGATGGTACTCTCAGAGTGTGTCTAAGACTATCCTCAAGTGTCTCTTATTCTTCTCCTTGGGAACCAACAACATAAGGACTTCATCGATGAAAACCACCACGAATCGGTCTAAGAATTGCTAAAATATCTAGTTGATATGTCCCATGGACACTTTGAGGGAATTATTTACACCAAATTGCATCACCAAGTACTCATAATGACCATAGAGACATATAAATTCCATATTCGGTATATCCTCATCCCGTACTCACAAATAGAGATAGTTTGATCCAAGGTCAATCTTTGAGAATCATCACACCCCTCTCAACTGATCAAAGAGGTTTTCAATCTTTAGTAATGGATACTTATTATTCAAAGTCACCTGGTGTAAGAATAAGTATTCCACACATAACCTCAACAACTCGTCTTCCTTCTTAGAGAACAACACTTGGGCCGCCTAAGAGGAAACACAGGGTCTCACAAATCCATTCTTCTACAAGTCCTCAAACTACACCCTCATATCAAAAAGCTCCATGGGAACCATCCGATTTGATGGTGCGTATATCAGGTCCATCCCAAGATTAAATTCAATACATAAGTCTATCTCTTGGTGGGGAGGTAAGCCTGGAACATCCTTGTGAAATACGTCATCTTACTTTGGCACCACTACAGGGAACTAAAATCTTGTAGCATCCACACCAGGCTCAGGGAGCTAGTAGTTAGGGAACTAAAATCTTTGTTCCATCAATACGAAAACACTGCATTATCTTACTAAAACAATCAATATGGGTATAAAAAGTGGATAGATAATCAATACCTAAGATGACATCATAAGTCCTCATTGCTGCTACAAAGAGATCCCATAAAAAAAATCTTTCTTAAAAGAATGTTATCGAAGTTTCAGTATAAGTGAGAAATCACTAATTCGCCATCTATTAGAGTTTCTAACCGCAAGGTTCAAGCAAATGGCTTAACCAAAATCTCTAAGTCTCAAATAAGAAAAGTGGAAAATAATTAATGACTCTAACTTGTGTCTATCAATACTATAACTAAATTAGAAAAGACACAGATTGTAACTTATATAATCTCTATATCCTTGAGGTCATAGGACTCTATAGCCTACAACTATCCTCATCCCTAACAACTAGCTCCCTGAGCCTGGCATGGACCACCTGGGGGTGGTGGTGGTAATAGGTCAAACCTCCGACCACCTCTTACTACTATGCCAACCCCTCTTCTACATTTGTCTACCTATGGAACAAACTTATCCTTACTATGTATCTACCTCAATGTTTCCTCAAACATATTATGATCAGATTTTCAATGGGTCGAACAATTCTGATCTTGTTATCTCTGAACGTCATAAGAGAAACACGACTCATCCCTTGGATGATTCAAGCCATCATGAGAGGATTAAATCTCTAATCCTATGTCATGGGATCACCTCCTGAAGCATCTGACTTTCTTGGATATCTATGATTGTCGTCAGATTCCTGCTGTTGAGGTCTCAGCTTCTAGGTTCCCACTATCAACACCCACTGTCAATGTCTTCTTTTCTAGGAAGCTATCCTCCAACAATTTAATGACTTGAACTATTATAAATAAAATTCCCTTATGATTTAATGTTTTATTTTGTAATATGGTTATAGAGAACACATGAACTGATTTTATTATATCCAATTGGATTCAAAAGTCCATTAAGAATCTTTACCATTGATAATATATCCATTGATCAATGATCACATGATTAATATAAATATAGCAATTTAACAAATCCAATTGAGTTAGAAAAAGGAAGTGATTGCCTCATCTAGTAGGATTTTATCCTATGAATCCCATTTATCAGATCTTTTGAGGGAGATAGAATCTATTGGATTTTTCCTCGACCAAGACCAAGGTAATAACCAATAACTTAAGCATAAGAAAAACTGTTTATGAGAGAATTTTAAGCTCATCAAGATCACAACCCAAACCATGTTTGCCGAATGACCCCATGAAAGTCTCACCATCACACACCTTACTCTTAGGGTGTATGCTGGTGTATTAAATAGATATGTATTAAGACCCTATAAAATTGATTATGTATATTATTTTGTAAAGAGTAATGAATGTATTTTTATTTTGATACTATAAAACACAAATATTATTTTTGCGTAATATTCAATTCAATTAAGGAATTTATTTTCATGAATTAATTTATTTTTGAGATAAATAATATTTTAATTAAATATTATTATTAAATCATGTGTATTAAATATAAATAATAAATATTTTTTATGAAGTCAAATGTATTTTTTATTAGGGTTCAAAAATTGTTATTGCCAAAAACCCATCATTTTCAATAAATATCGGTTATTATTATTTTTAAAAGTGAAAATGCACATAATTAGAAAATATTTAGATAAAATTAATATTTTTTTTATAATCCGAATGTCAAAATTATCCAATGGTTAATTTTTCATAATTTTCCAAGCTAGTCGAATTTTTGGGTAAAAATTATATACTGTATAAAAATACAACATGTTTTATGACATCATAATGACCAAAAAATGATACAATAAATACTATAATGGGTATCCTCATCAAAATATATGTTTTAACCATAAAATAATGTGATATTAATATTATTTTATTAATTTTATAAAGCCTTTATGAATCCCTCAAAACATATAATATATTTTATGATTTTAAATTCATTTCTTTAAAAGTGTGACTCACCTCCACATAAGCAAGGGTAATATTTTAATAAGTTATTCCCTTTGACTAATAATTTTAAAAAAAAAATCCCATTTGGTAGAAACCATGGGAAAAAACCATGGGAAGGATTGTGGTTTTGAATATTTTATAATATAGATTCCAAAACCTATGCTTGTGAAATATTAAATAATTATCCCCTCATTTCATATATAAACCCACACAAGATACCATTTATCTTCACTAAAAATACTTTAATAACATCCTTACTCTTACATCCTATCTATATAATCATCCCAAGGTTCCACCAAGCTCTCAAGAAGCCCCTTTCAAGCTTTTGGTGTGATACTCTTAAGGTAAGGGATCCTCTCTTTCTCACTTTTATTCAAGAATATCCTCTTTTTTAAGCCCCTATTTTTTTATTCCTATTTATGGAGTATGTTTTTAACCTCCCCAATAACAACCTTATAATTTATAAATTATGATATAACCCTTTCTCTCTCATTAATCCCTCCCAAGTACACTTGTTACCATGCCAAAATTTCATAAGAGTTTTTCCTTCCTCATCTTTAATCAAGTTTATTTATTGTCATATGCCTTCTATTTCCAATTAATAATAATGGGATATGTCCTTGATTATCTCTATTACTACCAATTTCATGTAAAAATCATTAGATACCCTTTTTTTTCTCATCAACCCATTTTATGAATTTTTAATCGACATCATTAGGCAACCGAAATTTCACCACGATTTTCTAATTTCAAAGAAATTATGTAGTGAATACCATACCCATTTAATATCAAGGGTATTATCATTTATAAACTTATAAATATTTTATTTGGGACTTATTTATGTATTAAACACTCCATGATAATGGAATAAAATATGATGATGAATGAATCTATGTTGTAAGATTTATGTGGCACACTTAAGCATGAGATTGAAATGAAAGTGATGTGTGTACCCAAAATAATATAGCACTTCAATGCATTGGGTAATGTTTATTATCATGATAAGTCATGTTGATAAAGGTAGTAAACCTGATTCCTTTATGGTACTTTTTCATTATGATGTCTTGGCAGTTATCCTTGACCTATGATGCAATGTTTTAAGTTGTTGGCACATTTCCCATGTTGCCTTTATATTATCATGATATATCATGTCTTATCATTAATTTTATGATTCCTAATCTTTTTATTACCCTTTTATATTCCTATTGTATAACATGTTTTACCTTATTCCATGTTTATTACCTTACTAGGATTTATAGCTCACCCATTTCTTATGCATTTCTTCTGGTTATCCCATGCAGTTTTAAGTACGATCATGTTAAATAAGTTTTCAATAATGATGTTTTATTCTATGTTTTATGTTTTAATGTAATGTACCCAATAACCAAAGACATTTTAATTCTCGATCTTTTTAGTTGAATTAAGTTTAATTTTATTTAATAAATCATGTGTTAATGTGTAATAAAGGGAAGAGTTTTTATAGTTGGTATCAGAGGAAAATTTTAGTTATTTTTGGGATTAGGATAAGAAAAATCTAGAGAGAGCCTTAGGAATAATACTAAGTATAAGAAAACATCCATAAATTTTGTTAATTATAGATTATGTGGTTTATCAATCCAGTAAATCCCTATCTGGATGCTATAATTGGACATGGTTCTAGAATAAATGTTCCTAGGAGAAACAACTCTGATAAGGTGTTTCGAGCCTGACTCGGGGTAACTTGGTACTTGGAAACATGCCTTACTACGCACCTAGTTTGACAATCCTAGGGGATATTATTTGGTAAATTCATAATATCATTACGAACCACTATTAAGGGAACAAAAAAATTCCCAAAAGAATATATGCTAGGAAATAGATCACGGATAACATAAATTAAAGCCTAGAAATCCATAAGTTAAAGAAATACATGTAAGTTATATGTTATCCCTTAAATTTCATTAAATTAAAATTTATATGTATAAAAGTTTAAATATAATCATCCTTAATTTACCTTTCTTTCAACCCAATGGTCGGAAATAGGAGGAATCAGGTAAACAATCAATGTGAAGAGCAATGTGATGACTGCCCCAATGGGATGAACAACCTAATGGGAGAAGGAATCACACACTTCATGATTATACTCAATCACTTGACTTAGGTTATGAATATAAACCATGATTAATAGGAGCTTCCAAATCCCCCTAAGAGATAATATACCAAAATTTAAACCTTTATGCGACAAAGGACTCTAACTCTTTATGGGTCATCTGATCCCTTAATAGCGGAACAGTGGATCAACTCTATTGAAAATATCTTATCCATACTTGAATGTTCTGAGCAGGAGAAGGTTCTATTGTATGTTTATCATATGGAAGGTGAAGCTAATAAGTGGAGTAAATTGATCAAAAATTCAAAGCCTAATGAAGATATTGAAGAAATGGGGTGGATGTATTTCTGAAAAAAAATTCGATAAATATTTTCCTCACACTCTATCTTAAAATGAAAATGGATTTCCTTTCACCCAAGAAAAAATAGGGTGAATCTATCAGGGTGTACAAGTAAAACTTTACAATACTTTCATGGTAAAACTCCTACTTTGTCATTACCACCAAATTATAGGTTGATCACTTCTTTGGTGGGCTAAATCCTAGTCTACAAAAATCCTTGGTGATTCAAGACTTTGATACCTATGAGGAAATTGTTTGATGTTCCCTCAAAGTTTAAATAGAGATCGGCGAATCTCAAGGGTATTACAGGGATAAGAAGATTAAAGTGGAGTTTAATTATGGTAGTCCAATGGAGAAATATAATGGTTCCAAGAAATTTAAACACCCCAATTCTCAAAGGTGTGGAAAGAATAACCCTAGAAACTTCTTAAAGGGAATGAGGAAATGATTTAGGTGCAGGAAGGAGGGATACCTAGCTAATGATTGTCAAAATAAGAAACCCACTACTAAGATATAAGAAATAAATTCTTTGGTCAACCCTCAACACATTTTTCATTGTTACAACTATAAGGAACCAGGGTACTTTGCAAACCAATGCACTAATCCAAGGGTTTTTGGAAACAACCAACAACCTCCAAGGTAGAAAGGGTGAGATTTTTCCATCACTATAACTAAAGTGAATCCCAAAAAAGAAATGGTGACATGTACAATAGTTATTCATTCAAGAATAGATAATGGAATTTTTTATTCTGGTTTAATTCATTCCTTCATATCATGAAAGTTTATTATAATTATTAAAACACCACCACAAATCATGGAAGTTGAGATGTTAGAGAAAATAGAAAATGGAGAAATTATTGTATCCGAATTATATAACTCATCCCCTATCAATGCTTGTGGGATGAATTTCCCAGTGAACCTTTTCATACCTCCCTTTGGTGTAATTTTATGCAATTATGGGCATGGATTGTTTTTCCCTATATAGAGACAACATAAATTTCCATGAGAAAGAAATCACTCTGTATTGTGAATCATCCTCAGATTCTGTACAAATGCAAGGAGAATGATAAATCTCCTTTAGAACCCTCATCTCAAGCATGGATATTATTTACATATAATCAAGTATATCTAGCTCAAATGATTGAGTCTAAGGAAAGGAAAATCCTTGAAGACATGCCCATTGTAAGGGAATACACTGATGTGTTTTCTAAGGAATTTCATGGTCTTCCTCTAAGTTGAGATGTTTAATTTTAAATCAAGCTTATACTTAGGGCATTACCATTATCCAATAGTCTGTATAGAATAGATGTTTTGGAAATTTAGGGGCTAAAGAAACAACTATAGGATAATCTGGATAAAGGGTTCATACGCCCAAGTGCTTCAGAATGGGGTACACCAGTCCTCTTTGTCAAGAAGAAGTATGGGTCAATGCACCTTCTGATCAATTATCGCGAGCTAAAAAAGATCATGATAAAGAACAAGTATCGTATTCCTTATATTGATGACTTGTTTGATCAGAAATGTGGAGCACAATACTTATCCAAGGTGGATCTACATTCATAATATTAGCAAGTTAGGGTGAATAAGGTGGATATCGCCAATACTATTTTTTATCCAATGTATGAGCACTATGAGTTGATAGTGATGCCTTTTGGACTAACTAATGCTCCAAAAATATTCATGAACATGATGAATAGAGTATTTAGAGATTACCTTGAAAATATTTTGGTAGTATTTATAGATGACATTCTAATATACTCCAAATGTAAGGAGGATCATGAGGAGAATTTGCATACCGTGATAAATACCTTGCGAATAGAGAATATTTATGCAAAGTACATAAAATGTGAGTTCTAGTTGAAGGAAGTCTCTTTTTTGGGGAATATCATCATAAGAAATGGTATATCTATGGACCCTTAAAAGATATAAGCAATTGAAGGATGGATGAGGCCAACATCTATGACATATATCCATATTTTCCTTGGATTATATGGGTATTATCGCCGATTTGTGAGAAATTTCTCATGATTTCCAAACCATATTACCAAGCTAGATCAGAAGGGAGTAAATTTTTCTTGGAATGATGAATGTGAAGAGAGATTCAAGGTGTTGAAAAGAAGGATTATCATTGTTCTTATGCTAACACTACCCTTAAGTGAAGAAATTTTCATGGTATTTCGTGATGATGACAAAGTGATATCCTATGCTTCAAGACGGTTGTAGATTCATGAGAAGAACTACACAACACATGATCTGGAGTTGGCTGTAGTGATATTGGATTTTAAAATTTTGTGGAATTATCTCTTTGGGGAGATGTGTGAAATATATATGGATTAAAAAATCCTCAAGTATATATTCACACAAAAAGATCTAAATATGAGCCAACAAAGATGGTTAGAGCTGATCAAAGACTACGACTGATCAATATAATACCATCATGGGAAAGTAAATAAAGTGGTAGAATCTCTAAGAAGAAAAAATCTGACAATTATATCATTGATGAGAATTTAGAGGGACCCAATATTATTATATTTTTGAAGCATGGACATGGGAATCATAAAGGAACATCATAAATCATTTCAGAAATGATTGCTCAAATGTCTATTTTGGAGAGGTTAAAGGATGCTAAAAGAGTTGATATGGGAATTCAGAAGAAACTGGAAGCTATAAGGAAAGGGAAATCCTAAAAGTTCAATGTTAATGATGAATGTGTTGTAAGATTTGGGTCAAGACTGTGTATACTATAAAATATTAAGTTAAATAAAGAGTTGTTGGATGATGCATATAAATCAACCTTCTCCACCCACCCATGAAGCGCAACGATGTATCAAGATCTCTAAGAACACTATTGGTGGGATAATACAAAGAAGGATATTGCAGAATATACATCAATATGTCTTGTATGTTAGAAAGTGAAAGTAGAAAGGAAAAAACCCAATGGGATGATACAACCATTACCCATACCTACATGGAAATGAGAAAACATCACCATGGACTTTGTAACTGATATTCCAAAGACATCAAGAGTGAATAATGCTATATGGGTTTTGGTTGATCATCTTAAAAAGACAACAAACTTCATTTTGATACAAGAGGAATTCTCACTGGATCTACTTGCACTGATATAATTCAGAGAAGTGGTCAGGCTGCATGGATTACCACTATCGATTAAATTCCATAAAGATCCAAGATTCACCTTCAATTTATGGAAAATTCTTCATCATGATATAAACACTAAGTTAAAAATCATCATGGATTATCACCCACAAACTGATTACCAATCATAGATGAATATCCAGACACTTGAAACATGTTAAGAGAATTCTCAATTAACTTCAAAAGAGGATGGGATCAATATATTCCTCTGACCGAGTTATATTACAACAAAAATTTACACTAGAGCATCTGAATGGATATATATAAATCCCTTTATGGAAAGAGGTGAAGGACACCTTCATGTTGGGATTAAGTTCGGTAACAAAAACTTCTAGGTCCTAAAATGGTCGAGGAAATGGTGGAAATGGTTGAGACCATTCTATAGTAAATCAAGGCTACTAAAATTTGATAGATGAGCTATGCTTACAATCATCAATGAGACCTATAGATTGATATTGGAGACATGGTATTTCTCCACATATCTCCATGGAAGAAAATGATGAGATTTTTGAAGAAGGGAAAGATTAGTCTAAGATATATCGATTCCTTTGAGATCCTTGATCACATCAGTGTGGTAGCCTATAGAATTGCACTCCCACCTAACCTATCTAAATGTTATGATGTATTCCATGTATCACTATTAAGTAAGTACACACCTGATCCATCACATTTACTCAATTCATAGGAGGTACCGTTGGATAATTATCTTTCCTTTGAGGAGAAGCTGGTAAAGATCTTAGATCGTAGAAACAAAGTCCTACAAAATAAGATAATGCACCTTGTTAATGTGTTGTGTAGAAACCGAAAGTTTAAAGAAGAAATGTGGGAATTAGAGGAAGTGATGAAATATAATTTCCCTCATCTGTTTTAAGGGGTGAAATGAAAATTTCTAGGGAGAAATTTCTCAAGGGGGGAAGATTATAACGACCTGAACTATTATAAATAAAATCCCCTTATTATTTAATGTTTTATTATGTAATATGGTTATAAGAAACATTTAATACTTTTTTTATATCCAATTGGATTCAAAATACCCTTAATAATATTTACCATTGATAATATATCCATTAAATAGTGATCACATGAATAATATACATATAGGGATTTAACAAATCCAACTAACCCAGACAAAGGAATTGATGGTCTCATCTAATAGTATTTTACCCTATGAAGCCCATTTATCGGAGCTTCTGAGAGAGATAGAATCTATGGGATTTTCCCTCGACCAAGCCAAAGCTGAGATCCAATAACTTATGCTTGAGAAAAAACTTTCAAGGGATAAGTTCAAGCTCATCAAGGTCATGACCCAAACCATGTTTTTCAAACCACCCCATGAAAGTCTCACTGTCGAACACCTTACTCTTATGGTGTAAACTGGTGTATTAAAGGGATATATATCAAGACCATATAAAATTGATTATGTACATTTTTTTTTTAATAATAATGAATATAATTTTATTTTGATACTATAAAACATGAATAGTAATTTTGGATAATATTCAATTCAATTAAGAAATTTATTTTTATGAATTAATTTATTTTTGAGATAAAAAAATATTTTAATTAAATATTATTATTAAATTATATTTATTAAATATAAATAACCACATATTTTTTTATGAAGACAAATGTAATTTTCTATTAGGGTTTAAAAACTGTTATTGTCAAAAACCCATCATTTTTAAAAAAAATATCAGTTATTATTATTTTTAAAAGTAAAAATTCATATATTTGGAATATTATTTAGATAAAATGAATATTATTTTGGTAATAATAACATTAAAATCATCCAATGGTTATTTTTTATAATTTTCTAAGACAGTTGAATTTTTAGGTTAAAATTAAATACCGTATAAACATACGGTGTGTTTTATGACATCATAATGACCCAAAAATGATATAATAGATACTATAATGGGTATACTAGAAAAAATATACGTTTTATCCTTAAAATAATTTGATCTTAATATTATTTTATTAATTTTATAAATCCTTTATGAATCCTCAAAAACATATAATATATTTTTTTATTTTAAATCCATTTATTTAAAAATGTGGTCCACCTCCTCATAAGCAAGGGTAATATTTTAATAAGTTAGGCCATTTTACTAATAAAATATTAAAAAACACTCCCATTTTTTAGAAACCATGGGGAAAAAACCATGGTAAGGATTGTGGTTTTGAATATTTTATTATATAGAATCTAAAACCTATATTTATGAAATATTAAACAATTCCCCTCTCACTTCCTATATAAACCCACCCAAGCTCCCATTTATCTTCACTAAAAATTATTTTAGAAAATAATTACTCTTCCCTCCTCTCTATGGAATCTTCCCAAGGTTTCCAAATATCTCAAGAATCCCCTTTCAATCTTTTGGTGTCATACTCTTAAGGTAAGGGATCCTCTCTTTCTCACTTTTATTCAAGAATCTCCTCTATTTTATGCCCTTTTATTTTTAATTAATACTTAAGGAGTATGTTTTTACAACTTCCCCATACCAAAATTATGATGTATAAATTATTATAGACTCATTTATCTCTCATTAATCCCTCCCAAGTACACCCGTTACCATGCCGAAATTTCATAAGTGTTCTTCCTTCCTCTTCTTTAATCAAGTTTCTTTATTATCACATGCCTTCTATTTCCAATTACTAATGATGGTATATGTATTTACATGTACCTATAAATACCCATTTTATGTAAAAATTATTATATATCTTTTTCATTCTCATCAACCTATTTTATGAATTTTTAAGCGACGTTGTCAGGCTGCCAAAATTTCACCATGATTTTCCAATTTCAAAGAAATTGTGCAGTGAATACCATACCCATCTCATATCAAGGGAATTCACATTTATACACTTATAACTATTTTATTTGGGACATACATGTATTTATTTGACACTCAATAACCTTTAAATAAAATATTATGATGAATGAATCCATGTTGTATGATCTATGTGGCACACTTAAGCATGAGATTGAAATGAAAGTAAAGGGTGCACCTGAAATTATATAACACTCCAATGCATTGGGTAATGTTTAGTATTGTGATATTTCATTTTGGTATATGGAGTAAACTTGATTCCTTTATGGGAATTTTTCCATTATGATGTCTTGATAGTTAGCCTTGACCTATGATGTAGTGTTTTAAGTTGTTGCCACATTCCCCATGTGGCCTTTATGTTATCATGCTATATCATGTCTTATCATTCATCTTTATGATTAATACTATTTTTATTCCCCTTTGATATTCCTATTGTATAATATTTTTTAACTTATACCATGTTTATTCCCTTACTATAATTTATATTTCACCCCTTTCTTATGTATTTCTTTATGTTATCCCATGCAGTTTTAAGTGTGATCATGTTAAAGAAGTTTTCAATAAAGATGTCGTATTCCATGTTTTAAGTTGTGATGTAATGTACCTAATTCGAAAATACACTATAATTATTGATATTTTAGGTTGAATTAAGTTTAATTTTATGTAATAAATCATGCGTTAATGTGTAATAAAGGTAATATTTGTTATAACCAAGGTTCGATCAAGCATCCCAACATCGGTGGGAATGTAGAGGGATATCACTGAAGCCTTGATATACCAATATAATACCCACTCAAAGGTATGTATAAAGAAATAATCCCTAACCATATCCATTTAGTAACTCAAGAGATCATTAAACCTTACTATGTAATTCACCGTGGTCAAACTACCCTACTATAGATGTAGAAGATCCTGTATGTGTATAGATCGCAACGTGGCTAGATAGAACTCCTCCCCAAAGAGCCACTCAAAGTCTTACCAGGAGAAAGTTATATCATTGTGTGAATAAGTCACTAAGATCCACCATCATCCAATAGATCCTTGAATAAGACTTACTGTGAGGACCTCCATCCAATCTACAAGTGTCCTCACAAGATGAAAAATGTGGGTAATAAGATCTAGCTAGTCCTCAGCCTCTTGGGGGTCTAGATCACCACACAAACTAGGAGTTCGATAACTCTAGAACTTATGTAGTGCACTCATCCTACATTCATCCTCATTTGGAACATTCAGTGCTAACTATTTCTCAAAAAGTGGTGGTATAGATGGTAAACCAACAGAAGTTACTATCTTCGGTACCGGCCTCTGTACTAAAGCCTCACCACTAGGTGGGTCATCCTTGTGATTATGAAGTGGAACCCTAGATGGATGTCAATGTGGAGGCATCCTGAAATAAAACAGGATATACCATGGTCAAAATAGTATATTTTAGGAGATAACTTAATAAGTACATGTAAAACACAACTCATTCCTATATTATGCATGTAGAAAAATTCTCCTTGCAACCAATTTCTACATGTACCAAGTTAAAAGGTAGGTAATCAGAGTCCTGGTGTATGGATACAATAGCCGATGCAACAAAACTGGAATCCTTGGCTTCAAAGATGAACTCAAAACACTAAAAATTATTTCCCTAAACCAATCTCACCGACTTCGATCCTATGGCAGAACTAATTGCGCTAATACCACTTTATCATGACCCAACCCATCAGGGTTAGACCCGTTACTACCCCAAGATGGCTTCTAATAGGTCAGGGGATGGAGAATAGCATCGAGTAGGCATATCCCACAAATGGAAGGCATTAACTTAATGTACCTATGCACACGCACACACACACACACATGACCAATAACACACAATTATGAAATGTAAAACAAATGAAACAATTAATACAAACATCTACAATCTCATAACCAGACTATGATAGTAAAGTAATGAAAGAAGAAAAAGGGGCCAAATACAAGCCCCACCAAAAAAATATATATTCCAACCTACTCTAAGGGAGAGGACTGAGGTTAAATGAAATATATTAAAAAACTCATCAGTTTAAGAAGCTCAAGATATGCTCCACCAGCTCCGCTTACTCTAGGTACACCATCAAAAGGGTCATCATTTTCATAAGACACGATACATGCGGGCAGAGCTCATATATGGGTGAGTATAAAAATACCCAGTAGGACACCCCAAAAACACTAAAAAATAACCAAGTATATTCAACTTAATACAAGTATTTAACAATAAAATTATAATAGAAACACCAAGATATACTCAAGAAAGACACCACTCTATCCAGCACATAACCAACTTCCATCCACAAGATTCTTCTTGAAGCAATACTTGTTTCGAGAGAATCCACTCTATGAGATATTCTATCACTGGAGACACTTGTCAAAGTGGTATAGATCATTAGGACCCACCCAAGAAAGCTCACTGGTATAAGAATATCTCGATACTTAGATATGGGGTCACACACAAAACCATTGGGGGACACCAAGAACTCAATCTGGAATCAACCTGCTATATATGGGATCGTATTCTAATTATAAAACAAACCCCACCGATATGGCATGCTAGAAGAAGGATAAACACCCTAATCAAGGAGTTTATACTGATTCCACAAACCCCACATAGGGTATAAAGATGACATCGGATCACACTCTAGTCTCATAGAGGGACACCACAACTCTATCTAAGATTTGGATTCCAGAGGGGATCACAATACTGTGATGTGGATTAAATACCGCACTGTACCCTCTTGAAACTAGAACAAGGGAACACACTCATCCAATATTGGTCCAGACTGAAGAAATGAAGAGCTAAAACCACTCTTTAAGAGGGTGCATGACATGTACTAGGGGTAAATGGTGTGTCCAGATACCCTAAAGTTTGCCTTAGTGGTAAATCATTACATGAAATGTAAATCTATGAATACATGATGTGTAGGTAAGGTATATGACGTGTAGAGATATCTTGGAGCCTACTGATGTGATGCTGTCTGTGTCTATGTACCAGTGGGCGTGTTTGTGTATCGATTCATGTACACCTAGTCGTGTCCATGTCTGAGTACATGGTGTGACACTGGCCATGTAATTTTGTAGTGTTCATGTCTTTATGAAGTACATTTTGAGAAAACTAGGAAGGGTAACACGCTAGGTGACAAGGGTCACATGATGTGTGATAGGGGTCACAAGCCGTGCGATCCTTAACTTCATCCTAAAATGCTATCCACCACTGAGAGGGCCTGTCATAGAGTGTAATGTTGGATTACATTCCGTGTAACTCGAGATTTTATGTATCATGATTCTTATCCTCCATGCTGCTCTTCACATAATTGGAATTTCCACCCTCACTAGAAAACACATATTTGGGGATGACCGATCCCTACCATCATCTCTATCCAAGATTCAGGTTCAGATCTTCTCAGAAAACACCTTTTTCAAGCCATCCGTTATCGCACTATGCATCGCTTAAGAAGAATAAAGAACTCACGATCTAGACTTGTTCTCCCTCAATCTATCCACTATCTTCGTCAATTATCAATCTAAAATTTCCATCTCATGTCATACTCATGGTTTTGATATGTTGTGATGAAGAACAATCACGTAACAATCAGATACCAGGTAATGGTTGAACCATTGGACAAAGAAAATACCAGTGATGAGCCAATGAATAAATATGGGAGAAATCCATAATCTATAAAATGTGAGGAACAAACCTTGAACTTTGTTTGTTCATCCTCGATTCATTTTCATAGTAGGAGATGCATGAAGAAGAATAAATCACATGGAACAAAATAAAAATTCCATCAATTTAAATCTACTGAAAATGAGCGTATCAATTATGTTCATGTAATTGATTCATGTTCATTCAATATTAAAGAACAATATGAAAAAAATAGAATCAAACATCCTACCTAGAGTTTGGATCGATTTTTGATGAAGAGAAATGCTTCCATCTTTGATTAGATCCTTGAACTCCGTTGGCATAACGATCTATGATCTGGTCCATATCTATCATTGTTCACCAAGAGGGGTCTCCAATGGTCATCTAGGTCTCTAGGGTTTGAGTGTACAACCTTGAGGAAATATCATAACTATATATTTATAGGAGAGTCAGTCACTACATTGAATAAAATAAAATAAGTCTTTTTAATTAATTAATTTTATTAATTCTACACCCACAATGAATTTTTCACTAACAGCCCACATTGAAAAATGTTATGTCATGCCTAGGGTAAAACCCATGATCTGAAATCAACTATGATATAATATTTCTGATCTAGTCCCTAGTTTGGGATTTATTCTATTTTTAAGGAAAATTCTGTACGCATGCTATTTAATATATTTCAAACATTTATTCTGGGCACACCGGGCCTCAGAATCACATGCAGTCTCAGTGCCTGGTCTTGAAAATAATCCATATAATATCCCAAAATAATACACGGAATGTAATATTCATTAAAATTAATTATTTTAAACCCTTTCATGACATTAATTTCATAATTTATAAGATATTCCAAAAAAGGAATCACCTCAAATTAAAAATAACTCCAATCGATATTTTCATGAAATGAACTAGTTTCACAGCTTGTAAAATTTTTACACTCTAACCCATTTCACAAAATCAACCCAATAATATATTAACATCATGTAATTAGTTCACAATGTGAATATGTTCAGTATATTTTTCATAGACCATATTCTACAAGAAAAATGTGAACCACCTCCGAAGCTTTCCAAACCCATAGAGAACCCTTGAAAGACTTTGATACATTTATAACTGGACTACATTAATTCAAAAAAAACATATATCCCTAAAATTTAGTTCATTTTTCTTTAAAAAACACTTTCTATACTTGAATGTATAGAAACACATCCAAACATAAATGGAAATAAAAAGAGATATGAAAAATACCTGAGAGAAGGTAATATGATGTCACACCCTATGAATTTGGTGTGTGAAATTAGGATGTCTGGTAACTCCAAACATTGCACCAATTCATCCATTCATCTGGTTTTGGTCCTCCAAAAGTGTTTATTATGAGAAATGAACAATCACACAATAATAAAACATGCATGCAATCACAAATCACGAAACAATAGACAACATGATTATGTGGTCCGGACTTTCATCATACATCCACTGGAGAATGGAATCATCATTGTCATTAAAAATGAAGAGAATTATAGGATAAATGAATTAACATATTTCATAACTATATATATACCATACAAATATGTTCCACCAACACCATTTGGCCATCACATCTTCCAACTCCCTCCTTATGTTCTCATCCTTTGTGGGTCTCAACCTCTGCATTTGGATCTGGTGCCTCTGATACTTTTTGTGTGCCCATATTAACTTCCCCAAAAGGGGATCCACATATGGCTTTGTTATTCCCTATCATTTCTTGTCATTTATATTGAAAATACTTCACTACATCCATTTATATAGACATCAATTCCATATAACTAATTAATGCACTCAACATTCATTTTTTTCATCCATTAATATTGATAATTAAATCTCTATTAATGTTGAGAGAAACTCATCCATTAATGTTGAGAAAAATATATCCATTAATAAAATTTTCTCTCTCTAATAGATCCATTCGACCCAAATCAATCCTAACTTGAAAATTGTTTTCACAGTTTGAGTAAAAAAAATTCCTTTTAAAAATAAGATTTCAAATTCATCTAAAATTCAACTTATTTTTTTTATCTAGAATGGAATGGAACATTACAGTAACCTAGGGACAATTTCTTCAATTATAATACACTTAAAATATATTATAAATTTTTAATTAATATAAATTAATTTTTATGACATGATAAATATGAAAATATTTATCGATGTTGATGCACTGCTTGTGCAACAAAGGAAAAGTAAAAAATGGAGACTTAATGATAAGATCTAGAAAAGTAAGTCCTTAGTCAACCATAATGGATAAATATAATGATAAATAATTAATATAAATATTATAATTTTATTTCCATAATTATCTTGATATTATTAAACTCAAATTACAAAAATAACCCTAAAAATATATATAATTGGGATTGTTTATTAAAAACTATTTATAATTATTAATATAATTATAAGAACCCACATTGAGTCAAGTTTTGGTGAATAATGGTCAAAACAATCTTATCTTGTACATTTATGAGCTTCTTACCACTTGAAAATGACATTCTTACCCCTTTAAGATTGAATAACTATGAAAATGTCATTGAATATTATCTGTGAAAGAGAACCCATTATGCCCTTTAAAAGAAACATCTGAAGTTTAGTTTTCTTTCCAATTTCTACCCAAATTTCTTATTTTACTATCTTATACCACATTTTTTTAACTTCCGGTCATAAGAAAGAGCCCCAAATCCATCATTTTTGATAGGTTCTCTAAGGGAAGATTCAACGCTTCAACACTAGTATTATCTTCTCCTTAAAAATTTATCTTTATCCTTATCTACTTATTCAACCTGAGTAATCACTTTAGTAACATGTTTCTATAATCATTACTGTTATATTAAATTTATATTCTATTAATAAAATAATATATTCTAACTCATTAATTTGTTATTACACATTGTTGTTTTGGTCACACTACTATAGAATCATTCTTATTCAACACTACTCTTTATAGAAACTAAAAGAAATTGATAGAGGGGGTGTTTTTATCAGCACTATCTAAAATCACTGATAAATTCCCCCCTTATTAGTGATAAAAAATGTGAATAAAAGCACCCCATTTATTAGGTTTTCTTTAGAGGTGATAAAGGAGAGCCTTTATCAGTGTTTTTTCTTAGTGAGAATAAATGGATATGATATTAACACTTTTCTTAGCATAGATAAAAGGAGCCCTTAATATTGAAAATATATTTATATTACTAAGTAACATGTATTAATATATAAATATTCTTATATTGATATATCTAATATATTTGAATAAATATGATTTATATAATTATAAATATGTATTTATAATTAATATATAACATATTTAGTGAACAATAGTTTATAAAATAATTAAAAATTAATATTAATTAATAATTAATTAATTAATTATTATTTAATAATATATATTTAATAACAATTTGGTGATAGAAAAAATTTAAAAATTATTTAATATTTTAAGAATAGTTGAAAACTTGACTTGAACTTAAAACAACTATAAATTTTGATAGAGGTGTCTGTTTGGGGTCCATGAGACATTAAATTGAATCATGTGAATATATCTACACCTTTTTAACCAAGGGAAGAAATGTTTAATTTTTTAAGATGTCAAAAATTCCCATAAAGCCACTAAAACTGAGTTTTTAGTTGGGATACCCTAATTTTTTAATACTTGATGGTATTTCAGCTTTGTTTAATAATGTCTTCTTGCCTTTTTTTAGTGGAGACTGAATTTATTTCTAGGGTGTAAACGTATATGGATTATGGTGTTGAAATTTTACCCATTTTCATAATGTAGTGTTATTTTTAATTAAATATATGCATATATATATATGTATTATTAATATATAAATATTTAAACATATTTACAAATAAATTATATTTTTAAATATATAAACCATATAGAAGTAAATATTTACTATCTATTTTATTTAAAATAAAAATGTATTATTGTTTATATATATATATATAAATGTTTATATATGATATTTATATAAAAATAATCATGTATGTCTATATTAATATATATATATATATATTTGTGTGTATTCAAATATATGTAAGTATATATATATATATAAATATTTGTGTGTATATATATACACACAAAAACACACACACACAAACACAAATATATAGACACACAAACACACACACACAATTAATAAATATATTTTAATATATATATATATTTTAAGGTCCCGTGTTTTGAACTGGATGGAATTTCTAATGGAATTTGAATTTTCCCATTTTTTGGGCGGACCATTTTCTAAACCAAGATTCAGAATGTAAATTAGAGAATTGGAATGTTTAAAGGAGTTGTTTTAGATTAATTTATAGGCTTGAGAGGTGTCTCAGTTGGTCCATTGAGCTTCGGGGATGTTGGGTTTTGAAAACCCAGTTTTTGGAAATCCAAAGGGAAGTGCACGGTTAGTGCACAATTAGTACTAACCATGGACCTCAACCATGTGGGGCCTAGAGGGTGTCACATGTTTTATAAAACCATTCACCTAAGGATTCATGACCATGTAAATAATCTATAGAAAATTTCAGAGCCAAACCACACGGGATGCGCACACTTAGACAAACTCTGCACCTAACCACACAGTTAATTCCTATTTAGCTATGGGTGTGAATGGTTGGCACATAGTTTGGCCAAACCATGTGGCTAGAACATGAAACCTTTTAAAACTGGTTAATTTTAACTTTTGAACATGTTTTATTTTAAACCCAAATCCCACTTTTCTCCCTCTTTTCTCCCATGCACAGGAAGCCGCTCGAGCTCCGTCTCCTCCTCCTAAGATTCCATGGTTCTCGTATGTTCGAGCTCAGAATCAGTCTCTATATATTTCGTTGTAATACCCTTGATGAGTCAACTAATCATCCTCTCTCAGTTTATCTTTTCATATTTAATGTAATTTCAATGTGAGCTTATATGCCCTATTTTCAGGGCGTTTGATGATTTATTCGATTTCTCTCAAACTGAAACAAATCAAAGTCTAATAATAGATGAGTGAAGTTTCCTAAGTATGAGGTAAATGGTCTCATAATTTTCCTTTAAAGCATGGTTTTTTTATAAAATACATCATTTCAACATGCATTGTACTTCCCATGCATCACCTTCTAAATGTGAAATTTAACATGTAAATGTTTATGGCTAAATTCATTCTGTCTTTGTGATTTTAAATTGAACCATTAGAGGATCTCTATATTGACTCTATCCACCTCTTTGGGAATGTTTCTCACATGCCTTGACCTTTATTATTAGTCTTGAAATCAAAAACACCTTTTGATGTGTGTTGACTTTCCTTATACCAGAATGGTATGCTAAATGGAATAAAATGAATGATGAATAGTGTTGGTGTTTCCCTTAGCTTAAGAGAATTGTTTATATTACTCTAAAACCTTCTTTGTAGGGGAAATGACTAATTGAGATAGAATTAAATGTTAAAGATAATGATCTACCCTTTTTCTATATCAATTAATAAATATAATTCTTGAATCATATCACTTGATAAATTTCTAGTGGAATGGAGCTTCCTGTGGTCTTCTTTATTACTTATATTTAAATGGAAAATGTCATGTACCTTCCCATGGACTTTTAAAATACCTATAAATAGAATGAACCAAATTTTATTCTTTAATTGTGAAATGTAATGCATATGTACATGGCCTATTTATTATTTCATTTATATATTTTGATACTCCAGCATGGCATCCCTTATATACTATGATACACAGGTATGGAATCCCTTATATACTACGATGCCTAAGCATGTCATCCCTTATATACTGTGATACTCAGGCTTTCCATCCCTTATACATTATGATACTCGATAATGGAATCCCTTATAAATTGTGGTAATTGTGAATGGAATCCATTATACAATGTGATAATAGGGCATGGTGCCCCTTATAAATTGTGATACTTGGGCATGGTGAACCTTATTTAAAATATGAGAATATTAAGATTAGGCCTAGATCCCAGAGTTAGGATTTGGATCCTAGCTAGTTCTACGTATCTATATATATGTATATATATGTTATTATGTATATAATACATATAAATACATACATATATATATATATAGGTATGCCTATATACATGGTGACACATAATTAGAGATATTCCAGCTTAGGTTGAAGTAGGTATTGTCAGTTGGGTGTCCTCTGAGGAACTCGATTCCAGCTTGGTTATATTAATTTTTTTACTACCCTATTTTTTATACCAACACAATAATTTATTTTATCATCACTATATGGATAAAATTAGACACTTTTGGTGGTGGACTGACGAGTTTATCTCAAAAACCATTCGGGCCATCTTTTGGTACCTGAACAAACCTCAAGGTTGCAGATTCAGGACCATGTACTATGATATATACTGTTACTCTTGGATATGGGAACTTATGATCACAAGAGTGATATAGTTCTTAGTATTCCCATGGAGATATCCATTGGGTAATATTTTATTTTAGTTGTGTATTATCTATGTATTACCTTCTGTATGTATGATGCATGTACATTGTAGCATGTTCAAGTATGGTTATTAATTCATTTATTATTGATTTTCAGTTATTATTATCTTTCATTTCTCTGCTATTTATATGCTTTTACTGTGTTTTTCACTGATCTATAGGGTATAACCTCCCAAATTTACTTTAATTAGACCCTTGTTGCTAGTCATAAACCTTTTTAATAAAGAGAGGCATGCTTGAGGCCATGTAACTGACTAGCTTGGGGAAAAATTTGAGTGGATCCTAGGCCAGGACATTACAATGTGGTATAAGAGCCTATTTTCCTTTTTCTTACCATTTTAAATAGGTTAAAAAGAGACTAGGAATGTGTTGGTTCTTGGTAAATAGTTGTGTCTGGGAGTGATCAACCCACAAATTGGAAAAAGAGCAAGTGTCAAGGGACTAGACTACTATTTGTGCTTGTTGTTATTATAGTTGATTATTATTTTACCCAGAGTGACTAGTGTACTTTATAATGTTTATTGATTTATGAGATTTATGGTATCTTACCCTTGGCCCAGTGTAGTAAGGAATTAATGTTACATGCATCATTATAAGCACATAGAGATTTACATTCCATGCATATGACACACACTATAGATTACATTTATTAACAGTCTGATACATGTTGAATGTGTCTTGTGTGATTTAGAAGCTTACTTATCTATATTCCATGTTTAGGTGATTCTTTAGCATTCTTACTTCTACGCCATACTGTGTGATAAATTTACATGTTCACCTATATTTACTACTATGTGATAGCATTTTCTTATAATTATAATAAAACAATTTTTTATTAAAGTGTCTGCATCAATCTAAATGGATTTTTCCTATATATCTTGATGGTGTCACCTTAACTAACAAATTATTCCATGTTTTATCCATGAACCATTGGTTTCATGGTTTGAAATGTCACTAGTTTCAATTAAATGGGGGCCAATTATTCAATTTATAAAGTGTATGTGACTTTATAAATTGGAGAATGGTGACCCATATAATTGAACCATCACATATGAAATTTTTATATTCTGAAATAAAATATAAATTCCAATTGTAATTTATAAAGGCCAGTACCTTTATAATTGGGAATGTTAATTCGTCTAAATAAACCATGATGCTTGTATATATATATTGAATTTTAATTATTATCAAAAAATGGTTTTTAAAAAATGAAGTGTCATTGTAACATATGAAGGCTTGTGACTATATAATTTGGGAATGCAAACCCATATGACTAAATCCCTAAATGAATAACTAGACCTAATTAAGTTAGTTGGGGCATGTTTCTTATGAGATAAACCCATTAAGGGTGTTTTGAAATCTTGGTTAAAATTATGGGACCATTATAGGTCACCTTTATTTTGATGTGCCTTAGTACTTAACCCCATGGGGCATACTTATGATACATAAGGATGGTTATTTAAAGTTTCATCAGCCACTAATATGAGTCACATATAAATGTATGGTGGAATCTTACTGAATTTATTCTCTTAAATGGAAAATACCTATTATTTTATTTCATGCTTTATTATTATAAGGCCTCCATTACTTAAAAATCCAATTACAAACTAAAGGGTGTTCTCCTCTATAGCATAGAATTGACATTTTCTTAAGCTAATCCCAAATGTGATAATCATTATGGATAAATAAAATAGATAAAAATAATTTATAATATAAATTACCTAAATTATAATAGGATGTTGGCTAAATAAATTATGCTTGAATGAAAGTTTGATATAACATTATTATGTTTTCTTGTGGAATTATCTAAATAAAGTACCACGTATAGTTGTCTTTCATAACTGATGTTCGATAATATTTAAACAGATAGTTTTAAATGTATAAAAAGAAAATGTGAATTAGTTTAATGAATTAATTAAAACATTAATATGGTTTTCTTAGTTTCAACCCTCATGTAGGGGTAGTTTAAATATTTCCCTGAGTTATGCCTTAGATGGGAATGGGTACATTTCCTATAGGTCTCTGTTGAACTCTTTATTTTATAGTGAGCGTAAAGGTACGTCTAGTTATTCTAGTGACCATTTGGGCATGACCTATTTGTATGATCAATGATTTATATTTCAGTAAGGGGCTATCCCAAAGTAGGTAGCACCCTTATAAATTAAAACCTTACTAAATTATTATGAAAAATTATGGACATGAGGTGTTATTTAGGTGTTTTTTGTCCTGAGTAGGACTCTTAGTGATGAGATGACACCCCCAGGTAGATGGGTGATTATCTAGTATGTTGAACCTTGAGGGTGTATTAATGTATATAGATACCTAGTGAGTTTCGGCTCTTTATCCTTTGATGTGGATGTTGTGAACCCTATAGGTTGAAATTTTTTGTACATGGTTTAGTTTTATCTCTTTTAGAGAGAGTTTATAGGCACGTTAAATTACATTTAATTGAGGTCCCTAAATGGGATGTGGTTTCTAAAAGAGATCTTAGGCTTAGGTGGACATACCTAGTGACCCTGTTTTGAGGTTTGAGTGAGGGAAACATAAAAGGAAGGTTGGACTAGGGTATATGTTTTTCTTTAAAGTGACAAACATAGTTTTACACTGATTTATAAACTGATGCATGGTAGGTGCTTGAGTCTTTCAATTTAAGAATGGTGATGCATTATTTTTTTGAAAATCACCCAGAGTGATTTTTTATTAAAACTGGATTCAATGTGCAGAACTGTTTGGGTGTCAATACTAGTTGACCAGTGGTTGCATGATTGATGCTTAAATCTCTGAAACAATACCATGAATCATGAATTTATGGAATAATTCATGAACAAGTATGATGCCCAATCTTGAAGTGGATTTCCCAGGGATCTATTGGTATGCTTAATAACTAACGTACAATGTATCATGTTCAACTTAACCTTATTAATGGACAACCCATGAGAGCATGAGTCAGGTCTCGAATTGGGTGGTATGAGATAGTACACTCACTGCGAATGATAAGTTTGTTCATGCTATTTTCATGTGGTAACTATTTAAAATTGAACATTGGTGAATGGTAAAGTGCAATCTAAGAACCACTGTTTTGAAATAAGTGATTCTTATAGTAATTTTGACTCAGAGCTTTAGGGTAAATTAATGAAAGTCTATTATAAGAAGGAAAATTTAGAAAATAAACTGGGTGATGCGAGATGATTGAACCATGGGAGGACCATGTCATAAATCATTAGGAGACGTGGTGTGAGGTGTTGGTAAAGTAAATTATATCCCTATTTTATGTGAACATTGCTTAAAGGGATCTATACACACCTATCAAAAAAATATCAACGTACTCCTTTTATAGAGGTGATCATGCCCCATATCTTGAAATTATTTTGAGTGCACTAAGGGAGAGTCATCTATACTCCTAGATAACTAACAAAATATATTTTATGGTTTAACGAAGAGACTATTTGGGAGTTGTGCACAAGGAGTAATTTAAAATGAGTCATACAGTGCATAGTATGTGAGTATCCCTTTAAGGGTGATGACCCTCATTGTAACATGAAATTTTTAAGAATCAAAGAAACTGTTCTTAGGGAGTGGGAATGATTAATGGGTGTCATTTACATTAGCACTCGATATGATCCATTTTAAAACTATTCTTGTTGTGGGGGAAAGACATGGGCTATGGAGTTCAGGTTCTCTTTTCATTAAAGTGATGACTAAGTTTCCCTTAAGGTGAAGAGCATGATGCCAGTTTATATTGGGTGGAACTCATGAGAGAAGGGTCGCAGGATCTTAATGTTGGTCGTTGGATGGTCATTTTGGATCTCGTATGTCATTTGATAAGTGGATAAATGTATAAATAGAATCCTCAGTAAATTATAGATACAAGTTTGATTATGGACTTGGGTGAAATCCATGTGTGGAAATTAAGCTTGACGTATCTTATGACGATCCATGGATAATAGATTAGGATAGTGTCAGTGATGATGTTATGGAATGGAAAAACAATTTAGTAGATGGTTCAGGTAGGAGAGGTCACAGGAAACTTGGTATAGGATTCAGTGAACATGCTCAGAACAATCTCGTTATGCCTAGGGATAAGGCTTTAAAATCTTGTTATAGTGATACATTGGTCGTAGGAGTTGATAATTTTTGAAATAGTCATCTAGAGGTGGTTCAACATGAGTTCTTTCAAATAGATGGATGCATTTGGTGAATAATATCATCAATCACACTATTAGGATAGGAAAAGTGCAACTTAAAGGGATTTCCAGGGGTTTTCAAGGAAAATCCAGTGAAACCTGGTGAATTTGAGTTGATTAGAGTTTGAACGCTCTTTTAAATTGATAAATGTTCCAAGAGTGGTTCTTGGAAACTAAGGTCTTTCTTAATTAAGAAATTCTGATGGTGGAAGTACCATGAATCTAAATCGGTCATGAGGAATCTAGGACTTATGGTGTAAAGCGACATAGGCTTGTTGATGAAAGATATGATGATTTATTTGTGTCTTGGGTTAGATGAAATCAGTTAATCACCTTATTATTGTTTTAGTTTTATAATTAAGAGTTGTCTTGAGTTTTAGTGGCTTAATTAACATGTGGATAAGTATAACTTGTATCTATGTTGGGCATGGGAGATTGTTAGGTCCCATGTTTTGAATCATATGAAATTTCCAAAGGAATTTTAATTTTACTATTTGGTGGGATAGATGTTTTCTAATCTAATATTTGGAATCTAAATCTGAGAATTGGATTGATTAAAAGTGTTTTAAGATTGATTTTAAGGATCAAGTGGTTTCTTGGGTGTTTCGTTGGGATTTGGGGGGCGTTGGGCTTTGAGAGCCCAGTTTTTGGAAATATAAATGGATACTAATGGTTAGCACACAATTAGTGATAACTATGAACCTCAACCATACAAGGCCTAGAGGGTGTCACATAATTTTTCAAATCATGCATCCAAGGCCGCACGATCATGAAAAACATCTACAAAACTTTACAGGGCCAAACTGCTTGGGTTGCACATGGTTAGAAAAAATGTGCACCAAGCCACATGTTAAGTTCCACTAGGTAGTGGGTGTGCCAAATTGGTGCACAGTTTAGCCAAAACTTGTGGCCAAAAAGTTCACCCTTTAAAAGGGGTGAAATTCCATTTTTACCAAGTTTTATTTTAATCCTAGACCCCCTTTATCCCTCTTTTCTCCCATTCATAAGAGGTTGCTTGAGCTCTATCTCCTCCTTATAAGATTCCATGATTCTCCTCCATTTGAGCTCAGAATCACTTATTATCTATCATGTTGGAATCCCCTCATTTATCCTATAATTACTCCATCCTCCTTTCCTGGTTTACATTATTGTATTGAATTATATTTCAATGTGAGCTCATATGCCCCATTTTTAGATCATTTGACGATTTCTTCAATTTATCTCAAAATGACTCAAATCAAAGCCTAATAATTGACAAGTGAAATTTACTAAACATGAGGTGGTTGGTCATATGGTTTTCTTTTAAATTATTTCATGTTTATAAAAAGTTAATTGTGATGTGTGCCATAATTCCCATGCGTCACCTCCAAAATGTGAAATCTAACATGTAAATTCTTATGAACAAATTCATATTTTTTTTTCCTTTAAATTTTACCATTATAGGATGTATATATTGACTCTACCCACCCCTTTATGTGTGTCTATCATATGTATTCACCTTTCTTCTTAGACATGAAATAAAACCGGCTTTTGAGGTGAGTTGACTTACCTTCTCCTAGAATGAGATGATAAATGGAATTAAAATGAATGAGGAATGGTGTGGGAGTTTTCCCCTTAGATTAAGATAATTATTTATATTACATTCAAACCTTAATTGCAGAGGAAATGACCAATTGAGATAGATTGAAATTTTAATCACAAGGATCTACACTTGGACCGTATGAATTAATGAACATAATGCTCGAATCAGATCACTTGATAAATTGATAGCGGCATTCCCCTTCCCATGGAATTTTCATTACTTATACTTAAATGTAATAATGGCATGGACCATACTAGGTCCTTATTAAATACTTATAATGTAACGGCCCAAAGTTTCATTAATGGAAATACCTCTTGATCTAATTAAATGTCTCTTTATGTTTATATAAAATGTCAACTTCTTTGGTTTTATGTTAAGAATTTTGACCATTGCTAATATAGCAGTTGAACAGTGATCACATGATTAGTATAAATATAGGGCTTTAACAAATCCAATTTACTCAGACAAAAGAAGCGATGACCTCATCTAGTAGAATTGCTCCATACGAAGCCCATTTGTCGGAGCTCAGAAAAGAGGTGGCGTCCTTGGGATTTGCTCTTGACCAAGCCCAAGCTGAGCTTCATCATGTCAATCTCGAACGAGACCGTCTACAGGAAAAGTGGAAGTTGATAGAAATTACCACTCGAGCGATGTTATCAGAGCCACCCCAAGAGTCTGTCACCATCGCACACCTTAACCTTAGGTCTTATGCGGCTGTTTTAAGGGGTTATGTAACAAATCTATATTACTATGTTCATGTACATTATTTGTTTTGTATATAATAATTCATATACTTTCTTGTCATTATTGATACATTGTAAATAGTTTTTAAAGTACAAATAGCGTTTTTTAGTTATTATTTAATTAAGAAATATATTTTATTAAATTAAAGGATTTTTGAATTAAATAATATTTTAATAAAATATTATTATTATTAAATTAATTTTTATTAAATATAAATGATCTTATAATTTTATGAATGCAATTATAATTTTTATTAAGGTTAGAAAGCCATTTTTGTCAAAACCCGTGAATTTTCGATAAATGTCGGTTTTTATTTTAAAAGTGAAAATTAACATATTTATAAAATTATTTAGATAAAATAAATGTTATTTCTGGAATTAGGACATCGAAATTATCCAACAGTGAATTTTTCATAATTTTATGAGACAGTCAAATTTTTGGATAAAAATTAAATATCGTTTAAATATATAATGTGTTTTATGACATCATAATGACCCAATAGTAATGTAATAAAATAATATAATCTTTATATTCGACCAATATATGTTTTACCATTAAAATAATGTGATTTTGGGTTGTTTGACTTTCTTTTCAAAGCATTAATGGACCCCTCAAGACTTATTAAACACCTTGTCTTTTTAAATTGTTTTCCATGGGAGTGTGACTCACCTCCACATAAGCAAACCTATTATTTTAAGAATTTCAGACTTTGGCCTTATAAAATATTTTTTTCCTCTTCCCTTTTCCAAAAACCATGGGCAAAAACCATGGGATGGTTTTTGGTTTGGATTAATTTAATATAAGGGGTCCCAAACCTAAATAATAAAGAATTCCCTCACCTTTCCTATATAAACCCACCAAAGCTCCCACTTACTCCTCACTCAAAGCCTTTGGAGTTCATCCAACATCTTCTATACTCTCTCTAGAATCCTCCCAAGGTTCCCCAAGCTCCCAAGAAGCCTCTCACAAGCCTCTCTCTAGCCTTTGGAAGCACACTTCCAAGTAAGGGTTTTTTCTTCCTTTCTCATTTTTTTTCCAATTTTCTTTAAGTTGTTTTGCCCATTTAATTTCAATTATGAATGTTGGGGTATGGTTTCTAACCTCCCTCATACTTCCCTCTTTATGTTTTAATGATGGAATACCTCTTTATCTCTTATTAAATGCCTCCCATGTACACCCGTTACTATGCCGAAATTCCGAATGGAACTCCTCTCTCCTCTTTTACATTCAAGCAATACTTTTGTATCATTAATCTAAATTCCATTACAATTGTTTGGACATGTATCTATATGAACCCCTTACTGTCTATTTCATGTAAATATGATGAGACACCCCTTTCTCTCTCATCAACCATTTTTATGAATTCTTATGTCACGCCATTATGCTGCCGAAATTGCACCGATTTTCTAAGCCAATGCCATTATCTAGTGAATACCATGCCCATTTCTCCATCAAGGGAATTCACCTTTATGCACATTTACTTTTTGATTATAAAGTTTTATTTATGAATTCCACATTCCTTTATCGTGGAATAAATTATTATGTTTTATGAATCCATGTTTTATGATCCATGTGGCACACTTATGCATGAAATGAAATGTTTAAGAAGGGTGTGCCCTTATAGCACTCCAATGCATTGTTTAAAGTATTGTATCATGATAAGTCATGTGCAATGAGTGTTGAATCATGCTAATTCAAGTGAAATTAGGGTTTAATCGTTCTTCATGTGAAATGAGGATTTACTCATGCTCCATGTGAAATGAGCCTTGGCTCATGCTAATTCCATGTTAAGTGTTGTTGCCACATTTCCATGTTATGATTATCATGCTTTATCATGCCTTTATATTCATGTTTCTCTTGTTATCTATTGATATGACTAATGTCTAACATTTATTGTACTCCTCGTGTTATTCCATGTGTATTCCCTTACTGGGCTTTATAGCTCACCCTTTTCTTATGCATGTCCTCAGGTTATCCCATGCAATGCTACGTACGAAGGAATGTAGTGGTCATGTAAAGGAAGTTTTCAATAAAGATGTTGTATTTCATGTTTTAAGTTTTTATGTAATGATCCTAATCCCCAAATACACTAAACCTCTCGATCTTCTTTGTTTTATCAAGTGAAGTTTTATGTAATAAATCATGTTTAAGCTTGTAATAAAAGTAGGGTTGTCATATATAAATGGAGTGACCAAAATTGTATACTTGAATTGTGATATGGAATGCTTATGGAAATGGACTCTTTATTATTTCATCTATATATTGTGATATTCAAGCATGACATCCCTTATATACTGTGATACTCAAGTATGGATTCTATTATATATTATGATAATTTGGCATGGTTTCCCTTATATATTGTGATACTTGGGAATGTCATCCCCCAAACATTGTGATACTTGGGTACGAAGTCCCTTACTTTTTGTGATACTCAGACATGATGTCCCTCATACATTGTGATACTTGGACATTATGTCCCTTATACAATGTGATACTCAAGCATTGTTTCCATTACAAATTGTGATACTCATTCATGGAGACCCTTATTCAAAATATGTGAATATTATAATTACTCTTGGATGCTTCAGTTACACCTCAGGTGCTGGATAGTTTTACATATATAAATATATGTCTATATATATTATTATATATATAGTGCATATATATACATATATATATATATATATTTATACCTATATACATGGTGGCACATAATCAGAGATATTTCTTCTTATGCTAAAATGGGTATTTTCAGCTGGGTGTCGTCTGAGGAACCTGAGTCTGACTTGGTTATATTCATTTTTTACTGCCTTATTTGTTATACCTATACATTGCCTTATTTTATACTCATAGGTTGGAAAAAATTAGACACCATTGGTGATGGCCTACTAAGTTTATCTCACATTCTATTCATGCCTTCATTTAGTACCTGAATAGACCTCATGGTTGTTGGTTTAGGACCATGTATTATGCTTTGCGTTATTACTCTTGGGTATGGGAGCTTAAGAGTACATGACTTAGATAGTGATCATGAGGCTCATGGAGATGGACATTGGGGATTATGTTATTTTTGTTGTGTATTTTCTATGTATTACCTATTGTATGTCTTCCACTTATATATTGTATCATGTTCAAGTATGATTATTTATTAATTTATTTTTAATTGTTAGTTATTATTATCTTCCACTACATTGTTGTTTATATGCTTCCACTATGTTTTTCACTGGTCTAAAGGTTATAGTATCTCCAATATACCACCATTAGACCCTTTATTCTATTCAACATCCTTTGGAATATGAGGAGGTGCACTTGAGACTATGTGATTGACAGCTCCGGACACCCTTTTAGTGGATCTCGGGCTCATATGTTATATATATATATATATATGAATAAAAATATTTATAGAAAATATGTATCTAAATATATATAAATAAATAGATATATCATGAAATATTGAATAAAATAAAATAGAGCAGTAGTAAGGCATAGATTCTCAAAGGTGGAGGTTATAGTTTCAAATCTAGGTAGGTGCACATAGGTGTTAGGGCATGGGAGTGCTGATTAGTGTAGGGGTGGGAAAGCACTGATAAAGGTAGTGGTTGGTAGGGGTGGTGGGAGAGCACTGATAAATGAAGTTCGTGGGCATTTATAAAGGTGTTGGGGGTGGATATTGAGTGTTAAAAATAAAATTTATTAGTTCTAGTAAGCCCTAGTTTTATTAGCACTGATAAAGGGGGAATTTATCCGCACTAAAAGCACTAATAAAACTAGTTCTGATAAAGGAAAACATTATCAACTCTAAAAAATGCAGATAAAGGCCCCCTTTATCAGTGTTTTTTTATTTCTCATAAAATAAACATACTTGTAAAGGTGATTATAACATCAATACTTTTTAGCACTGATAAAACCTGTTTTACATATTGATAAAGGGATGATCTGTAGTAGTGTCGATTTTACCACATGCATGAATGATGTTATAACCATTACATCATAAATGATTACACAAACTTAAAATACTGATAATGTGTGGTAATAATGATTAATTTAATATATTCTTATAATTATAGATTTGAAATATATATTTTTTTGTCCCTTAATAAAATCAATACCTTTTTATTGATCCAATGTTTACTAAAAGTAGAATTTATTATCTATCATTACAAACTATCACTGTAACATCCATTAAATAAAAATAAAACCCTAAAAACCCAACAAGAATATCTATTTCAACTATATGAACACTTTGGTGGTGACTTGATAAAGGATAAAAGATTAGAACCATCTACACTACTATATAAACTCCCACTATGAGTCCTCAAAATGGAAAATTTCCACACTAAAAAAGTTCTGATGTGTAATGTTTTGACAAATCTAGAAGATTGTATTAGCATTTAAAAAGTTTTGATAAAGTCCCCATCTATCAATGCTAAAAAATCACTGATAATTGGTGACTTTTATCTATTTTTTACCACTGAGAGATGAGGATTTTGTTAGAGCTGACAAAACCCTGATTACTGCTACATGGATGGTACATTTGTAGCAATAATAAACTATTAAAAAATTTAAAGAAAAAAATATCACATAAAAAAATATTGTAAAAATATTACAATAAAAAATATTACATCTTAAAAATAGAAAGCACAATTAAAATATTAAAAATAATCCTAATTAATGCAGTGGAAATATTACATTAAACCATATTAAACCTAAAAAAAAAAAAAAAAAAATTACAGTGAACCATCAATAAATTTACATTATACCATCATTTGAATTAAAATATTATATTAAATAATTTTAGAAAAAAAAATTCCATTGATGTAAAATTTTATTACAATAAAAAATTACTAAAATCAATATAAAAACAAAAATTTCATTGTAGGCCTTCTCTAATGATTAACCGAACCTCATACAAAAGTGTGTGTCTGCAATAAAAACAATGTTTATTTAGTAATATTATACAAGAAATAAATTAAAAATTTAATTTTAATATTACATAATCGATTATAAATTTCAAACGGAACTTTGGATCAAATTATACTTTCAATCATCCCATGCTATTTCGGTATTAGATTGACATGTTATTTATTGTTACAAATAAAAAATTACGTAAAGATTTTTATCATAAGTTTTCTCATCGATCTGAGATTTATTTCTCTTTTATAACCCCTAAATAAGTGATTTGTCATTTCTTAATTACTGTTAATAATATGAAATCATACATTCCATCATTTCATGAAATTCAGGTATGTGATTGATGAATGGTTTATTTCTACCAATCAGAAATGATTTGGGGATATTTATCCTACGTTTTCACATCAATATAAACTAATATTATTAGTTTTTACCCCTTGATAGGTGATATATCATTTTAATAAAAATAAAGAGGTGAAATGATAATTTGGATCATATCGAGAAATCTGGGAATCGAATTAGTGCATAATTAATTCTTATAGATCATCAAATATTTTAGGACCATATTGCTTTGTGTTCATGGAAATCCAAACTTATTTTCTAAGTATTGACCCTTTTTTGGTTACCTTACCCTTTAATAAAAATATAATGGTCAAATGACACTTTTGATCATACTGAGAAATCCAGGTATTAGAGTGGCATGTGTTTGTTTCCTATATATCTGAAATGAATTTAAGATTAGTGTTGTAATTGTTTTCTCTAGTACGAATACATTTTCTCAGTTTTTACCCCTACACTAGAGATTTGATTTTTTTAATAAGTGTTAATAATTTTAAATTATATTTTCCATCATACTGAGAAATCCAGAAATCATATTGATGAAAAATTGATTCCTGCATATCAAAAATGATTTAAGGATTTTTTTTCTTTTGTTTATACTCTAATATACACTCAACTTCTTGGTTTTACCCCTTGTCATTTGATATGCCATTTTAATAAAAATACCATGGTGAAATTTTACTTCAGATCATACTGAGTAATCTGAGCATAATATTGATGATTGATTGGTTACTAAATATAAAAAATGATCTGAGAATCATCTTCTTAAGTTTTAATGTCAATTTGAGGTTGTTTTCTTGGTCTTTACCCCTTAATGAGTGATATTACATTTTAGTAAAATTAAAATGTGAAATGGTACCATGGATATTACTGAGTAATCCAAGCATCAGATTGATGTGTGGTCAATACCCAAAAATTCAAAATTTCCCAAGTATCATTCTCCTTAGTTTCTATAGTATTAAGAATTAATTTTATCAATTTTGACCCCTTTTAGGTGTTTTGTTACTTTAATAATATTGTGAATGTGAAATAAAACATTAGATTCTGCTGATCAATTTGAGTATCATATTGATTTGTGATTGATTCAAAAAATCAAAAATGGCTAGATGATTTTTTTCTATTTTTTGAAGCCAATCCAAGATTTTTTCTCAGTTATAACCCCTAAACATGAGATTATTCATTTATTAATAAGTGTTAAATAACATGATTTCATATTTTCAATCATAATGGGAAATCTGTGCATCAGATTGATGTGCCGTTGATTCATATGGATAAGAACATATTTGAGGAATATTGTTCTATGTTTTTAATACAATCTAAACTTTCTTGGCCAATTTGACCCCTTGATGTGTGATATGTCATTTTAATAAATATATAATGGTGAAATAAAACTTTGATTCATATAGAGTAATATGAATATTATAATGAATTGTGATTAATTATTACAGATCAGAAATCATTTAAGGATTTCTTTATATGTTTTCATGGTAATTTAAACTCATTTTCTTAGTTCTAAACCCTTTTAGGTGTCTTGATACTTTATTAACAATATAAAGGTTAAAAAACACTTTTGATCATAATGAGATATTTGGGAATTTATTGATGTGTAATTCATTCCTAAAAATCTAAAATGATGTTAAGATCATTTTTCTAATTTTTTTTCATTAATCCAATCTAGTTTTCCCTATTCTAACCCATCCATTGGTAATTTATCATTTATTAATAAGTGTTGAAAATTTTAAATCATATTTTCTATCATACTGATCAATACAGGCATCAAATTCATGCTTGGTTTATTCCTATATATATATATAAATTCAATGATAATTGTGATATGTTTCTAAAGAAATTTGAACCCACTTACTTTGTTTTGATGCCTTAATGGGTGATATGTCATTTTGATAAAAATAAAAATGCTAAATTGTAATTTGGATTAGATAGATTAATCAAAGCATCAAAATGATTCTCTATTAATTCCTATATATTATAAATGACCTACAGATCATTTTCCTAAGTTTTCATATCAATCCGTGGTTATTTTCATGGAATGGACCTGTTGATGATTGATATTTCATTTTAATAAAAATACAAATATGAAATGGTAATTTGGATTATACCGAGTAATCCAAGTATCAAATTGACATGTTCTTAATAAATATAAATAAAAAATGATCCAATGATAATTCTCCTAACATCACCTAATAATATATACTCATTATCTTAGTTTTGACCCCCTTTAGGTAATTTTTTTACTTTAAGGTGAAATGAAACTTTTGATTGTGTTGATCAATTTTGGAAGTAGATTGACATGTGGTTGATTCCAATATATCATGAATGACTAGAGGATTGTTTTTCTAAGGTTTAACACAAAAGAAAGATTTTCTCTCTCTCATTTATGACCCCTACATGGGTGATTTGTCATCTATTAATTAATGATAATAATATTAAATCATACATTCCATTATTATAGGAAATATGATAATTATATTGATGTGTGGTTGATTCCTATAGATAAAAAATGATTTAAGGATAATTGTACAAAGTTTTTACATCAATACAAGCTCATATAATTAGTTTTTACCCCTTGATGGATGATATGTATTTTTAATAAAAATAGAAAGGTGAAATGGTACTTTGGGTCATATTAAGAAATTTAGGCATCAGATTAACCCAAAATTAATTATTACTGATAAAAAATGATTTTAGAACCATTATTATAGATTTTTATGGCAATTTGTAATCATTTTCTCAATTTTATACCCTTTTAGGTGATATGACACATTAATAACAACACGAAGTTTAAACAACACAATCAATTATAGTAAGAAATTTAGGCATTGGAATGATGTGTGTTGGATTCTTACAGATATAAAAAGAATATAATATTATTGTCTTAGTTTTCTACTTCAATATAAACCTCTTTTCTATGCTTTGAACAACATACTAGTGATTTTTCATTTATTAATTAGTGTTAATATTCTAAAATTATATTTTTCATCATACCGAGAAGTCTAGGAATCAGTTCGATGCAAAATTGACTCTTATAGATAACAAATGATTCGAGGATTTGTGTCCTAGGTTTCTATTCCAATATGAAATATCCTTCTTGGTTTTAACTCATTGAAAAGTGATATTCTATCTTAATCAAAATACAAAGGTTAAATTCATGATACTGAGCAATATGAGAATTGAATTGATGACTGTTTGATTCTTATAGATCAAAAATGACTCACTGATCATTTTTTAAGTTTTCATGTCAAATAGAGGTCATTTTCTTATTTTTGATGCCTTAATGGGTGATATGACATTTTA
Source organism: Viscum album (assembly GCA_963277665.1). NCBI lineage: Eukaryota > Viridiplantae > Streptophyta > Magnoliopsida > Santalales > Viscaceae > Viscum > Viscum album. Next base: position 708,585,772 of record OY728150.1, read on the forward strand.
ATAATAATAAAAAGGTGAAATGAAACATTATATAATACCAAGAATTTCGATCATCATATTACCATGACGTTAATTTCTAATGATAAAAAATATCCCAAGGATCATTATTCTATGTATCTATAGAGATATGGACTCATTTTCTTGGTTTTGAACCCTTTTTGGTGATTTTTTACTTTAATAATAATTTGTAAGAGAAATAAAACTTTTGATCATGTTGATCAGTTTGGGTATCAGAGTGACATGTTGTTGATTCCAACAAAAAAAATGGCTCGAAGTTTTTTATTTTAAGTTTTCATGATAATACAAGTTTTTCTCATATTAATAACCCATACATAGTTTATTCTTCATTTATTAATTTTTGTTAATAATTTTAAATTATAATTTCCATCACATTAGATAATAAGGGAATCAAATCAATTTATTTTTTATTCTTATGGATCAAAAGTGATTTATGGTTCATTTTCACAAGTTTCCATATCAATAAGAACTCGTATACTCATTTTTACCCCTTTACATGTGACATGTCATTTTAATAATAATATAAAGGTTAAATTATATTTTGGATCATATCAAGCAATCTAGGATCTTGAGATCATATTGATGCACAATTTATTTTATATCGTAAATGACTATCGAATCATCTTACTATGTTCTTATGGTAATGTAAAATTGATTTTCTTAGTTTTAAGATATTTAAGATGACTTGGCACTTTAATACCAATATGAAGGTAAAAAATTACTTTTTATCATAAAAATAAATTTAGTAATTTGATTGATGTGTATTTTATTCCTATAGATCTGAAATGACTTTAATATTAGATAATTTTTTTACATCAATTAAAACCTTTTTGTTTAGTTTCATCCCATATATGATTGGTTTAACATTTATTAATATGTGTTAACAAGTTGAAATCATATTATTCATCATACCATGAAATCCATGCATTAGATTGATTCATGGTTTATTTTTATAAATAAAAAATTATTTGAGGAGCATTTTCCTAAGTTTCTTGGAAAATAAAAACTCACCTGCATGGTTTTGACCCCTTGACAAATAATATTCCATTTAAATTAAAATACAAAGGTGAAATGGTAATTTAAATTATACTAAGTAATCTGAACATCCGATTGTTGGTCAATTTATTCCCATAGATAAAAAATGACCTGAAGATCATTTCCTTAAGTTTTTATTCCAATCCAAGTACATTTTCTCAATTTTTCCCCTTAATGGGTGGTATTTGATTTTAATAAAATATGAAGTTGAAATGGTACTTTGGATCATTTTAATAAATCAAATCATCAAATTGATTCATATTTGATTCCAAAAAATAAAAACTATCCCAAGGATCATTATACTATGTTTCCATGGTAATATGAACTCATTTACTTGGTTTTGAAAACTTTTATGGGATTTTTTACTTTAATAACAATGTAAAGGTTGAATGAAAATTTTTATCATGTTGATTGATTCAGGTATCATATTGATGTGTGGTTGATTCCAAAAGATGATAAATGATTTAATGATTATTGTCCTACATTTTCACGCCAATCTGAGCCTGTTTTCTTAATTATGACCTCTATATAGGTGATTTTTTATTTGTTAATAAGTGGTAACAATATGAAATCATATTTTCCATCATATTGATAAATATGGGCATTATATTGTTGTATAGTTTATTCATATGGATGAAAAACGATTTGAGGATCATTGTAATAAGTTTTCACATCAATCTAAAATCTTCTTCTCTGTTTTGACCCCTTGATGGGTGATATGTCACTTTAATAGAAATATAAAGGTGAAATGGTAATTTGGATCATATTTATAAATCTAGGAATCCTATTGACACACAATTAATTCTTATAGGGGAAAAATTATTTGAGGATAATCCTACTATGTTTTTCTTAGTTTTGGCACTTTTTAGGTGACCTGACACTTTTATATCAATATGAAGGTCAAAAAATAATTTTGATATGTAATTTCTTAGTTTTTTTTCTGTGTGAATTTTTGAAATATATATAGTAATATTTTATGATCCAAACACTGAGATAGTGCAAGATTCTGAGGCCCAGTGAGTCCAAAATTTTTATTTAAAATATATTTAATATATTTCTATCAGACGCCGACATTTTTCATGAAAAAGTGGATTAAATATTAAATAGAATATTATATTTGAAATATGAGACTTATGTTGAGTCTATAATTCCATATTTACCCTAGGCATGACATAATATTTTTCTGCATTGTCTGTTTACTAAAAATTCCTTGTAGGAGAAAATAATAAAATAAAATTAATCGAATTAATTTATTGATTTGTTTTGATGCAACAAATTAGGACTCCTCTATAAATATCCTATTATGGGTGAGTCTTAGGGTTATATGCATAACCCCAGAGACCTATAGAGGAGATCTTGTAGAGGCATTGATGAACAATATCAAACTGGAGGATCAAATTGATATAACAAGGATTTCCAAAAACATCAGAGTTTATGGATATCACCAATGACTATGAAAAAGGATAATTCTTCATCATCGAACGATCCAAAATTGAGTTAGTACATTTATTTTAGGTATATTTATCCCTATTTTTTATCCTACTAAGAATGTGAATCAATCAATCTACAGATTGATTGACAGATCGATCATGTTGTAGGTATGAGATTATTTCTGGGAATTTGAGGATTTCTATTACTATTTAATTTATACTGTTAATTCAACATTCTAACAGAAATAAATTGATGCCCACAAAAACATTGTCCATGTTCCATTACTCATGTGTGTGTTTTGTGAATTTCTTTCTTTGTTTTTTGTTCATTCATCCCCGGTGTTCATTTTGGCTAGTAGTTCAACAAATACCCAATAATAAATCATTGTGCAAGTGTTTCTTGGTGAAATAGATTGATACCAAATATCTAGGTTCACGATGATGGGGGGATAAATCTACGATGTTAGCGATTATGGATTAGAACTATATCGGAGTTCTTCATGAAGGATTTGGTGTGCAATGATGGGATGAAGTGACTGGATGTTTTCTCATGTGAATCAAATAGACAAATTCAGGTAAGAGGTGAATAAAAGGATTTTCTAAACCTGATCCACAATTTATGGTGAGGATCATGGTATCATAATATATTAGATTTGTGGGAGAATACATTTGAATAATATCCTTGGTTTCTATAAAATCTTAATATACACAGTTTGTAAGTTGGAAATACACACCATGTGGGGACCTAACTACGATTCTTGGGTTTCTAAAGAGAAGAAAAGTGTCACACACTGCATGAAATGTATAACATTACGTGTGACCTCTACCTAGAAGATCAATGTGTATCTTAGAGAATACATAACCCCATAAATTGATAGGTACAAAAATATGGGTAGAGAAAACATGCATGACCTGATACCCAAACATGGTTGGTACATAACATGACCTCATTACATGGGAACATCTAGATGTACATGGGAATGGGAATAGGTACAAAAGAAAAGATATATAAAGGTATGAAATTAGTGGTACATTCAGTATACCCAACTTACATTTCATGAAATTATTCAAATATGAATTAGAGGCCCTGTTCCCCTTAGTGTATACTAGTTTCTTTAAGGGTGTGTTCCCCTGATCTATCTCTATGAGGGTATAGTATGGAATTACATTCTTAGAATAGGATTGTGATCCTATATAAGGTATTAGTTTCAAATAGATTTGTAGGAATACCTACTAAAGGCCTAGGATGGGATCCGCTATTATCTTTTTCCCTAGATGGGGTTCTTATAATTGGTGCCACTAACTATATGTGGGTGTCGATCCCCTACTTAAATGGTTAATCAAGATTGGGTTGTTGGTAGACCCTATGGCCATGGGTGTGATCCCCATATGTGTAAAAACCTCTTTATAATTACAACGTGCACTCCCTTGTCGTGAGACTCAATAATCATAACATCTCAGATGAATGCCATCAGTGCTATTATAGTCACGAAGTGAGTTCTTTTAGGTGAGCATGGTTTCAAACTCTCTTGTAGAATCATTGGATGAAAATGTGGTTGTGAGATTACCTTGAGACTTAGTGTCTACTAAGAGTATATCTAGATATTTTATTGTATGTATCATATTATTATTTACATATCTTGTGATGAGATGACTACTCTCAATGTATTATGCTTAGTAATTTCAGAGTGTCCTACTCAACATTATCATACTCACCCCTGCATGGACTCTACTCACAAATGTCATGTATTATGAAAATGATCGGCCATTCGATGGGGTCCTAGGTGGACTAGGAGTATATGAAGCATATATTTGGTCTATAAAAACTATGGTATGTTCCAGGAGTCATATATGAATTTTTTCCCCTCTTCTTAGAAGGATGGAATTTTTATATTTTTTGGGCTTGTATTTGGATCTTTAGGATTTATAGTAGTATTCATTATACTCTGATTGTGGGATTTAGATGTGTGTATTCATTTGGTATCAGTTTTATTTTACATTTAATCATTGTATGAGTTTGGAGATGTGTGTGTGAATACATGCACCATAGGTTAAGGCCTCCCATGTGAGTGTTACACCTACTCGGTTCTAGTTTCTAGCCTCTAGCCTATTGAAGGTGGTGTTGGGGTAGTAAAAATCATCCTATCATCATCCAAGAGGGCCTCGATGGGTTTGGTCATGATAAAGTGGTATTAGAGAAGTGTCCCATCATAAGACTTGATTTTTTAGTTTTTTATAGCTATGATATTGGTTTGGGTTTTATAGAAACATTATTAAGTGTTTGGAGTTAAAATTTCAGGATAGGGACTCCAATGTTAGTGGGGCGGCCAATGTATCCATACACTTGGACTCTGATCATCTACCATTCAACTCAGTATATACAGACATTGGTTATAGGAAAAAACATTGGTACATGCATCATATAGGAATGGGTTGTGTTTATATGTCCTTATTGCTTCCTCTCCCTAGATACAATCATTAACCATGGTAAACCTTATCTATTTTATGATTCCTACATGATGATTACTATCTAGGATTTAGAAATAGGACATGAGGATGATTCCTTTAGTGAAGAGGTTAAATATAGGGACTTGTTTATGTGGTTGTGCTTCCGGATGGTTTTTTAGTCATACCTCCACCCATTGAGCAGTAGATAGTGCCCATATTACTAGTAGATGAGGTGAAAAGGATGGGTGTGTTTCAAGTTTTTTAGTGATAGTGACCCCATAGGTTTAGGGTTAAGCTTGACCCACATGCAGTTGATGACTAGTTTGAAGTGTTTATGTGAGCCCTTCATGTCATCAGGAGACCTGCGGACCATATGGTGGTCCTAGAAACAAGATTTCTTCATGGATCTATAGGGTGTTGGTGGACAATGTTGGTTCTATCTTACAATGAGGTGACTCTATCATATACATAGTTTGAGTGTCTCTTCCGAGAGGAGTACTCTCTAACTATGATACCAGAAGTATGAATCTAGGATATTTATAACTATAATAAGGAAAAATGACTGTGGATGATTATTTATTAATGTTTACCAATATCTGATGATCCTCAGTGAAAATGGTTAGATATATATTCTTTTGGGAGTATAACTTTGAGATATGTATATGTAGATTCATCCATAAAAGTGGTATACCTCTATACATTCATACTTATTCTTGGGTTCTAGAGAATTATTTGGTAATAGAGAGATTTTAGACCGAGAAAACACCAATAGTAGGTTCTGGTAGTGGGAACATAGGTGATGATACTTCTACAACAGGTAGATGATGATAGACACATGGATACAGATGTTCAAGATGTTTCAAGAGGTGATATCAAGACTAAGGGTCTACAAATTAGGGATCTCAGGATGGGTCGACTGATCATAGGGGGATGATGTGTTACTCTTGTGACAATTGAGAAAATGTGTCATGATTGTATGACCTTTTATACGACTGATAGAGAGGTAGTGGATGGGCCACCTTAGTAGAGGTAGTGATAGGAGAAAGAAGGTTTATAGGGAGGTGGACATGGAAGAGGATAAATAAGAGTATAGGGAGGAGGTATACAATTTGACTTGTTGTGACCACCACCCCCAGGTGGTTCCCTCCAGGATCACAGAGCTAGTGGAAAGCAGCGAGGGAAGTTGTAGGCCATAGAGGCCTATAATTCAGCGGCTCTAGGGATGGTTAGAGATACAATATTTGTCTCTTATACCATAACTATAGTTTTTATAGACACATTCACAAGACACTCTTTTATGGATACATCCTTAGTTCGAGACCTAGATGTTTTGGTGGACCCTTTGTCTCAAAACTTATTTTTGGAGAATACTACTAAAGATGACTCAATGATCACACACTTTTTTCGATAGTGTGATATAATTCTTGGAGGAGATATTTTCTTATGGGTTTTTTTTATGGCATCAATTAAGCCTTACGATTTCATATTAGGAATAGACTTGCTATATACTATTCATGCCTAGATTGAATATTTTAGGTAGAGGATGTGATTTGTCCATGTTTATGGGATGAGGTTTTCCTCCATAGGAGAGAAGGAGACCCAAGTGGAGAAAGATGGACTCATACATAGGAGGGTGCATCCAATTACTCTCCAATTGGATATAATGACTCTTAGAGTAGTCTATACTATGGGTTATCAGTTTCTTACTATGGTGGATGAGTATGAGGAAATATTTCCTGAGAACATTCTGGGATTATCTCTCCATAAAGAGATATACTTATAAAATGAATTAAAACCAGAGACAACACTGATATCTATGCCAGTATATTGGATGGACCTAATTTTTTTTCACCATATGAGGGTGTGGTTAGATGACTTTCATAGAAAGGGATTCGTGAGACCCAATGTTTTCCCCAAGAAGGCCGAGCATAGTTCAATAAGAAGAAGGTGGGAGCTTTAGGTTATACATGAATTATAAGTTCCTGAAGTAGGTGACATGAAGAATAAGTATACATTATTGAGGATTTATGACCTCTTTGATCAGTCGAGAGGATAAAAATGGTTTTTGAATATTGTTCTCTGATCAGGTTATCACCAGTTACCAATACGGGATGATGATATACTAAATTTGACATTAATATGTCTCTATAGTCTCTATGAGTACTTTATAATTAACTTTGGAATGAAAAATTCACCAGTAATGTTTATGGGACTCATGAAATAGATATTTCATAATTTCTTAGACCATTTTGTGGTGTTCTTTATCGATAATATACAAGTTTACTTTGAATATGAGTAGGAGCACATGAGACACTTGGGAATTTCTCTAGATACAATTTGAGAGAACCATATTTATTAGAATATATTGGAGTTTCTGTTATGGATTCAAGAGGTTCAATTTCTGGGACATGTTATCTTAGCCGATGTTGTAACATTGGACCCAAAAAAGGTCAAGGAAGTGTTATCTTGGGAGTCACCCAAGAGTGTGACAGGGGTACATAGATTATTTAGGATGGTAGGATACTACATGAGTTTTTTACATGATCTCTCCCAGATATCACCACCTTTGAATTCTTTGACCTAAAAGGGACAACCTTTCGTTTGGATGGAAAGGTTCTAGCAGACTTTTTTGGAGTTTCAGTAGAGGTTGATGAGTGCCCCCATCTTGAGATATCCAGATGAGGTTGTCAAGTATGTGGTATTCTGTGATACCTTAGGGGATGTAATTGGTTGTGTTCTGATGAAAAGGAAATCTATGATTGCCTATGGGTCTCAGAAGTTGAGACTACATGAGAATAACTACATGAACTATGATCTTGAGTTGGAATCAGTAGCCTTTTCTATAAATATGTGGCGCCACTACCTTATGAGTGATAATTTTATCATATAATATAACCATAAGAGTATAAAATATATCTTCTATTATAAATATCTTAATTTGAGAGAGAGGCGATGGATATATTTTCTATAAGACTATTAGTTTGAGGTAGTCTATATTCCTGGGAAGCGGAACGTGGTAGGAGAATCTCTCAAAAAGAGATATTGTTCATAGTTATTGGATGAGGTTTTAGAGTAGTTAGACTCATTGCTGTTTTCCTTAATATCCAAGTATATTTCTTCATATCTTCAGTAGACAGTTGTTACTCCACAAATTTTATAGCATGTTAGAAAAAATCAGCATTAAGATACTAAATGTGTGACCATATGTACTCATATATCTACTGTATGTTCTCTTGTTGGATTTTATGAAGGTGAGGAGCATGTTATGATTTTTAGATGATAGATGACAGTACCAGTGACATTGTAGGGGGAGGTGATGAGGGAGTTTCATACACACCTTTTTTTGGTACACCTAGGTTAGGAAAAGATGTAATAAGACCCCCAACATCATTTTTTTATGTCGAGGCATGAATAAGTTTTTATTAGAGTTTTTCACTCGACACCTCACTTGTCATCAAGTGAAGGTTGAACACTAAGTTCCAATTGATTTATCTCAACCCCATGAGGTTCCAAGGTGTAAGTGGGATGGAATATATATAGACTTATTAATTGGGTTACCATGTATATCTTTAAGACACAATTCCTTTTGGGTGATTTTAGGATGACTCACCAACTTAGAACACTTCCTAGATATATGAGAGTAGAGTTATGTAGAGAGATTGAGATGAATTTACACGCAGGAGATTGGAATACTCCATAGATACCCCTTGAAGATCATTTTAAATCATGATATTTTCTTCATGTAAAAATTATGGGGATAATTATAGGTGGAATTTGGGACTTAGTTTCATTTGAGCACTGCGTTTCACCCCCAGATTGATAGCCATACTGAGCAGACCATTCAGGTTCTAGATGACATGCTACAGGCATGCATGTTGAACTTTGGATATAATTGGTAGGTTCATCAACCCTTAGTATAGTTTTCAAATAATAAAATATAACATTCCACCATTGGTATGTAAAAATTCAAGGATTTGTATGGGTTAAACTGTAAGTCACAACTTTTTTTGACTCATCTAGGCAAGTCATCATTCATGGGCCCAGAGTTTTTGTGAGTTATGATAGAGAAGGTGCAGACCATTCAAGGGTTAATAAAGACTACACATATTTGTTATAATTCCAATTTGGATGGATGATAGAGGCCTTTTGAGTTCATGGAGGGAGGTTATGCATTCTTTAAGGTCTCTCCTTGATGGGGACTTCAGAGATTTGGTTGTGGTGGAAAGTTATCTATAAAGTCAATTGGATCTTTCCAAATACTATGAATAATTAGAGAGGTGGAATACCTCTTTGATCTACCAGCATAGTTAGACCAGGTATACAGTGTATTCCACATGTCACAGCTGAGGAGATATGTGCATGACACATCACATGTTATCGAATGGGGAATGATGGATATAAAGAATGGATTTACCTTTGTAGATCACCCAGTGTAGATCAAAGATCAATAGGATAGGATCCTTAATGGTTGAGTGATTCCTTTGGTATGTGTTTTTTGGAAGCATTAGAATCTTTAGAAGAGCACCTGGGTGTTGGAGTCTCAAATGTGAGCTAAGTATCCACACATTTTTAGTATCCCTTTTTTATTTTTAGGATGAAAATAACTAATTTGGGGAGAGTGTAATGTTTTTTTCCATACAATTCTTTTAAATATATCTAGTAATATTTTTTGATCTAGGCATTGAGACAGAGTGAGATTCTGAAGATCGGTGATCCTAAAAATGATATTTAATTTTTTTAAATATATTAATATCACACTCATGAAATTTTTCATAAAAGTGTAATAATTATTAAATGGAGTCTCAAATCATAAATCTAAGACTTCCATTTATTCTAGAATATAGGATTTACCCTATTAATGAAATAATATTTGCCAGTGTTGGAAATTTTATAAAAATTCTATGTGGGTGTAAATAAGAAAAATAAATTGATTGAATTTATTTATTTATTTGTTTTGACACAGAAACCTATGAATCCTCTATAAATACCTTGTTATGGGTGAGTATTAGGGTTAGATACATAGGTCTGGAAGCCTATAAAGGAGATCTTAGAGAGGCATTGATGAATAAAAATAGATCTGAGGATCGAACTGATTTCTCAAGGACTACCAATGACATCAGAGTTCATGGATCTTGCCAATGACTATGTTGCATGATCATTCTTCATCAGTGATCGATCCAAACTTGAGGTTGGAATTTTTTTTATGTGTATTTATCCTCTTTTTATTATCCTATAATGAAAATGGATCAATAAAATAATAGATCAATTCGAGGATCAATTGTTTTGTGGGTATGGGATTGTTTAAATGGAATTTGGGGATTTATCCCGCTTTTTAATTTATATCTATTCACTTGTAATTATAAAAAAATAAGTAGAGGAAAACATAAACATTAAATGAGGTATGTTACTCAATTTTTTTTTGTATTTATTGCCTCATTCTTCATTCATTCATTATCAGTGTTTTCTTTGACCCACAATTCAGAAAATACCTGATAATAAATTATTACACACCCGTTTCTTGGAGTAACTTATTGATACCATAGATCCAAGATCACAGTTATAAGATCCTGGTTTTTTAGAGCGGGTCAAAATCCCAAACCTGTTTGGCCAGACTACATGCCATGTATAGGCTAGGCGAGTGACGACCATGTGATTGCCGAGTACATGCCATGTGATGACAGTGTAGAAATTTATTACTACACGGTGTGTAGTTATCAACACGCCGTGTACCCTTGACCGTGTGGAGGCCATACATGGTGTGTAGGCCTGTTGGCCAGGTAGAATCGTTTAAACCAAGTACATGTCGTGTCCTTCTTGGACATACTGTGTAGTATAGCCGTGTATGAATGATATACATGGAGTGTGGGTAAGTCCTCGAGGAAGAGAAGAAAAAGTAAGTACACATAATGTACCCTAGGTACACGCCGTGTACTAATGTCATCAGATTCTGGAAATCAAGTCTGTGGAATTTCAGTCATCTTATGAACAGTGAAATGATACACGACGTGTAGTCATAAAGTATATGCCATGTAGTTTTTCTCCCTCGCTAAAATGGAAAGTAGCCTCGTATTGAGGCAGAACCCAAACCCTCCGATGGGTTTGAGCAGGGAGAGCCAACCAGAGCTCATATTTTCTCAGGATCATTCGTCTGAGACCAGATTAGAACACCAATTGATCCATTGAAACCCCCTCGGTAAGGCCTTAATTACTCTTGAGACGTTTTACTTGATTTCTGTTCTAGAACGAGTTATTGGGGTTTGAGCGGTTTTGATTCTTTTATAGATCTACCGCATTTTAGACCTAATTGAATGCTGTTATCAGTGGAGTAGCATCGTACGAGTCTCAGGTAGGTGGTGCATACCACTTTTTGTGTTTTCGCAGACTTTGGGGTGGCGTGACCTATGGCGCGTTTTCGGGTATTTTGAGCATGACCCTGTATTGCCTGTTATTTATTGTTTAATTATTATCTGACCTATGGGATGCCTTTGGGTATGCCCTGTTACCTGTTTTGCTTGAGTGGGGCCGGGCGAGTGGCCATTACTCATCAGGGCATTTTGGCCGAGGATGCCAAAATGGTATTAATTGAAACATATGGTTTTAAACTCTTGATTTTAGTTTATTAAACCTTGATATGAAATGTTAGAGGCATTCAATTCCTCAGTGCTGTTGTTTTATAACTGTTGGGTTAGTGAAATCCAACTATTTATATTGTTTTTCCTATTTATGTGTTCGATTAAATGTGTTATATATGTAATTGATGAATTGCATATGCTGGAACCCTTTTGGTTGTGTTGGGCATGGCCCTGATATTCTTGAGTGATGCTGATCACATGTTGGGCTTGTCCCGAGTTACGTTGGGTGGTTCTAACCACGAGATTGGGCGTCATGGGCATCGGTTTGAGGTAGGATGACTGTCAGGTTGGGCATGGACTAGGTTACTGGGATGGTGAGACCACCAGAATTGAGCGGCATGGTCGCAGGGACACGAGGTGTCAGAGGTGTTGTGGCTTGGGTACTATTTTAGTGATTACCACTCACCCGAAAACATTGAGTAGTGTGCACACAGAGAGACTTCGTGATATGGTGGTTTTAACCACTCGTGTGGGTAGAGGCCCCCGTTAGTTTCATTTTAGGTACTACTGGTTTGGGGGTGTTTTCCGTAGAAAGACACGTGGGAGGTGAGGAGCCTTTAGGGGATAACATTGAGGCTATCGGGTTGGGGGCAGAGGCTTTATGTTATTTGAGGGAAGATATCACTGTCCCTCTGGATAATTTAGTCGAGGGTAGACATCGCTGTCCCTCGGGATACTTTATTTTGAGGGCAGACATCGTTGTCCCTCCGACTAATTATTTTGAGGACAGACATCACTATCCCTCCGGTTACTTATTGAGGATAGAAATCTCTATTCCTCCGAGTTACTATTTCTCGGGCGTGCCTTCGAGACGTCGCTACTTGAGAAACGTGGTGTCAGGGGGCACATGGTGCTCGGTTACATAATAGAGATTCTGTCGTTGGCCGAAACAGGTGAAACTCCATGGTGGCTGCTGAGCACCAGTGGAGTTTGTGTTTATTTGTGCATTGTTCTGTTTACTACTTTCCTTATAAATGCATGTCTTCTTAAACACTTATATTAGGTATGGACTGTTGGATGGTATCCTACTGGGATTCATCTCACACCCTACACGGGCCCTTTGGGATGCATACAAACTTTATGGATTTACGTGCAGGAAAGTGGCAAGCTTTAGGAGTTGAGCTATATTAGCTGTTTCATGGAGATGGTATAGACCTTGAGGTCTTTCCTAGATGGAGTTTACTATGTTTTGTGTACTTCCCTGTATCAGCAAGATTTTTTGTAGCTATAGTTGGTTATCCATTGGTGCCCTTTATATTTAGATATATATGACCTACTTTGGATGCATGTTTTTTCATTCAGTAGTAGTTACAAGTGATTAGCATGCTGTTGTGTTTATTTCCACTACTATTGTTTATATTTATTACTTTAGCTTTTTATTGATATTGAATGTGATTCCGCTCTGCGAGTCTAGTTCGAGTCTGCTGAGTCATTTATTCTACTACATCTTTATTGTTGTACTTGGACTAGTACTGTTATTATTATCCTCCGAGAGGGTATAGCCTCCCTAATATAGCTATAAGACCCTCGCTACTAGTCAGAACCCTTTGGAATTCAGGGAGGTGTGCCTAAGGTAGTAGCACCCGACCCATTTAGCACTGTTCGGGTGGCTGTTTGGGTCCGGGTCGTTAGAAATTGGTATTAGAGGAGTTCTTGACAGTGATTTAGTAGTTGTGTTTTACTAGATACTAATGAGATTGAGGCTTCTCTTTTATTTTTGTTGGTTTACTATTTGGGATATGGTAGACTGGAGATAGGTTGTTACTAGAACTGGGTTTCTAGCTTGTGCTTGGGTGCCTGCAGCCCCAGGTACAAGGGACGGACCAAGTTACCATGGGTGAGAATTTCTTTTTTCCTTTTGCTCAGATTAAAGTTTATATGATTTCCACCTTGGTGGCTCACTTGGTGTGTGATGTTATTGATTGTGATATGTAACCCTTGATCCGGTACGGTAAGGGAGAATTGAACCTTGACCCGGTATGGAAAGGCTTGTTTTATTGGATTTTGGTAGGCTCATTTTTAGGGTATTTCTATTTCATAACTGCACGTATGCTTTGTGAAGTGATAATTCCACGTGAATAATATCAAATTTACATGATTTTCATGCTTTGAAATGTGAATGGGTGAAATTATTGATAGAATTTCTTATTATTTCAATGTGTATGCCATGATTTATATTTTTGTGGAATTTTATGTGACAGGGTATTTGGGTCGGGATCTTGTATGAGAAGGCATGTACTATTGATTGAGGTGATTTTGATCACCAGGATTGGGCAACTCGGTTGTCGGTTTGAGGTAATGTTAGTTGTTAGGATGAGCATGGCCCGAGGCACTTTTGATACTTGGCTCTGTTAGGGGCGGGTAAGGAGGCCATGAGGATGGGATGCCGTGGGACATGGTTGCAGTGGGGGAGAGTAAGGGTGGTAGTTGTGTGCTTCCTTTTACTGCTTTCTTATCTACATTGAATATATATTGTTATATATATATATGGGATGTATGGCCATTTATGGTATTCAGAGACTTCCTTTTTGGGAGACTCAGATGGAGTGTCAGGCGGGCGATGACACAGTGCCACAGGTGCAGAATTAGGTTCAGGATCTGGTGTAGGAAGAGTAGGAGTCGCAGGTACATGATCAGGTTCAGGATCCAGTGCAGGTAGGACAGCAGCCGAGTTTGGCATTGTTCGGACCATGGCTCGATGAGCCGGTCCGAGTTAGCCTAGTGCGTGTCTTGTATGGGATCGACAAAGGCACACATGGTACAGAGCCATCTATGACATATCTGACGCGGGAGTTCCATTCGCATCACCCGCCGCCTTTTCAGGGTGAGGGTGGTCTGCAGGTGGCTGAGAATTGGATAGAGAGCATGCAGATGTTCTTAGAGCATCTCGAGATGCCTCCAAGGTGGAGGGTCAAGATGGAGACATACATGTTGTAAGGATCGGCAACGCATTGGAAGGATGTGCAGGTTCAGGCTCGCAGGCATGAGGGATTGCATGGAAGGACTTCGAGGATAGGTTCTTTGAGAACTTCTACCCAGAGACACTAAGAGTAGAGAGATCTCAGGAGTTCTTGAGTCTTCTGCATAGAGACATGTCCGTCATATACTATGTAGCTACTTTCACTGAGCTGTCTCACTTTGAACTTGGTATGGTAAGCGATGACACGACTAGGGTGAGGCACTTTGAGGATGGCTTACGACACATCATTCGGGTCCTGGTGAATATCTTAAGGCTGGGTTCTTTTTTAGAGGCGGTGAATCGGGTGATCATAGTAGAGGGAAACCAGGGGGATAAGCCTCAAGTTGGCTGGAGGACGGCTTCGGGTGAGGGTTTAGACAGTAGGAAGTGAGGATGGGATGAGTTCCAACAGGGAAGTCAAGCTAAGGACTCAGCTAAACCACCTCTTAGTAGTTCTTTAGTGGGTTTCTTTTAGTGTGGACAACCAAGGAATGTTCGGACTCAGTGCAATAGGGATCTGAAGGAGTGCCGGGCATGTGGATAGGTTGGGAATCAAATGAGGTTTTGTAGGTAGCCTTCTCAGATAGCCGGCAGGTAGGGACCAGGATAGACGATGGCATCTAGAGTTGGTTTAGGTTCGATACCAGGAGAGGCTAGCCGAGGTTCAGTTGCACGTGGAGGACGTGACAGAGACAACAAGATCCAGTTGAGGGGTTAGTGGCTGGTGGCTAGAGTAGAACCACAGGGAGGTCAAGCATCAGGCAGCTGTACTTCAGGCCAGGTGCACGCTGTGGAGCTACCAGAGGCTGAGCAGGCTGGTGAGATGATGACGGTTAGAGGTAAACCATGGGTGTGGCCATTATTTCTATGTTTCCTTTTGGCATGACCTATAGAGGAATGTCCTTTTTGAGTGCACGTGATGCACATAATCTATTTGGATTGACTAGATGATAGTCAGTGGGATTGGCACCATATCGGGTGCGTGATATATTTATATATATGTATGAGATGCGTAGCATCATGGGAATTGAGGATGCGGGTTACTTGAGGTGTCGTGGGCATCGGGGCATTGAGGATGCATGTTACTTGAGGTGTCGTGGGCATCAGGGCATCGAGGATGCGGGTTTCTTCAGGTGCCTTGGGCATCGGGGCATCGAGGATGCAGGTTACTTGAGGTGCTAGGCACTAGTACCTCATGGAGGCGGACACCAATGCGGCGCGGGATACGTTGGGTGTCGGGAATGAAACATGAGCACCAATGAGGCGCAGGGGTGACGATGCATCACGGAAGGACTATGCGTCCGGAAAACAAGTTATTGAACCATTGTTTGTTTTGATATTTTCCATGTTGAGACTAAGTTAGGCGATTCCTAAGGTGGGGAGCCCCTTGAGGAATTTATCCAGGACCTTTGAGATCGAGGAAGTCTGGGTTACTTTGATCGAGGTGGTATGTTCGGTGCCATCTTCAGGTTTCGTTTGATAGCTCGGGGACAAGCTATATTAAGGTGGGGTGATTGTAAGAACCCAGGTTTTTAGAACGGGTCAAAATCCCGACCCTGTTTGAATTTTTGACTTGTCCCTGAGAAAATTGGAGAAATTGGGCAGTTTCTGGAAATTTACAGACTACATGCCATGTACTTTAAGTACACACTGTATATAGGTTAGGCAAGTGACGACCGTGTTCTCTCCGAGTACATGCCGTGTGATGACCATGTAGAAATTTCTTACTACAAAGAGTGTAGTTTTCGACATTCCATGTACCCTTGACCATGTGGAGGCCATACATGGTGTGTAGGCCTGTTGTTTAGGTAGAATCATTTAAACCAAGTACACGTCGTGTCCTTCTTGGACACGCCGTGTAGTCTAGCTGTGTATGAAGGATATACATGGCGTGTGGGTAAGTCAGCGAGGAAGAGAAGAAAAACTAAGTACATGTCGTGTACCCTAGGTACACGCCGTGTACTCATGTTGGAAGATTCTAGAAAGTAAGTCAATGTAATTTTAGCTGTCTTATGAACAGTAAAATGATACATGGCATGTAGTCCTAAAGTACACGCAATGTAGTTTTTTTCCCACTAAAACAAGCAGTAGCCTCATATTGAGGCAAAACCCAGACCCTCTAACGGGTTTGATCGGGGAGAGCCGGCCGGAGCTCATCTTTCCTTCAGATCGTCCATTGGAAACCCGATTAAAACACCAATTGATCTGTTGGAACCCCCTCGGTAAGGACTTGATTCCTCTGGAGCCGTTTTTCATGATTTTTGTTCTAGAAGAAGTTATTGGGGTTTGAGAGGTTTTGATTCTTTTGTAGATCTACCAAATTTTAGACATAATTAGAGGCTGTTATTAGAGGAGTATCATCATGTGAGTCTCAGGTAGGTGGTGCATACCTCTTTTTGTGTTTTTGCAGACTTTTGGGTGGCGTGGCCTATGGCGCATTTTCAGGTATTTTGAGCTTGACCCTGTATTGCCTGTTATTGCTTGTTTAATTATTATCCAACCTATGGGATGCCTTTGGTTATGCCCTGTTACTTGTTTTCCTTGAGCGGGGCCATGCGAGTGGCCATTTCTCATTAGGGAATTTTGGCCGGGGATTCCAAAATGGTATTAATTGAAACTTATGGTTTTAAACTGTTGATTTTAGTTTATTAAACCTTGATATGAAATGTTAGAGGCATTCAAGTCCTCAGTGCTATGGTTTGATAACTGTTGGGTTAGAGCAATTCAACTGTTTAGATTTTTTTGCCTGTTTATGTGTTCTGTTAAATGCGTTATATATGTAATTGCTAAATTACATATACTGGAAACCTTTTGGTTGTGTTGGTCATGGACCATATATTCTTCAGTGATGCAGATCATAGGTTGGGCTTGGCCCGGGTTACGTTGGGTGGTTCTGACCACGGTATTGGGCATCATGGGTGTCGGTTTTAGGCACAATGACTGTCAGGTTGGGCGTGGCCCAGGTTACTGGGTTGGCGAGACCATCAGACTTGAGCGGCGTGGTCGCAGGGACACGAGGTGTCAGAGGTGTTGTGGCTTGGGTACTATTTTGGTGATTACCACTCACCTGGAAACTTTGAGTAGTGTGCACACAGAGACACTCTATTATGAGGTGTTTTTGACCACTCGTGTGGGTAGAGGCCCCCGTTAGTTGCAGATTAGGTACTATTGGTTTCGGGGTGCTTATCGTAGGAAGCCACTTGGGAGGTGAGGAGCCTTCAGGGGATACCATTGAGGCTATCAGGTTAGGGGAAGAGGCTCGCCATTATTTGAGGGAAGATATCGCTGTTCCTCTGGATACTTTATTTGAGGGCAGAAATCGTTGTCCCTCTAGATACTTTATTTTGAGGGCAGACATCGCTGTCCCTCCAGCTACTTATTTTGAGGGCATACATCGTTTTCCCTCCGGTTACTTATTAAAGATAGACATCGCTGTTCCTCTAGATTACTGTTTCTTGTGCATTCCTTCGGGACATCGGTACTTGAGACACGCGGTGTCAGGGGGCACATGGTGCCGGTTTACATGACAGAGATTCCGTCGTTGGCTGAAGTAGGTGACACTCCATGGTGGCTGCTGAGCACCAGTGGAGTTTGTGTTTATTTGTGCATCGTTCTGTTTACTATTTTCCTTATAAATCTATGCATGCTTAAACACTTATATTAGGTACGCACCGTTGGATGGTATCCTTCTGAGATTCATCTCACACCTTGCACGAGCCCTTCGAGACATGTGAAGACTTTATGGATTTATGTGCAGGAAAGAGGATAGCTTTAGGAGCTGAGCTATATTAGCTGTTTCATGGAGATGGTATGGACCTTGAGGTCTTTCCTAGCTAGAGCTTACTATGTTTTGCATACTTTCCTGTATCAACATGCTTGTTTGTAGCTACAGTTGGTTAGCCATTGGTTCCCTTTATATTTAGATATATATGACCTACTTTGGATGCATGTTTTGTGGTTCATTAGTAGTTACAAGTGATTATCATTCTGTTGTGTTTATTTCCATTGCTGTTGTTTATATTTATTGCTCCCTTCATTTATTGATATTGAATATGCTTCCGCTCTGCGGGTCTAGTTTGAGTCTGCTGAGTCATTTATTCTAAAGAATCTTTATTGTTGTACTTGGACTAGTACCGTTATTATTATCCTCTGAGAGGGTATGTCCTCCCCACTATACCTTTAAGACCCTCGCTGCTAGTCAGAAGCCTTTGGCGTTCGGGGAGGTGTGCCTAAGGTAATAGCACCCGACCCGTTTAGCACTGTTCGGGTGGCTGTTCAGGTCCAGGTCATTACAACGGTGATGGTGAGATAAATATATGATGGAAGTGATGTTTTATCAATACTGGATTGGAGTTATTCATGTGGTATTTGACGTGCGATAACAGGATGGTAATACTGGAAGGTTTCCCATGCAAATCAGACAACTGAATTCAGGAAAGCGGCGACGATAGGGCTTGGATAGAACAAATCCATGACTTATAGTGAGGATAATGGTATGATCATAGGCCAAAGGTGTGAGAAAAAAGTATGATGTATATCTATGGATTCTGGAAAGTCCTGATATACACAGTGTGTAATTCAAAAATACATGTTGTGTGGGTCCTTGGATGTGGCGTTGTGGTTTTTGTAGAGATGAAAAGTATCACATGCCATGTGACTTGTATCATATACCATATAAAATCTACTTGGAGGATTAGAGTGTATCCCATAGGATACATGGTCATGGTCATTTCTAGGTACACATACACATGTAGAGTACATGGGCACAAACCAGTACTGAAACATGATTAGGTACATGACACAACCTTAGTACAGAGGCATGACCATATGTCACGGTAATGGGAAGAGGTACATGGTCACAAACATGGGAAGGTTCAAGATTAATGGTACATGATTTTTCCCTACCTACACACCATTTTCTTCTTCAAATATGACTTGTAAACCTTGTTTCCCTTAGTATGGACTATTTTCTTTAAGGGTGTGTTTCCTTGATCTATCCCTATGAGGCTATTATATTGTATTATGTCATGATCATAAGATTGTGATCCTATCTAAGGAATTAGTTTTGGATAGAGTTGAATGAATACCTCCTAGAGGCCCAAGATGGAATCCTCTATAATCTTCTAATCTATGTAGGGTTCTCGAAATTGTTGTGACCAACTATACATGGGAATCAATACCCTACTTAGCAGGTTAATACATATTGGGTTTTTAGTATACCCCATGGCCCTAGGTGTGGTCCCCATCTATGTATAAATCTCTTTAAACTTTCAGTGATAAATTCCTCATGGAGAGAACTAATGATAACGACATATCGTATTGATACCACCGGTGTTACCATAATTGTGGAGTGAGTTCTCTTGAGCGATTGTGGTTACAACCTCTCAATCACAATCTTAGGATGACAATGTGATTTTGACCTTACCTTGAAACTTAGTGTCTACTATGAGTGTATATGGATGTTTTATTGTATTTATCATATTATTATTGACATATCCCGTGATGAGATGAATACTCTTGAATATTTATTCTCTTTGATTTTAGGGTGTGATACTGGGTATTTTTATACTCATACGTACATGGGATCTTCCTGCATATATTATGTATTATGTAGACAATC
The DNA here is from genome assembly GCA_963277665.1 of Viscum album. Lineage (NCBI taxonomy): Eukaryota > Viridiplantae > Streptophyta > Magnoliopsida > Santalales > Viscaceae > Viscum > Viscum album. The sequence goes on from OY728150.1 coordinate 708,605,914, forward strand.
TAATATTCAACGAGGTTCTCAGTGGACTAGGAGGAGACATAGCTTACATTTGGGATAAACACACTATGGTTTATACCAGGAGTCACATTTGTCTATTTCCCCCTCTTTCTAGCAGGTTGGGTTTATTTACTATTTTAGGTAGTATTTTATTTGGCCTTTTATACTTTCTAGTACTATTCATCATACTCTTATTAAGCGATTTATTTGTGTGTATTCATTTAGTATCATTTTTATTGTACATTTTATAATTGTATGTTCTTTGATATGTGTGTGTGCATGTTCAAGTACCATAGGCTAAGGCCTACCATGTGAGTGTTATGACTACTTAGGGATGGTCTCCAGCTCTTGGCCTATTACAGGTGGGCTTGGGGTAGTCACACTCAGCTTATCACCAGCCAGACGGTCCTCGGTGGGTCAGGTCATGGTAAGATCATACTGAGAAATGAAATAATTGGATTAATGTGAATTTGATTCAAAAAATCTAAAATGAATTTTACATCATTTTCATAATTATTTACACTAATATGAAACTTTTTATTAGTTTTTACCCATACACTGGTGTTTTTTAATTTTTTTAATAAGTGTTAACAAATTAAAATCATATTTTTGATCATACTAAGAAATATTGGAATTTGATTGATGTGGGGTTAATTATTACATATCAGAAATGATTAAATGATTTTTTACTATGTTTCTGTACCAATATGAACATTCATACTTGTTTTTGACCCTTGACATGTGATATGTCATTTTAATAAAAATAAAAAATATGGAGTTGTTCTTTGGATCATACCGAGAAATTTGAGAATTAGATTGTAGCTCGATTGATTTATATAGACCAAAAACCACTTGAGGATCATTTTCTAGAGTTTTCATTTCAATCAAGGATTGTTTTTTGGTTCATAACCCTTGATGGGTGATATTTCATTTTAATAAAAAAGAAAATGTGAAATAGTACATGGGATAATATCGAGAAATATGAGTATCAGATTGATGTGTGATCAATATATAAAAAGAAAAAATGTCCCATGGATCATTATCATATGTTTCTATGACTACATGATCCCATTTTTTCAGTTATGTACCCTTCTAAGTGATTTTTTATTTTTAATAACAATGTGAAGATGGAATGGCACTATTGATTATGATGATCAATTCATGTATCAGATTGATGTGTGGTTGATTCTAATTGATTAGAAATGAATTGATGATTTTTTTTCACAAGTTTTCATGCCAATCCGATCTTATTTTCTGAATTATAAACCCTACATTGTTTATTTTTCATTTATTAATAATTTTTAAAAATAAGAAATCATACGTTTCATCATATCAGAAAATTTGGGCATAATATAATTGTGGGGATGATTCCTACAGATCAAAAAACGATTCAAGTATCATTATAATAATATTTCACATTGTTTTTAACTCATATTATTGGTTTTTCCAACTTGAAAGGTGATATTTTATTTTAATAAAAATAGAAAGTTCAAATTGTACTTTGGATCATATCGAGTAGTCCATTCATTAGATGGATGTGTGCATAATTCTTACATATCAAAAAGGATCTGCGGGTTGTCCTTATATTTTTTAGGGTCATCAAAACTCGTTTACTCAAATTTGACCCCCTTTAGGTTACTTTTCACTTTAATAAAAATATACAAGTCAAACAAAACTTCTGATCATACCTAGAAATTATGGTATTAGATTGATTTTTGTTTAATTCCTACAAATCAAAAATGATTCAAGGATTATTTTCATAAGTTTCATGCCAATATGAAATTTCTTTCTTGGTTTTGATCCCTTTATTGGTGATATGTCATTTTAATAAAAATACAAAGGTGAAATTGTACTTTGGATCATATTGGGAAATTCGAGCATCAGATTGATGTGTAGTAGATTTCTATGTATCAAAAAAAAAATTCCCCACCCACTTCAAATATAAGTCTATTTGTTTTGGAATTCATCATTTCTAGTAAAGTATAATAATTATGAATTCTAAACTAATATATTTGACATAAATTATTGAGGGAAATGTTTTTATCCTTCAAGAATGACCTTGAAATATATATGGATTCCTTTTGTAACCTTTATAGGCACAAAATGATTGGAAAAAATGATTTGAACATTCATACTATAACTTTGTGCAGTGTGAATCTATTCCTACGTTTCATAAATAAATTAGTGTTTATTGTTCAAATAAACCAACTCATCATGGTCTCGATGAAATAAAGATATAATTACAAATGTAATAGGAAATCACCACTTCACTATTTATAAAAAAATATTAATTCCATGTAATCTTTCCACTCATTTATAAACAAATATACTCTTAATTTGGAATACATAGACTATCACCAATCCTAATAGTACTTGAAATATATATATATATAAATGATTAATAAATAATTTAAATGAAATTATAGTTACCTTCAAAAATACCTCTTTGGGGGATGATAGTTTATTGATTGAATATAATATTTTCATAAATTTAAAAATTTAATTCACACAATCATTTTCATTATTTTTTAGACACTAAAAAAATGAATCAAATTATGTATTTTTTTGATATTGAATACTTATTATATATACCCTATTATATAAACTTGTATAAAAATCCACAGACTTCTTCTGTTTAATCACGATCCTCATACCATGATTTTTTTGATATTTCAATATCATCATATTATAACAAAATTTCAATTAAAAAATAATATAAAATATATAATTTTAATTTTATCTTTAAATTGTTGAGTGTAGTGCATTAAAAATTTATAATGTTCATCATGTTTGTTCGATTTTTTTTGGAATTCAATGATTTTGATTCAAAAAATACACCTTTATAGTATCCAAACTGACTGCAATGTGCATCCAATATTACCTAAAAAACATAAAAGTGATAATTAATAAAATAAATAAAGATATATTTTATATAATTAGATTTCATAGTTTTAACCCTGTTTTGTATGAAATTAAATGTTACCATAGTATTTTATTTTCTATTCAAGAACTATAGTTAGTTCATTTTTTAAATTTATTCTTTATCAAATATATTTTCACATATAAATGATAATAGGATTAATGATTCCCTGTTTTTAGTACCAATTTAATATTTTTATTTAGACAAAGATATCACTTTTAAGGGTTAAATGAGAACCCTCACAAAATGAAAAAAAAACTATATCATCATTCTACACCGAAATAATATCAACCCCCACACCATAACCAAAATTCATCAAACAACATAAGAGATCAAGTAACCATTAAAATCCAATTTAATTATATTATAATCTCTATCTCTATATAATATTTAGTGTAGGAAATATACCTTTGTTTTTGGATCATCCATGATAAGATATTTGAAGTGATAAGCCATATTTTCCCACATTTGAATAAACTCCTAAACATTTATTTTCCTTTTATTTAAACCTCTTTATAAAATATATTCTTATTTTTTGAACCAATCACATTGATCTTCATTGGTGTCTACTTGAAGAAATATTTCAATGATACTGTATGCATCCTCTTGGGAACCCTTAATTAGTAAGGCCTTCTTCGCAATTTCCCCCCAAAATTGTATAATAAGATCCCATGTATTGAAATTATTATATGGATCACCATAACTTTCCTTGTGACTATTCTTTTTAGAAGTCCCTATCTCCATTGGTCAAGGAAAATGAGAATAATCTTTTCTCCCTTTAGATTTCTTCACTTTGATCAGAAAACAACTCCATGAATCCCATTTTATTTTCTACCCTTTCTTTCTTCTTGTGTGATGCATTTTTCTACTATGTCTTCCCTCAGTAATGTCTCTTGAGAAGTAGCTCAGAATCGCATCATTTGTCTCTAACCCATAGGTTTCTTACTCCTTGTTGTAATATTCCACCTGTGCTAAACCCCATTGCTACTATTTCTATCCTTAAATTTCAATCCTGTCAAAGAGGTTACCTAGGTTAATAGTGTACATAGACCATATTGGACTTAACCTACTCCCTGAATTCTTATCATCCCTCTGTTTGGCCAGGTCACCCAGCATTTCACCCTTATTGCATTTTCTTAGACCACCCACACCTATCGCATGGACCATAGCTTCCCGAGTAGGATCGCATACCTATCTAACAACCTTTTAATATGAGGAAGAAGTTGAGTTAGGGACCTATAAAACACCTTTGTGTTCCCCCTCACCCACTCTAAAAAAACCTTAACCTACCTCGTCAGATTATTATTACTCATTTCATGCTTCAAACAGTCATATATGTATGCTATCTTCAACTCTGGACTCTTGGTTCTTGCCTCATTCTAGATTCTAATAGAATTACGCATCCCTTTATTACCCAACTGGTCCACCTTAAGGACATTACTGGTGTTTGGCCCCATCTCCATCAAATCCTTCACCCCATTCCTGTTCTAATTCCCACAATGATAGGATTAATCCAGATGGCCTAGTCGACCATAGGAATAAAAAAAATCAGTCTAGGATTCAAAAATGAATGCTTGCTTGCAATGGAATTATTTACCCACTATTATCCACACCCACTCCACCGAGGACTTAGAAACATCAGCCTCCACAAAAATATGAGGCAAAATCATATGATTAACATAATTTGTTCTACTATCAACACACAAGTATCACCCTAACAGATTCCAAAGAATCCACATAATGGAGGGGTTTTAAAGGGGTATAAGGAGTTTAGGTAAACTTATCCAAATCAGTGGGATGGAGGCATCACATTTCATATGAAATTTATGGGACCACCAAATATGATAAAAATGGAACCCATAATATTTGAGAGGATCTCTGTACCATGATATAATAAAATCATCAATCGAAGCGAACCAGATCATGATGTGCCTCTATTCAAGAATCAGCACTATCGCACACTCCTATAATCCCTAGGAATGAAAGAAAAATTAATCAAAATCATCAAATAAAGGATGGTTATGTTAGAATCAGGACACTAAGTTTAGATTTTGGAGACTAGAAGCATCATTGAACTTCAACGATGAGATTCAAAGTTGAGGTGAGCCTTCAAATAGAAGTACATGTATTTATGTATAGAGTTTTACCTTTATATAGTAGTGAAATATACACCTATATAAAACATGAATAGTTATAAACTTCAATTAACATAATAGATCAATTATTGGAAAAACCTATTATAAAAATTCAACCCATGTATACATTCAGAATTGAGAATTCATGCCACTCATGCTTGAGAATTTCATTTATACTCCCAAGAACAATCATGTATGTTATGAATTTTTTATATATTTATTCTTGAAATTCAATATAGTCCATATTTTTATCTTTGTATGTTGTATCCTCAAGAACTCATAATGTTAATAAATTTAGTAGTGGAATTATCAGGGTAAAGGTACTCATATAAGTTTCAATTTATTTTTTGGTTGATTTACTAGATTATTTTTATTTGAATTTCCATGTCCCCTTATCTTTTATCTTTTCATAATACTATACCTCATTTCAGAACATTTTTCCTCAAATGTAAAAGGTTTTTCATTTGAAAAAAATTATAAAGGTCACACCACATTATCATCATGTATCTTTATAATATTAAATGACTATTCTATGAAATTTATAATAGCATGTTTGATCATGTTAACATCCTGATCATCAAGGGTAATGAGAAACTCAATGCTTGGCTCACAAGCTACATAAATCCCTACTCTTATGTGATGTTTTGGGCATTTTAATTTTGTAGCATATCTCCTTGGATAATATATATTATACCCCTCACAACAAGGTGATGGGTGGGTTATGTTAGATATAAATCACAACAACTTTATCCCTATAATATTTTAGTATAAGAAAGTTATTTTTAGTTGTCTGATTCACATTTAGTAAAAAATGTTATGAAAAAATTGATTACCTCATGTATGGTAGGCGGTTGATGGGAATGACTAGCCTCAAAGTTAATGGGGTGTGGTTCTTCGTGTATTCATTCTCATTAGATTTTTTGTTATCTTTGACCCATTTATATATATTGGTCCATCAAACTATAATTTTTAATAATTAATTTTAGAGAATCTATTTGTGCATACAGGTATTTCATTTTCTCATTTACATCCCCCCTTTGACTTTTTTTTTTCGAAAAACCCACACCTTTAATGTACCCATGTTGTTTTGCTAACAATAAAGCTACATCAAGCAGTTTTTTCATCTGATATATTCCACGTATATTATTATATCTAAAATATAAAAATAATATAAACATATGTAGATATTTTAATGTAATACTTTTATAAATCATAACAAATCACTATTATATTATACCTACATATGATTCCCATACTTATGTATTTTTATCTAATATTTTCCATTTTTATTTACATGAGCCTCCATCCATAGCACATGACTTGGGATGGAATTGGGTTTAGATTATTATTCATGAATATGTATATAAAAAAGGAATATAATTATGTTTTTGTTTCATATCACACCAAACATTTACTGTACATTTAAAATAAATACCATTTTTTCAAGTGAAGTATACCCCATCCTTGATTTGCAAAAGGGGTATGATAGTTTTTATGAAAATTTTTTATTTTCATTACTCCTTTGTTATAACAGCCCTGAACCCATGGTCTTGGATCTGGTGCTGAAAACATAATCATTACATTTCAGAATTGATATCGATAAAATTTACCTAATTAAATCTATTAAAAACTTAAAACATAAATAGTATATATTGATTCACTTACATACCTAAGGAAATTTTAGGTATAAAGTTTTAGATAATTAGGAAAAACTATTAAATAAACAATACCAATATGTTCAAGTGAGTATTAATCCCACTAAACTGAGTTTTTCTTATTTCATATAAATTCATAATCATCATCCATATTATACAATTTTATAAATAATTCATTTAACATCATTTTTGATAATTTGGGGAAGTGGAAACTTAAAAAGGGTGAGATCAAATGTTTAGTAAGGGTAAACACAAGCAATAACAATTGAATGTTATCATTGAGAATAATGTAATGCCCCAACCCTAGTTACCCAGAGTCAGTGCAATAATACATAACATTGGAATGATCACAAGAGATAAAATCCCGAAAGACTGATCAGTTTAGTAGCCTTGGAAGTACTAGATACAACATGAGTTTTACATTAAACCATGAAATAGAAAAACAACGACATTGAATCCCCTTTGAACACACTTATATCCCTTTACCAATTCCCGCAGGTTAATCATAATATACTTCTTCGCATCCCGTAAAAAATAAAACTTAAAAAGGGGTGAGATTAGGTGCTTAGTAAGGATAACAATATAGAAGAAACATTCATAAATAAGCATAAACATTTAAGACAATGTATAAGACTAAAACACAACCCTTTTAAATATAAATTTTAGCATAAAATGGAAAATATAAATCAAATAATTTCATTTACTTATTCACATGGATATTCTACTAGTCTAATAATAACATGTAATATCAATAGTCAATTTCATAATGATATAATGCATAATAACAAACATCATAACCACATAGTCAAGGCCTTGTGCCATGACTAAAAATAATATTTTTTCAACGACTTGTTCCAAGACACTAGTTTGTGTTATTATACATACTGATGCATCAAGGAGCTATAGCAGGCTCCACCCGTCACTTACTAAGTCCAATGAATTCCTCTTATGAAAAGGTTGAAACATAACATAAAAATTTGTATTAAAACTGGCATACTAAATGTTAATAATTTAACCATAAACCATGAATGGTATAAAACTAACACATCCATAGTCAAACATATAAAAAAACCTTCAATACAACATGGAATATTGTGTCATAATAAATTAACTTCAAAAAAGTGTAAAATCCATCAAAGGATGTTGACATAGATGGAATCTAAACTATTTTAGAGAAATATATCACTCTATTATGAAATAATTTAAAAGTCACATATTTAAAAAATAAAACATTTATTTTGAAAATATTCTTATAAACTTGCAATAAAATCTTATAAGGTTTTATAATGGAAGAAAATATCCGCACTCGCAATAAGTAAAAAAAATTATTTCCATAATTTTGTCGAAAAGGTCGTAAAGGGCCTTGTTTGGAAAACGATGGAAATATTTATTTATAAAAATTTTATAAAAATTCAAAAAAGGTTATAAATGAATTTAACCCATAGTATTGGAAATAGTAAAAATGTTTTGAAATAAATTTTTAAGAAACACAGATGTGGATGATAAAGAGGTCCCAACAGATACTCATATATAAACAACCTCAGATAATGAATAGATTGTAGAATTAACCCTTACCTTGTACTTTTCCCTAATAGAGGGTATTCTAAACTCTTGTATAATAGTTAAATAATAATTATTAAATTATAAAAGAACTATATACATAAATATTATATTATATATGATCTTCTAATATTGTTTTGTTAATAATATTTCAGTAGTATCATTGTTTTGGGTGTTAACTGATTCGTTTTCCTTTATATGTTTTGTTATGTAAGTCATGTTTTTTATGGATAGGATGTATTTGATTCATCTCCAGAATGATATTACGTTTTTAAAAATTATTTTTAATCATAAAATGAAAATTATTCTTGATTGGTTACGATGGGGAAATGAATCTTATCGCGTTCATGGAGACGATAATCCATACGTATGCACGAGCGATAATATCATTATTTTAATGGTAAAATCCTATGTAATTGGATGGTATATCATATATACAGAATAATTAACATGTTATATTAATTATTTACATCAATTATACTCATTATTATACCCTTCTAAATAATGAACTGTTGAATGAAAAACTACACCGCGACGTGGAGATGGTAAGCTGTACGTACGCACGTATGGTGAATTTTTCATTCATAGGATGGATAGAATAATTAATATGGTTATAACATATTTATAATAACATCATAGTATGTATAAGGTACTAGATTCATTATTTTGGTATGGAAAAAACAAAGAAAGAGGAAGTGGAAGAAGAAAAAACTTTGAAAGAGGTGATGAAATTATTACCTCTTCTTCGAGAGATTCCTTTTGATTTGATCAAAAGGGCTTCTTAGGTCGGATTTATAATCAAATTAAGTCCTATAGGTTGAATTTATGGTAGTTGTGAAGATATTTGGGCTGGGATTTTTCATGAAAAATGGCTTTGGAGGTGTGATTTTGAGATAAGGGGAAGTACCCTTATATAGGAGAGGTGAGGGTCACTTTAGGAAAAGATTGAAATATTATTTTATTGTACAATCATATTTGTTTTATAATGGTTACAAAAAGACTTATTTTCAGGATAAGGTGGGGGTGGGTAGAAAAACTCGCAACCAATAGGTTTTAGAAAGGTTTACGTCACCATATTATCCTTATATTTTAGATTTAATTCTTAGTTAAATAGTTTAACTTTTACCATATATTCTTGTATTATTATAATAAATGGTTAATACAATTACTATAAAAATCCAAGAGAACCCCAAGTGGTTCAATATTTTTATATATAACATTATCTAAGTTGTTTTTCTGAACCTTATATTTTTAGGAATATTTTATCAATTAATAATATAATATTTGTTTTAAAAACTCATTTATGTCAATTTTGACACTATTTAGTATTTGGTTTTTGTGAAAGTCATAACAACTTTATCATTTAGAAAAAAAATTATCTAATAAAACCTAACATGTCATATTAACCTATAAAATTCGTGTAATACATAAAAAGTCTCAATTTACAATTATTTTAATATTTATAATATCAATTATTTTAATCTTTCAATAATAAGGTAATTATGACATCATCATTGTGTTATAAATAAATTTAATTATTTAATGTATAAAAATTATAAATAAAATTCCAATATGTAGGAAATTTTTTTATATTTATAATTAATATTTATAGTCAAATTTATCTTATGTAGAAACCTATATTAAAAATGTTTTAGTTATTAAAATTTGAATTTAACACTTTTAACTCTTCTTTAAATAAAATAATTATAAATGTACTAATCTATTCCATGTGGGCCAAAAGGATCATATTTTATTCCTAATGTTTATTTTTGTCTAAATACACTTATCCAATATAATTAAGACATGTTTTGTGGTAATTATAATATCATTTTTACCTTTAATTATGCTATTTTCTTTTAATTGTGGTAAATAAAATTCAAAAGTTACTATTCACCAAAAAATATTTTCATCATATTGAAAATTTTTTTACTTATTTATGTCAACTATGTATCTAGTATTTTATAAATTCAATTCATATAAGTATTAAAATTATGTTTTATGAAAATTTGCAAATGTGCATAGAAGGCGGGTAAAAGACGTTAAAGGTTAAATAAAATTTTATATATCTAATCTTATTATAAAATGACTCAAATGAATTAAATTGAAAATATATAGGTATTATGTATCTATTTTTACCTAAAATAAATCTAAATAAAATAACTAATTATTTAAATAAAAAGTTGGTTTTAAATAATTACACATTGTTTTTCACTATTCATCAAAAAATTAAAGTTTTCAGAAAAATTCCAAAACTTCACCCTAAGCTAATTTTGATATTCCGAATCCAAAAATGAATTCCATTTTTAAATATAAAATTTATAAAATTTTAAAAAGTGGGTATTACTATTCATAACAACTAGTTTGATTGGTCGTGGGGTGCTAGAACTCGAAGTTGCGTACAACACAAGCTATTGCATTATTCAAAGAGAAACGTACCGTGGAAGATTGGGGTGTTACATTCATCCCTATTTCAAATAATTTGTCCTAAAAATTTCTATAATATTACTATGTAAAAAGATTCATGTGGTTCTTCATCATAAGTTCCTTGGGTTCCCACATTGCCTCTTTCATCTTATGGTTTTCCCATAAAACTTTTACCAGATGAGTCATCCGATTTCTCAACACTTGTTCTCTAGTATCAATAATCTTGACATGATCTTCAAAATATGACAGGCCAGGTTCCAATTGTATTTCCTCATAGGTGAATACATGAATTGGGTCAGGCATGTATTTCCTCAATAGTGATACGTGGAACACATCATGAACTTTGGAGAAACTTGGCGGCATTTCCAAATGGTAATCTAAAACTTTAATTAGTTCTAGAATTTTTAAAGGTCCAATGTACCTGGGTATTAATTTATCCTTCTTACCAAATCGTATAACACCATTCCATGGAGATACCTTCAAGAAAACATTATCTCCTACTTGAAATTACGAATCCTTCTTTCGATTATTGGCATAGCTCTTTTGCCAACATTGAGCTTCTTTGATGTGGGTTTGGATAATCTTCACCTTTTCCATTGTTTCCTCAATAAGTTCTGGGCCTACGAGTTTTATTTCTCTAACCTCATCCCAACATGTTGGTGTGCGACATATCTTTCCATATAATGCTTTATGTGGTTCCATCTAAATACTTGAATGGAATCTATTGTTATATGAAAATTCTACCAGAGTTATATATTGATCCCACATACCTTCAAAGTCAAGTGAGAAAGATCTCAACCTGTCTTCTAAGGTTTGAATAGTCCATTATGATTGTCCATCATTTTGAGGGTGGTAGGCAGTGCTCAAATGAAATTTAATATCCATGACCTTCTGAATACTTTTCCAGAATCTTGATGTAAAACAGGGATCACGATCAGAAGAAATCGATAGGGGTACTCCATGAAGTCTTACAACTTCATTACTGTATATTCTTGCTAGATGTTTAAGTGTTAAATATTCTCTTATAGAAAGAAAATGTGCAGACTTGGTATGATGATCAAAAATTACCCACATTGCATCATTCCTTCTAAGAGTCTTTGGTATCCCCATAACAAAGTCCATCACAATATCATCCCATTTACACTCAGGTATAGGAAGAGGTTTCATGAATCCTCTTGGATTTTGTCTTCCATCCTTCACCTGTTGACAAACCATACATCTTGACACATAATCAAAAATCTCCCTCTTTATGTTTCCCCACCAAAAATTTTCCTTCAAATCTCTATACATCTTAGTGCTACCAGGGTGTATAGAGAAATTGGAGCTATAAGAATCATCCAACAGTTCCCTTTTTAGATTAGGTATGTCAGGAACACAATGTCTCTTCCCAAATTTCAAAATTTTATCTTCATATATAAAGTCAATAAATCTCCCATAATTCATTGCTTCAATTTTTTTGAAACTACTCATCATCAGTTTAAGAACTTTTTGTCCTTTCTAGTAAAGATGGTTTGGAAACCATTTGAAAAATTATTGATGTTTCACCTTCCATGATTATTCCCATATCCATTTTTACTAGATCTATAAACATAGGATCCATTTTAACTCTCATATTGTTCAAAAATCCATGATCCTTTCTGTTCAAAGAATCTTCCACCTTATTTTCTTTCCCCGAGTGGTAGTGTATAGTGAAATCATAATCCTTGAGTAGTTCAATCCATCGTCTTTTCCTCATGCTGAGTTCTTTCTGTGAGAAAACATACTTCAAAATCTTGTGATCAGTATATATCTCACATTTTCACCATATAGATATTATCTCTATATCTTCAAAGAAAATATTAAAGTTTCTAACTCAAGATCTTTAGTGGGATAGTTTTGTTCATGAATTTTTAGCTGTTGTGATGCATAGGCAATAAATCTATCATTCTGCATAAGTACAAAACCAAGTCCTTTCTTTGAAGTATCACTATAAATAACAAAATCATCATTCCTCGATGATAGATTCAAGATAGAATCATTGACTAATCTTCTCTTTAGTTCTTCAAAACATTCTTCACACTCTTTTTTACAAACAAATTTAACCCCTTTACGTTTGAGCTTGGTTAATGGGTTAGCCAATCAGGAAAAATTATGGAAGAAATACCAATAAAAAACTGCTAAACCAATAAAAATATGTACCTCAGTTATATTTTTCAGTGCTGGACATTCTTGTATTTCCTTAGTCTTTGAAGGATCAACAGAGATTCCACCCTTAGAGGAAATATGTCCAAGAAAGAGAAATTTCCTGAATCCAGAATTCACACTTGTTAAACTTCCCATATAATTTATTTCTTCTAAGGGTTTTCAAAATAGTGCGCATGTGATTTTCATGATCTTCATAGATTTTTGAGTATACCAAGATATCATCATTAAATAATAATACAATTTCATCAGGATATTACTTGAAAACTTTATTCAATAGATCCATGAAAATAGAGGTTGCATTAGTCAGTCCAAAAGGCATTACTTTAAACCCGTGATGCCCATACCTGGTTTGAAATGCTGTTTTTAGATTGTCTTTATTCTTCACACACATCTGATGATATCTAGATCGAAGTTAAATCTTTAAAAAATATTGAGATCTATGAATTTGATCGAATAAATCATCAATGCGAGGCAGGGGATACTTATTCTTTATTGTTATAGCATTGATCTCCCTGTAATCAATGCACAACCTCATAGATCCATATTTCTTCTTAACAAAAAAAATAGGGGATCTCCATGGAGAAACAGTAGGGTGAATAAATCCTTTATTACTCAATTTATCTAGTTGTTTCCTTAGTTCCACTAATTCCACAGTGGCCATTCTATAAGGGGTCTTCGATATGAGCCTTGAACCAGGAACTAAATCAATGGAAAACTCAATTTCTCGATCTAGAGGATATCCATGTAAATTCTCTAAAAACAAATCAACATATTCTTTCACAATAGGTACATCCTATATATGAACATTCCTTTTCTCACCCAGAGTTATTTCACTATCTTCCTCCCCAATAATTGAATTTAGTAGAGCTACTGGGGGTGGATCTAAATGAGAATCATATGGTGATGCTTCTAATCTAAAGATAAGGTACTCCTTATCATCATAAAAAATTGTAACCTCCTTATTCTTACAATAAATTTTCGCATCATGGTCCGAAAGACAATCTATACCATGGATTATATCAAATTCAATTGTAGGTATGATGATGATATTAGCATATAAAGAACATATATATTCCCTAATGAGAACTGATTCACAAAATATTGTTGCAATGATACATCCCTTAGAAGTTTTGACTGAAAACTCCCTGGTTAAATCAAATTGGAAATATATAATTTTCTTAGAAAACTGGGAAGATGTGAAATAATGCAATGATCTAGAATCAAATAAATCATTGGCTAAATTTGAGGAAACCATTAAATTACCTATAACCATGTCATTTGGAGATTCAACCTCAATATTAGTGATTTCATAAGCTTGGACTTTCTCCCTTGGCCTTTTCTGAGGTAAGTTTCCCTAACACTTAGGAAATTCATTTTCATAATGTCCCATTTCTCTACAATTTTAGTATTCAACATTGACAGCTTCTTTCTTTCCCTTACAATCACAAGATTGGTGGTTTTTTCACCACACTTGTAATAGACTCCCATTCCCTTCAGGCAAGTACCGAGGTGTTTCTTTCCACATTTACTACATGAAGGAAATTATACTTTTCCCTTATTCCCCTTATTTATATTTCTAGAGTGTTCATTAGATCTATTCTTCTCTTTCTTTTCTTTAAAGTCGTAAGACTTAGATAATTCCTTTTCTGTTTTGATAGCACATGAGAAAATATCTTCATACGAAGAGAAGAATTGTGAGACTAATGCTCGATGAAGAAATGGTTTTAACCCATCAAAGAATTGATTAATCTTACTCCTTGGGTTAGTTATATAATCTTCTACATGCCTTGATATCCTTGTAAAGTTAGCCTCATACTTTGCGACATTCTGATCCTCCTTTTGCCTCAAACTCAGAAATTGTCTTTCCATATCTACTCGATGGTCACGAGGAATGTATTTTTCTATGAAAAGTTATTTAAACTCCCAAAATGCCATATTTGATACTTCTTCACCCTCCTTTGTGTTTTTGATTAATTACCACCATTTATTTGTATGTCCTGTGAGGCCATAAACCACCATGACAACATTTTCCTTTTCGCTACTCCCCAAAGCATGAAATATTTTCTATAAGGAACTTCTCCATTGCTCAGCTACAAATGGATTTTTAGTCACATTGAATGTTTGTGGTTGTTTCCTCATGAGGTGGTCTAACCTTGATCCTCCACGTTGTGGATTAGGGTTCCCCATAAGGGTAAGGTTATTATTCATAACTAGAGTGACTTGTCCTAGTATGGTTATAAGCTGTTCAGAACCAGTTTCATTACCAGCTACACTATAATTATCTTGAGTAGAAGGGAAATACCTATATGGATTATGTGTGTAGATACGGTTTCCATTCCTTCCACTAGGTTCCATTTCTAAACAATGACATACACTATATTAGTTTATGAATCACAATACATAATTCCTAAATAAAAAAATACCTAACATAAATCGAACAATTTATGCATATAGTCCCTAATCATAAAAATGTTTTCTTTGAGGATGTATTTACTCATAAATCCTTCATAATGGTTTTTAAATAAAATGTGAATTATCCTAAGCATATCCCCTGGGAGTGTCATAACCAAGAGTGCAACAGGGCCCGTTGCCATATACCAGGACACCCCGGGAAAAGCCTGAAACTCCTTGTCAGAGTTTTCACTCCTAGGTACATCTGTGTCAGAGCCACCTCTACCTGATCTTATCCAGATATGAATTTATTTCTTGGAAAATACACAAAATACCTACATCACCAAAATTCTAGGATGTTTTTCTATACTAATCCTCAAAGTATATCTTAGGGTAATGTTCTATAATCAGAGTTTTTATAATTCTAGATTCCAAGGTTTGTACTAAAATTCCTCTGATACCAACTGTAACGCCCTGACCCTAGTTACCCAGATTCGGTGAAATATTAAATAACATTGGCATGATCACAAGGGATCAAATCCCGAAATACCAATTAGTTTAGTAGCCTTGGAAGTACTGGATATATACATAAGTTTTACATTACATCTTGAAAGGGAAAAACAACGACATTGTATCCCTTTTGAACACACTCATTTCTCTTAGCCTATTCCTGCAGGTTAATGATAATATACTTCTTCGCATCATGAGAAAAATAAAACATAGAAAGGCTTGAGATAAGGTGCTCAGCAACGATAACAATATAGAAGAAACTTTCATAAATAAGCATAAACATTTAAGGCAATGTATAAAAATAAAACCCAAGCCTTTTAAAATTAAACTTCTACATAATATGGAAAGGATAAATCAAATTATTCTATTTACTTATTAACATGGATATTCTACCAGTTGAATAATCACATGAAATATCAATAACCAATTTTATAATGATGGAATGCATAATGCCGGACATCATAACCACATAGTCAAGGCCTTGTGCAAAGACTACAAATAAGATTTTTTCAAGCCCATGTTCCAAGACACTAGTTTTTATTATGAGACCTACTGATGCATTGAGGAGCTATAATAGGCTCCACCCATCACTTACTAAGTCCAATGCATTCCTCATATGAAAAGGTTACAACATAACATAAACATTTTCAATAAAAACAACATACGAAATGTTACTAATTTAATGATAAACCACGAATGGTATAAAAATAACACATCCATAGTCAAACATATCACAAAACCTTTATTAAAATATGTAAGATTTTATCATAATAAATCAACTTAAAACAAGTGTAAAATCCATCAAAGGATGTTGACATAGATGAAATCAAAACTATTTGAGAGAAACATCTCTTTCTATTTTAAAATATTTTAAAAGTTACATAATTATAAAAGAAAAAATTTATTTTGAAAATATTATTATAAGATGGTAAGGGAAGCTTCAAATGTGTTATAATGGTGGAAAATATCCACACTCACCATATAAGTTAAAAAAACATTCTTTCCTTAATTTTTTTGAAAAGGTTGTAAAGGACCTTGTTTGGAAAATGATGGAAAGATTCCTTTATAAATTTTTTATTAAAATTAAAAAAAGAGAATAAATAAATTTAACCCATATTCTAGGAAATAATAAAAATGTTTTAAATACATTTTTAAGAAACACAGATGTGGATGATAAAGAGTTCCCATTAGATACTCACATATAAACAACCTCAGATAATAAAGAGATTGTAGAATTAACCATTACCTTGTACTTTTACTTGGTTGATGGTATGTTAACCTCCTGTATAATATTTAAAAATCAGTGTTATTAAATTATAAAAGCACCATATATATAAATATTATATTATATATGATCTTTTAATATTGTTTAGTTAATAATATTTCAGTAGTATCATTGTTTCGGGTGTTAACTGATTCGTTTTCCTTTATATGTTTTGTTATGTAAGTATTGTCTGTTATGGATAGGATGTATTTGATTCATATCCAGTATGATATTATGTTTTTAAACATTATTTTTAATCATAAAATGAAAATTATTCTTGAATGGTTACGATGGGGAAATGAATCTTATCGCGTTCATGGAGACGGTAATCTGTACGTATGCAGGAGTGATAATATCATTCTCTTGATGTTAAATCCTATGTAATTGGATGGTATATCATATATACAGAATAATTAACATGTTATATTTATTATTTACATCAATTATACTCATTATTATACCCATCCAAATAATAAAGTGTTGAATGAAAAACTACCCCATGATGTGGAAACGGTAAGACGTACATACACACGTATGGTGACTTTGTCATTTGTAGAACGGATAGAATAATAAATATGGTTGTAACATATTTATAATAAAATCACCATATGTATATGGTACAAGAGTTATTATTTTTTATGGAAACAAAAAATAAAAAGTAAGTGGAAGAAGAAAATAACTTTGAAAGAGGTGATGAAATTATTACCTCTTCTTTGAGTTCTTCCTTTTGATTTGATCAAAATGGCTCCTTAGGTCAGCTTTTTGATCAAATTAAGGCCTGTAGGTTGAATTGAGGTTAGTTGGGAGGATATTTTAATAGGTTTTGGATGAGACAAATGGCTTTGGAGGTGTGATTTTGAGTGAACGAGAAGTACTCTTTTATAGGAGAGGTGAGGGTCGCTTTAGGAAATGTATAAAATATTATTTTCTTACACAATCATACTCAGTTTATAATGGCTCCAAAAGGATTCATTTTGAGGATAAGGTGGGACTGGGTTGAAAACCTTTCAACCAATAGGTTTTATATAGGTTTAGGTCACCATATTAAACTTATCTTTTAGATTTAACTCTTAGTTTAATAGTTTAACTTTTACCATGTATTCTTGTATTATTATAGTAAATGGTTAATAAACTTACTATAAAATGCCAAGAGAACCCTAAGTGGTTCATTATTTATATATATAAAATTATATAAGTTATTTTTATTAAACTTAGTTTTTTATTAATATTTTATCAATTAATAATATAGTATTTGTTTGAAAAACTAATTTATGTCAATTTTGACACTATTTAATATTTGGTTTTTGTTAAAGTCATAAAAACTTTATAATTTCGAAAAAAATTATTAAATCAACCCTAACATGTCATATTAACCTGTAAAACTCTTATAATACATAAAAAGTCTCAATTTACAATTATTTTAATATTTACAATATCAATTATTTTAATCTTTCAATAATAATGTAATTACTGCATCATCATTGTTTCATAAATAAATTTAATTATTTAATGTATAAAAATAATAATTAAAATTAAAATATGTAGGAAATATTTTTAGATTTATAATTAATATTTATAGTCAAATTTATCTTATGTATGAGCCTATATTAAAAATATTTTAGTTATTAAAGTTTGAATTTAACACTTTTAACTATTCTTCAAATAAAATAATAATAAATGTACAAATCTAATCCATGTGGACCAAAAGGATCATATTTTATTACTAATTTTTATTTTTGTCGAAATAAACTTATCCAATATAATCAAGACATGTTTTATGGTAATTATAATATCATTTTTACATTTAATTACGCCATTTTCTTTTAATCATGGTAAATAAAACTCAAAAGTTACTATTCAACAAAAATTATTTTCATCCTATTGAACCAAATTTTACATACTAATGTCAACTGTTTATATATTATTTTAGAAATTTAATTCACATAGGCAGTAAAATTATGTTTTAAGCAAATTTGCAAATGTGTCTAGAAGGTGAGTAAAAGACATTAAAAGTTAAATAAAATTTTATATATGTAATATTATTATAAAATGACCCCAATGAATTACATTGAACAGATATAGATATTATTTATATATTTTGACCTAAAATATATTTAAATAAAATAACTAATTATTTAAATAAAAACTCAGTTTTAAACAATAATGTAGTGTTTTTTACTATTCATCAGAAAATGAAAGTTTTCAGAAAAATACCAAAAAATCACCCTATGCTAATTTTGATATTCGGAATCCCAAAATAAAGTCCATTTGGAAAAATTAAATTTATAAAATTTTAAAAGGTGGGTATTACTATTCATAATGGCTAGTTTGATTGGTCGTGGGGTGCTAGAACTCGAAGTTGCGTAGAACGCAAGCTATTGCATTATTCAAAGAGAAACGTACTATAGAAGTTAGGGGTGTTAAAAATAAGATGAGTATTAGGGTATAATAACATAATAAATTTTAAGTATAATATAAGATAAATCATACCCATCAAACCTCGATCAATAAACAAGTTCCATGGAATAAATCATTAATAAAAAATAGAGTCATGAGAGTTAATAATCATGAGCCATGTAATGTCAATCTTGATCAAATGAAACATTAAAAAAAAGAATAATGAAAATATATTGGTATCTTAGAACATTATATTTATAGAACCCTTATAAGAACCCTTATAATTTTTAATAACCATATATCTGAAATAAAACATAATTATTCAGAGAACATAATCATTACCCAATGTATTGGAGTGCTATCAAGGTGCAGCCATTGTATAAGCTACATACGGATAACACATGAGCTATAATGGGTATCAAACCTTTATAATCAATATCCAATAACTATAATATGAATAAAGTACATAGAACTTTTATCCGATGAAAAAAATCATAAAAACACCCATTAGTACATTCATAACATGATTAACCCATGGAAAAGAAACAGGTTCCATGAAAATATATTTGAAACATGATTACCCCATGGAAAAAATGGGTTCCAGGACAATCTATTTAAGACAACAATAATCCATCCATTTAAATAATTGGGATGATATAATTTCAAAATATCCTAATAGAGAATGAGTAATATAAGGGGTTTCCAATGACGATGAATGAAAATACCATTCAATGATAATTAAAAACATTATTGATGGAAATAAATTTTTCACAATTTATAACATCAAATGATGTCTCTTATATGGAAAATGATTTTGAAAGATCACTTGGAAAATTTCTTGAGGAAAATGTCATTTCCATTTTGAAAACACATATTTAAAATCTAAAAATTTATCAAAAATTAAAGAAATTATTTTAATAAAAAATAATCTTTAAAAAAATTAAATTTAAAACATCGAGTGTTCATGATGGTGGGAAAATCAATTCATGTCATATGTGTTAAAAATAAACATTTTTTTTAAACATTTTGTTAGGGGAGTATAAGTGACCTATTTAGAAAACTTTAAGAAATATCTTTTTTAGAAACTTTTAAAAGATGGTAAAATATCATGTAAAATAGTTTTAGGAAAAATAATTGTTCAAAAAATAACATTTTGATTTTTTTAGAAAACATAGATATGGAAGAGAAATATTTTTGATCTAAAAGAATGTACAAGATCAATATCACTTACAAGAGACATCCTTGATATTTATTTAAATAGTAATTGAGGAAATGAAAATAAAACATGTAAAAAACATTCATAACCAGAAGATATGAAAATATATGTGGTTTAAAAAAATAATATCACATTATTTTCTTTAAAATAACCTTAAACCTAAACAATCCCAAAAATAAATGATATTGCAACATAAATCCTTTTCCACTTTGGTAACTTCTCAATCATAAGAATCATAGAAATATAAATTCAAATTAATCTTTAAATATAAATAACATAGTAATATTCAAGATATTAAATTTCAAAGGGGAATTATATATACCTCATAAAATAATTTAGGTTCATAACGTCAACATATGTCTCAATGAAATAGAGTTTGATGTGAATAACCCTCACAAAGATCATATCATTAAATTGAGAATTAATAAATAGAGTGATTATGTGTAATAAATTTAAATAAAAAATAAGTTTAAATATAGAATAAAAAATTTATATATCAATTCACTCATAATAATAGAATAAAATATTCAATGAAGAAGAGTTATAACCGAATTAAATGAAATTGAGTTATGAAATCCTTTACCACTTGGTAACAAGAAAATAAAATTCCCTAGGATGAGATAATTAAAATTGAAACTTTAAATACCATGAATTATGAAGGATTAATTATATTACACATAAAAGGGTATTAATACACCTATAAAATAAATTAGGTTCATTAGATCAAAATATTCCTCAATGAAGGAAAATTGAGATGAAGTCTCATATTACTTTGGTAATTTCTAGATCAAAACATAATGAAAGGGAGACCCTCTAATAAATTCATAAATTGAAATATTTTTCCTGAAAATAATCATAAAATACGTTCATGGTTTGTATATACACCTCTTAATAAAAGTAAGTAGTGAATAAGGAATATGTCTCATAGAAATAATAGCAAGACGAGAAAACCCTTACATGGAGTCCATAATTTCCATGTATGTTCTTCAACTCCAACATTATAAGATTATACAAATTATTTGACATATTAATAAAACTTTATAGGTTTAATACCATATACATAATAATTTATTTTATTTATTTTAATTAAATATATAAATATTCAACTAGTTATGCCCACGTCAGATGTTTTAATGACGTTCGGTCTATGTTTTCAAAACAGCTTTGGTATGTTGATTGTGGTCAAAGGGGTCATTGTTCCATAATATCCAAAATAATGATCATGAAATAATTACCATTATTATATATCATTTATAATTTTAAAACTAATAATGAATTATTGCTATGAAAAACTAACTTTTTTATAATCATAGAGAAAGTAGGTCGTACGTACGCATGAGTAACTTTTCCATTTTTCAATGATCTTAAAGAAAAGATGGTAAGTATTGTATTATACTTAAAAAATTATCCTAATTTTATAAATACATTATTATTTCATTAATTATACTTATATATATCATCCATGTGATGTGGTGATGAGAATATAATCACATCTCTTTGGGGAGGTGGTAGTCCCCACGATGCATGATCTACGTTATCATTTTTCAGTTAGTGGAATGGTAAAAAAAGTTATATATTGTATTTTAAGAATGATAAATATTTCATTAATATAATTATTTTTTCATATATATCACATATATTCATTATCATCATCATTATTACCTCCTATGTAAGGCGTTAAGGAAAAAATCATCACATCGCTTCACGAGATGACAGTTCATCATACACATGAGCGACTTTATCATATCCACAATAAAATGAAAAGTAAGAAGGTATATGTGATATAATACACCTATAAGTATAATTATGTTATAAATATCATATATAAACTTTAAATCCATCATTATAACCAACACCAAGAGGAGGTGATGGAAAACGAATTACATCGGTTCACGATGCGGTAGTTCACCATACATATGAACGATGGTTTCATTTACCACTTGATGGAATAAAAGATGAATCTAGGTTAATAGATTTATATAATAAAATATCATTATATGTGAGGTACTGGTTTTATTATTTCATCATGTTTAAATAAGATTTTATGGATATGAAAGAATAAATAAAACAAAAATGCTCTGTTAAGAACGATACCTCTTCTACATACATCTTCTTAAGGTTTACACCAAAAGTTTTGTTAGATTTTTTTTATGATAAAAAAAGTTCTCTAGGATGTGGGTAGGTAAGTGAGTAATGTATTTGGGTCTGTATGGAATGAAAAAAAATGATTTATAGGTATGGGGAGAAGAGGAGAGTGTGTGTCCTTTTATAAGTGAGGTGGAGAGGCATTTTTGTAAATACCGAAAACTATTCAATAATGGGAAGTCACTCTCAATCCATGTGCCTCCAAAATTGATAAATAATGGGTTGTGGGGATGATATTGTTGATAAAAAACTCCATAAAAAATACTCATGTTATAAAATTTTTATTACCTTATCCTCTAAGTTTCTTCACTTTTATCATTTTTGTTATCAATATGATAACAAGTATCTTTTTATTTACCAAGGTTATTTAAAATTTAAGTATAAAATTAAATAGATAATTATTATATAATCTATAAAAAAAATTATAAATATTAAATAAAATTTATTAAATAAAAATCCGTTTTGTGTGGAAAATTAATTTTAACACAAACTCATGTAACGTGAAAAACCCCATTTTAACCATAACTGCGATAATTGATTTTTTAACTATTTTTACTATTCAGTAAGACAAAAGATTAAGTTGGCCTCATTTACTAATATTAATCATGATGATTCAAAATATGGAATCTAATTTTTCAAATTAAATTCACAAAATGATATAATTTAATTTAGAATAAATCTCAAAGATGAGATGAAAAAGCGAGTTTTCAAGAAATATAATTTTCAAGCATAAGATGATTTTATATTAACACTATGATGAGTAAAAATAATTATGTTTATTTCAATTAATATTTATATATATAATATATAAATATTATTTAAATAATTTCTCATTAGTTGTTATTTTAATTAATTAAAATAGAGTATCATTTTTCACTTTAAAACAATATTCATAAAAATGCACTTTTAAACCAAAGAATAAATTTATACTAAAATTAAGTATAAATATGATTAAAATGTAATTAATTTTATTAAATATAAAAAACACTTAATTTACCTTTAATTAATTAAAATTTCAGTGGGAATTTTAAATAACTTTATTTATTGAAAATAAATGACAGTTTTGCAAAAAACTATTTTTTTCACTTTTTACTGAAAAATCAATATTTTCAGAAAAATAAAAAAATTTAATCCTTTTTTAATTTTTATATTATTATTTCCAAATTTAATTTCATTATATAAAATAAATTTTCTTAAATTGATAGAAATTATTATAATATTTTCTCACAAAAATCTATAAAAATTATTTTTGAAGAAAATATATTTTTGATGAATAAAATTAAATTTCTAAAAGTTGAGAGGTTAATTACTAATAATTTATCAATAAATGTATATTTAAAATAAAATTTATATATATGTTTCATAATTTATTTAATTCTATAAACACCTTCCAATTTAATGGCTACGTTATAACGATCATATATTTCACAGGTTATTTAAGCTCAGTGTTGCGTGTCATATACACTATCGAACATAGTTTTATTTTTAAAATCTTAGAGTGTTATATTACACACCACTTTAAACAATTGTGTCCTTGTAATTTTAAAATTTTATTCAATGTTTGGAAATTTAAAAATTCGTTTTTGGAAAAACCACTTTGTAAAAATGGTTAATAAAACATCCACCTTAAAAGAGAGAGAGGGAAGTAATAAAGTCATTTAGAACAAGACATAACTAGGTTTCCATGTATAAATAAATTTGTTGGAAGTGAAGATACAAAAAATGGAAGAAAATAATAATTCCCAAATTATGATAGAGACTAGAAAAGATAATTGATCATAATAAATTGAATGATCATTAGAAATTCAACATCTTCAAAACCATAAACCCAAGAGGTGTGAAAAGGACAATAAATTTCATTAGAAATGATAGTAATAGGTCAAAATTTTTCTTTCAAAATAATTTTCTGATAGTTAAGTAATTAATTTACCATCTAAAATAATAAAATAAAGAAATATACTTACTTTATGAGTTGAATTTAAACCTTTAATAATTTTCTACTACATAATCATATTTTTCTCCAAATGATGAGTATTCTAGATGAATTTTTCATGTATTAAGCACTAAAATAAACTTTTAAAGGATCACATAAACATAAAAGTGAAAAAATATATTCCTCTGGTCACTATAAATTAACCAAAGTCAAAATATTTAGCATAAGGTAAGGTATTTCCCAAAATTAACAAAACTTCATATGAAAAATAATATATTACTCTTCAAAATTCAATAGTAATTCCCAAATTTTAAACTAAATCATTCCATATATAAATGAACCTATATCCCAAATAACCTCAATAACCTCAATATTAAACTGTGTTTTAACCAAAAATTTTATATAATACCTTTAAACTTAAAATCCTCAAAATATAGCTATATTCTTATGAAATAACATTAATCACCTAGTCATAAATTTACCTTTCAATCTCATGGCCATATATATGATAAAACAAGTGTCCCCATAATTACCTCAATATAAAATATAATATAAACCCTAATGGTTATCAATACCTTAAAAAAAATTTCTACAAAAATTAAAGGCATACCTCCTGTTATACCAAAGATTTACATATACTTCAACCTAATAAAATGTCTCCCAAAATGTAATTACTCACTTTAAGACCTCATCACCTAAAACTTCAAAATGTATATCTAAGATATTGAACTTATGATCAAAATTTATATTATAGACCTATGATTCTATCCATAAAAATTAAGATAAACTCACATGAAAACATCATAATCTCCAAATTTATATATAACCTTATCTGATACCAATTATAATATCCCTGAACCCACACTCTTATATCCATTGCTAAAAAAGCAATCATTATATTTTTGGATTGATACTAATATATGTGACCCGATTATTTCCATGAAAAACTTAATAAATCAAGAGAATATGTTTTATCACTTGTATATCCAATGAACCTTTAGGTTTAGAGTTTTATAAAATTAGTGAAAACTCTTACATAAATAGTACCCATGTCTTCAAGTGAGTGATCATCCCACTAAACCAATCTTTTATTATTTAATATTAAGTCATCATCATCATCATCCATATGAAACCCTTATATAAATAATTTATTTAAAATCATTATTGATAACCTGGTGAAAATGAAACATAAGAAGGGTGAGGTTAAATGATCAGTAAGGGTTAATATAAGAATTAACAACTGAATGTTATCAATGATAATAAGATGAGTATATGGGTATGATGACATACACAAAGTTTATGATAATAACATAAGAGAGATCATACCCATCAAACCTAGATTAAGAAACATGTGGTATGGAAAAAAAATTTAACAAGGTAAATATTCATGATAATCAATAATCATGATACATGAAAAGTAAATCTTGATTAAAGGAAAAATTTAAAACCCTTAACAAGAATAATGAAAATGTGCTGAAATATGGGATCATTTTATTTATAAAACCCTTAAAAAACCCTTAAATATTATTATAAACATACATAATACTTCCAATATAATTCTCCAATGAACATAATCATTCCCCAATGAATTATATCGCTATCTAGGTGCAACCATTGTATAAGTTATATCAAGATCACCTATGAACTATATTGAGGCTTAGCCCTTCTTAAAAAATTTCCAAGAACCGTAACATGAATAAAGTATATATAAATTTAATCTCATCATAAAACTCATAAAACATTCATTATTACTTTAATAAACTTATTAACCCATGGAAAATAAATGGGTTACATGAAAATCACTTTGAAACATGACTAAACCATGGAAAATAAATGGGTTCCTTGACAATCTCTTTGAAAAAATCATAATACATCAAGAGAAATAATAATGATGGTATCATTTAAACACATCCTAGTAGAAAATAATAACATCAAGGGTTGTTTATGTTGATTAACAGAAACACCATTAAAACATTATTAAAATCATTCTTGAGTAAAATAACATTTTTTAGTTTGATATACATCAAAGGATCTCATCTTAGATAGAAAATGATCTTGAAATATCACTTGTAAAATTTATTGAGGAAAATATCATTTCCATTATGAAAACACTTATTTAAAATATAAAACTCTATCAAACATTAAAAAAATAATTTTATTTGTAAATAAACTTTTAAAAAGGACGACTTAAAATATATATTGGTCAGGAAGTTTTGAAAATCCATTCATGTTGTAAATGTTAAAAATTAAAATTATTTTCAAATATTTTGTATAAGGAGTCAAAGTGACCCATTTGGAAAACTTTAGGAAATTTACTTTATAAAACCTTTTAAAATAAGGTCAAGGATCATGTAAAATAGTTTTAGGAAGAAATTTTTTTTTATAAAATAACATTTTTGATTTTTTAAACATGGATATATAATTTAAATATCCCTAATCTAAAATATGGTATATGATCAATATCACTTACAATAGACATCCTTGATGTTTATTTAATCAATAAGGGAGGAAATGGAAAATAAATATGTAAACCAAATTCATAACTAGAAGATAAGAAAATATACATGGTTCAAGAAAATAAGATAATGTTATTTATTCCAAAAAAACCTTTAACATAAAAAATTGTGAAAATAGTGGAGATTGTAACATAAAGTCTTTTCCACTTTGGAAGCTTCTCAATTGTAATATCCATTAAAGAATAAATTCAAATAAAAATTTATATATAAATAACATAAAAAATTAATTATATTATATGTAAAAGGGGAATTATATAAACCTCATTAAATAAGTTAGGTGCATAACATTAACATATGTCCCAAAGATAGAAAATTTGAGAATAATAACCCTTACAAATATTATATCATTGAATTTAGAATCAATAAATTGAGTTATTAGGTGTAATAAATGTAAATATAAAAAAACAACTGGAAATAAAAAATAAAACAATTTATATATCAATTAACACATAATCATAGCATAAAAAATTCAATGAATAATAGTTATAACCCAATGAAAAGAAAATTGAGCTAAGAAACCCTTTACCCCTTGGTATCTTTAAAATCAAATCTCCATAGATGAGATAATTAAAATTTCAACTTAAAATACCATAAATTATTAATGATTCATGATATTACATATAAAATGGTATTATATACACTATATAAAATAACTTAGGTTCATAAAATTAAAATATTCCTAAATAAAGGATAATTGAGATTAAGTCCGTGGCTGCTTTGGTAATATCTACATCAAAACCTCATGAAAGATACAAACTCATATAGATTCATAAATAAAAATTATTTTCATGAAATTAATCATAAAATTAATTCATAAATAGTATATAAACTATATAATAAAAA
This sequence comes from Viscum album, assembly GCA_963277665.1. Classification (NCBI taxonomy): domain Eukaryota; kingdom Viridiplantae; phylum Streptophyta; class Magnoliopsida; order Santalales; family Viscaceae; genus Viscum; species Viscum album. Next base: position 708,634,004 of record OY728150.1, read on the forward strand.
TAATCAGTGAATATGAAATATGTATTACGGAAATAAAAGTGAGACAAGAAAACCCTTACCTAGAGTCAAGACATTCCATGCATGTACTTGAACTACTATATAATAATATTATATAAATTATTTTATTTATTAATTAAATTATATAGTTTTAATACCATATAATTAAATAATTTATTTTATTTATTTTAATGAAAAATTTAATTATATTTAATTATTTATGCCCATGTTAGGTGTTTTGAGGACATTCAACCAATATTCTCAAAACAGCTTTGGTATGCTGACCATGGTCAAAGGGTTTATTATTCCCTAATATTTAGAATAATAATAATTAAATAACAATAATTTATATACGGAATTTATAATTTTAAAACCAATCATGAAATATGGTTATGGAAAATTATCTATGTTATAATCATGGATATGGTAGGTCATATGTACACTTGAGTAATGTTTTCATTTTTTAACAATCATTATGGAAAGAAGGTAAGTATTGTTTTTTATTTATATAATGAAAATTATATCATAAATAACATATTATTTATTTAAATATAATTATAAATATCATCTATGTGATTTAGTGTTGAAAAAAATAACATCATCGGTTAGGGGAGGCGGTAGTCTACACATGTGCATAAACAACGTTATCTTTTTTCAGTGAGTGGAAAGGTAAGAAAGAAAATTATATATTATCTTTTAAGAATTATAAATATTTATTTAATACAAAATTTACTTAATATATTTCATATATATTAATTAACATTATCCTTATTACCTACCTTGTAAAGCATTAGTGAAAAACGAATCACATCGCTTCGTGAGGTGGTAGTCGGTTGTACACACGAGCGACATTATTATATATCCCACATATTAGAAATTAAAAAGGTATATGTGAAATCATAATTAAAAAAGTATAATTATTTTTAAAATAATATATATATATATATATATATATTAAATCTATCATTATAACCAGTCATAAGAGTTGGTGATGGAAAACTAATTACACCAGTTCATGAGGCAGTAGTCCACTTTACACACACTAATGATGTTTTTTATTTCCCACTTGATCGAAGAAGATATGGATCTAGTTCCTGAAATTAATATAATAAAATATAAATATATGTGAGATAATAGTGTTATTATTTCATCATGGTTGATGAATATTTTTGGGGAGGTGGAATAAGAAATAAAACAAAAAAACTCTGTTAATAATAATACGTCTTCTTTGGAAATCCTCTAGCTTTACACCAACATATTTACTAAATTGGTTTTATAATAGAAAAAAGGACTCTAGGATGTGGTGAGTTAATATTGAAAGGTTTTTGGGAAGGTATTTATGAACCTAAATTATTTGGATCTATGTGAAGGAGAAAAGAGTGGGTTTCCTTGTATAAGTTAGAGGAAGTAACATTTTTGTAAATACCTAAAACTATTCAATGATGGGAAGTTACTCTCAATCCATGTGCCTCAAAAAATTGGTAAATAATGTATTTTAGTAATTATATGGTCTATAAAAACCTCAAAAACAAAATATAAACATTTTTAAACATGTAATTACCCTATCCTTTATGTTTCCTCACTTTTTACCGTTTTAGTTTTCACCACAATAACTAGTATATTTTTATTTACATAGGAAATTTATATTTTAAGAATAAAATTAAATTTAGGTTTATTAGATAATATGGATCCAATTATTATAAATATAAAATCTAATTTATTAAATAAAAATCCTATTTTTGTGTAAAATTAATTTTAACACAAGCGTATGTAATGCATAAAACCCCATTTAAACATTAATCATGGCAATTGATTTTAACTGTTATACTATTCATTAAGACCAAATGTTAAGTTAAACTTATTAAATAATATTAATTATTTTGATTAAAAATATGGAATAAATTTTTTATAATTAAATTCATAAATTTGGAATAAATAAAATTAAAATAAAACTTGCAAACGTGATAAAAAGCAGTTTTTTCAAGAAATACATTTTCAAGCATAAGATGATTTTATATTAACTCTATGGCTATTAATAATAATTAAATTAGTTAAAATTAAAATTTATAGATATATAATTTATAAATTTAATTCAAATAATTTCTCATTAGGGATTATTTTAATTAATTAAAATGGAGAAACATTGTGCACTTTGAATCGATTTTCTGAAAAATGCATTTTTAAACCCAAAAGTAAATTTATTCTAAAATTTAGTATAAATATGATTAAAATGTAATTAATCATATTAAATATGACTATATAAAACTTATGTTATTTTATTTTAATTAAAATAATAATTTTATTTTTAAATTACTTTATTTATTAAAAATAATGGTTGTTTCACAAAACTTTGTATTTTCACTATTCATTGAAAAATCAATATTTTCTGAAAAATTCCAAAAATTTCACAATATTTTAATTTTTGATATTATGATTTTAAAAATTTATTTCATTTTATGAATTATATTTTCATAAATCTCTATAAATTAATTATAATATTTTCTCACAAAATGTAATAAAAATAATTTTTGAAGAAAATATATTTTTGATGAGTAAAATGACATTACTAAAAATTGAGAGATTATTTAATAAGAATTTATAAATAAATTTATATTTATTAGGATATATATATATATATATATTTCATAAAGTTATTACTATTATTCATACCTGCCAATTAAACTGTTAGGTTAAAATAGTCATATATTTCATCGGTCATTTAAACTCGTTTTTGCATGTCGTATACGCTATCAGAGAAAATTATCTTTTTAAAATATTAGGATGTACATTGTTTTCATAGATTAACAATTTTAAATTAAAGTGAATAATAAAAGTAATTTCAAATAAATTATTACCAATTTTGATGCGCCTAAAATGATTAATCCCCATAGTGAACAATGAGAGAATTCTATGTTTATTGTTTTATCATGTTTTCAAAAATAACTAGTGGGTTTGGGTTTAATTACCCTCATTATCCCTGAGATGTATCTTCATCAAAAGTGTTATAAAGAATCTATTATCCTTAAAACAACCATTTATAAAAATTTCTTACTACTATAATCTAAGATAAACATACTCTACAAGGAATAATGGAAAGTAAATAAATGTTTTATTCTTTGATTTTTTACTATTATGAAGCAAGTATATCTTAATGTTACCCTAATGTATTTCCAAATTATTGTCTTTAATGTAGGAATAACATTGTGCCACGTATCTATACAAATCGACACATGAAATTGAGTTGTGGCCCTAATGAAACCGATGAAAATTGGTTTGTTGGGGTTTATAAGCTGGCCATGTTGATTCCAAACAACCTTGAATTTTATACCATTGCTTCTTAACTTAATAACTTTTGTTTAAACTATTGTGCTATACTAATATTGATTTTTTTCAACCACAAGTTATTGAAATCTTAAAAATTAGATAGTTTCAACATTATTGATGTGTTATTCCTTGATATTGGTAGCATCAACATATAAAGGATCCTTTTTTATATAATTAAGTAAACATATAATTTAGATTACATAAATGTAGCAGCACACATATAATATTATTTTGAAAATCATAATATATTAAAAAAACTTTAGACTATTCATCAAAATCACCTTTTATCTTTTAAGTTTGATGGGATTTGGATCCTCTATCAAGTATCCAAATACTATTTTTTATGGTCCCGTCTAACATAAAATAAAATTCCAACATTGGGAACACCATGAAATTATTATGATGAACCAATGAAAGGGTTATAATCAGTTGAAATTTCATATAACCCTACTGTTGTTTTAGTCACCAACATAACAATTGGCCAATTTCTGGTTGCAAGATCAAATACATAAAATACTTTCATTGGCTATGATTCCATTATGAATAGTTCATTATTACACCTTTAAACACTAAGAATCGCCATTATAAATCCCAATTCATTGAATTTAATTGCTCTCTTACTTTAAACTCATTTTCAATGGGGAATTGGCACTTGAAATATTGTATAATCCAACTATTATATTTGTTTGATGGTCTCAAATTATGGATTATTTGTATAAATTGGATTTCTATCCATAGTTACAAATGCATGCATCACTTCTATCACAAGAATAAATCCACTATTTTAATTGTTTTGTATTCATCTTGTTCCTTCATATGGAACATATAACCATTAATTACATAACCATTATAAGATAATAAATGTACATTTATTCCTCTAACTATCCATCCAAGTCATTCAGAAATTAAATTTGGTTTTATGGACAACTCATTCAAAATGTAATATTGAAACCATCTATGATTCAAATAATATATAACTATCAAATAGAACATTATATCAAATAATGACAGTAAAAAAAAATCTCTGATTCACATAATATATAACATTACTAAACTTGTACTCCCAGATCTGGTGATAAAAACATAATATTTACATTTCTGACTTTGATACTAATAAATGTGACCCAATTTTAGTCATCCAAAACATATATAATCTATAAAAATATTGAATCACTTTCTTACCCAAGGACTATTTGTTATTACAGTTTTCTAGAATTAGGATGTCTCTAACATAATAATACCCATTTCTTTAAATGACAATTTTTCCCATTATACCCATCTTTTCTGATTCCACATTATGTGTTCATCATCACCCACATGTATCCCTTATATAAATATCTTACTCAACATATTCATTTATAACCCGAAGATTGAAAATATAATAATAATGAGTTCAAATGCTTCGTAAGAGTGAGAATAAACATTAACAATTGAATATATTTAGTGAGCAAGAGATGATCATATGGTTATGTGAACATATTCATGGTTCATGAGCATTATATATGAGAAATCATACCCATAAAAACTTTTATTATTAAACATGTGACATGGAGTAAATATTTAACACAGAAAAGAGTCATAATAATAAATAATAATGAGCCATGTGATGTCAAACATGATCAAAGGAAACATTAAAACTCATAATAGGCATGAAGAAAACATGTTGGTATTCAGCAACATTACCTTTATCCCCAATTTTTTCTATTTTTATACATAACTAGAGCCTAGTTAAATCCTTAAGACAAACCTCCTCAGTTAACTCCCTTTTTCTTTCATTTAAATACAAAGAACATTACCTAATGCATTGGATAGTCACATCAGGCTCATTCAGTGTATAAGTTATATCAGGATCACCTATAATCATGAGATATAGCTAGCTCACCCATAATCATCAATAATTTATAAGTAATGTACATGAATATAACACATGGAAGAATTAATTTTCATACTCAAACTTTAAAAAAGAACTTGCATTCCTTTATAGCATGATTTACCCCTAGAAAAGAAATGGGTTTTATGAAAATCTCTTTAAAAAATTATCATAATCCATATAGAGAAATAATATGGATGGTATCATAATATTATATTCTTAATTAAGTATATTAATTATTATAGGATGTTAACATGTATGAAAATAGCTTTAAAAAACATTGAAATGTACCACCAGATATTGAAATGAATGGTTATTTAAAAATAACCATGGAAAATTTTAAATTAATCTTTAAATAAATAAATATTCATGAAGGTGTGGAAATACATTCATGTTATAAAAGTTAAAAATAAGCATTCATTTGAAACTTTTGTAAAGATAGTAAAAAGTTACCTATAATGAAAATGTTAAGAAATTTCCTTCTAAAGTATTTTAAAAGAAGGTCAAATATCATGGAAAATAAATTTAGTAAATCATTTATATTTAAAAAATAATATTATTTAAAAAAACATTGAGTAAGAGTTTGTTTACAAGACTTTAAAATCTTTAAAACAACATGTTTAAAGAACAACCCTTTTACATCCTTTTAAAACCAAAAACCAATTGAAAATAAAAACATAATAAGGAAAATAAAATACCATGAATATAAAAAGATTCATGATATAATATTTCATGATTCAATGTATATATTATATAAATTAATATAGGTGCAAAAATAAAATCATTTCTCAAAGAAGGATGTCTAAGATGAGAGAACTTTGTAAATTGTGTAATGCTTGAATTAAAAATCCACTGAATGAAGGAACATAACATGATTCTATAAAAAAATAATTTAAATGAAAGAATATTTTAAAATACATTCATGGTGTAGTAAGTTCACAATATAAAATAAATCATGATGCATAACATGAATTATATCACAAATAATTTAAATTGAGACCATAAAAACCCTCTTAACTTTTAAAACATTTGAATCAATATCACAAAAAAGAGATAATTTAAGGGGAAAGATCATTCGAGACTATCCTTTTTTATGTTTTTGAATCCCAAAGTTCTCAAAAGAGTCTTAAAGGAGTTTTGGGTGACCCCCTACCAGAAATAACGTGGCTGTGGTGCAGAGTTCTGCACTAAAATGTGGTTTTGGTGGCTGCGGCATAGTGGACCTCAACTATTGAGTATGGGATCTCATGAAGAGAAATATGGATACAATCATTTCAATAATGGTTTCACCATGAAGGTAGAATGTGGTATAGGCACTTATTTATTGGTTGATTGCTACAAGATGGAGGATCGAGGTTGTGGTGTATTGGGTTTTGAGGCTACTTCAAAATTAGGAGTAATTGCACTGTGGGTTATAGGATGAAATATAGTCCCTTTATTAGAAAATGGGGCCCCATAGTCTGGTTATTAAGGCTATTATAAGACCCCTAGATCCACTTTTATAGCATCTCACTCAGATTTTCAGAACCAAATTTGACTGAGGTCATTTGTGGAATGTTCCCATAGGCTACGCCGTAGAATACCCATGTTAGGGTTGGCTACAACATAGTTCAACGGGTTTCACTATGGTCTTCAGTTTTTCAACAGGTATAAAAGTACCTAAAGACCCCCCAAACCAAGATTCTTCCCCTCTTATTTCTCTCAAAACCCTATTGACCAAGGTCATTTTTAGGTTATTTGAATCCCATTTCAATTGGGTTTGATCATGGATTCTAGTTTTGGGTCTATGGTGATACGAGGTACATTATATCTCCCTTTTCTAGTGACTTCTCTCTATTTGATCCTTTTTCCTCCCATTTATTCATTCCATGAATTGTAGTTTTATCTTTTCTATTCTAATGGAGTATTCCATTTTCATTCTTTAGTGTTTTTGTGTCATGAATTGCTTGGGAGATCATAGTTTCCTCATGAGAGGGGTGATCAGAGATTCACAATGTTGGTCCATTATCATGTGAAGAATATTGATGCTTTTTATATAGGGGATTCATTGATTATCCTAAATTTTTATATGAAATCATTTAAGTTATCATGGTTTATACCTTTTTATGAAAATAGAATTAACCTAATAATTATTAATCTGGATTAGTTAATAAATTATATCGTGATCGCATGTTAATGATTTATACTGTGATAATGGTTTGCCTCTTGATTTTATAGATAGTGTGCTATCTATTATATGCTTGTCTAGTATGTTATTATTCATAGTTTAACATGTTTCCTTCATTGGAAAATGGTAAATAACATAAATACCATGATGATTAATTGTTTGGATAAATAATTAAATAAGAGGCATGTCTAAATGAATCTAGTGTTCCTTATAATTTGATGATAATGAAATTTAAGCATACACATGTTTAATTGACTGATATATTCCATGTGATAACAGAATTTATAAAGAATGTGAAGCATGATAATTCTTGTTGATAATGAAAATAATAATAATTCATGTTAAATGAAATTTTCTCTTTTCCCAGTTGTATGAAACTGGTTTTAAAGCTTGTGAATGTGTTTACTAGTTTCATAGCTTGTTTTAGCTGATGCCTTAGGTTTCCAGTAGTTTGAACCTATGAATAATGAATCATTTAATTCAATATGGTATAAAAACCATATATTTTTTAGATAAATATTTGGGTTTGATATTTTCTACATTCTTACAAAGGGGGGTTGCCTTGAGTTGGAAACCGAGAGAGATTGTTTACTTATGATGGTTGAATGCCATGTTTTAGGGCCAAGATTCCCAGTTGATTATTCTTTTTTGTTTTCTACCTTGTGATGTGATTTGGATTTGAACCTTTCCAAGATATGTTATATGAAAAAAAAAGGATGGATGAACTTGGTATATATTGTAGCGACTCGGGTTTTTGGCCCTGTCAGACTTTGGAATATTTCTACGAATAATTCCAGAGCTAGGCGCGAAGACGGCGTGCGATTCCGAGGCCCGGTGTGCCCGAAATTAAATTTTATAAAAATGTTAAGTATTTTTATAATATGCACGTGGCGGGGGTGTGATATCTCCTAAACGGTAGCTCAGAACGGGAATCTGAGGGCACGGTTGCGTCCGGAACGTGCCGTTTACCCTAGGCGGGGTGTAAACTTTGCGGGCGCGGGCCTGTGGTGAGAAACGCCATCAGGGTCGTTTCCGTAAATAAGTAGCAAGTTAGTGGGTGAGCGTCGGCTCGAATAACTTCTGAACGGAGTCTCGGATGGAAAATCTGAGACCGCCGTTGCGTTCAGAACGGTGCATTTACCCTAGGGGTGATCTTACTTTTGTTCGCATCGGGCGTCGGGTCCGAGGCGGGTTTGGCGCCGGCGGGCCGCTGATATAAATATCAGCCCCCCCTTTAATCATTCTTCACCGTTTTTCGCCGCCACTCCACCGAATCGAGAAAACGGAGCGCCCACGAGCTCAGAATTCGACGGCGGACGTTCCAGGAGCGCGCAACGGAAGCTCTGGAGCGCGGATCTGAGGCAGAACGTCGGCGTTTCGCCCGCGAGGTAGGCGGTTTGAGTTTTACAATACCGGATCTTGTTTTTGTGTTTTTTTCTTCAAATTTTCATAAGATTTGTATAGTTCGGGTCCCGAGCTTTCCGAAACATGTTTCAGATCTGAATTTGGAGCACCGGGGTGCTCCCGGTGGCTCCCGGAAGTTTTCCGGCGAAAAACCCGGTTTTCCGGCGAGACCCGCGGCGGCCATGGAGGATTCCGGTGAGTTCCGCGGAGGCGCGGCGGCGACGCGGTGGTTTCCGGCTCCGGCACGGGGGAGTCCGGCGCGGCGCGGTGGTTTCCGGCGACCCTGCGGTGGTCCGGCCAGAATGTTCCGGGGGTTCTTTAAACTCCCGTAACTCGCAAACCGTAACTTCGATTTACGAGCCGTTTGCGGCGACGCGCTCCTTGCGTCGAGACGGGCCTTTTGAACTAACTTTGAGAATTTTATGGTTCGGGATCGTGGCCCGGGAGTTAGAAACGTCGTATAAAATAATATTATTTTATTATTTTATGACTACGGGCCATTGTAACTTCTACCCGGAGCGTCCGATTGACGTGCCGTCAGTGGCGTTGAGACCCTGATGGTACAACGGACTTTTTGAGATGGTTTTTGGGTGTTGGGACTGAGAACGGGGTGCGGGCCCCACGAGGCTGGGTTTTGGCGTTTGCGGAGAGACGCAACTTTTGCACCAGGAGTCCGATTTTGGCGGATGAATAGTCGATCCTGTGTGTTTTTCCGAGAGGATCGCAATGGTGCGTTCCGTTCGATGAGTTTCGGAATCCAGGCGTGGGCCCCACCCGAGATGGCCTTCGGTGAATAGTACCTTTTTCACCGGGTGTCCGTTTTGGACGAGCGAGTAGTCGTTTCCGCTTGTTTTTCCGAGGGGATCGCCGTGGTGCGATCCACTCGATGGGTTTTGGGATCGTAGTGTGGGCCCCGCGCGAGCTAGCTACGGTGAATAGTGCCTTTTTCACCGGTGCTCCGTTTCGGGCGAGTAAACAGCCTATCCTGCGTGTTTTTCCACGTGGAACGCGATGGTGGCCTCGGTTTTGGCTTCGGAGGTGCGCAGTGTGGCTTTGGGGCGAGTCGCTCGGGTAGCGACGTTTGGACCAGCAGTGGTTGAGGGTTCTCCCTTGGTTCGTTCCTACGAGGGTTCGTGTGGTATCACAACCTTCGTTTGAGTTTGTGATCCTCTCGATGGGATTTTTAAACTGTTAGAGTTGTGGTATCCCTCCGGTGGGCCCGGAGTGGATCCTCTAGCATCTTTACCCTAGATCGGGTTCTTGGTATCGCTGTGACCGCTTATTCACGGGCGGTGATCCCCTATCTAGCAGGTTAACCCCATAGGGTTTGTGGAATCATCGGGAATATGATCCCCTACGCGGTGGGTCGTGCACAGTAGGGTTGTGGCATCGTCGGGTGTACGATCCCCTACTCAGCATGATGTTTATAGTAGGGTTGCGGTATCATTGGTTATACGATCCCCTACTCAGCGCTTGGTGTCGGTAGGGTTGCGGTATCGTTGGTTATGCGATCCCCTACTCAGCGCATGGTTTCGGTAGGGTTGTGGCATCGTCGGTTCGATCCCCTACATCGCGAGTTATACCAGATAGGGTTCCGGTATCGTCGTGACCATCTTTATATGGACGATGATCCTCTATCTGAGTGTGAAGCTTCTGTCAAGCGCCAGATCGGGTTGTGGTATCCCGCAGCGGATCCTGGGTGTGATCCCCTATCTGTGAGAACTACGTATGCCATATCGGGTCGTGGTATCCCCCAGCGGACCCTGGGAGTGATCCCATATCTGTGAGCTACGTATACCAGAGTGGGTCTTGGTATCCCCTAGCGGACCCTAGCGGCGATCCCCTCTCCGAGGAGTTTGGTGGTTATGTTGTTTCAGTGATGTTTCCTCAGTGATGTTATCCGACGAGCGTGGTCTCTCGGGTGAGCGTCTGAGATGTTTGTTTGGGTCCCGATGGAGTGTATCTCTCGGATGAGTGTCATCTGGTATGACAGTGTTCTTGGTGTACTCTCCTTGTTGTGGACAGTTGCTGGTGACGAGGTCGGTACCTCTTGTGGCTTTGTGGCATGAGCTTGTATATCTGGATTGTTCAAGGTGTATGTATGGGCATACACCTGAGCTGAGCTGAGCTAACTAGTTGTGTTAGCCGAGGATGGTCATGAGATGGAGTTTCTCTCTCGTCCGGGTTCCCTCTGGCTGGGTTGAGCAGACTGTTGCCTTTCAGTTGCTCCCTTGGGTTTTGGGTTTTTGGGGTGCCTACTGAGTATGTTTATACTCACCCCTGCACGGGCTTTGCCCGCACATGTTTGTGTCTTGTGCAGACCACAGGCCTTTTGACGGAGTCCCAGGAGGACCCGGAGCAGGCGGAGCTTAGTGAGCGAGTTGACCGGGGTGTTTACCGGAGCTGTGCCGAGGGAGCTTTCCAGCGGGTGTTTGTGGCAGCGTTCCCCCTTCTTCAGAGCAGGTCAGACGCGCTTCGTAGTTTTCTTTTGGTGGGCCCTGTTTTTCCCTTTGTACTTTTGCTGTTGCTCTCTGGTTGTGGGATAGTGTATGCATGCATTTACTTTCTAGTTTCTATATCTCTACACTGTTGCATGGAGGTGTTTGTGGGTGCGTGTGTACAGGTACCATAGGATAATGCCTCCCATGTGTGTGATAGCCTACTCGGCGCTAGTCGCCAGCCCCTGGCCTATTAGAGGCGGGCTTAGGGAGTCGCGGCTCGAGCCCCGTTGGGTCGGGTCGTGACAGAGTGGTATCAGAGGAGGTTCCATCGTTGGGATCTCAGAGCGTAGCTGGTCTAGCTGTGAGTTTGGTTTGGGTTGCATAGCGATAGTGTTAGGATGTTTCGAGTTCGGCTTTCAGGCCAGGGACTCCAGTGTTGGTGCGGCGGCCGACGTATCCATACACCAAGAATCTGATAACCTGCCTTTCGACTCGGGACATTCGTACACTGGTCGCGGGGACATAATGGTACATGCATCATATAGGAATGGGTTTTTGGTTTTTTCCTTGTACTTCTTGAGTCAGCTCTCCAGATATACTCTTTGACTGTGGTGTGTCTTGAATGTAATTCAGGATGCCTCCACGACGACAGCCAGCGAGGGTTCCGCAGCAGGATTGTGCTGACGACCCGCCCCGTGTAGTGGCTGTGGAGCAGGGCGCAGGTTCTGAGGTTGCACCTCCAGGTGGTCTGCCAGTTAAGCCACCACCTGTCGAGCAGCTGGTTGTGCCGACGGTGCAGGACGAGGTTGCGCGCAGGCTGAGTGCGCTGCACGAGTTCCAGAGGCAGCGACCTCTGAGATTTCGGGGTGATCCAGACCCCCAGGCAGCTGATGAATGGCTTGAGGCAGTCACCCGAGTTTTCCGCCTAGTGAGGACACCTCCAGATCAGATGGTGGTCCTATTGGCGAGCCTTCTGCATGGTTCTGCCGGGAGATGGTGGATTTTGGTGACGCAGTCCCATGACGAGGAGACGCTCACGTGGGCAGAGTTTGAGAGGCTCTTCAGGGAGGAGTTATATCCGGTGACACTGAGGTCAGTGTGGATCCAGGAGCTTCTGCAGCTTCGACAGGAGAGCCTGACTGTGTCGGAGTACTCAGCGAGGTTTACAGACCTGTCGCACTACTCCCTGGATATGGTTCGAGACCCATTCTTTAGGGCTCGGACCTTCGAGCAGGGCTTACGCAGGGATATCCGAGCAGGTGTGGTTTCCTTGTGCCTGCCCACCTATGCTAGAGTGCTGAAGCGAGCGTTGGTGGTGGAGAGTTTTCTGGCTGAGCAGTTTCCCCCTGTTAGTGTTGGGCACTCGAGAGCTGAGACTTCGACGGTCGGATCAGCATCTGGTATCCAACGACAGACTCAGGGGTCTGGATGTGGCTGACGTTTCAGGAGGCGACCCCAGGATGGAGGATCTGAGCCTCAGGGCTCACAGGGCTCGCAGGCCAGTTTTGGTCAGCCGCAGGAGAGGCGGTGTTACGCTTGCGATGGTCGGGGAAATCTTGCTAGAGATTGTCCCACCCGACGTGCTGCTGAGAGGGAGCCGGTCGATGGACTGCCTTGGCAGAGGCAGCGTCTCGAGCAAGGAGGTCCGCAGGGCGGCGGACGTGGCGGCGGAGCTAGTGCAGCGGGAGGCGATGGTAGGCAGTACCAGTTTCCACCACCCCCACCCCCAGGTGGTCCACGCCAAGCTCAGGGAGCTGGTGGTCGAGGGCGAGGACAGCTGCACGCCCTGGAGGCTGTTGACCCAGAGGCACCGCGGATGGATAGAGATACGCCTTGTGTCTTTCTACTTACTGCAGTAGTTTGTGAGACACTGTTTAGTGGTACTCTTTCCTTTTGTTGCTTGCTCGAGTTTTGTTCAGGGCGTTGGTAAGACCCTGAGTGGTTGTTTGTTGGTGAGCTCGCTGGTGTGTGAGACCCAGTTGAGAGTCCAGTCGCTTTCCTTGTGCTTAGGGATTTTCGGGGATGAAAAGTTCTAAGGGGGGGGGGGAGGATGTAGCGACTCGGGTTTTTGGCCCTGTCAGACTTTGGAATATTTCTACGAATAATTCAAGAGCTAGGCGCGAAGACGACGTGCGATTCCGAGGCCCGGTGTGCCCGGAATTAAATTTTATAAAAATGTTAAGTATTTTTATACTATGCACGTGGCGGGGGTGTGATATCTCCTAAACGGTAGCTCAGAACAGGAATTTGAGGGCACGGTTGCGTCCGGAACGTGCCGTTTAACCTAGGCGGGGTGTAAACTTTGCGGGCGCGGGCCTGCGGTGAGAAACGCCACCAGGGGCGTTTCCGTAAATAAGTAGCAAGTTAGTGGGCGAGCGTCGGCTCGAATAACTTCTGAACGGAGTCTCGGATGGAAAATCTGAGACCGCCGTTGCGTTCAGAACGATGCGTTTACCCTAGGGGTGACCTTACTTTTGTTCGCATCGGGCGTCGGGTCCGAGGCGGGTTTGGCGCCGGTGGGCCGCTGATATAAATATCAGCCCCCCCTTTAATCGTTCTTCTCCGTTCTTCGCCATTCTTCGCCGTTCTTCGCCCCCACTCCACCGAATCGAGCAAACGAAGCGCCCACGAGCTCAGAATTCGACGGCGGACGTTCCAGGAGCGCGCAGCGGAAGCTCTGGAGCACAGATCTGAGGCAGAACGTCGGTGTTTCGCCCGCGAGGTAGGCGGTTTGAGTTTTACAATCCCGGATCCCGTTTTTGTGGTGTTTTTATTCAAATTTTCATAAGATTTGTATAGTTCGGGTCCCGAGCTTTCCGAAACATGTTTCGGATCTGAATTTGGAGCACCGGGGTGCTCCCGGTGGCTCCCGGAAGTTTTCCGGCGAATAACCCGGTTTTCCGGTGAGACCCACGGCGGCCATGGCGGATTCCGGTGAGTTCCGCGGCGGCGCGGTGGTTTCCGGCTCCGGCACGGCGGAGTCCGGCGGCGGCGCGGTGGTTTCCGGCGACCCTGCGGTGGTCCGGCCAGAATGTTCCGGGGGTTCTTTAAACCCCCGTAACTCGCAAACCGTAACTCCGATTTACGAGCCGTTTGCGCCGACGCGCTCCTTGCGTCGAGACGGGCCTTTTGAACTAACTTTGAGAATTTTATGGTTCGGGATCGTGGCCTGGGAGTTAGAAACGTCGTATAAAATAATATTATTTTATTATTTTACGACTACGGGCCGTTGTAACTTCTACCCGGAGCGTCCGATTGACGTGCCGTCAGTGGCGTTGAGACCCTGATGGTACGACGGACTTTTTGAGATGGTTTCCGGGTGTTGGGACGGAGAACGGGGTGCGGGCCCCACGAGGCTGGGTTTTGGCGTTTGCGGAGAAACGCAGCTTTTGCACCAGGAGTCCGATTTTGGCGGATGAATAGTCGATCCTGTGTGTTTTTCCGAGAGGATCGCAAAGTTGCATTCCGTTCGATGAGTTTCGGAATCCAGGCGTGGGCCCCACCCGAGCTGGCCTTCGGTGAATAGTACCTTTTTCACCGGGTGTCCGTTTTGGACGAGCGAGTAGTCGTTTCCGCTTGTTTTTCCGAGGGGATCGCCGTGGTGGGATCCACTCGATGGGTTTCGGGATCGTAGCGTGGGCCCCGCGCGAGCTAGCTACGGTGAATAGTGCCTTTTTCACCGGTGCTCTACTTCGGGCGAGTAAACAGCCTATCCTGCGTGTTTTTCCGCGTGGAACGCGATGGTGGCCTCGGTTTTGGCTTCGGAGGTGTGCAGTGTGGCTTTGGGGAGAGTCGCTCGGGTAGCGACGTTTGAACCAGCAGTGGTTGAGGGTTCTCCCTTGGTTCGTTCCTACGAGGGTTCGTGTGGTATCACAACCTTCGTATGGGTTTGTGATCCTCTCGATGGGATGTTTAAATTGTTAGAGTTGTGGTATCCCTCCGGTGGGCCCGGAGTGGATCCTCTAGCATCTTTACCCTAGATCGGGTTCTTGGTGTCGCTGTGACCGCTTATTCACGGGCGGCGATCCCCTATCTAGCAGGTTAACCCCGTAGGGTTTGTGGCATCATCGGGAATAGGATCCCCTACGCGGTGGGTCCTGCACAGTAGGGTTGTGGAATCGTCGGGTTTACGATCCCCTACTCAGCATGATGTTTATAGTAGGGTTGCGGTATCGTTGGTTATATGATCCCATACTCAGTGCTTGGTGTCGGTAGGGTTGCGGTATCGTTGGTTATACGATCCCCTACTCAGCGCGTGGTTTCGGTAGGGTTGTGGCATCGTCGGTTCGATCCCCTACATCGCGAGTTATACCAGATAGGGTTTCGGTATCGTCGTGACCATATTTATATGGACGATGATCCTCTATCTGAGTGTGAAGCTTCTGTCGAGCGCCAGATCGGGTTGTGGTATCCCCCAGCGGATCCTGGGTGTGATCCCCTATCTGTGAGAACTACGTATGCCAGATCGGGTCGTGGTATCCCCCAGCGGACCCAGGGAGTGATCCCCTATCTGTGAGCTACGTATACCGGAGTGGGTCTTGGTATCCCCTAGCGGACCCTAGCGGCGATCCCCTCTCCGAGGAGTTTGGTGGTTATGTTGTTTCAGTGATGTTTCCTCAGTGATGTTATCCGACGAGCATGGTCTCTCGGGTGAGCGTCTGAGATGTTTTTTTGGGGCCCGATGGAGTGTATCTCTCGGATGAGTGTCATCTGGTATGACAGTGTTCGTGGTGTACTCTCCTTGTTGTAGATAGTTGCTGGTGACGAGGTCGGTACCTCTTGTGGCTTTGTGGCGTGAGCTTGTATATCTGGATTGTTCAAGGTGTATGTATGGGCATACACCTGAGCTGAGCTGAGCTGACTAGTTGTGTTAGCCGAGGATGGTCACGAGATGGAGTTTCTCTCTCATCTGGGCTCCCTCTGGCTGGGTTGAGCAGACTGTTGCCTTTCAGTTGCTCCCTTGGGTTTTGGGTTTTTGGGGTGCCTACTGAGTATGTTTATACTCACCCCTGCACGGGCTTTGCCCGCACATGTTTGTGTCTTGTGCAGACCACAAGCCTTTTGACGAAGTCCCAGGAGGACCCGGAGCAGGCGGAGCTTAGTGAGCGAGTTGACCGGGGTGTTTACCGGAGCTGTGCCGAGGGAGCTTTCTGGCGGGTGTTTGTGGCAGCGTTCCCCCTTCTTCAGAGCAGGTCGGACGCGCTTTGTAGTTTTCTTTTGGTGGGCCCTGTTTTTCCCTTTGTACTTTTGCTGTTGCTCTCTGGTTGTGGGATAGTGTATGCATGCATTTACTTTCCAGTTTCTATATATCTTCACTGTTGCATGGAGGTGTTTGTGGGTGTGTGTGTACAGGTACCATAGGCTAATTCCTCCCATGTGTGTGATAGCCTACTCGGCGCTAGTCGCCAGCCCCTGGCCTATTGGAGGCGGGCTTGGGGAGTCGCGGCTCGAGCCCCGTTGGGTCGGGTCGTGACATATATGATGTGATATGGGGTGGGGATTCTTGGATGATTTGGTAGTAGTTGATGCCTGTGATAGAGAGATGCATCAGGATATGCATTTGGGTATTGAGGATGACACCAAAGATGAGGGAAAGAGTTGAGGCTCGACTTAACCATTCATGTGCTATAAGTTTTATGCTTTATTGAAATTAATCTATTTAATGGATAATTTCCATGTTTATTATTTTACCTACATTAATTTCACCATTTCTTGAGGTAGTGGGATGCTCTTGGTTACTTGTTTCTTCTTGATGGTTGATTATGAGGGTTTCCTAGAGTAACTGGAATTATGGAATGTTTAATAATTTTTAATAAATTACTTAACCCATGGGGTTGGTGTTTCTAGAATGAAAATGTGATGTTACTCATGAGAAACAATGGAATTAGTTTGGATTATTCCTCGATGGAATGGACTTGGTTTAATGGATAATAATATTTAATGTGGAATAGTTTTAATTAAGAATAATGGGTAGTGCATTAATTACTGAAAATTTATTTTTTCAATTAAAATAAATTAATTTAATGTATGTATTTAAAAATATTGTGTGATTATTGGATATTCAGTCTTAATAGTGGTACCTAGGAGTTCATGTAACGTTATCTATAATTGATTCTAAGACTAAGTTATGTTCATATTGCGGTTTTAAGATATATTATATTTTATATATTCTATAATTTCACACTCTACCCCACCCTTTTCATTTAGGGATACTAAATTCCAGTGGACTATGGGAGGGTGTTTTCCCTAATCAGGGGGAGGATGGATGCCTGACTACCCCCTCTAGTCCCACTCTTTTATTGGTAGTATTATGTGTTGGTATACATAGTGGTTAATTTTCTCATATATATGTGTAGAGGAATGTGATGTCTTATGATTATTTCAAACACATGTATCTTCATATATATAATCTATAAGAATATTATTGGTATGATGTGTATAGGCTATGATGGGTTGAGGTACCTTACTTAGTGTATGGGTTATAATGGATTGAGGTATAATACCCGATGTATGATACACATCATACGAGCTATGGTGAATCATGAAAAACACCTGGTTACTATATTATTATTTGATATGGGATGATGTAATCCATGTGGTCCATGTTGTGATACTTATACCAGGTTTATATGGGATCAATTATTTTGGATAGAGATGGCTCGGGATGTGTGACGTGGGGGTAGAGCGGAAAACCAGTGTGGAAGAAGAATTGGGGTACCCTTGATGTTTCATTACTATAATATATGATCTGTTGTATGCATTAAATAGTGAGAGATAGCCATTGTGAGGATGGGAATTTATTATACCTATATAGGATATGTGTTAGTTTCACTATTTGTCACCGTGCTTTAGCATACTTTAATCATCTTTTGCATGAGAGACTTGTCAGAGGATCCTACTGAGTATACTATTATGCTTACCCCAAATATATGTAAACTTTTTCACATCATTATGAGTAGTTTAGAGATTAGGCTAGATATTACTTGCTTGAGGTTTTGGGATTTGTGGTCACTATCAAGTTTACCTTTTTGGTATATATGGTTTTTCTTTCAGTTATTTTTGTATTGTATAAAATTTCATGTATTCACATGGGATTTATTTTATATATATGTTTGAGTAGGTTTTGATCAATGAATATTTATTATCACTCACTTCCATATGCTCTCTCAGTGGGTAATTCCTCCCATATGTATGGTTATTATACCTTCGGTGCTATTCACTATCCTAGGTCCTATTGGATCCAGGACTCGGGTGGACAATACCTCCCTTCTTTAATTTCGAACCTAGGAAGGGTACTCTTTGGGGGTAACAATTTTTAAAATGGTGGTATTAAATGTGTAGGTTGAGTGATATGATAGAATTTGGAGCTAGGCACATGTGAGATTTCATGGGTTGGTAGGGAAATAGTGCCAGCTAAGTTTAGGAAGCATTGTGAACATGGGATACTAGTTGGGAAATGGGTATTTAAGGCCCCTAGTGATTTGATTCATGGAGATTTAAGATTATTGATCCCACTAAATGAAATAAATTTGGTTTCATGGTATAGAAATAGTAAATTATCATGCATAATTCTTCATTGAACCTATTTTTGAAATGGGAGAACCTTGGGATGGGTTAAAACATTGAACAATATAAACTAATTAATTAATTAATCTTGAGTATTCCATATTCCATGTTTAGGATATATAACTGTTTATTCTTTTTTAGGAATGTAACCAAGTTGATGTCCTCATCAATTTCATGAAAAATATGTTCACCATGAAGTAACAGAAGATCACTGTAATGTAGTGGTCTAAGATGATGAAACTTAGAGGAGGAAACTCTGAGAATTTCAAAAATAGAGTACATAAAAGTACGAGGGATCCATTTTAGATTAAATTATAGAATAATGGTTTGAGAATGTTGAGATATATTTCATTTTTGAATATTTCTTGGAAGGAGAATTGGGTTTCATTGGCTGTGATGATGCTGCATGGAGTAGTGAGGTAGTGGTGGGTCTTGTTCCTCAAGGATCAAGAGGACTTGACAGTCTTATGGGAGAAGTTATGAGACTAGTTCTGAAAATATTTTATTTCTTTTAACATTAAGTCATCCATTTTCTAGGATCTTCTTAACCTTATACTGGGGATATCTTGTTTGAAATAGTTTGATATCCATTTATAGACCCTTATCCAATACTATTTATACCTATTTCTAGACGAGGAGGCCATTTAAGGCATTTTTTGTAAGCACTACATCCATAACTCTAGTGCTAAGTCACCTCATTCATTTTTTGACATATCTTGAGGTTCGGAAAAGAGAAGAGGTTATTGAGTGGAAGATTTCCAAAATAGGATCATCATGAGAGGGGAGTCATCCGGATTCACCACAAAGTAGAGATGTGTCCTGGGGATCAAAGTTTCTTTAATAGAAGTGCTTTTGATCAGTTGGGTGTAGGTCTGAACCCTCATAATCTCATTTATATATGGGTGGTGGTTATAAGAATTATGATAATAGATCAAAAAAATTATTATAGAGGCTACGGTGATTAATGGAGAGATTTTCTGACCTTTCTAAGTTTTCAATGTGATGCAATTGCTCCAATTTAGGTACCTCTATTGAGGGAATTTTAGCTGAGGTAATAGTATTAGGGTGTTCCAGTTTGGGATCAATAGAGATTTAATGGTGTAGAAAGAATAAAACCCTGAGATTTTCTTTATCCTTAGAGACTAGAGCACACCTATGTAGGTGTCCATCAGTAGGGTTATAGAGTTTATAGAACAAGTTGTGGCCAGCTTTATGCTCTAGCGCTACCAGCGTCATGCGAGCTAGATGTTGTTCGAGGTACCCTTTACTTGTTTTCTACATGGTTTAATGCTTTGTTTGATTTATGAATGACTCAATCCTTCATATCACCTACCCTTATGCATGATTTTATACTCGAGTTGGAGAGGATTACAATTTCCATAGCATTTACTACACTAGTTAGAAGTTGAGTTGACTTGTATGAATTATGTAGAAACTATGAGCTTGTGCTAGGGTAGCATCACTCTTTATGATACTTCATATGTTTATGGATACATCCTTATGAAATCAGCCTAAAAAAGGATTGGTTGTATTTAGTGTAGGATATTATGGATTTATTTAGGAGGAAGGTTGAGTTCTATGATAATTATAGAGAGCTAGCAGTGTTCATTTGAGAACATGACCCTTGGATTGGTTAAAGACACGATCCATACTTATATTCCTTGATAGAAGAGTTGTTGTTTAGTTTATAAGAGGTTTAGTGGTCTATGTTTTCTAAGGTTCTAGAAGAGTGTCTTGATGTATTTCCAGAGGAGGTGGTAGAATTACCCCCTTGATGAGAGATCAATTTTGGGATTGAGCTACAATCAAGAGATTCTCTTATCTTGATGTCTCTATATAGGTACAGATCGATTTTTTTTGTATTCTGGTTTTGTTCAGCTAAGTGTGTCACTGTGGGATGCACTAGTTTTTTCCATGAAAAAGGCTGATAGATGTTTGTAGCTTTGTATCGATTATCATCATATGAACCAAGTGATATTGAAGAAATGATATCTTATTCCTTGTATTGATGATTTATTCAATCAATTTAAAATAGAAAGTTGGTTCTTAAAGATCAATTTTCGATTAGGATATTATCAAGTACATGTGAAGGATGAGTATATTCTGAACTTTTTTCCATTTTTATCATGAGATTTATGATTTTGTTGTTATATTGTTCAATGTAATGAATTATTCAGTTGTGTTCATGTGATTTATGAACACAATTTTCATATATTTCCTAGATAAGTTCTTGGAGTTTTTCATCGATGACATCCTCATGTACTCTACATATGAGGAGAATTATATAGGCCATCTATGTGTTTTTTCGGGATATTTTCATCATCATAATCTATTTGGGATGTTATTGAAGTGTGATTTATAGGATCCTAAAGTTCATTTCTTGAGTCATGTCGCTTACTAGTGGGGAGTGGCTATAGATCCTTTGATGATAAAGGTAGCTATTTATAGGGAATCCCCCAAGATAGTGGTAGAGGTGATGAGTTTCCTTGGCCATTCTGGATATTATAAAAGGTTTGTAGCTGATTTTATTTGGGCTATGACTCCTTTGATAGACTTAAATCCAAAGAATCTTGAATTCTTGCAGACTAGCTAGTGTCAGCCTTATTTTGTAAACCCAATGTAAAAGTTGGTTATCTCTCATGTCTTTTTTTCTAGCATAAGGATTTTAGATTGATGTTTTCTTTGATTCTTCATATCTTGGTTTAGGATATGTTCTGATGCATCATAGATCATATTTTTCTTATGGATCTCAATAGTTACATCCCCAAGAGCGTAATTATGAAACACATGATTTTAAGTTGGTATCAGTTGTTTCTATCATGATGTTAGGGTGACATTACCTCATCGGTGGGAATTTTCTAGTTTTAATCGATCATAAGAGCATATGGTATGTCTTCTCCCACTGTGGCTTAAAATTAAATAAATGTAAATGGATGAAATTATTTTTGTATTAAAACTTTGATATTTAATATACCCCATGGATAAAAAATATTTTAGTTGATGTGCTGAGTATGAAGTCATGTATTGGTGCCATACATGCATTCTTATATTCTTAGAGAGTGATATAAGAGCACTCAGTGATGAATTTGGATTTAGGAGAGGCTGGAAGAATAGGTTTTATTTTATAGATGATAGTGAAATAATCATTGGTGTATCAAGTGGAGGAGTATTAGGTAGGGAATTCTGAGTGGAGGTATGGAGAGAATGATTTTTTGGTGATTCCTCCGATGGTTGGTCTAAGAATGAACAAAACTTAGTTTTATTTTTGGAGATGATTTTTTTCCTTTGAAGATGCATGATATGGTTCTCTATGAGCCACATAACTCACACTTAGTGGTACATCATGGAATTAAAAATATGAACCAAGATTTGATAGGTTATTTTTGGTGGTTTGGGTTGAATCACATAGTTATAGAGTTTGTTTCTCAATGTTTGGTCTTCCAAAAATTGAACATTGAGGAGTATGTTCCTCGTGGTTTTCTCTAGCTATTAGTTATTCCCCAGTAGAAATGGGAGGACATATTTATAGACTTAGTTACAATTTTATGTTAATATTATGGAGGCTATGATTCTATATGGGCAATAGTGGATCATTTTTTGAAATCATCCCACTTTATAAAAATCATGGAGTTGAGATTAGTGGAGGTTTTTTTGAGGCAGTATCGAGAGGAGTTTGTGAGACTCCACAAAGTCCCAAGGATGATAATATATAACTGAGATCCTAATTTCAACTCTAGGTTTATAATATGTCTCTAAAATTATTTTTTATCATATTTGTTCCTTATTACTTCTTTACACCAATAGATGGATGGTCAGATAGAGCATACCATACAAACTCTTGAATACAAGATGAATTCTTATGTACTTGATCTTAGAAATTAGTGGATGAGGCACCTTCCATTGGTTGAGTTTTATTATAATAGTAGTTTTCACTCCACCATTGGTACTAAACTGTTTAAATAATTTTGTCTTTCCATTATCCATTGTGATAGACTGGGGTTGGAGAGACAATAATTCTTGGTCCAAAGTTAGTGAAGAACATGATAGAGATGGTTTAGGTTATACATGAGAGAATGAAAGTAGTGGAGGGTAGTCAGAAATACTATAATAATTATAGGAGGAGACCTCTAGAGTTCAACATTAGAGATCACGTGTTCCTGAAGGTGACTTCTCATGATATAAATAAAAGGTTTTTTCTTGGGAGTATATTTTATCCCCATTTTATTGGGTCTTTTGTGGTGTTGTCTCATGTTGGAGTTGGGGAGTATCAGATATCACTTATCCCATGGATAATTTAGTTACATGAAATTTTTCATGTGTCATAGATCCAAAATAACCATAATTATGGCTCTATTGGTGAAACATTTATGTTGATGATGCTATAAACTTTTTGGAGCGGCATGTTGAGATTGAGGACCATGAGGAGAATGTGTTTCACTAGTGTGATATTTCCTCGATTCAAGTATTATGAAGACATAGTAATGGAGAAGTGTTCCTGGGAATTTGAGTCATAGATGCACGCTAATTACCCCAAGATAATTTATTTTTAGCTCTTATATATTTTTAACAATAATTGAGGATGTAAAACCTTTTACCATTTATGAGATGGTTTTCTCTTGTTGCTTGTTGTGAATTTACTCACATTTGAGTGGTATCTACCCCAAGAGAGTGTTTAGGAGTTGATTGTTGTTATTTTATGTATTAAATCTTTATTCCTATTGGTGAGGTGGTTGACCTCATATGATGGTGATATTTTTGAGAGGTATCTCTCAGGGTGCCTGATCAGGAGACACCTTTTTTTCTCTCTTGGATTGGTTATGGATTCTTGATGATAAGAATTATTTTAGAGGTATCTGATGTTAGGGATATGATCCGTATAGTCTATCCATTTGTGTGTTTTCAAAGCCCGAGGTTCTCATAAGATGATTAGAGGAGTTTTGTGGGATCCACTTCCAAAAATGGAATGGCTATGGCATAGAGGTATTCATTGTGTTGTAGTTCCAGTGGTTGTGGCATAGTGGACCTCAGCTATAGTGTAGGGGATCTTAAGAGGAGAAACAAGGATACTAACTTTTCAAGAATGTATACACTATGTTGGTAGGTTACGGTGTACTCCCTTATTTGGTAGTTGAGAGTTATGATGTGGAGGGTCCATGCTATGATATAATGTTTTTTTGTTACTTCCAAATTGGGGGTAGCTGCGCTGTGGGATATGGGTTGCAACATGCCCCCTTTCTTAGTAGAGGGGGTCCTATAATGTTTTCCTTATGGTTGAACCATGAACCCATATATCCAATTTTATAGTGACCTTTCTAGATTATTGGAACCACTATTGACTGATGGTGGATGTGGTGTGGTCACTCAAGTTGTGTCTTAGAATAGTCATGTCAGGGATGGTTGTGGTAGGGTCCAAGGGGCTACATCGTGGTCTTCCGTTTTTCAGTGGGTCTATAAATACCTTGATTCCCATGATTCCAACTTCTTTACCACTTAATTCTCTCAAAACCCTATCTAAGACTTGTTTTTTAAGTTATTTGAATCCCACTTCAACAAGGTTTGATTATGAATTCTAGTGTTCGATCCATGCTTATATAAGATTTATTTAATCTCCCTTTTCTAGAAATTTATCTCTATTTAATCTAGTTTCCTCCTATTTCTTATTTCCATGATTTGGAATTTTATCCCGGCTATTCTTATGGATTTTTACTATTCCTTTTTTTCTGGTGTGTTCATGGCATGAAATATTTGGGAGATCAAAGTTTCATCATTGGAGGGATGATCCGAGATCTGTGAAATTGGTATGTTCACATGTGTAGAACATGGATGATTTTTAGGGAGGTATTTATTTCTTTTCCTTTTTATTTATATTCATTTAGAAATTTATCATGGTTTATGCCATTGGATAGAAATATAATTAACCAAATAATTATAGAACTGAATTAATCAAGAAATTAGATAACAATTACATGTTGTTGTTTTATACCATGATAGTGGTTTGCCTTTTGATTTTCTATATAGGTTTCTATCTATTATATTCTTGTATATAGTACTCTTATGATTGGTTTATCATGCTTATTTCATTGTAAAATGGTAAATAATGTAAATATGGTGATTTTTAATTGGTTGGAAAAATAATTAAAGATGAGGCATTTTAAATGAATTTAGTGTTCATTGTAATTTTATGATAATCAAATTGATACAATTTACATGTTTAATTTAATGTGATATTCTACGTGATCATGAAATTGATATGGAATGTGATGTCTGATAATGATTTTTGTGAATGAAAATAATAATAAGGAATGTTTAATGATATTTTTTCTCATATTTTATTGAAACTAGTTTTGATGATTGAGAATGCATTTACTAGTTAGATAGATTTTTATAGATGAAGCCTTAGGCTGATCACACTTGGAACCTATGAATAATTAATTGGTTAATTCAATATGGAATAAAAAATTGTTATTTATAAAGATAACTTTTTTGGGTTTGAGATTGCCCACTTCCTTATAAAGGTTGAATTAATTGTATTGGGATCCATAAGAGATTATTTTTGGTGATGTCCGAATGCCTTGTTTTAGGTCTAAGTTTCTCTATTTATTATACTTGTTTTATTTACGCCTTGCGATGTAGAATATATGTGAGCCTTTCCATGTGCTAGGATATGGGCTTGATATTGTTTATCCTTTGATGACTAATGTGATATAGGGTAGGGAGGCCTGTATGATGTGGCATCAGTTGACGCATGTGAGGGAGAGAAGCCTTGGAATATGTTTGTAGGTGTTGAGGATGACACCATAGATGATGGAATGGGTTGAAGATAGTCTTACCCGTTGATGTGATTTAAGTTGGATACTTTCTTGAAATGAATCTATTTAATTGTAGATAGATGAGTTGATTATTTTATATATATTCCTTTAACCACTTCTTTGGGGTAGTTAGATGTTATTGGGTTTATGTTTCCTCTTGGGGGTAGCTTAGGATGTTTTTCCTAGAGTAACTGTAATTATGGAAAGTTTAATAATGCTTAATAAATGACTTAATCCATGGGGTTGGGTTTTTAAGAATTAAAATGAGATGTTACTTCTAAGAAACCATGGACTCGGTTTGGATTATGCCTAGAGGGAATGATATTGGGTTGATGGATAATATTTTTTAACTTGAAATAATTTTAATGGTTAATTAATGGATAATGAATTAATTAATATAATGTGAATTGTTCAATGAAAAGAAAGTAATTTAATATATCCCTTTCAAATTATTGTGTGATTATAGGATATCTGGTCTTATAAGTGGTAGATATGAGTCCTAGTGATGTTAGGTAAAGTTCATTACAAGACTAGGTTATTCCCATAGTGTGGTTATGAGCTATATTATATCTTGTATATTTTGTGATATCATACACTATCCCATCCATGTTAGCTAAGGATACTGAAACTCAGTGGAATCTGGGAGGGTTTTCCCTCAATATCCCAGTGGGTGGATGGAGGGCTGACTACCTCCTCTGACCCCAATCTCTTCTCTTGGTAGTATTATGTTCTAGTATGCATAGTTGATAGTTTTAGCGTATATGTGTATAGAGGGATGTGATGGATTTTGGTTATTTCAAACACATTTATCCCCAAATATAGTATCCAAAGTATTATTATTGGTATGACATGTATATTCAATGATGTCTAGAGGTACCTTACTCAGTGTATGGGTTTTGATGGCTTGATGTATCATACTCGATGTATGATAAATATCATATGGCCTGTGGTGGATCCAAACTACCTGGTTATTATATAATGATGTTATATGAGACGATGTCTTGATATGATGCATGAGGTGGAAGTTTTGATACTTAGACCATGTGTATATGGGCTGGTTTATTTTGGAGAGAGATGGCTCAAGACGTGCGACGTTGGGGGTAGTGTGGAAAACCAGTAGGGGAGTAGAATCAGTACACCCTTTATGTTTCATTACTATAATATATGATCTTTTGTATGCATTACTTTGTGAGATATAGCCATGGAGAGGCTAGGAATTTAGTATACCTATTTAGGAGATGTGTTAGTTTCACTGTTGTTCATTGTGCTTTAGCGTGATTTCTTTATGTTTTGCATGAGAGGCTCTAGGAACTATCCTACTCAGAATATTGTTATGCTCACCCCCCATACAGAAATATATATATATATATATATATATAAGGTTTTCAGGTTAGTAGGAGAAGGTTGTTGATTAGGCTGGATATTATTATCTTGTGGTTTTGTAGAAGCTGTTTGGGATTCATGGTCACAACCAATTTTACCTTTTGGATACTTGTGGTTTTCCTTTTAGTTGTTTTAGTACAGTATTCCATTTCATGTATACCCTTGGGATGTATTATATATATGTATAATAAGGTTTTTATCTTTGTATTTGTCTTATTTTTATCTTTCGTATGTTCTCTTAGAGGGTAATGCCTCCCATATGTAGGCTTATTATATCCTTAGTACTAGTATCCAACTTGGGGCCTATTGGAGGTGGGATATGGGCAATCACTATCTCTCTTCTCTCATTTCCAGCACAGGAAGTGAACTCTTTGGGGGGAGTGGGTCATGATAGAGAATTAAAAGGGAACAAATATCATGATCCAGGATCCATTCATGATATAATATATCAATAGGTAGCATATACACCTTATAAAAGGAAATTTCCCCATAATATGGGACATGTCATGAAGAAACAATATTGAGATGAACAATCCTTAAAAAGACCATATCACTGATGTGAGAATTATTCATTTAGGTGATTATGTGTATGAATTTTAAAACCACATAAAATAAGTGTAAATACAATATAATATAATCCGAGATGATTTCACAAATAATCATGGAATAACATAGTTAATGTAGTAGAAGTATAACCCAATGAATGAAAACTAAGTTAACACTACTACAAAAACGATGTTTAAAAGTGTTGGTATTTTTTAGTGATAGAAAAAATCATGGATAAATGGAATCTTTATCAGCGCTAAAGAAATCACTACTAAATTTAACCCTTTATTAGCACATTATTTTTAACACCGATAATGGGTACCCTTTTTCAACACTGTATTTTAGTGCTCATAAAGGAGTGCTTTATCAGTTCTTTTTTTGAACTGATAAAGGTCTAAATAAATAAAATAAAATAATGACTAAATAATAAATAAGAATTATTTTATTAAAAAAATATTTCAAATATTATTAATTAAATAATTATTTATAAAAACGAATAAATTGACTATAGTATATATAATTTATAAATACTAATAAATAGTATTTATTAAATATATTGATATGAAAAATAAAAATTAACCAAATTAAAATTAAAAATCAGTAAATTAAGAAAAATATTAAACAATTTATTAATTAGAATATTATTGATAATGTTAATAAATAATATATATTAAATATATTGATATATATTAATATATATAAATATGATTTATATATTATAAAATATTTACGCTCTTTACATTAAATAGTCATAAAATTAATGAATAATGGTTTATAATTAAAAATTAATATGAATTAAAAATAATGATTAATTTTATAAAGTAATGGACATATAATTGAATGTTGTTTAATTTTTCAATTTAACATAGATCAAATGTGTGTTATATTGATTTCACATATACATAATTAATTCATTTTTCTATAAAATGCACTCACACAAAACTTTCCATTTTTTAAATATTATTAGTTTACTTATTTCTAATTTATTCTATTTCACTCATTTTTAACATCCATGCACTTAAAATTACATATTCATTAATAATGTTAAAAAAATATTTATAGAAAAACATTTATAAGGAAAGATATTTAAAAATGTACATCCTATATTTATAAAATTATATATTTATAATTATAAATAAATAAATATTTTTTAAAAAGTATTTATATAATTATATATTTTTAAATAATTATTAAATTTATAATAAATTTATATAAATAATGAATATATTTACTATATTTATATTTAAATATATTTAATATATATATATATATAATTTTATAAATATATATAATGATATAAATATTATATTTTTAAAAAATATTTATATAATTTTAAATAAATAATTATATATTTAAATAATTATAAAATTATAATAAATGTATTTAAATAAGGAATATATTTACTATATTTATATTTATATATATATTTAACAAGTATATATATTTAAAAATTGTTTTTATTTATAATTATAATTATAAATTCTTTATTAGTGCTTAAGTAATAAGCTCTGATAAAAGAAATCTTTATGAGCACTTTTTTAGTGCTGATAAAGATGAGGCATTATCAGTGCTAAAAAAGCATTGATAAATATGAAATTATCAGCGATTTTTTAGTGTTAATAAAGACCTACCTTTATCAGTGCTAAAAATGAGATAATAAATATACCTTTTATCAGCACTTTTTTAAAAAGTGCAGATAAAAGTGTCCTATTCTAATTAAAAAAACAAAACTTGTTGTGAATCCATCGTGATATCAGAATATTTCTGATGAATCCACCCTTTTCCGGTGATCCTTCTTGGTGAATCAAAGCTCAAATCACACAAACCCACTCCCTCTAATTTCTCGTATATCATCCGACATCCAGTGTTTGGTTTCTGTTAGAGTTTCCAAAGAAAACATAGAGATATGGATATGAGGGTCTCATATTTTTTTCAACCTAGCGAGGTAGGATTGTTTTTTCCTTTATTGGTTTTGATTTTATTTCTATATTTTTTTGTTTTCAGATATTGATTTTAGGGTTTCCTATTTTCCTTTATAGGTTCTAATTTTCTTTCTATACTTGTGCTCTAGTTGTTGTATACTATTTTTCTTTTGTTTATGATTTGTTTTTAGCTTGAATACTAATTTGAATATCCTATTTTGGTATTTTTAAATTATTATTTTGAATAAATTTTCTTCGTTGTCTACATCTATACCCCATCTTACTCCACAAGGCTAATTTTTTCATTATTTTAAAATCTTAGTGCATCACCTCTACTCTATAGGTAAAATAATTAAATAAATATTTATTCCACTATATAAACATTGGAGGTTATGGATATAGAAACATTAATTAAAAAATAAAATTGATTTAACAAACCAATTATCAGTATGATGATGGTGACTAGAAGCAACAGAAGATGATTTTATGCAATTAATGTAAGGGATTTTATATATTTAAATTCTATTCTAATATTCTGGTGTAATGGTTTTTCCTTAAAAATTTATTTTCTCAGAAATGTGTTGTTTTATTTTAAGAAAATCTTAATAAAGGGGATACCATATTTATTTATTTTCAATGGCTCTTTATTTTCAAAATTAGTGTGGGGTTGTATTTATTTTACTATGTTGTGATATTCTATAGTAAGGGTTACATATATTTCGCAGAATTGTGATGTTTTATTGCTTTATGCCAACTTCTTTATAGACCTCCCAAAATTCTCAAGATGGGCCGATGCGTATTAGATGACCTCTCTGTAATCCTTATGTTGCTTCATCATTTGTTCCTAAAATTAGAATGGAAGTTATCAAATTTTATATATTAGAAATTATTTTTAGGTATTCATCATTTTAGGTCTATATATAAATTTTAGGTCTATATATACATTTATTTAATAGTAATATAATTTATACTTAAATAACCAATTAAATATTGTAAACTCATGTTACTTTCAAAATAATACAATTTGGTAAAAGTATATACATTTTTTTCAATTATTAAACTTTTCAAAATTTATATAATTATAATTTATACATAATTACCCAGAATAATAATTATTTATAACTAATATGATTTAAATTTTATTATTATTATTATTTTGTTTAGTTTCATTACAAAAAATAGTATTATATATATAATAATATATTATATATTTAAATAAATTTAAATATAATAAATAATACACACACACACATAATTATATTCAAATAAAGTTACTAATATAATACATATATATATAAATGATATATATATATATATAATATTTAGGTAGATTCACTTTATTTTTCAAAGTATCAAATAACGAGTGACATCAATTTTATAGTTTTTAACAATGGAAGGCGTGAACCTCATTCAAGTTTATTGCCTATCAAGGTAAGTGTAAATGAAGTACACACCTCCATCAAACTCTTCTTAAAATAAAATAAAACCTTATCATTTTTTTAATAAAATAAAACCTATTAAGAAACCATGTTTTATCAGAAAAACATTATAAAAAAATCCTCAACAAATTATTTTATTAATGTTTTATTTGGATCATTATGGAAATATTTGAGGAAAAAAATGAAAATAATTCATCGTTAAATCTGCCTCCACGTCAAGTCAAATAAATTAATTTCGGTATCATACATTCATCAGCTGAAACTAATCTATAGCAACGCAAGACCCCTGGGCTGCACAACACTACAATTGCATATTCTGATTCTTCCATCTACACCTTCTTCATTTCTTTCATGGACTTAACTCTATCATTTCTATGGTTGGGTGGAGCTTTTCTCTAGAAGTAGTTGGTGGAAATGGATATGTTGAGTTAATAACTAGTTCCAATAGTGTAATTATAACAAATGGAAGGTATTTCCCTCTTTAGAGAACATAATGAATTAAAATTGTCATCCTCATCAGCTTCATCTACTGAATAATTATTATTTCTTTTTGTTTCCTTGAGACTAATTCACAATCTCTTTAATGTTTCTTGTACTATTAAGAGTATTAGTCATCCCATGATGACTAATGACTAGATTATTTCAAAAAATATAGGTGCATGTCCACAAGAGATGTGGGATGTGTGTCAAATAACAAAATGTAATGATAAATGTTCATGAGATGATCTGATGAGGATGGCAATTGTCTATAAATTTTACCTTTGAATGAATTCATAGGATAACACCGACCATAGTATAGAAATTATCCCCATCATCCTCAATCATTGATTGATTGTTTGGAAAGATGTATTTTCATTTTTTATCATCATTCTTGCTTTACCATCAATATATCCCTGTGGTCAAAAATGTTAGCACAGTAAAATCATTATCTATAGAATTAATGTATTGTTTCGTATTTATGTTTAATTTATTTTTTATCAGTATCAATCATGTAATAATTTATTTCTTGTACAATTGGACTCTTTTTTTCATGCCAGCAACTAAGACAATGACAACAAGGAAATGAATCAAGAATGCATACAACCATCAGAAAAAGGTGAATTTGTACTAACTATCTAATAAATTTCATCACCATTTTACCTATTATTTTTAATTTAATTTATTTATCATTTTTATCTAATACTTATTTAATTTTTTCCCCGACCTTTTGGGAAGTCATATTTTTCTGTCAAATATCTACAACAAGATAAAAAATAGATAAAATTATTATTTTTTCTATTGTTTCCATACTTTCTATTTTTATTTCATTTTTCTTATTGAACTACCAAAACTGCAGATTGATTTGATATTATTAGCTGAGAAACCTTTCTCATTGTTGAAATATTATACTCTTCTGACATTCAACAATGAGAAAGGTTTTTTGGCTAAGAGCATCGAGTCAGTATGCAGGGTTGGTAGTTCGACATAGATAAAAATTGGAAGCACAATAACATTGGTATTTAGGATTGTTTGGAGACTTTGGGACATGTAAAAATCATTTATAATTCAATCCGCTGCACGGTGTGACCAGTATGACTCTAAGTTCTTCTTTTATTTGAAATTGAAATTAATTTTAGTAAAAAGTAAAAATTACATACGCAAAATAAATAAATAAATTTCTTATTTTCTGATACTTTAGAAAAAATATCCATAAGTCATTTTAGACATGAAGGAATCAGCCACACCTCAATTTGAGACACTATGTGACCACTATGACTCAATGTGTCCGTTATCAGTTTAAAATTGAAAATTTAGTTCAGAAAATGTCACTCACTAAAAACAAATAAAATGTGATAATATATTATTAATAATTTAGGATATTAATTCATAAGTAATTTTTGGTGTGTAGGAATCAGTCTCATGTCAAACTGATACATGATGTGATCCATATAGGTCAAAGTACATGTTTCCATTTTAAAATGTCATTTTAGTAAAAAAAAGTGACATAATAAAAACCAAGAAAACAAATTAGTATTTTTTTGATACTTTAATAAAATAATACACAAGTTATTTGAGATGTGTATGAATCAACCGTACCTAAATCCAACACACA
The DNA here is from genome assembly GCA_963277665.1 of Viscum album. Classification (NCBI taxonomy): domain Eukaryota; kingdom Viridiplantae; phylum Streptophyta; class Magnoliopsida; order Santalales; family Viscaceae; genus Viscum; species Viscum album. Next base: position 708,666,964 of record OY728150.1, read on the forward strand.
GTGTGACTGATATGACTCCAAGTGTGTCTTTTTATTTTAAAATGACATAAATTTTAATAAAAAAGGATAACTGGTTTTCTCAAAACCTAGAAAATGCATTAATATTGTTTTTATAATTCATGTAAACGATCCATAAGCCATTTTTTAGGTGTAGGAATTAGTTACACCTCAATATGATTCTTGGTGTTCCCAGTTTGACTCAATGTGTCCATTATCACTTTAAAATTTCCAATTTAGTTCAAAAAAATGTCACTCACTAAAAACTGAGAAAACACACTCATATTTTCTTGATAATATATTAAATCTTTTTATATGTCATTTTTTTATGTGTAGGAATCAATTTCATGTCAAACTGATACATGATGTGATTGGTATGAGTCAGAGTGCATGTTTCTAGTTTAAAATGATATTTTAGTAAAAAAGATAAGTGACATACTCAAAACCAAGTAAAAACATTAGGTTTGTTTTAATAATTTATGAAAATTATCCATAATCCATTTGGGACATGTAAGAATTAGTCTCACCTTAATCTGATGAATGATGTGTCTGATATGACTCAAAGTGTGTCTTTTTATTTAAAATTGACATGAATTTTAGTAAAAAGAACAACTCACCTACTAAAAACTGAGAAAACGCATTAAGATTGTTTTATTATTTATTATAATGGTCCATAAGTCATTTGTGACATATATTAATTTGCCACACCTAAATCCAATACACAATGTATTCAGAATTACCCAATTTACCCGTTATTAGTTTAAAATAAATATGTTATTTCAAAACATTTCACTCACTAAAAACCAATAAAACCCACTCAAATTGTCTTTATAATTTAGGGAAATGATTCCTAAGTTATGTGAGACATGTAGGAATCTGTATCATGTCAAACCGACACATGATATGACTGATATAATTCAAGGTGCATGTTTCTAGTTTAAAAAGATATTTTAGTAAAAAATACAAGCGACGTACTCAAAACCGAGTAAACACATTTGTATTTTTTTTTATATTTTTGGAAAATGAACCATAAGTTATTTGATATGTGTAAGAATCAGTCATAGATCAATCCTACTCATGGTGTGACCGGTATGACTCACAGTGTATTTTTTCAGTATATAAGTATCATTTTAGTTTAAAACACGCATCACATCGCCAAAACCGATAAAACGAGCCTAGTTTGTTTTATCTTCATTTAAATTATGTATTTATACTTTATTTTTCATATTTCATGGTGTTTTTGGTGCCACAGTGTGGTGTTACACCACACTGCACTGGTGGGGTAGTGTTCTATAGCATCACAATGTAGTATTCTCTTTTATTAGTGCTTAAGAAAGCATTGATAAAGTCAAACTTTTTTTAGTACTTCTATAAGATATGATAAAGTAACCCTTTATCAGTGCTTTTTAGGCATTAATAAAAGTATTGGACTTTTAATATTTCTCCAGTAGTCAGTGCTGATAAAGGTTATTTTTAGCAATATTAAAGTTCTATTTTGTAGTAGTTTATCAAACCCTTAATATTGGGTCCTGACTTGTCATGTTTATCCTTTAACTCTAGTATAATAAACTTATATTAATTATTTAGTTATTTAAGATCCATTTCTAGGTTTATTACATTATCATTAAACCATTTATTTTAATGATATATTCAATTACATAACCAGTCAAGTTTGTGTTGGGTGATTTGGTAAGTTGACCTTGGTCAAAGGGGCCATTGTTCCATTATCTATAGAATAATAATATTTAAATAATTATCGTTTTTATACATTAATTATAATATTATAATCATCCATGAAAGTAAAATGTGAAAAACGAATCACATCTTTTCATAGAGGTGGTATTCCACACATATGCACAAAAGATGTTGCCATTTTTAACGGGTCTAAGGGTAAGAAGGTATGTAATATATTATATTTATAGAATAATAATTATTCTATGAATATTATATATATTTATTAAATCCATCATGATAACCAACCTTGTGAGTTTGTGATAAAAAATTAAATACATCCTTTTGTGGACGTGATAGTCCACACGTACGCACAAACGATGTTTTTGTTCTCTATAGGATGAAAAAGGAGATGAATAAGGATATGATATTAATATAATAGAATATATATATGGGATATATATATATATATGTTATTATATTTAAATTTTTAGTAAAAACTTAATGAGGTTGAAGAAGATGTAAAATGAAATCATTTAGTTAAGATAATTACCTCTTCTTTAAAGAACCCACTTTGTATCTCCCCTTAAGGACCATATGACTAGTATTTTAATAAAACCATCACATATATAATTTATATAATGAATTTAATAATTTTTTAAGGTTTTGGTTAAAATAAGTTCCTCAATAATTCTGAGTAAGAGAGGAGAGGTGGTGTCCATTTATAAGTGAGGGGAGGGTCACCCTTAGAATTACTTAAAATAAATAATTATTATTAATTATTTTTCTTGTTCAAGTGGCTCCAAATTGATATATTTAAAATATATAATTTATATAATCTAAAATAATCTCATTAAATAATATTTATACTAGTTTATGTGACATTTTAACCTTTATATATTATTTTTAACATCTCATTACCCCTTTTAACGATTTATGTGATAACAATGTTTTTAACTCTTTAGGGGTCAAGAAAGTTTCTATAAAAGGAAAAGTGAACAATAAATATAAATTGGTTAATATGATCGACCATATCACATTAAATTGGACAAATATAACATTTTCGTAGTTTTTAAATCATTTAATAAAATATTATTTGACATAAAATACTGTTAAAGTCATTTTTGGGATTATTCACAAAGCTAAATTTAAAAATAGTAATAAAATAATATAGTTTGAATATAAAATTTTTAAACATAAATAAAAATTATATTTATCTAAAAATTTCATGGAAAATAATAATTTATCTAAAAAATATTAGTTTGTATATTTTAAAAATAATTTACAGGAGTTTTGTAATACTCTCACAAGCACTGTGTCGGTGTTGCATGAGCATTTAAGATAATTATGTCATAACTAAAAATTAAAAATAAATAACCATAATAAAAAACTATTAATATAAAAAATAAACATTTATAACCATTAATGAATTGTTTTATCCTTGTGAAAACATATTAGAGATATTAAAATCAAGAATGTGACAATTTGGAATTATTCTTTACTTAAAAAATATAAACATCTTTATTAAGAATAATGGAACAAAAATTCATATTTTAGAATATTTAATGGTTATAGTAAAATTAAAATAATAAAAATAAATATAATCATGTTTTTGGATCCTTATTAAATAGTTTTAAGCTTCTTTAGTCTGTTTTACCCTTACTGTAGTGACAACATTTTTACCACGTCTACTATTCATTATGACCTAAAATAAAGTTAAATTATTTAAAACATTTGGACCTGATAATTTAAAATACAGAATAGATTTTATCAAATTAAATCTCTATAAGTGGAAAGAACTACTTTCAAATTAAACCCACAAAATATGATGAAAAATAGTTTTCCAGAAAAATGCATTTTTAAGTATAAAAATATTTTTATACCAAAATTAAGAAAAATTTATATTAAAATAAAGTTAATTGGATTTTTTTCAATAAAATGTAAATAATTAAAATTTAAAATAAACTAAAAAAGGTTACTTTTAAAAAAATTAATGTAAAATAAAGTTTTTTATAAAATATTTATTTTTTAACTATTCATTAAAAAATTAGTCTTTTCAAAAAAATCTCTAAATATTTACCTTAATATTAATTTGATATTATAATTTAAAAAATTCTATCTTTTTTATAAAATAAAATTTATAAAAGTTAAATAAAATAATTTTAATATTTTCTCACAATAAGAAAGAAAAACCATTTTTGGTGAAAATGTATTTTTAAAGAGTTATACAACTTCACTAAAAATTGAGTGCTTATTTTCTAGGATTTAATCCATAATTTTTTATTAAATTTTAAATTTACATGTATATTTAATAATTTAGTTACCCTTATTTATTCCCACCAATTCAAGGACTAGGTTATAACGGTCATATTTAAATGATAATATTTCACACCCGTTAACATTCAGTGTTGTGTGTTATGTATGCTATTGAACATAGTATTATTTTAAAATATTAGTGTATTAAATAATATGATATAAATTTACTTATTTCTTCATATAAAATTCAATAGGTTTATAAATTTAGTACATATGGAATTGAAAAGAAGCGAAGCTTGTTTAATGTTGGTTTTACATTTTTAGGTAGAATGAAACGTAAATCCACATGTATTAAATATTACATAAAAACATAACATTCATGTGATTTGAAACCATTTAACTTTAAATTATTCACTAAAATGAAATTATTGATATTTTAAGAGTACCCATTGACAACCTTTACTCCCTTGAGGAAGTCACAAAATTAAAATTTTCTTACCTCGATCGAGTGCAGGCTGTTGGAGAAGGAAAAGTCCATATTGACCCTTACTTACGGCTAAATAAGCCGTTATCTCCATTTCAATCTTGTATAACCTAGAATTAGTACCATTTATTATTTTGAATAGTCAATTTAGTTATATGACAATAAAAATGACAAATACATTTTTTACTACGTGCATGGAATCATGAAAAAATTTGATGTATAAATAATTATAGTACAATATTTAAAAAAAGTCTTATCTCATTTTCCAACCCTTTTTGATAATGTTTTTTAGAAAAGTTTTACCTAAAAGTGTGATAATATCTTTTTCCTTCTCGAACTATTAACAACCCATTAATAGAGATGTTGTTGTACCATGTTTTTTAATTCCCATCGAATGATGTCTTCTATGATCAATATTTATGTCGTAGAGGTAAAAATTTATGATTTACTAAAAACACAGTCTTAAAATAATGTCTCAACCTAACTGAGTGTATACCTTCTTCATAGATGATACAGACCAACAATAATTTAATACTATATCTTGATAAATTTTTATAATCAGGAAATTCATTTATCATCATATACAACATAACACTTAATATAAACTCTTAAATTCTATTATCATCATATAATGTAACACCCATATCCCATATCAATTTTTGATATGTTATCAATGGATCCAAAAAAATATCATTATATTGGTCCATATATGAGTATAAACAATATAATGCATTTTATCTTCATTTACAACAACAGTGGAAAGTTAAAATTTACTGACATAACTAGTCTTGTAATGTGAGTAATAATTTATACACTAAAAATATTCTTTCCATCTATAGTTATAACAATACAAAGGTTTCTTGGATAATTTCCAAATTCAGGATAATCATGATCAATTTTCTTTCACTAAGGATAGTCTCTTAGGTTATGTAGTTTCCCACCTAAAATTCTTGTATCTGGATTCCGTATCAATTTTCCTATGGTCTTCTCACATCCACATAACTATTTAAACATTTAAATTATTTTAAAGTTCTATAAAAATTTTGAAGGACTTGATTAATCTTTATTGAATCAAGACACTCAAGACTTAAGGAATTTTTAAGTGATTCATGGTCCTTGTGAAATAAGATAAATTCCTTTAGATATATATGTATTATTTCATAGATCATACCTACTGAACATTAAATTTTTTTAGCATCATATGTTCAACAAGGAAACTCATTTTATTTTGGTAATATATATTTTAAGAGGCCGAGTAGTTATATAAACCAATTTTCACTTCATTAACTGCCAAAAATTCAAATTATATAGATTTAGTAGGTCTGGAAATGTTTCATAATTTATATAATAGATATGCAATGGTCTCTTTTCACATCTCTTTAGCTTTTCAAATATCTTTGTACAACCATGAAGACCATCTTCAATTTACATTGTCATTTCTTCATTATGATCTTCATAATCATTTATACCTGTAATCATATCATATTATCTTTAAATTATTGTAAAATTCATGTCATTATCTATATTCAGTTCTTTCCCATGTTTATTCAAACATTTATAGTTTCGATCTATTTCATGATAGAGAAAATGTTCTTCCAACACCTCAGAATAAATGTTTCTTGAATAACAATAACATAAACATGGATAAATCATTCGAGAATGGTCATATTCAAGCTATGTTAAAAAATTGATGAAAATTTTAACCCCATCCCCATAATCCTCTATCATACGATTAGAATTCACCCATTTTTGATTTATATACATCATATTTGGGTTAAAAATATTTACATTTTATAAAAAACATATAAATATACACAAGTTATGAAAATAATGTATCATTTTTTATCAATATATTATTTAATGTATACCTTTTAAAAAATAGAATCATAAATTCAAATACATACATATATAAATTATATAAAAGAAAAGATAAAAAACTTCTACTTAATAATAAAATAAAAAACTATACATATAATAAATCCTACATTTTGGAATGAATTAATTCTTCTCTATTGTTGCAGATTTTATACCTAGTATGAAGTACGTTACATCATGTACAATGTGATGGAATAATATGATTGTTTCTTTCATTGAAATTTAAGGATTAAAATATAATATAAACTAACATTAATATATCAATATATATATATATATATAAATACATATGCACACATCAATATGAAAATACTCCAACACAAATAAAAAAACATTTATAAATACATACTTTTATATATAAAAACACATGAAATACACACACACACAAATATATATATATATATATATATTTAAGGAAACATCATATCTCATGTCATGTTTCTATAAAAAACATTAATCATACTCTTCAATCACTCCCATTTCAAATATAGTTACTAGATTGACCCAAACCCAAACCTAATGACAAAATGATTCACATAATATCCTCGAAAATATATTACATTAAGAAAATAATATATATTATGTAATATCCATATCAAAAATTATATTCTACACTCCCAATGATTAATATTGAATCCAATAATACTTATAATGCTGCACTTATTTTTAAAATTACTAACATTGATCGTTTATTTAAAAAAATTTACAAGTTATCAGTTCTCTGCCTAATTGACCAATTAATTATTAGTTATGTAGTTAAAAAATATCATTTAATCTATAAAATCAATTTTCATTCCAATGAACCCCATTTTAAATTTCAATTAATATCAAATAATATTTTAAAAAAAAATTATTTTGTAGGAAATCACTATCTATATTCTATATTAATATATAAAAATAGGAGTAAAAACCCAAAAATTGAGAAAATATAGAAAGTTCAGTAAACCAAAATGGAAATCACCCTTAAAGGGTCAATTCATCTAAAGAATAGATACATGTACTGAAAAAAAACTGGTTATAGATGATCACATAGGGGAAGAAATTCTAAAGAAAAACATGGGATGATAAAATCAAAGGATCATGAAAAACACATGAAAGATGGACTAAGAATCCTTAAAAACATGTTTGGAATATCATATCTTTAGTTTTGATGTGTAATTTGTCTACAAAAATCATGTTTGACTAATATATAGGTTTGTTTATGTGAATGCTTGAACTTAGCCCAAGGAGAGTAGCTATCTATTAGGGTTCTTTTTAAAAGTATAAGAAGGGTTATATCAACACTAACAAAAAATCACTAATAAAATCCAATTTTATTAGTACACAAATGATTAAGTGCTCATAGATAAAGTTTTCATTATTACTGATAAATCAATACCATAATCACTGCTAAAAAGTGATTATTAAAGAAGTATTTATGATCGCTAATTTTTTAGCACTGATAATTTTTTTTTCAACACTTAATGTAGCATTGATAAAAAGTTGAAAAATAAATAAATGAATAAAATTAATTATACATACAATAAAATTATTAATAAAATAATTATACTAACAATTCAAATTATAAAAATAATAAAAAATGTATTTAAATATAAAAATTATATAAATTACAATCATATTAAAAATATTTAAATGTATTAAAAAATGAATAAATATTAATCATATAAATTAAAAATATATTAAAAATATAAAAAATTAACAAATAAATATGTATAAATAGATATTAAAAAATGAATAAATTCCAAAAAATATTAAAAACAAATAAATATTAAAAATTAATAAATAATATTAAATTGAATTAATATTATAAATGAATAAATAAAATTGAATAAATTAAAAAAAATATTAAAAAAGTGAATTCATAACATTAATTACAAAAATTAAAAACACATAAAAAATGAATATAAATATATAAATATTTTTTATACTATTATTTATAGGAAAAATTATAACAAAGCACATTCATACTCTGACACCCATCCTTTAACAAAGTATCTCATTAATCCCCTAAGGGATGAGCACTTAGTATAGGTATTTTATTTATACATTATAAAGTCCCGAAAACAACACCCTATTTTTAGGTGTTCTGAAGGCCCACAAGTACATTTCATATTAAAAACTATATAATGGCCTCAATGTTCCATAAGTACATGGATCTTAGGCCTAAAATATCAACTTTAAGGGCAATAAGTCCTGAGTGTATGAATGAGCCTTGAGTCTGAATGAAAATTTTGAACATTCTTTTGGTGGATAAGACGCTTTTAAATCAAATAACTAGAATCAAATTCTGTTGGTTGGAAAATATTAAAGGGGTGTTTTGTATGTGGTTTGAGGCCCGTTATGTGCCTCAAGTGATCAGATAATTCTTGGTATCCTTAGGGTTCAAAATCTTAGTTTTAGGGGAAATAACTCGGGGCACACGATTAACGCATGGTTACTGAAAACTATACACCCCTATCGTACAAACATATTTTCATAGAAGAAAAATTTTCTAAACCATAAAAGGGTATAAAAAACCATTTGGTTGTATGTATAAAATTATAGATGGATTCACATGGTAGGTTCACAGTTTGTAAACCATGTGTCGAAACTGTGCGAGGTGGTGCAATTCAGACAGTGAGGTCTACAGGGTGGGCACATCATTTGAAGAATTATGTGGCCAGACCATATAACTCATTAAAATTTAAAAAATGACCATTTACTGTCAATCCTTTTATGATTTTACCTACACACTTCTCTCCCCCTTTGCCTATGACATTCTCAATGGGTGCCACCCTCCTTATCCCCTTCCCATGGTGGGCTCTCCCATAGTTGGGGTATGAATTAGATTATTTTACTTGTGTTGGAGATTATATAATAATTATACCTATATTATTCATTTTCCTATGGTTTTACCTATAAATTTAATAGTGTTCCATTTTCTTTAGCTAATATTCCCTATTTTTCATGGTATTTTTTTGGTTTCTTGTTTTCCCCATTTTAGGACAACCCGAGAACTCATATTCATTGGGAAGACTATCTTAATCATGATGGAGGTGTTACCTAAGCCAATGAAACATTATAATTAATTTTTTAAGTGCATGGGTTGTGTTGTCTCACTGACTAATGGGCTTCGATCCTAAATTTATTAAAAAAAATTCTTTGGTCTATCTTAATTAAAATTCCTAAATTGAATACTTATTTTATATATTAGTGAGTTTAATTTAAATGTTTAAGCCATGTTTTTAATGTTCTAAAGTGGGATTCATGTTTTAGATGTTATGGTTGTGAAATATAAATTCAAAAACATTAATTAATCATAAAATGGAATTTATCTATGTTTGGAAATTTTAAATGCTAAATAGTTTTGAAAATTTATGATTTTGTTTTGGCTTGGAATTTTAAAAATGGGGTTATGTTTTTTTAATGAACTGTGAATTTTTTTGAGAGATGAGGAATTAATTTGGATATATAATAGGTGTTATTTGAAAATGAATCCTAGTGTATTGTGTAGTAAAAAGTGAAGTGGTGTGTATTTGAACTGTTTAAGGGAAAATAAAAATACCTCTTAAGGATTGGGTTATATTTTGGAATTAAAAATAAATAGGTACCTTTAAATATTTCTTTTTGTTATTGTTGATTTTTTATGATATATTTTAAATGTATAGATGCTAATGGTTAAACTAGGGTGAATACAGCCCCCAGGAGACATATGGACATATGGTTAACCCAAGGTGAATGCATCCTTGGGGTATATTTCAAATAATGATTAACCCTATTAGAACATAAATCTTAGGGGATTCATTGTAATCATGGTTAACCTAGGGTGGAAATGACCCCCAAGGGATGAAGGGATTCAGTGATGGGTGTATTTCTCTTGATTTTCAGTTTAGACCAAGGATGAATATTTTACCCATATTCGAGAGTGATATGGTTGGAATGGTCTTTGAGACATGCTTAGAGACACATAACACTAGACAAATAAGGTTTTTACCAGTAATATGGTGAACCTATCCCCAGGGTTATGTTTTTGTTTATGCTTTGAGTTTTGATTCTTAGTTTTTTTAATTGTAACTGGTTAGTTTGAGCACTAATCCATGCATATTTATGGTCTGGTTATTTTAGGGACACCTTTGGTGGTGGGATACCAAGTTTTACTCACACATTTCTTGGATAGTTACAGAAATTTGTTACCTTATTAGAATACTATCTAGTTTCAGGTCATTTGTTGGGGCAAGGTTCATTACATGAGGGAATGTTTGGCATATTATGAGAGAGTGCGAGGGATGGTTCTGGGCCGTACTGAAGACCGATTCATGAAGATTGTGGTTCAAATACTTTTATTTTATTCTTAAATTATCTCGAGTATATGATCCTCTATTGTGGGATCCATCAAACATGTATATCATTCTATTTTTTATAGCATTTAATACTGTATTTATTTTCAACACATTCCTATTTATCTATAGTGGTAATGCGCCATAGTTAATTTTTTATTTTTTATTATTTTCACTGATATAGTTGCTCTGATATTAAGGGTATAATATCCCCATGGTCTTCTTAAAGGCCCTTTCCACTAGTCATAATTCTTTGGTGTATGTATAGGCATGCTTGAGTTTACTTAATAACCATTGGTCCAGAGTCAATCTGTGGTCTAGGGAGTTCAGATGTTTCAAAGTGGTATTAAGCATGTATTATTTTGTCTTATTGTTTAGGAAAGGTATATCATAGACAATGAATTTCTCAAGGAATAGAAATGAATGCGTTCTTGGGAGTGAACAACTCACACACGAGGGAAAAACACAAGTCGCCCGAGACAGAACTTTTTATTCTTGGATTTTGATTGTTATAATTGTATTTTATTTTCACTTCTGTGGTGCACTTGATTTATGATGTGATTTTTATGGGTTTTTACTTCTTTCTTGATTTGGAAAGAGTATATGGTAGTTTGGATGTTTTCATGACTCATTATAAGAATCTTTGTATTCACATGACATGCATCATACTAGGTACTTGGGGTTAGATGTTAATTTTATGCTTCCTGTGTTTCTTTATCTTGTGATTATATTCGCTTAATGATAACAGTCGGATTTTTATCAACTTATGGTCTGTATTTTTCTATTAATAAGGTGATTGGTATTTAAAATTTATACATTTTCATATACAATTTTTCTCATATACGACTATATTAACATCTTACTTGAACAATTCCCATGATGAGCTCTTGATACATGAAAATATAAATGGTTTTATAATGGAATTAGTTAAATAAGGTGCTGGTAATAAACCTATAAAGTGTTTCCATCTATATCTTGTGAATGATATTCAATTTATCCATGCCTTATAAATTTTTTAATTTTGGAATCTATTAATTTTTTTTGAAATGTGAATCTTATGGTCATGAGAATTTAAATAAAATTTGGGCTTTAAAAAATGTTAAATTTTGAATCATGAATTTTAAAGTGGTGGTTTGTTTTAGGATTGGTTTGAAATTTTGTAGTTTTGAAATTGGATTCTTTAAAGAAAATAATCTGAATATAGTTAAAAAGTAACCTTTATGGTTTTTGTGTCACGAGAAACCCTTAAGAAAGAACATGTGTCCCCCATGATTATGGTGTTTAGAACTCATGTCTATATGGATTAACCTTGTCAGTTTCCAACGTGGGTCTCTAGTGTTATGAATTGAGACAGACCCTTAGGGCAGGTGGACATTATGTATTTGTAATGTTAACCCTAGTATGGGTGATTGGAATATATAGAGATCCTAGTATGTGAAACATGAATTGATTGTTGGTGTGCTTCATAGTAGATGCTACAACTGTTGTGGCCTCAGTTGAGTTGGGACCCTTGTGTTTTATGTTTGACTCGAGAGTGGGATGTATTTTTTGGACTCAGGATTATGAGTGGGGACCCCTAGAGTGGTTTATTGGTAGGTAGGTTCCACATGACCTTATGATGAGATTGAGTGTTTTCATGGGACTTGTGGTTTCTATAAGGTTTGGTATATGGGTTAGGTGGTAGGACCTAGTGGCCCTTGAGAGAAACTAAGGTTAGTGAGTCAGTGCATCATGACCTATATGGGTAACTTAGGAGTGGGTTGACCTGATATTGTGATGTGCCTCTGTGGTGATAGGTAGGGGTTTATTTCACAGTTTATATGATCAACTCATGTTCAATACTGACTAGTTTGGATGTAGTTATTGTTGAGAACCTTGAGTTCTAGTCCCTTGAGTCTAGTATTCCTTAATAGGAATGTTAATTTGGATACCTAAATCTTTCATATTGTTATGATTTCAATACATAGTGGTGGAATGTGTAAATTCCTTAGGGTTTTGTAAACAATTCTTGGGTTGGTGGGTGGTCATTGTGCTTGGACATGATATATGTAAGGTGTCATTCCTAATATGAGAGGGCATCTGAAATGCCTTTGGTTAATGGAAAGGATATTCCAAAACCAAGGTATATTTATTTAATAGGTGTGTGAGACTCATATCATTGATGCTTGAATCATGGTATGATGATTCATATTTCATAAAATCAGTCCTAGTGGAGCATGAAACCATTGGGTTTTGTTGATATCAGATGGTGTGAGAGTGAGCAAATTTTTACTAGAAAACATCAGGGAGACTTTGGTTTTGGGGTTGGTGGATGTGAGGTTTGATAAAGTGTGTTAAATCATTGAATTGGTTCCTTTTATGGTTAAATGTGAAGGAACTTGGGGCGATGGTGCTCGATATCAAAGTTGGGTTTTAGGGAAAAAGTTTTTGAATGCATGTCCCTACGGCATTTTAGGTATGATTCGAGTTGATTGATGAGAGTGGGGATAAAATCTTATTATTTTGTAATGGATCCATACATTAAGAGTTTGTTTGATGAATCTTGGCATAAGTGAACTTCCATTTTTGAAGAGGGGTATTGAGGGTACTCCTGGTTAAATAAAGATGACCTATGTGTGGCTATAGTCAGTGGTTTAGGTGTAAAGACTAGTTTGGATGTGGCGTGGCACATGAGAGAGTGAGTAGGGTTATGTGATTGGGTGGTGTAGGAGTTTGAGACGTTTTTAGGGATAAAGTTTGTGAAAGATGAAAATTGTAGTTCCTACCACGTTTTGGGTTGGGGGTGTCATGACCCAACCCACTAGGCCTCTCATGGATAGTGATAAGATGAGTGTTACTTACCCAAGACCATCTCCAATAGGCTCGGGGCTAGAAAACAACACCTAATAGGCCTAAAACTAACTTGAAAATCCTTATCTTAAGATCAATGCATGAACACACACATATCCATGCCCATACAATTATTAAATGTAAAATTCAACTGATACCAAATGCATACATATATCTAAATCGCACGGTCCAAGTACAAAAAAATACGGGAAAGTAATAAGTTCCAAATAAAATCCCAACAAAAGATGTAAATAAGTCAAACCTAATTGTGATAGGGGAATGCAATCAAATGTGAATATTGGAATGAACCATAGTATATCTTTCCCAAGTCAATGTTTTGTTTTCTCCTGGTCCACCGAGAACCCCATAAAATGTCTGTCAACTGCATAAGACACGACACGTGTGGGCAGAGCCCATGCAGGGTGAGTATAACAATACCAACTAGGACACCTTGAAATCACTATGAATAAAGTATCAAGAGTATTATTATGCTCATTATAAGGATATTTCAATAGCATACATAAAAATAACATCCATGTATACTCATAGCAGACATAAAATATAAAGGTAAGGTCACAACTGTATTTCTATCTTAGGATTCATGCTCAAAGGTTCTATATAACACTCGTCTGGGAGAACACACTCCAAGATTTAGATAGAACTGATGGTGTCTATATGATATTTCATGCTCATTGGGTCTCTTCATAAGAATTATGTGCTAGAAGTATAAAGATATTGATACAAAAATGAGGTTCACACCCAAGGCCATGAGGTATACCAACAACCCAAGTTAGATTAACCTGCTAAGTAAGAGATTGATGTATACATAATGTTGTTCATGAAAATTCCAATAAAACCTCGCCTAGGTAATATCATGATAAAGGATCTCACTTTGGGTGTTATGAATGTATTTCCTACAACTTTATCCAAGACTGATGTTACTTAGAGGAGATCACATTCCTATACTCAGGATACGATTCCCCACTAAACCCTCAAAGAAAGGATCAAGGGAAAAAACCCTAAAAAAATTTCTTATACTGAAGGGAATAAGGGATCTAAGATATATTTGAATAATTACATGGAGTATACTATAAGTACATTACATATATCTTTAACACTAGGTCTACCCCAGTATCATGTCTTGTTCCCAAGTTCGTGTCTGTGTACACTTGGCAGTGCATGTGTGCTTGGTTGTGTTCGAGTATATGGCTCTACCAAAGTACTATTGGCCTAGTTGGGTGTCTATATGTGTTCTATAGGAGTAAATTCTATGTGAAATGTGTCACACACCATGTGATACTTATCTCCTTTGTGTAATCTCTAGTTCCATAGCTAGGTCCCCATATAGTGTGTATCTACGGATTACACGTTGTGTAATGCATAATTTTCTAGAACTCATGGATCTTGACATGATCATATCCTGCACCATTTCCACCCATGAATCATACCACAAACCTCACTGGATATGGTGGATCTAACTTTCCAAGCCTCACCTTTGATTTCCCACCGGATTATGACCATCTACCTCGATTGAGAGTTGCTTCTATCATGACACACCACTACCACACACCAAAAACCTACAATGGGTATCCTAAAATCCAAACCGATTGATTATCTAATGTCGTCATACTCCATAGTATATTTCTTTATTGATCCTCGAACAAAATCTATTGAATGAATCCATTATTTCAAAGAATTATGTGAAAAATTATTTATTTCTTAGTAATGTCAAACCACCAGTCAAATGAACACCGATGATGAAAACATAAAGAACATGGGGAAAATGAAAAAAATATGAGGAATTATACTCAACCAATGTTCATATTTTCAATGGTTAATTTTAATTTATAATGAATAATTAAGAGAGATAAATATTCAAAAATAGAAATCCATAATCCTTGATAAATCTAACCTGTACCCACAATATACTTGATTCATGAATCTTTTTTTAGCTTGTTGATCCATGTTAATCATAGTAAAAAAATAAAATGGGGATAAATCCAAATAAAACAACATCCAACCTCAATTTGGATTTATCAATGGAAAAGAATTAATATGTTTCATTTTCATTGGAGAGATCCTCGAATTCTGTTGCACACCGATCAATGATCCGTGGTTTAATT
This sequence comes from Viscum album, assembly GCA_963277665.1. Lineage (NCBI taxonomy): Eukaryota > Viridiplantae > Streptophyta > Magnoliopsida > Santalales > Viscaceae > Viscum > Viscum album. Next base: position 708,682,515 of record OY728150.1, read on the forward strand.
ATTGTTTTTTTGAGAATGATCCTATAAATCTATCTCTCTCAAATATCTAAGGTTTTCTGGATCCACCTGATATTTTTACAAAGAATAATATTTTTAAATAAGTATTATTTCATGAAAATCATTTTAATTAAATAAAAAAATTATTTTATTTATTTATTAAGCCGCCCATGACTGCGCTTAACTTGAATATCTGATGAACTCTAAGGTTATATTGAACCTAGGGTAAACCCCATACTCTAAACTCAATAGTGGCCTTAGATTTCTGATCTGAGTCATTGTTTAATATTTATTCCACATTTTTAGGTAAATTATGTGTGCATGCAATTAAAATATTTTATATATTACAAATATCAATTTTGGGCTCTCCAGGCCTTGAAATCACACATTGTCTTTGCACATGGTATCAAAAACATTTCTAGATATATTAGAACACATTACATGGAAAAAATAGATGTTAAATTCTACCCAACATAGAGATTTATGTCTCAGAAAGGAAAAAATACTCTACTAAGTAATGTGGGTATTAAACATGCATCTGGGTTTCCCTCTTCTAGGTACTCTCCTAGAGACTCATTTTTTCCACCAGACAAGTAAAAAGGAATCAATTTCCCATGAAGGATATTATCATTTATATCATCAATATCTGTTGGGTAATATGTAAAAGTAGCTGCATCATTGAAGTCTATCTCAGCCCAGTCGATAACATGTGACAATTCATGCAAATACCTCCTCATCTGTGACACATGGAAGACATTATGTACCTGGTGCAACTGTGAGGGTACAACCAAGAAGTATGCCACCTCATCGACTCTACATAGTATCTATAATGGGAAAATTAATCTCAATTAAATCTTGTCTTCTTGGCCAAATATATGTAATCCATGTTGAGGTGACACCTTCAGGAACACATGGTATCAATACTCAAACTCCAAATGCCTCCATCATCCATCCATATAGGTCTTTTGATGGATTTGTTCAGTCCTCATATACTCCTATATGATCTTCAACTTCTCTATCATAGCTCACACCAACTCTAGGCCGATAAGTGATGAATCTCCTAGGTTGTTCCAATATATGAATGACCTATAAAGTTTCCCATAAAAGGCCTCAAATAGTGTCATACCCATGGTGAAATGGTATCTCTTGTTATACGCAGACTCCACCAGGGGTTTTTGATCCTCCCAACTATATATAAATTCCAACATGCAAGCTTAAAACATGTCCTCTAGAACCAGAATGGTCTTATCAGTATAATAATCAAACTAGGGGTGAAAATATTTTCTAAAACACAAATGAGTTATGAAGACCTCCTATAATCCTCTCCATAGTCAGGATGTGAAGCAAGAATCATGGTAGGAAATGAACTTCGGGGGAACTATGTGGAGCTAAACTATATCCTCTATGTAAAGGTATCTTAATCTATTTACTAAAATTTTCTGTCATAAAGTTTGGAAGTGGTATGACTTGATAAGTTTTTATACAATCAACTAGATGGAATAATGTCCTCTGGATATATGTGGTATCCCTATCACATATTCCAGAGATATATCATAACACTTCTACACTATAACTTTAAGGGGTTGAGATAAACCCACTAAAACCTGGTGATCAGCCCTCACTTGTTGATAAGTGTGGCATCAAGAGAAAAGATCTGCAATTTCATTATTCATCCCTATACACCAAAACTAATAATGGAGGTCCTGGTATATCTTCATCACACCTATATATACCTCTAAAGGAGATATAAAAATAATCCATTATAACCTCCTCCTACTATATCACTGGTACCATCGTATTTCCTATAAATAAGAGGATATTCTCCCTACCTTCATAAAATACATCATGAGTAGGTCCAACAGATGTATGAGTATGTTGGGTCTCACAATCTATATCTCCATGATGAGAATACCTAACTCACTATAGAAGTGGTGGGGTAAAAAAAATTTATTGGAGGTAAGTTAAACCATCCCCATCAATTAAGGATTTTTGTAATGTGGCCAACTGTTCTGATGCCTCACTCAGTAACTACGAACAAGATCTCTTACTGAGAGAATTTGTTACTTCATTCTCCTTCCTAGGGTTATAGACAATTTCCAAGTCATAATACTAGCAGAACGTTTTCCATATCCTTTTTCTCAAGTTAATATCATTTTAAGAGAATATATACTTGAGACTCTAGTGTTTATAATAGAAGATAAACCACTCACCTATAAGGTAGTGTCACCAATTCTTCAATATGAATACTACTGCTACTAGATAAAGGTTATGGGTTTCATAGTTCTTATCTTGTGGTCTCAATTTCCTGGACCCATAGGTAATAAACACCTTCCTCTGCATCAAAACACAACTGAGACCATTCATTGATGCATTGAAAAACACTACATACTCAACACACACCTATGGTAATCTCAAAATGGGTGTGCTCATCAATATCTTCCTCAACTCTAGAAAATAAAACTTCCACCTCTATTTCCACATTAATGGTTTTCCCTTTTATGTCAAAGCTATCAAGGGAGTCAATATCCTAGAGAAATTGGGTACTAATCTCCTGTAATAGCCTACCAACCCAGGGAAGCTCTGCACCTCCAACATGATCTTGGGTGGTTACCAAGCTAGTACTGCCTCAACATTCACTAGGATCACAAAGACAATGTATGATAAGTTATAATGTACTAGGAAGTGGTCCTCCTAAATACAGAACTGTAACTTCAAGAGATTCTAGTAAATATGGCGCTCTCAGAGTATGTTCAAGATTATCCTCAAGTGTTTCATGTAGTCCTCCTCATATTCTGAGTACACTAGGATATCATCAATGAATACTGTCACAATCTGTTCAATGAAATGATGAAATATATGGTTCATGAGTCCCATGAACACTACTAGGGTATTTTCACTACAAAGGGAATAAAAATGTACTGATAGTGTTCATAATGAAATAAACAATTAGTCTTTAGTATATCCTCATCTCATACTCATAGCTGGTGATAGCCTGACCTGAGGTCAATCTTCGAGAACCATCATACCCTTCTAAACTAATCGAAGAGGTAATTTATCCTTGATAGTGGATAATATTTTTCATGATCACTTGTTTTAGGCGATAGTATTCCACACACAAAATCATGCTCATGTTTGTCTTCTTGAGGAAGAACACTGGGGCTGATTAGGGTAAAACACTGGTTATAAAAATCCCTTCATTTTCAAATCCTCTTACTGTACCCTTAGCTTTTGAAGCTCCACAAGAGCCATCCAATATGATGGTTCAGATATCAAGATCATACTAAGGTGTATGTTTATACAAAATTATATCTCTCGGTGGTGAGGTAAGCCTAACACATCCTTAGGAAAGATTCCCTCATACCCTGCCGACACTACAAGAAACTAAAATCTCATTGAATCTATTACAACATGAGTCATGCTATCCAACTGGTGTGTAATCGGCTACACCCACCTACACATGAGCCCATCATTCTTCACCTGGGTTTCAATTTAACCCACAAATGAAAACCTCATCCAATCACTGCTTACACACCAGATCCTCTACCAGAAACAGTCAATCTAGTTATGAAATATAGATAATCATTCCAAACATAATACTATATCATAAGGCCTAATTGATATGAAAAAGGGATCAAAAAGTAAACTCTCACCTCCAAGAGTCTGGACACATTGTTGGAAGAAGAGAGTGATCGCTGAGTTTCTTATAGTAGGTGTCTCCAAGCACAATGACTGAGCCAAGGGATCAACCAAAATATTTATGTCTCTAACCAAATAGTGGAAAGAAAGGAGTGGATCATAACCATGTTTATTAGTACTGAATTTAAAGTATAGAATAAAAATATCATTCCTCATATCATCCTGGAAGCCTCTGTTTTGTAATCCTAAACCACCTGCAACTTCCCTCTCCCCTGATGACTCGATCTATGGTCCTAACGGGGACTACTTGGGGGTGGTGTTGGTAACAATTCAAAACGTCTGGAATTTATAGATTATCTATTATCTCATCTTACATGTCCTCTACATTGTATAACTTCATACTCTTACCACTAACTCTACATAGGAAACCTAATCACTAACTCTTTATCAGCTGTATGTTAGGTTAGAAAATCTCATGGAAGATGTCCCCGACCATCAAAAGAGTAAAACCTCATTTCTCTAGGTTGACTAGATCTATCATGTAATCCCTAAAATTTATATCCTCTATCATATGATCACTTTTTGAAACATATCACACATCTATATCCCTAAATTTATCATTGGATACCTGTTTCTGAAGTATCATCTCTTGTGTTCCCACTACCGGCACCAACTATCTATGCTTACTCAGCTAGGAAACTCTCAACTTCCAAATAATGCTACAACACCCCAGTGTAGATAGGAATGCATTGAGGTGGTATGTTGTCTTAGATGTGTATTTTTAGAAATATCTCAAAGATCTGATCTCGAAATAACTGATGAAACACTATAACCATTGAGTACTAAGAGAGGTTGGTGAACCTCGATGAACGCTCCTCCATAGTCATACTACCCTGTTGAAGCTGTAAAATCTCATAGATGTGCATAGAAATCAACATAGATGGAGAAAAATCTTTTCTAAAATGGTTCTTAAACTCTTTCCATGCAATATTCACCTCCTAATACAATTGAGTCACTAATCCCCACTATTGTCATGCGAAGCCATAGAGAAGGATTGCTACCAGGACCACCATCTAGTCTACAGGTTTCCTGACGAGACAAAAGACCCACATCAATTGAAATTTGATTTTTTATTATAAAATATGGGAAAAAGAATCCCATGAACAAAAAAAAAATGATCACAGAGGTCTAAAATGATTAAGTCCAAGGGCATACCCTTGGAAAAAATATATACATTCCAGAGGAAGTGATCCCAACCTAGAATAAATAATCAGAGGTTCTTCTGACCTTCCTTCTCACGAAAGTTCATCTCCAGCAATGTTGGATTCTCTTTGGATATTCCACACAAAGTGCCCCTGGTTGGTTTCCATATAACACCTTTGGACTAGGTAGATAAAATGACATGGAGGATCAAATTCCCCATCAAGAGCCCATACCAATACCTCAGAATCTGATTCCACCACTGATAACCCTAGTGAAAATATCTTGAAAAGCATGACACCAGTGCATAACGATATCACTTTCACACCTAAATAACTCCCCATCCCAAAAAATGTACTAAAACCTATCCAAACAGAACCAGATGTGTCCCTTATAATACCACCTCCACACATTTGACCGTCCATATATGAGCCATCCACATTTAGCTTTAGTCTATTCATCAGAAGAAACCATTTAACCAAACATCCTAGGGAACCTAACAGAGCAACTAATATGTTAATAAAATTACACATTAAATAATACTATAGTACAACCATAACTAGAAAACACAGATCATGAATGAGGGCCCTTATTCACACCTATAGATTGGAAACCGGAATCCCCAGACTCATCCGTGATTTGTTCCTTGCCTCCCATATGGTCCAATAGAGAGCGATGACAATGATGCTATGAATATTGGATTACATTACTTGACCTTACACTCCAAGAAACTATCTATAAATGAAATAATTCATGGGAAGGCTTGTTACATTAAAACATTCCCACTGCCCCATAGGTGACCATAGGTTGAAAGCAAACTCACTATTAAAAAATAAGTGAAATACTGATTCTAACAGTGGGTTGACACAATAGCAGTAGTGAGAAGGCATATCAATCCCCTTATTTTGAATATTATCCTATGTTGGAATATATTTGTTCTTCTCCTTCCATATCAAGAAATTCATCTTTGTGGGAACCTCCTTAAACTATAACTGATTTTCCCATTCATCAAGAACACCACTAGAATGAATTAAGTGATGATAATCCTACCCATTAAAACAACCAGAATAGGATCTAGTAAAGCAACACTGGTTAGAATCTTTAACGAAGATGATCTATTTTAAAGATTACAACTGATACTTTCTCAAAATATCTTCAAGTAGAATGGGAAATCGACTAGCTTCTTTAACCAAAATTTCAGGAACCAGACAACCTAAAAAATAAAAATTCTAACTAATATAATTATCTCTCTACAAATTAACATCCCATTTCTCAATCACCAATCAAGTAACATCATGAAGAACCTACAGATGAACCAACACCCTTTTGGCTAGATTAGATAATCTCTTGTTATCCCAATCCTCCCAATGTTTCCCATATTTATTTTTGATAACTTTGGACCAAAGTGATTCCACAATAATAAGATCCCATTCCATCTATGCCTGCATGGACTTCATGGTAGTAGTCACATCCCTCAGGCCGACACCTCCCTCCTCAATCAGCTTTGCCAATCGATTCCAGGATTCCCAATGAAACATTCCCATAGAGTTGGAATCCTAAAGGAACCTGCTCATAATTTTCTCTAACATATGAATAATTCCTTTAGGAGGCATGATAGTGAAAAATACATGCATTGGGATAGATTATAGAACATTATTAATCAGAGAGAATACCCCAAATGATAGAAATATGTTTTCCAAATAAGGATCCTCCCTACCATTTTGTTAATGAGGCCATAAAATAATACCTTCTTAACCCGACCATTAGAAATAGGATCCCCGAGGTATAACATCAGTAAATGATTCTTCTAAATTACAAGAATATCTTGGATATCTCTATCCCTTTTATTTGAGCATATCTTGGAAATAAAAACACTTATCTTTATTTGATTGACCTACTCACCATTTAGATTACCATAAAACTCCATTAATTCCATAATGTTATGAAGAAATGACCTCCTACCATTTAAGAAGACAAGTATATCATCAGAAAACATGATATGGGAAAGGGTACCATCCATAATTTGGGAGTGATATAGAAGTATCCTCCTTTTTTTCATGTATTTGTGAAAGTTTTGCGATAAATACTCTTGTGAAATAATGAATATTGTGGGGGAATAGGGGTCCCCTTGTTGAACACCCAAAATATTTTGAAAATAACAAAACCTTTCCTCATAAGTGTGATAGAAATCCAAAGGGAAGAAAAATAGTGAAATTAGAGATCAAAAACCCACTCATGAAACCCAAGTTTCCCTATAACTCTAATAAAAAAAATCTCTAATCTAGTTTTTCATAAGCTTTATCCATGTCAACTTGAATAATAGTTTTGGACCTGATAACTCTTTTATTTTTATCTTCCTCCAATTCCTTAGAAATGATAATTTCTCTTTGTATATACCTACCTTTAATGAAACCATATTGTAACATGAGGGTTCATGATTTCTAAAACTCATGAATCATGATCAACCAATCCACCTTATCCACTGGTACCATTCATTTCATGATAGTTGGTGGTATGATTGGAAGACAACCTGTAAGTAAAACATCGTGAATAGGTCTCTATATCAAAGCCTCATCACTCATGGGGTCATCCTCATGATTCTTCTATTGAACCCTAGTTGCAAAAACTCAAGGAGGAATCATGAAGTAGACAAGATATACCATAGTCCATTAGTATATTTTGAGAGATGACTCAAGAGGAAACAAAAATAAAAAATAATTCCTATATGATGCATGCACAAAAAGTTTCCCCACAACCAGTGCTTATATGTACCGATTCAATAAGTAGGGATTCAGAGTCTTGGTGAAAGGATAAGTTAGTTTCCACACCAACACCAAAGTCCCTAGCCCGAAAATCGAACTTGAAACACATAACACCATGTCAATAAAACCCAAACCAACGTTAGTACAAGAAAAATAACATATCTCTAATCTTGATATGGAACTACTTTGATACCATTATTTCTTGACCCATACAACCAGGTACCACCTGGATGGTGATAAGTTGAGTGTAACTACCCTAAGGACACCTCAAATAGGCCATAGGCTGGAAACCAATTCCAAGTATGCATAAAAATCACATTTGAGGACTTATCCTAAGGTATATGTATACAAAAAAGTAATCTCTAGGCCCATACAATGCTAAAATTTAAAATACAGGTGATACCAAATGCATGAATATATTTAAATCCCAAAATATGAGTACAAAAAAAAATATTGGGAATCAATCAAGTACAAATAAAATCTAATAAAAAAATGTAAAGACTACCAACCTGATAGTGAGAGGGAACTACAAAAAAATGAGACTCTTATACTGCTCCATGGTCTTTATAGACCAAATATATGCTATGTCTGATCCTGGTCCATCGAGAACCCCATAGAATGACCAATCATCTGTATAAGATAAAAAAATGTGTGGGAAGACCCCATTCAAGGGTGTGTATAACAATACCTAGTAGGAATACCTGAAATCACTAAGCATAAATCATCAAAGTTATTAATAAAATCATAATAGGGCTATATCAAAAACATAAAAAACATAAAAATCTATATATACTCATAGTAGACACACATTCTCAAGGTAAGGTCCCAACTATATTTCTAAACAAGTATTATTGTTTGAAGGTTCCATATGACACTTGTCTAGGAGAACACACTCCACGAGTCAGATAGAACTGATGGCGTCCATCTGAGATGTCATTATCATTGGGTATCACCATATGTATAAACTAGAAGTATGAATATATCAATAAATAGATGGAGATCACACCTAGGTCCATGGGTATACCAAAAACCCAATCTGGATTAACCCGCTAAGTATGGAATCGATGACCGCATAGTGTTAGTCATGACGATTCCAAGAAAACCCCACCTATGGCATATCCTGATAGAGTGTCTAATTATTATAATCATAAAGGGATTCCTATAATTCCATTAGATACTAAAGTTCCTCATAATAGATCACATTCCTATACTCAAGACATGATTTCATACTAAACCCTTAGGTAAAGGGTCAATGGAACACACCCTAATGAAACTTTCTCATAATGAAGGGAATAAGGGCTCAAATCCATCTTTGAATAATTACACAACATGTACTATCATTACAAAAAATATCTCTTCAACACTAGGTATACCTATGTATCATGACCCATGCCTATTTCTCTCCCGAAGTACACCTCTCCACGCCCATGTAATTTTATGTATCCAAGTACATAACTCTTACTATATACTATTTTCTTGACCATGTTCTTGGAAATTTACTCCAAGAGTACCCACCGAGTATCTAGGTCAAGTAACAAACTATGTGATATGTTTCACATTCCCTATGGTACTTATATCTTCTGTAGAAACTGTATCACCACAGCTAGGGCCTTACATGGCATGTATCTTCAGATCACACATCGTGTAATATGGGATTTTCTAGAAACCATGGATCATCATGTGGTCATCTCCTCCACCACTTCTCCCATGATTCCCATCACCGATCTCGATGAAGATAGTGTATATGAGAAACCCAGAATCATCATCACTTTCTCTTTGAATTATGAAAATCAATCTGAATCAGTAGCCCCTATGTTGGCATAGAATACCACTACTGCACACCAAAAAACCACAATGAGTATCAAAAAATTCAAACCAATTGATCATCCAACATTTTGGTTCTCCTCAATTGATATTTTCATCATTCTTAAAACCAGATCCATAATATTAGTTCATTGCAATGAAGAACGGCTTGCACAATGATTGATTTATAGGTAATGTCGAACAACTGGTCAAATGAACATCGATGATGAACACATGAAGAGTATTAGAAAAAATGAAAAAAAAAATTTGAGGAAGGAACCTAGTCTAATTCTCATGTTGAATTTAATTTTTTTACATTAGAATGAAAAATGAAGAGATATAAATAATCATCTACAGAAATCCCTAATCCTTGATAAATATAACCCTTACCTTCAATATGATCGATCCATAAATTGATTTTTTATTTGATTTATTCCAATTTTTCATAGAAGAATAAAATAAAATTGGTATAAATCGACATAAAACAATGTCCTACCTCTATTTGGATCAATCTATAGTGAATAATGAATCCATATTGTTATCATTGGTGAGATAATCGAATTCAGTTGCACACTGATCAATGATCCATGATCTGGTTATTGTTCATCTAAGAATAATACTCCAATGATATCTCTCTCAAATATCTATGGTTGTTTGTACTACAATGAGATTTTTCTATAGTAGAATATTTATAAAAAAGATTAGGTCATGACGATCATTTAAATAAAATAAATAAATTGTTTTATTTATTTATTAATCCTCCAGCGACAACGCTCAACCTGAAAATTCAACTCCCTCCAAGATTATGTATTTCCTATGGTAAAAATGTGCTATGAACTCAACTGGGGCCTCATATTTTTTATTTGAGTCCCCATTTGGGAGTTATTTTACTTTTTAAAAAAAAATACACATGTATATAATTAATATATTTTATATATTTAAAACATAAATTCTGGGCTCTGTGATTGTTCTAAATAATATTACTAGATATATTGTATTACATTACATGAAATAAGAGACATTAATGACACACATCCATGTGTGAGACAAGGGCTAATGAACTTGAGAATATGTGTTGGGAATAGATTCGCAATGCTTGGTTGGGGTAGGAAATACCCTTAAGTGAGAGGGACACTGATGGTTTGGATTAGAGTTATAAGGTAGGTTTGATTTGATAAAATTATCATGGTTTGGTATTGATAGGTAGTGGGAATGGATCGGGAAGAGCGACACATGTGTGCTAAGGTTAGGAACCACTGGGGTTATTAATCATGGAGTAGTGTAAGGAAATAAATACGGTGGGGATCCCACCATAAATTATCAAAGGGCAGGACCCTCATTTTGAGTGAGTTTTGGTAGGTACCATGGATGGAGTTCCATGATCTAAAAGAAGATATTGTTCATAGGTGGGAATGATGATCATGTATGATCAAGGTTGGCCACATCTGACCATTATGTTCAATTACAAATTAGATGTGGACTGCGAAGATTGGGGTTTTGGCCTAGTGGAAAGAAGACAATGACACTCCTTTAGTGGGATGTGTCATGTCAATTATGGGAATATGACCCTTATGCTTTAAAGGGTTGATTTTTTGAAGAATCGAACCTTGGATGATCATGATGGCATCAAATGGTGGTGCATGGGTGCTTTTAGGTTGGTTAGGGAACATGAGAGGATAATCCCCGTACAATTATGGATGTGTTCAAGTAGTTGATTCATGATTAGGGGGGAATTTTGTGATCTATGTTTGGTTTTTCTTGGTGCACATTGGTGCTCAAGTGATAGAATTTTTATAATGTAAGTGGTCAATTTTAACCATATAATTACACCTAATCATAGGAATTGTACCTTTACATGTTCTTGGGATGAGTATAGGATATATCTGGAGATAAAGGTATCATGGTCAAGAGTTTTAATGGTGCATTTGTGATAGAGACTAATCATTTTATTCTAACTTGACTAAAGAACTTCCGTCTAGCTATTTACATTGGATTCAATGTAGTGAGTTCAGAACCACATCAGTAATGTTCGTTGAGTTATAACCGACCTTGTTTGGGAGCTTGTTAGGGATTTTCAAGGGAGAGATGGAATGTTTGGGTTGTGAATGTATGGTGGAGGCACGTCCATTTTTACATCATATATATACATGAATGTGGTATTATTGGGGATGAGTTCTCTCATGTGATTTGATTTATTGTACATTGGGGACTATGTAAAGTAGGTTGGGACAAATGGGAATAAGCTTTGGTAGGAAAGTATGACGACGATAGGTGCTAAGGTTCAGAATCAGGCTTGTGAGTTAATTTATATGGTGGGGAGAACCATTTTAGATATTTCAAACTAAAAAATGGCATGTAGGTGTCTCGAGTTGAAAAAATTACATGGGGTATCATCTTGGTGTTTCAACAGTGGTACGAGCATTGTCTTGGAATCAGGAGACCTTATGTCTTCAATTGGGAGATGAGTTTTTAAAGAATGTTGGGCGTTGACGTTTAAAGCGTGTATATTTAAATTTTTTTTAAAACCAATAAAATTCGAGTGATGTGGTTATATGGCCAACATGGCTTCTTGGGTATGAGAAGTGTTATATTAGTGAGATGGTAAGGCTCAGTTATACAAACAATCCTTGTGTCTCATTGAAAATTTTGAATTTCTGTTTGGTAAATGGGACATTTAAACATTTAGGCACTAGAATTTAATTTCAAGGGTTGTAACATATTAAATGGGTGATTTGGATGTGTTTTAAGGCATGGGATGTGCCTTAGGTTCTTGTTTAATTCTCAAGATCCTTGAGGTTCAGAGTGTCAGTTTTGGGGGAAATAGTTGGGTGTGAATGGTTAACACATCGTTAGTTTTTAACCGTGCACCCCAAACATGTGGCCCAATATATATAGAAGTATTGTTTTATAAAACATGCAATGGGATATAGAAGCTATATAATTTTCTATAGACAATCATGAAGTGATCTATACGATAAGGGCATGGTTTGTAAATAGTGTGCTGAAACCATGTGCGGTGGTGCAATTCGGACATTGAGGTTTGCAAAGTTGACTCATTGTTTGAAAAAATGTGTGGTCAAACCATGATACTCATTAAAATTATCCAAATGACCATTTTACCCACCACACTTTTAAGTTTTTACCCCCCTTTTCTCCCCCTTTTATCCAGATCATCCCCTATGCACACCACCCTCCTTCCCCCTTCCCATGGTGGGTTCTCCCATGATTAGTGTGTAAGAACCCTTTTTTTCAATCAGGTATGGATCCTTTAAATTTCATTCTAAATATTTAATTTGGACCTAATATGGATTATAATGGGTTAATGAAGGGCTTAGGGGTGCTCGGGGCTTGTTCGGAGCCCGAAACCCATCTTTTTGGGGAAAACAGGCTTGTCGCACAGTTTAGGGTAAACCATGCAGGAATGGCGCACATTTCAGAAAACTGTGAAGATTGTGTTTTTACAAAAAAATCCACCTTGAAAAGTTGGCACTCTACTGTGTTGACTAACCATGGGAGTGCCCCTTTTTCCCAGGTAACTATGCACATTTAGCGCACAGTTTGTCAAACCGTATAGAGAAACCATGCACAAGCACTTTTTTTCTAGGTAATTTTATTTTTTCCCTTAATGATATAATTAGAACCCCTCTTCCTCCCTAATACATATTTTATTGTGATCAACCTAAATTTCTATCTTTTTGGATCCCTTTGAAGATCTAAGGTAGGAATAAATATATCTCCTTTGTCTGGGATTTGATCGAGCTTCTGTTCATCACATTGGATGCACAACAGTAAGTACTCGAGTCCTCTTTAGCCGTTATTCTTTTCTTTTGATTTCGAATGAGTTATCAGGGTATGGGAATTTTCCTCCTTTTCTTAGATCTACTCCGATCCGAGCCAAATTAAGGGTTAATACTGGAGGAAGAGAGTCATACAAGCCTAAGGTGGGTGGTCTATAACTCACCCCTCAATTTTATTGTTTTTTGATTTATCGTGTGGGGTCCACCAATTTCATTGAGTGTCATTTATAGAATTTATTTTCCATGTTTATAATAATTATAAATATATTGTTATTCTCTTTCCAAATATGTGATTAGTTGTTAGTGGTTACACCAAAAACTCAATCCATTCCATATTGAATTTTACGCCATAATTTTTGTTTAGTGTTTTGATATGTTTGATCCACCGTTAGGGTGTTCCTTTTCTTGACCATTATAAGGGTAAGATTATATATATTAGGTGGATTGATTTATATTATTATTAGAATAATGTAAAGTACTATGTATTCTCACCACTTGACCCACCTAAGGTAAGTGATTCAATTGATAATTAAATGTGAATTGTAAATTGACATGTATACTAAGTATATGACTTCGCCTTAAATGTAAATGAATAGTAGGTTTCATATATGTATCACCCATTAACACATTAATGGAAGGTATTGGAATGAACCTTGAATAAGGTATGTGATTTAAATGGATTAAATGAATGGTTACATGCTACTTGACCTTGTCACACTAATGAAAGGCAAGGCTTGAACAAAATGACTTGATTAAAAGGTTGCATGCTATTTGACCTTATCACACTAATAAATGGAAAGGATTGAACTAAATGAAATATTACATGACTTCACAATTAAAGAGGAAAGTCCTGACTCGAGCTCACTATGGATTCTGATCGGAGAATTCCATGAGCACTCAGGAACTCCATTCAAATTCCAGGATTCATCTTGCTCAGGTTGAGACCCACCTATATCCTGATCCTTGTCTATTATTTGGATGCCTTGTATGAAACCATATGATCCCTTCAATATCATTACAGGATGTCTTGGATACACTCCTTGGATCTATAATTTACAAGTAGGTTCCATGGTTAGAGCCCATAGGGCCCTATCTTTGCTTATCCCCGTTTTATATTGGATGATCACCTTGGATTCGGTAAGCACCTTATTGTGGAATTCCTTGGAACATTCTCCTTGTATTATACTCTTACCCATTCCAAGATATAGTTATTATTGAGTTGGTGACCCTTGAGTTCTATGTTTCCTTGGTTATTACCTTGGTACTTCATTATTTAAGATCATTACAGGTTACCGTATTACATCTTGGAACATTCTCTATTATTAACAAGTGCCTTATTTTCAAACTGGTAATAATCAAATAATGAATTGTTGAAATGTTCAGACACCAGTTGAGTGATAAGGTAGGTACATGGGTATTTAGTTACATTGTACTATTTTACTTTATATATGCATTCTTTCACACTATCACATTTCCATTACATGGGTCAGATGTTATAGACACCGTTGGTGGTGGTCCACTAAGATTTATCTCATGCCCTCTCCAGGCAACATTTAGTACCCGAAGTATATTACATGGCTGTAGGTGTTGACAAAGTTAAGAATAGTGCTTCAAACACTTGATTGCTTGTTTTTTAGGATAGATCTTGATAAGAGAGGACCGAGTTGGATCTTTAGATTCTTGGGATAGTCTTTGATTTTCTTTATACCTTTGTGGAACATGTTATTCCTTCTATCTATCTTGTATCCATGTTTTCCAATTTTCTAGGGGAATGACATATCATTTTTAGTTGAATGATATTCCAGAGATTTCGGTTATTATTGTTGTTGTTGTCTCTATTTTCCGTTGTGCATTCTATTTACTTATACCGCTTCTTCTATTTACCCTTGTTTACATTTTTCCATTGTGCTACACTTTGGTAATGAGGAAATAGTCTCCCCATGAACACACCCTAGGCCCTCGCTGCTAGTCGAAAGCCTTTAGAATTTTGGGAGATGTTCTTGAGGGCATGTGGCCCACTAGGATTGGGGAACCTATTAAGTGGAATCTGGGTCTGAGACATTACAAGGTGGTATCAAAGGAGTTCTCTTCTTGCTTAACTATTTTATGGAAATAGATTAGAGATTATGAATTCTTGGGACTTGGTCATAATCTATTTTAGGGATTCGTGAACCCATGTTTGAGTGAAAAACAAAGTTTCCTAAATTATAATAGTTGTTCTACCTTTTCCTATTACAGTTTATATTATTTCATCATTGGGTGACGCACATGCCATGTGTTGTTATTGAGTATTACTATGTTTGAAGATTTTCTTTCAGCATTGGCCTAATTATATGAGGGTAAGGAGAATTGTTACATACATCATTATAGGAACCTATAATTCACATGCCATGCATATTTCCAAGCCACATAGATGCATTTCACTGTTTTTTATTGCTTGATATGATTGTGATTTTTGAGTGATGTTGTGATAGTTAGCTTATGATTGTATTACTTTTGGTTGTGATTGAGTGATTTTATATCTCAATCCATGAGGTGCATGGGCCATCATGGGTTGGGATGATTAATTTACTGAGTTGATCCGCTATGCTACAAATAAATGGGTGTCGTTTTCGTGATAAGGTGTGTGGGTACTGATTCACTATAAATGGATATCCATTATAAAGTGAATCATGAAATCTAAAATAAATAGGTTACACATCCTTATCCTACCTTCTCATGTTTATGAAAGGTAAGTGGGTGAACCTAGTAATTAAATGTAAAATGAAATAAAACTTATACTTGATCACTTACCAATACCTGGCCATCTAAGTGGGTAGTTTTGGTATTATATCTTAGGTTGTGAGTTTTCCTATGATCAGCTTCTGCTAGTGATGTTATCTTTCTGCTTAATCTTGTTTAATGGCATGTTCTTGGCATTTTTAGACCAATACTTCCCCGAAATCCTCGTATTGTATGCCAGGACGGTGGTGACAACCATGATTTAGATGTGGTGGGCCCTGAGCCACCAGTCTTACCTCTAAGAGTGCCTCTTGAGGAACCACATTTTTTACTTGATTTGGGAATTTATTCCAAAGTTCATGATAGTTTCTTATGTATGATGTAGTCCATGCATGGTGCTCCACAAATTTCACGTACAATGGCTTATCTAACTCAAGAGATCTAGTAGAAACATCCTCCTAACAGTTCAAGGGATGATAGTCCACAAGATACTGAGTCTTGTATAGATGCCACCCTATCTATATTTGAGAATATGGATATGCCTCTATGGTATAGGGACAATCTTTCCACATACATTCTTCGAGATTCAGCCGAGCGTTGGTGGGATGTAACTTCCCAGGCTAGTTGTCATCAGGGCATGTTATGGGCTGATTTCCAGATTACCTTATATGATCTGTTATTTCCTCAGATGCTGAGAGATGACAAAGCCAGAGAGTTCATGCATCTCGATCAGGTTTCTATGTCAGTTATGGAATATTCAGCGTGTTTCACAGAGTTTCATCACTTTACACCGGTTTTTGCTGGTGATGATATTTCACGTGCAAGATGCTTCAAGAACAGGCTTGTATATGAAATATATACAAAGATAAATGTATTTATCTTGCCTATATATTCTTCAATATATAACCAGGATCTTATCACTTAGCATAACCTAAGATAAAGAAATAGTACCATGTATAGATGATCAGTGTTGTGGTAGGTCAGTAGTTATTCCGGTGGTAGGAAATGTTCCATCAAGGTTTCCCATCAGGGAAGTGACAACTAGAGTTCCCATTTTGATAGATTTATAGAGTGTCATAATTATGGATGATGAGGGAATAATAATCCTCAATATGATATATACCCAATGGAGTGTTGGGCCTGTGGCCATATAGGGTATCTCTAGAATTTCTTCAGGACCATTCCACCTACCTCTAGTGGAAAAGGATATGCACCATCTCCACATTCAGGAGAAAGTTATTTTACGCCACATCAAGAAAGGAGTGGAATAATACCAGTAGGTCTAGTTGAGGAGGAGTTAGTGGATGTGGTAGCTAGACCCCTAATTACCAGCAGTTCCAGAAGATCAGTTATGATCGTGGTAGTACATCTGTTGCACAGGGCTATGGATTGGGCCAGTTGAATGCACTATAGCCGATACCCTAGGATCAAGTTGTAGGACCATCTACAGTATGAGGTACTATTATAGTATCCACTAATATGGTATCTTCTTTACTTGATAAAGGTTCTTCAAACTCTTTTATCTATTTATCTATCTTGGAAAGTCTTATTATGGATATACAATATCACTATGGTGTAATGACCCTAGATATGCCGTTAGGGGTACAAAATAAGGGCATGCGCTAGTGTAAGGACTTCCTCTTTGAGGTATGTAGTTACCCTTTCTTATGGAACCTCCTAATTATTAAAATGACAGACTTCGATATCATTCTTGGGATGGACTAGTTGGTTCACTATCATGCTTTTGTAGGTTTCTATCACTGTAGGGTATCATTTAAATCCCCATAGGAAAGTAATTATATACATAAAGGTGAGTGGGATGTCTAAGATAATAGATTTGGACCTGAGAATCCTGGGATAGGTGGAGTGACCGCCAATATTGAAAATCTCTTCATGGAGGGTTAGGTTTTACGACTTGCTGATTTCCCTCCAATAGTAGATTGTTTCAGGGATGTCTTTCCCGATGATTTTTCTGGATTACCTCTTGAGGGAGAGGTAGATTTTACAATTGATCTTGTTCCTGGAGCAGATCTAGTGTCCATTCCTCCTTACAGGATGGAACCTACTATGATTCTAGAGTTCAAGTGGTAGTTAGAGGATCTAGAGGCCAAAGGCTTTATATGACCCAGTACATCCTCTTGGGGTTCACCTGTGCTTTTTCCAAGAAGACAGATAGAACCTTATGTCTATGTGTGGATTATTAAAAGTTGAACTATCTTAAATCAAGAACTGATATCCACTTCCTCGAATAGATTATCTCTTCAACCATATCTAGGGATCCAAGGACTTCTCCAATATCAACCTGATATCGAGTTATCAATAGGTATGAGTCAGACCATCAGACATACCTGTTCCAGATTTCCTTCGCATGTATGGTATGTATGAGTACCTTATTATGTCATTTGGTCTTACGAATACACCTGCAATTTTCATGGATTATATGAAAAGGTTATTCCACCCCTATTTGGATTCTTTTGTTGTGGTCTTTGTGACTGACATCTTGGAATATTCTCACACTCATAGAGACCATGCCAGACATCTTGAGATTATTCTGAGTACACTGAGAGAGCATCATCTTTATGCCAAGATTTCCAAGCACCACTTATGGATCAATAGAGTCCACTTCTTGGGTCACATTATCTCAGAAACAGGTGTATATGTTGACCTATAAAAGGTTAGTGTTTTAGTTTCTTGGGAGAATCCCAAGAACATGTTTGACATACAGAGTTTCTTGGGGATGGCTGGATATTGCAAGTATTTCATAAAAGACTCTTCTCATCTTGTTTCACCTCTTACTAATGTTACAAAGAAGAGTTTAAAGTTCATATGGTCAGAATCATGTCATAAATCCTTTCAGAAGATGAAATAGAGGCTTGTATCGACACCTATTCAGACTCTTCTGAAGCCAGGAATAGGTTATATCATCTTTTGTGATGTATCAGGCATCAGCCTAGGAGTAGTGCTAATGTAGGAAGACTGAGTTATTGTGTATGGATCTCAGTAGTTGAGGCCTCATGAGGGGAATTACCCAACACATGACCTCAAAATAGAAGTAGTTGTCCATTCCTTACATTTTTGGAGACATCATATTTTGGGTGAGTTCTTTATGGTGTACACAGACCACAAGAGACTCAAATATATCTTTTCACAGTGTGACTTGAACCTCAGATGGTATATATGGGTCGAATATCTAAAATAATTTGATTTTGAGCTTACCTATATGCCTGGGAATGACAATGTAGTCGTATATGCACTGAGTTAGAAAACATAGGAACACGAATTATGGGAAGACAGTGATGAATATAAGTTAATGAACCTCTTTTCTGAGTTATATATGGAGGTCCATGATAGTCATGAGTAGTATCACCTCTCATCTTTGACAGTTACCTCTTCTCTCCATGAGAAGGTGAAGGGTAAAAAAATTTTAGATCCTAAAGGATTGGTACTCTATGAGAGTATATCAGGTGATAACCCACCTCCAGATTGGTCTGTGGACAAAGACAACATCCTGCATTTATGTGAACATATCTAGATTCCTACAGATATGAGAGAGGATTTGATGAAATAGTCCCACACTTTTCAGTCGGAAGTTCATCCAAGAATCTCAAAGATGTATTGGGATATGTGACTCCAGTATTAGTGGACTATGATGAAATGTCAGATAGAAGGATTTATCACCAGGTGTTCCACCTATTAGCATGTGGAGGTAGGGCACTACAGACCTGTAGGCTTGTTACACCAACTTCTAGTCCCAGAATGGAAATGGGAAGATGTTTCCATGGATTTTATTGTTGTATTAACTAGGTATAATCGGAGTAGGGAAGATATATGAATAGTCTTTGATCGAATAATGAAATCATAACACTTAATTTCTATTTGGGAGACATTTTTAGTTGATGAGATGGGAAGAATGTGTGTTTGATAGATCATATGACTCCAAAAGGTCCCTCATACTGTTTTTTCAGATAGGGATTCTCATTTCATGTCATGGTTCTGGAAGTTATTGAAAAATACTATGGGGAAACAGGTGATTCTAATCACATATTATCACCCTTAGACCTATGGAAAATCATAACGAACAATACAAGTTTAAGAGGATATGCTTTGAGTTTGTGTCATGAATTTTAGCAGTTCTTGGAACACAAACTCGAAGCATATCCTTATATGTTTGGTCATCCCATTCATCCCTGTGCTGGCTAGAGGTAGGTGAGGCAGACCTTCTAGGTCCCCGTCTCATTCAGAAGACTTTGGAGTAGGTTCAGCTGATCAGGAAGAATATGACTACAGTTCAGTCTATAAAAAAATATTATGTTGATCATCATCGATGAACTATATATTTTGATGTTTGGGATCGTGTTTTCCTTTGAGTATCACCCAGGATAGGGGATAGATTGTTATTAAAGAATTTAAAGTTTTCGCTTTATTATGTAGCTCCGTTTGAGAATCTAGAGAGAGTCGGGACAATAGCCTATTAGTTTCTACTACCTCAGAGATACCATGACTTGAACAATGTATTTCACATCTCATAGCTTCACTAGTATCATGATAATACATCTCATACATTTTATCCAAATGATGTTGAGTTAGATGTCGATGCTACCTTTGAGGAGTATCTAGTACACATCGTTGTTCGAAGCACGAAGGCTCTCTAAGGTCGTTCTGTCCCTCTAGTATGGGTGCTATGGTAGGACGACCATGTGCAGGATGAGACTTGGGAGAGGGAGGCCAACATACATGCTCAATGACCATAATTATTCTCATATAATGTTTTTATACCCTTGGAAGGTGAACTCAGAGATAGGTTCCTTTAAGGGGGGAAGACTGTAAGAACCCAATTTTTTTGAATAAGGTTAAAATATTTTAAATTTAAGTCTAAATCATTAATTTTGACCTAATATTGATTCATAATGAATTAATGAATGCCTTAGGGGTGTCTGAGGCTTGTTCAAGGCCCAAAAACCATCTTTTTGAAAAAAAATCGTGGCACACAGTTTAGGGTAAATCGTGCAGGAATGCCACACAATTTGGAAAATCGTGCGGATTTTGTTTTTCTAGATAGAGCCACCTCGCACAGCTGGCGTACAGTTGTGAGACATAACTGTGAAAATTCACCTTCTTGCCAGGTAACCGTGAATGGTTGGAACATGGTTTGTCAAACCGTATAGACAAACCGTGCACATGATTTTTTTTGAGTAATTTGGCATTTTTTCCTTAATGATCTAATTAAAACCCCGCTTCCTCCATATTCAATATTTCAGCGTGATTAACCTAAATTTATCTCACTTTGGATCCCTTTGAAGATCTAAGTTAGGAATCAAGATATATCGTTCATCCATGATCCGATCGAGATTCTGTTCGTCACATTGTATGTGCAACAGTAAGTACTTGAGTCCTCTTGAACATTTCTCCCCCTCTTTTGATCTCGACTGAGTAATCAAGGTATGAATGTTTTATCCTTTTCTTATATTTACTATGATATGGGATAAATCAAGGTCCAACACTATAGGATGAGATTCATACAAGCCTAAGTTGGGTGGTCTATAACTCATCCCTCAAGTTTGTTGATTTTGGATTAGTCATGTGGGCCCCACCGATTTCATCGGATGCTGTTTATAGAATTTATATTCATTTTTTATAATCATTAGAGACATATGGTTATGATATTTACAAATATATGATTAGTTTTTAGTGGTTACACCAACAACTCAATCCTTTCCATATCGAAGGTTATTCCATAATTGTTGTTTAGTGTTTTGACACGTTTGAGCCACCGTTCGGGTGTGCCTTGGCTTGACCATTATGAGGGAAATATTTTATATAATAAATGTCTTGATTTATATTGTGATTAGCATAATGAAAAGTACCATGTATTCTCACCACTTGACCAACCTAAGGTATGTGCTTCAATTGATAATTAAATGTGAGTTTTGAATTGGTAGGTATACTAAGTATATGAATTGGCCTTAAATGTAAATGAATTGTAGGTCGCATATCTATATAAACCCTTACCACATTAATTTAAGGTTGAAAAATGAACATTAAATATGGAATGTTCTTTAAATGGATTAAATTAATGGTTTCATGCTACTTTACCATGTCACACTAATTAATGGCAAGGCTTGAACCAAATGACTTGATTAAAATGTTGCATGATACTTGACCTTATCACACTAATTTAAGGAATGTTTTGAACTAAATGTAATATTACATGACTTCATACTTAAACATGAATGGCCTGACTTGAGCTTACCTTGTATTTTGATCAGAGAATGTCATGAGAACTCAGGAACCCCATTCCAATTCAAGGATTCAGCTTGCTTCGGTTGAGAGCCACCAAGATCCCAATCCTTGTCTATTCTTTGGATTCCTGGTATGACACCATAAGATCCCTTCAATATCATTACAGGATGCCTTGGATACACTCATTGGATCTATAATTGAAAAGTTGGTGCCATGGTTACAGCCCATAGGTCCCTATCTCTACTTAGCCATGTTTTACATTAGATGATCACCTTGGATTCGTTAAGCACCTTATTGTGGAATTCCTTGGACCATGATCCTTGTATTACACTCTTACCAATTCTAGGATATTTTTTTTTATTGATTTAGTGACCGCTGAGGTCTACGTAACCTTAGTTATTACCTTGGGACTTCACTATTAATGATCATTACAGGTTTCCTTGTTACATCTTGGAACCTTCGATATTATTAACGTGTGACTTATTTACAAACTATTAATAATCAAATAATTAATTTTTGACATGTTAAGACACCAGCTGAGGGCTGAAGCAGGTACATGGATATTTAGTTACATTGTACTAATTTACTTTATATATGCATACTTGCACACTGTTACATTTCCATTACACGGGCCAGATGTTATAGAAATCATTGGTGGTGGCCCACTGAGATTTATCTCACACCCTCTCCAAGCACCGTTTGGTAACTAAAGTAGATTACATGGTTGAAGTTGTTGATAAAGGGAAGCATACAACTTCAAAAACTTGATTTATTTTTGTTTAGGATGGAGCTTGATAACAGAGGACCAAATTGGATCTTAGGATTCTTAGAATAGTCTATTATTATATTTATACCTTTGTGGAACTTGTTATGGCTACTGTATTGTATCCATGTTTTCTAGTTTTCTAGTGACATGAAATATCATCAGTATTTGAATGTTATTCTAGTGATTTCAATTATTGTTGTTGTTATTGTCTCTATTTTTTTCTATGCCTTCTGTTCACTTATACTACTTCCACCATTTACCATTGTTTACATTAATATTTTTCAATACACTTTGGTAATGAGAGCATAGTCTCCCCACAGACACGTACTAGGCCATCACTGCTAGTTGGAAGCCTCTGGCATTTATGGAGATGTGCTTGAGGCCATGTGGCCCACTAGGCTCGGGGCACCTATTAAGTGGTCTCTATGTCCAGGACGTCACATAGTGTTTAATAAATTCCATTGATTATATTGGATAGACTGTGGTGAGTCTAAATCTCTAATTAACTCTTTTCTGAGTTTCCTTCACTACTTAGTAGTGTTTTTTTTCAATTTTTTTAATATGCCCTATTTTTAGGGTGTTTGTATGGTTTCTTGTTTTCCCCCATTTCAGGCTGAACTAAAGGGAAATACTGGGAAGAATATCTTATGCACGAGGTAGGTGGTACCTAATACTAAACCATAAAATGATTAATTATATATGTGTATGGGTTATGTGGTAACATATGCTAATGGTCGCCAAACTAGAATTTATTGAAATTTTTTTCCTTGAGTAATGTTAATTAAAATACCTAAATTGAATTGTTGAAAATATCTTAATGAGTTTAATTTGAAAGGTTAATCCATTTTTCAAATATTCCAAAGTGGGATTAATGTTTTTGAAATGATGGTTTTGAAATGGAATTTCACAACCATCGGTTAGATGTGAATTGTAATTGATCCTTGGTTGGCCCTTTTCAAATGGTATATCATTTTACAAAATGTTGATTTTGTTTGGATTGGAATTTTTAAAATGGTTTTTTTAATTTTAAATTGTTTTTTAATATCGTTGAATGGTTTTAGAAATATAATGGGTGTGATTTGAAATGGAATCCAAGTTCCATATGTGAAAAAGATTGTGGCTTTGTGTATTTTAAATGTTTAAGGAAAAATGAAAATGCCCCTTGGATGTTTGGTTGGATATTGAAATGTAATTTAACAATTGACCTTTACTCCTTAATTTTGATTATTGTTGATATGTGTATGATCACTTTTAAATGTAAGGATTTTATTGGTTAATCTGAGGTGAATACGACCCCTAGGGGTGCTGGGAATTATGGTTAACCCAGGGTGAACACAACCCATAGGGGATATGGGAAATAATGGTTAACCTAGGTCAAACATAGACTCTAGGGGATGTAGTGTAATTGCTGTTAACCCAGTGTGAACATGGACCAAAGGAGAGGTAGGGCTATGTGGATGTGTATATCTCCCTCATTTTTTGATTTGGACAAAGGACGTGTTTATTAACCCTGGTTGGGAGTAGTATTGATAGAACGATCATCACAATGTACTCATAGGCACCCCAAAAATGGTCGAAGCACTTTTGTACCATTCCTAGGGTGAACATTTCCATGAGTTTTAGTGTTTTATTATGATTTCATTTTTAATTGTTAAAAGGTTTATAATTTTAACTGTTTTGATTGAGCACTAATGCATTCTCAATTATGGACTGGTTATTTTATAGAAACCATTGATAGTGGCCTACTGAGTTTTACTCATGCCATTCGATACTTTCTTGTTTATCTACAAAGGTTATGTGTGGTGTGGTTTTTTTTTATTTTATATTTTTATTCTATTATTGTTTTTCTAAAATTAAGTGAATAATTTCCTTATAATATTTTTATAGACCTCACCACTAGTTAACAATCTCTAGTTTACAAAAGTGTGAGGTAATAGAACAACCACTGGTTCGTGGCTTGAGGTAGTGAGAAGTTACAAGGCCCCTTGACCTGTAGTCCTATTTGATGACCGTCTTGTCAGCCATACTGAAACCACTATGTAGGCAACTTGGAAATAGGATCGAGGTTTCCGTGAAGCTTCCTCCTACCACTATTTTCTGAGAATCGCCCCCTGCCTTAGCTGCACATGCTGTGCACCGAAAATACCTTTCCCTACCTTAGCTACACATTCTCCGCACTGAAACTACCTTTCCCAAGCCCACCATGACAGTTTCCAGCCACACCCATTTTCCCATCTGTGCAAGACCATCTTCACCGTTCTGCCCTCTATAACCATGATGCCAGAACGCCCTTGTCATCGCCCGCAACACAAGGTCTTTATGTGTCGTTTCCCTAAAGCCAATGCCGCTCAAGGTCTTTGTCGTCCTTGAGGTAATGCAGGCTCCTTGAAATCTGAATAAATAAATAATATTAGGTATATAAATAATACTATTATTGTAAATGGATTATATTAAATAATTAAACTAAAATAATAATTA
The DNA here is from genome assembly GCA_963277665.1 of Viscum album. Lineage (NCBI taxonomy): Eukaryota > Viridiplantae > Streptophyta > Magnoliopsida > Santalales > Viscaceae > Viscum > Viscum album. Next base: position 708,707,915 of record OY728150.1, read on the forward strand.
TTACTGCATTTAAATAAATAAATTATATACATTTTAAACATATTAAATGTATCAAAACATAATAAATAAAAATGAATAAATATTAATCATATTAATCATAAACATATTGAATATATATAAAGTTAACAAATAAATATGTATAAATAAATATTAAAAAATAAATAAGTTCCAAAAATATTAAATGTTAATAAATATTAAAAATTAAAAAATAATATTAAATAAAAGAACATTAAAAATAAATAAATTAAACTTAATAAATTATAAAAATATCTGAAAAAGGAAAATTCATAAAATTAATTATATGAATTACAAAAATATTAAAAATAAATAAATATTAAAAGTTACATTTAAATATAAAATATTTACAACCAATTTCATGTTAAAAATGAATAAAAAATAAATATATAAGGATTTAAATAAAAAATATTAAAATAAAATTAATAAATTCTAGAAATGAATATACACTATTTACAAAAATTAAAAACATATTAAAAATATTATATATAAATTTATAAATAGTAATATTCTCTATAAATGTTCTTCAAAATATACAATTATCTACAAAACTATAAAATTGAAAGTAACAATTTTAATACATGCACACACATATAGATTTGTAGCTTCTAATATATAGATATATAATTATTTTTAATTAATTACATAGATGAATATTTTTAATTTTAATATATTTATTTGTTATGAAAAACTGAGATCCTACCAAGAAAATCAAGACCCTTATATTAGTAAAAAAACTTACACAAGTTTGAAAGTAGAAGATTTACAAAGATCCTTCCTAAAAAGAGGATGGATATAATCTAGAACATGATCCACCCAAAGATAATCATTACCCTTCACACCCTTATTATGAAGCCCATCAGCCAAAACATTTTCCTCTCAAGAAGCATGAGTAAAAAAATGATCCTTTGAGTAAAGAGAGTCTAAGCATCTAATCTAATGGTTAGTGGGATTCCATGAAAGTTATAGAGACCCAATTTGTAAGGCAAAAAAAGCTGTAGAATCACACTCAATCCAAATCTTGTTACAAACTCGTTTTCCCGCTTGATCCACTATGACAATAACACCAAGCATATCCGCTTCAAGAGAGGAGGTAATACCACATGATCCATAACTACATCTAAGAGCATTTCCTTTATAATCCCTAAAGACAGTACCATTAACATATGGACCTGGGTTTCTCCTTGAAGCACCATCAGAATTAAATTTAATACACTCACAAAAAAGTGTCTCCTATATAACTTCCATTGTGACAAGAGGAGGTCAAAAATTACCTTTAATCCTGATCCGGTTCAGTATAGATAAATCATGGATTGAATTGGAGAAGAACACACCATTAGGTGTTTCCACCTCACGCACAGCTGCAAGGAAACCTACAAGACCAACACTAACCCAAAAAGGATGAAACTCATGCCTGGATTTGTTCCTTGATGTCTAGATGAAATGAACAGTTTATTCTATATCAGATTGAAAAAAAATCTAGATTTTCAGTGATAGTTTTAGAAAATTACAACTCTTAATAACGTTACATATTGAGTTGGTTTGAGGTGGAGAAACTACAAAAATATCAGCAACTACCCTCTACATTACCGAATACTCTATATACCTGAGGAATAAATGATCCATATCTTCCCTATGATGATAGCATAAAGCAAAAGTAGAGAAAAGGGAGATTCAACAGATCTAAAGAAGGGAATCAGTTGGTATTTTTTATGTGCCAACATCAATGTTATAATGGATCAGGATGGCCTTAAGAACTTCTTATGCATATTTCCCATTCATTTCAATTCTGATGAACTATCAAAATGGTGATTGTAATATCGTTTGGATGTGAGAATAGCTTTGACAGTAGGTTCCCATGCCAAAAAATCACCTCTAGAAGTTCAGATATAATTATCCACTAATGAAGTGATGTCATCCAGAAGATTCTCCATACTATCAAGCTGATATTTAATTGAAAAATCAAAATCCAGATTTGAATTCCCCTCCAAAACCAAGTCAATCTGGTAATTCCCAGACCAGTTACATTTCCAAAATTTAATAGGCGAGTCCTTAGAAACCAGCCACTGAGAGTCAACATCAATTTTAGAGAAAATATCCTTGAAGGCAGGCGACGCTGAATAGTTGAAATAATTGAAGTTTCCTAACTTGATATTGCGAATAAACCTATCTTGAAGAATACTAATAGCCTTAGATTTCATATTTATAAGCCTCCAAATAAACATGGCCTGCAAAGATTCATTAAAACCCCCAAGATTTTTGATTCCCAAATCACCTCCATCACAGGACTTGTAAATAAAATTCCATGGAACCGTTGCCAGCCTCATTTCCAATATGATACCACTCTAGATGAAAATTTTTCTAGATGTATTATTTCTATTGATTAACATAATCATCCGTTTATACACCATAAAAGAGTAGACAAATTTTGAAGTGATGATCGACTTCACCAGAAAAACACTACCAGCCATTGAAAGATATTTTTTCCTTCCATGTGGAAATTTTTCTTCTAATCATGCTGAAAATTCTAGATAAATGGCATACATTTGGTCTCCCACAAAACATGGGCACCCCCAGAGAAGTGAAGGAGATATTTCCCTCGTGAATTCCCAACTATATGATGATATCATTTTTCCTATTAAGAGAGAAGCTCCTTCTAAATTAAGAAAAATACTTTCTCAAACTAATTTCTTGTCTAGATACCATTTCATAGTGTAAAAGGGCTATATTTATATATTTATATATTTATATTACCCTTATCCCATTGAGTGAAGAAGATGATGTGATCAGCATATAAGAGATGAGAAGCAACTACAATCACCCTTCCAGCATGAATAGGCTTCAATTTTCCATTGCCGACCAAGATTGAAAGAACCCTAGTGAGATAATCCTCAACAATAGAGAATCGCATGGATGATAAAAGACCACCCTTCCTAAAAACTCTCAAAGACTCAAAATATCCTTCAGGTGATCCCTTTATAAGAATTGAAATGTGCGCAAAACTTAAAATTATTTTGACATAGTTAATTAAAATATCATAAAAACCATACATAATAAGGACCTTGTAGATGAAATGCCAATCCATTGTATAGAAATATTTATTGACATCCAATTTTGGGGAAATATTTCCACCTTTGATGGGATTTTTTAGGATATTAACACAATCTGAGGTAGTGATTAGACAATCCTAAATTGATCTCCCTTTGATAAAGACAAAATGATTTGTATAATTTTTTTTTCAAGAAATGAAGGAGAGCCTATTTACCGGAATTTTTCAAATGATTTTATAAATGTTATTAACCAATGAAACAAGATTGAAGAGATAAATTTCATTAGAATTATCCACTTTTGGGATAAGGACAAGGAAATGAGCATTCAAACCCTTAGGGAGAGATCCATGTCTGAAAAAATGAGAGACTAACCTGCAGACATCTGCATGAATGAAATCCCAAAAAGTTTGAAATAAGAAGTTACTAAATCCATCAGGACTAGGGGAGATCTCAAGTTTAAGAATAAATACATCCTCTTTGATCTCTAGATAAAGAGGCACATTAGTAAGAATGAAATTTTCTTCTTGGTTCACCAGTCTCAGGATCTCCCCATCCATAGGATCAATGGTGGATTTGGGGCCATTAAAAAAATACTTAAAGTAGGACATGACATGCTATGAGAGATCCACTCTATTGTCAATGAGGCAATTCCCATTATTAATCAATGAAATTGGATTAGAAACTTTCCTGATTCTTTGAAGAGAATTTAAAATTTTGAATTCCTATCCCTGTCCTTTAACCATTGGGGTTTATAAGAATCTCTTTTCAAGGCATCTTTCATATTAAGAATTTTTTTCAGTTTTAGGGACAACTCAACTTCCACTGAAATCCCATTAGAGAAGTCACTATTGGTGTTGATCTCTTGAATCTTTGAAAGAGAATATTCAAGAGCAGAAATATCTATGTCAAGGGAGCTAAAATGATCCTTGCTCCACATTCTTAAATTTCTCTTTAGAATTTTGAGTTTGGTGATACAGGAACAAGTATCATCCCTACAATTCACAGATCTCCAAGTTCTCTGAACAATGGCCTTGCATTCAGGATTAGAGACCCAATAATTATTGAACATAAAAGTGAAATGAGGTTTGGGTTCCATCTCACAAAGATCCACCAAGATGGTATGATGATCAGAGTTGAGTATCGAGAGAGCTGAGCGTGATATGGAACCCCATGTGTCTAGAGAGGCCCCATTAACAAAGGCCCTTTCAATCCTGCTAGCCAAAAAACTATTTAGGTGTTTCCTATACCACATGTAATTTTCACCCACCAAATTAACCTCAATAGGGTCATTCTGATCAATGCATAATCTGAACTCCCTAGAGGAGATTGAGTTGTTTGCTACTCTCATTTTCTCATATGGATTCAAAATCGAGTTGAAGTCTCCCAATGTTAACCAATAACTATAGATGATAGATTAGAGATATGTTATATCCATCCATAGATTCTTGCGATCCTGATACCTGTAATGTGCATAAATGAAGGAATAAGTAAAATGGGAACCAAGGTAGCTAAAGGAACAAGTGACATGATAATCACTAGACATAACCATGGTGGTGTGGACAATATAATTATGTGCTAGCACCCATAGACTCTTTATATTTTTTGAGCACCTATCAGTGTCAATTAGGTGAAACCCTAAATTCTCCAAGTTAGAAATACCACAGGAGAAGATTTTTTTGGCTCAAAAAAACCTATAAGTCTAGGTTTATGTTGCTGAATAAATAACTGAATGGATATACATGTTTCCATATTGCCAAGACCCAGGAAATTCAAAAACATAATCTTTATTTAAAACTAGATCCGGGGTTTGGACCCCTCAAACTTTTACCTTTAGTCTTTTTAGGTGGTCTTCTAGCTTTTTTTGGTATAGGAGGCAGCAAGTCACTTATATAAACAAAACTAGACAAAGCACCCTTCCCTTTGATAGACAGATAATGGATAATTGTATCTTTCCGGGTTTTTTGATTTGAGGTATTGCTGGATGAATTCTTGCAATCCGCATGATCTGGACTACTCCCATGAAATCTATTTGTAACATTAGTTTCCATTACACTGGAATATATAACACCTGGAATATTCCTTGTGATGTGATGAACTACCTGAAGCTTATAAGGAATTTCAAGGCTACTGTGAGCCTATGCCACTGTAGAGCAAGGAGTCATTTTAGAAATCATACCATCTGCCTTCTAAGCCGATGTAGAACAAGCCCTTGTGAGAGTCTGTCCATTAGGACAAGTGATGGAAGGAGTATAAGTACTTCCAGATTTAAGGTCTTTCTTGGAGAGTAAAAAATTGAGCTATCACCATCCCTCATTGAAAAAACCAAGTCTCTGATGTCATTAGATAATTCCATATACTGAAGACCAAAGACCAGATTATATATGTCATTGGATATGATAAAACCCATATCTTCATCCTCCTTGATTCCCTGTTCAGAGGGAGAGATCACTGCATTTTCCACCCTAGATTTAGGGCCAGGAGGAGCATCATTTTGAGTCTCTTCCTCCTCCACCATGTCAGCACATGTTTTTTCCCCAGAGGTGGATGCGCTAGGGTGAGACTTCGCAGGAGGCTGTATTTTTTCAGGAACCTGTACCTGGTTAAAATCTGGTTGAATCATCAAAGGAACCTATGATGGTCTAGCATGTTCCCTAATGACTCCCTTATTTTCAAGAAACAAATTTTTGGATTTCCTTCTCTTATTGGAATCGATCCACTCCACTACTTTAGGTACATTATCCATTTTTGAAGCATTCTGTAGTTAGAAACCAGATGAACCACTATTTTTCATACCTCATAGAAGGAACATTCCCATAATACACCCTCACTTCTGATCTGTTCCTATTAGAAAGGAATGATATATTCTCCTGTCTCTTGATTTCCAAATTTACATCAACCATCATTCATAAGAAGAATCCCAATTCTCCCTCCATAGTCCACTGGTCCATTATAATTGGTGTACCAATGCAAGATGCTGGATCGTTCAATATCATTGGGTGCTAGTAAACCCAATTTTGTCCATGAAACCCCAACAATAACTGTGTATTCGACCTACTGAGATTAAAGTGATTAAAATTGACATCCCATTCAGAGAGACGTAGAAATATAGTTTTCAATTTATCATTTCCAATGTTCCATAAAGAGTTCAAGGCATCTTTAGATTGATGAATTATATGAAAAAGCCTCATCCAGTAGAGATTAACCTCCAATTGTGATTACCCCAGCAATGAGAGATTCTGTTTTTGATATCAACATAAGACCAGGTCCTATCTCCCTTTAAATAAATAATGCATCCGAGGATTGAGAACTTACAGAGATTGATTCTTTGCTGAAGGGCCTCTAGATCTACCATTACAGACATAAATGAAAACAAATAAAATAAATAAAATAAAAAAATATAAGAAATAAATAAATAAAATTAATTATATTAAATTTATTAAAATTGTATTAATCTAATAATATATGTATTAATATTATAAAAATGATTTATTAAATTTTTTTTTAATGAATGTATTAAATAGAATTAAAAATATTAATTTTTTTGTAATCGAAAAAGTATTTTATAAATATATCGTTAATATAAATGTATAAACAGTAATATTATGTATAAATATTTTTCATGATATATCATTAATTATAAAACTATAAAATTAAATATAATATTTTTAATAATTGTATATATATTTGTTTAAAATTTCTATACAGAAATATATTATTATTAATAATTATTGGTGTATTTATGTATTGATTTCATATAAAATTATAATAGATTATTAAATATTAACATTTTGAATCATAATTAATAATATTATTATTTAATTAAAATTATTAATATTTTTATAGGGAAAAAAATTTAAAATATATATTACTAATTATTAAAAATACAAAACTTCTAAAAAGTTCATTTTATAATTTAAATTAATTTACAATTTTGAAGTTTTATTTTTATCAACTATATATATATATACACATATATACACAAATTCATTAAAAATATTAGGTAGGTAAAACACTAGGCATGGTGGGAAGGGGTTTTTATTCACTAACTTTCCCCAACCCTTTTAAGATATGAACAACGACCCCATCCATTTTCTTCATCCAATTGATAGATTCTTTGATTTTACGTGTTTAATTTGTCGGTAATCAATATACATATAATAATGAATAAGTATAAATTAATATATATATATATATATATATAATGTCTTTATAAAAATATATACTTAATGTTATATAAATAACATTTAAAAATATATAAATATGTATAAAAAATTAAACAACTCAAAATTCATGTTATTAGAATTGATAATACAAAACCTTTATCATTACTTTTAATTATCATTGATAAAGGTTAAAATTTAGCAGTAAGTTTAGTCATCTTTGACAAAAACCACCATTGATAAAATGAAAATCTATAGTTGTGATACTGAAGTAATCATTGAACCGATGGGATAATTATCACTCAAATGGTAATTTTATCACAGAATGATTAATAATTGGGAAATAAGTAATTATAAAAAAATGGTATGAAGTAAAATAAATATAAATAAAGTTTTTATATTAGTGAATAATAAACCTAAATTAATTACATAGGTGGTTAGAGCTTTTCCATCCAAGTGAGAATCCAATATTATAATTTTTCTTGATTCAAACTCCATTCTTCGAGGTAAAATACTTCTTGTTTGAATATGTTATTATAAGATTAAGATATTTTACCTATTCTTTTTGGAATACTATACTTTCATCTACTTTCTGGGGAAATTAAATTTTATTCCAAAATCATCTTCTTTAATAGAATTATTTCTTCAAAAAATACAACCTTTCTAATAAGGATTCTTGTCAAATATATTGGGTATTTCTTTTCTATATACATATTATTTCCCTACTTAAATGTTTTCTTTTCTTATTTTGAAAGCTAAATATTTATTCTCTTCTATACACATCATATTTCTATTTTCAAAAGGAAAATTTTATAATTATATCTATTGATATGAGTTTTATTTAAGGTTATAAAAAGTGATTAAAAATAAATTTCTGTACATTTTTTATACATTTTATACCATCCCATAAAAATTTATTTACATATTCTTTATTTCTACTAAATTTATACTTATAATAACTTTTTTAAAGAAAAATGTTTTAAAATTATTCTTTTCACCTCTAGAAAAGGATTTTGAAAGTGCATGTCAGTGTGGGTAGAGTAGTTTCACATTGTTAAACTGAATGAAAAAGGGTGATATAAGGGGTCATTAACCTAATTCTTTTTGGTGATGGGGGATACTCGATTAGAATATTAAGACCTTTAATTGAGGGTATGGGATTTCTATTATGAAAAAGGATTTTGTAAGTGACTTATAACTTTGAAAAAATATTTAAGAAATTAATTTTTTTGATTTATCATTGATTTTCTTATTTATCTAAAAGGATATATATTATATAGATTTATGTTTTATATGTCACCCTCTAAATGATCTTTTAATAATTTTTTTTTCATGAATTAATTTTTGGTATCAACCGATTCGATTCTTGATTTCTTCTTTTATAATACCTTTAAAAATTTTCTTGTAACCTATATAATTTTCATGGGCTTTTCAATATTTTATTGATGATTGATTCTATGTGTCAGACATCTATATGGATTATTATTATTTAATGGGTGGGTTTTATTGAGCCCCCTAATAAATTGGGAAAATATTTATATCTCATAAGATTAATATGAGACATGAGTAGTGACGATCGAATCACTATGAGTCAAAAGTTGTGTTACCGGATCCATTTTGTTATAGGATGTAGGTAGTGATTCCTTTTACACTATGTGATGATAGTCCTAATATAAATCTTTGATGACACATGTCATGATTTTCAATGACTATGTTTTTTCCACATTCCTATGCTATATTTCCATGTATTATGATTATTGTCAAATGTATCTACACCATGATATATGTGTTAATCATTCATGGTTGTCCTTTTTTGGTCCTATGTCCCCAAACTATGATATATGATTTGGTATCATGTCTTATTATCAAATTTTATGATCCCATGATACTTTTAATATTTTAGTTCCCCCTTGTTCAGGTTTTCTAATACAGTTACGTTCTTACCCACTATGACTTTATAATATGTTTTTCCTTTACTAAGTGTTTAATATCACTCTTTATTATGATTCCCAATTCCCTAGGAAGTGATTTATAGTAATATTTATAGGGTAATTTAATGTTAATTTTTTTCAGGACATGTTTGAAGACCATTATATGATGTGATTTTTATATAACTATTCTAAAATGACAATAAAAAATTGGATTTTGTGTAACATCCTGAATTTTTATAAAATACATTATTTTAAATAAATTTAAATTATTTAACCTATTGTGTAACATAGTTTATCATTAATAACATTAAATAATAAGTTTATCTTGAGTTGCACAGAATATTGAGTCCCTTTGGAAACTTATGTTGCACACATGTTTTCTTACCAGACAATAATATATTATTAATTTGTTATTTAACATAATAGTTATCACCTTGCCATTAAAATGACATGAATGAATATTATTGAAAAAATTATAAAATTTATAAGCACACATGTTTATAAAATTAATTCATTGGTTTATAATTAATTATAAATTAAAATAAAGACTAGACAAATATAAATGATATGTTTCTATGAAAAAACCATTTTTTATGTCCAAAATGAAATTTTATCTTAAAAATTAAATTAATGAATATTAGTGAAATTTAAATTTTATATATTTAATAATTTTTTTTCAACTTCATACAATAAGTTTTATTGGGATGAGATAATAATAAATTCATTTTTAAGAATGAAAAGATGTATATTTTTAAAAGGCCTTTTTACGACCTTTTAATGACACACCTATTTTATTTATATTTTTTAAAAATTTTAAATTTTTTATTTAAATAAATAAAATTAATTTTTGAAATTTTAATATCAAAATTTACATTGGATAAATTTTAAGTATTTTTCTGAGAACTTTCTTATTTCGATGAATAGTAAATGACACTGAATTTTAATTGATAACTGCTATTTTCATTTGAATAATTGATGGTGTTAAATTATATTTTTAGTTGAATTTAAAGTATATTTAGATAAATTTTATTTAATTTAATAAAATTTAGGTAATTGGAATCATTTTCATAGTGATTTTATATATAAAAAATAGCAAACTTTTGAACATTTTTACTTTAAAAACCTGCTTTGTCATCCCGTCTGTGAGAATAGTTTTAAACTAATTTCAGCCATTTTTATGATTGGAATTTTGAATTTTTTTCCATATTTGGAATAAAAATAATTTATAATGTATAATAAGGTCAACTTGGTTTTTGACCAAAAATATTACTGAAAGTAATTAAATTTAATTACAACATTTAAGATAAAAATGAGTTTACTTAATGGTTAAACTTTAATCATAAGGGGAAAAATAGCCTAGAGACCTGTAAAAAACCCATTTTATGGATATTATTAGACACTGTAACCTCTTTTATAGAATTTGGATCCTTATTGGAGGTATATTATGTAATGAAGTCCTCTCAATAGTGTTTAACTTTTTATATTTACAAGAATGTCACTCCTCCACCACTAAAAAAATGTACTCACCCTCCCCCATTTCTTCACACCAATGAAGACATTTTTTTCATCCAAAACCCACCCATATAAGATAAAAATATCCATAAAATCACCCTATATTTGTCACTTTTGTTATAAATCCAACCAAGGAATACCTTTGGTGAAAACCAAAAGGAGTTACCTGAAAAATGGGTGACATTCTTTAATATGCATTTATGTTTTATTTCTTTATGAACCCCTTAAATTATTATTATTACATGATTATATAAAAACAATATAATCATAAATATAATATTATTTTTTTATTTTAAGTTTAAAACCTACATCTACACACAATTCCATCAAATTGGTAATGAAATTACCGTTTATGTGTACGACAGATTATCGACTCGCGAAATGATGTCATTCTTTTTTTCCTTTACCACCTCTCATGGTTGAGAATTATGATGGAAATAATATTTTTATATTATATATATTTTAATTAAGTTTTGTTCATACTTATTTATTTTTTATATAACACATACTTTCATGCTTTCCACTTTGTGGAAAATGTGATAACATCATTTGTGTATCTGTGGACAATCACCTCTTCAAAGAGATGTGATACATTCACACATTACATGGAATATATTAAGGATGGTTTTAATTAAACATATGTGATATAAATAATATATATATATATATATATGATATTATTTACATAATTACATTTCTCTAAATATAATATATCATTTTATTTATTACCCTTTCACACACTAAAAATGCGATAACGTCATTCATGGACGTGTAGACTACCACCTCCTCCATGTGATACTATTAATTTTACATTACAATAATTCTATATATATGTATATATGATTAAATTATATATTATTTATTATATAATTATAATTTTTTAAAGATAAATTTTCTTTCCTTTTTTTATAATGATCATTAAAATATAGGAATGTTACTCATGCATGCATACAATCTACTGTTTCTATGATTGTAACGTTGGTTTATTTTTCATAACCATCATTAATGTTTGGATTTAAAAGTATTGTTAATGTATATATATAAAATTATTTCCTGATTATTAGTCTTTATATGTTTTAATAATGAACCCTTTTGACCACAGTAGACCTACCAAAGTCATTTTTTACACATAAACCAAATATGGTCAAAACATATGACTTAAAAATTATTGATTAAATAATTGTATATAAATTGTTTATAAGTGAAATATGAGTTATAATAAAATTGAAAATTTTCATAAATATTTTAAATAATTAACATAAATATTTTATTCAGAAAGATAGAGGAAAATCCCTACAAATCAAACTCAAGTTAAGAGGTTTTGTCTAAATTTACATTCTGCTGAGACTTATTTGTTATTATGAACCTAGTTATTTTCATATGGTGTATATAATGCCTTATTAATTTTTATATAATGAGTTTAATTTATTTCATGATATTAAAATTTTCAATTTATGTTGTTATTTCATGGATCTCATGATTAAAAAGCTACCCAAGTGGAAAAGGACTTCATCTTAATCTCCTTTCGTTGAGGAATATCTTGATGTTATCCAATTTTATTTCATAATTTTTACAATTTCAAGGTTACCGAAGCAGTAAAGGATTGTTGTCACAATTTTCCTTCTTTATGATGTTTGTTATGATATACACGTATATTCTTCTATATGGTGTATATACTGCATATTTTACATGTTATATCATGAATATTCTTATTTATCATGACATTATAAGTTTTATTTAATTATTACTCTTTCATGGGGTTTATATTTTCAAAGTTTCCAAAGAGGTAACATAATTTTGTCACAATTTTCCATCTTTGAGACGTTTGTTATGTTATACACCTATATTATTTTATTTGGTGTATATAATTATCATTTGATATGCTGTATCAGGAATCTATTTATTATCATGATATTTTAAGTTCATTTAATGTTATTCCTTCATGGGTCTTATAATTAAAATTTTTCAAGGTGGTATGAGACACTTTGAAATGTATAAAGATTATTTCCATCATGAATGTTTTGATGATCATTTAAGAGAATTTACATTAATAAATGCAAAGAACCTTTATTTTTACCTATACACTAATTAATGAGGATATTTTTTTTGAAACCATCCTCTATCTTTCCCTAGATAAATTAATATTGTTTCAATGAGGTTGTGGTTGAATCCATTTCTTTTCAATGGGTTAAACAAGTTCTCAAAGAGATTTTTTTGAACGAAATTTATTTTAATTGGTTAATCATGTTTCTAATATATTTTTTGGAACACATTTCATTTCCAGGGGTTAATCATGTTTCAAAGAGATGTTTTTAGAACCCATTTCATTTCCATGGGTTAATCATGCTTCAAATATATTGTTTTGTAACCCATTTAATTTCCAAAATTTAACCATGTTTCAAAGAGATTATTATGGAACCCGTTTCATTTCCATGGGTTAATCATATTATAAAAAGAATGAAGGGTTTTAAATGACATTTGATGAATTATCTATGTATTCAGTTCTTGGAGATTGTAAATGGTTGGTGCACCCAAATAGCGTTAGGTGATCCCATTATAGATTATATGATGGGTGCGCCCAGATAGTCCTCTGATGAATTGGGTAATGATTATTTTATCTGGGGAATTATCTTGGAAGTCAACCATACGACTATTATAATTTGTAAGAATTCTATACAGATTATTTAAGGGTTTTATTAGATTATGTTCCCAGATAACAACATGTTTCTTAGTGCTTGCTATGAGTTTATAGTGTTTCTAGTGAACGATATTGATATCACATGGAACTTGATTATTTATTATGATGAGTCTTTCTTATTCCATGTTACTATATTTGATGGTCTATTTATTTACTGGTATGTGTTATTTTATTATTCTATCATTTTCTTTTATTATATCAACATACCATTATAAACTATTATTATAATTGATGACATTTAATTATTAAGGCTTATGTTTACACTACTGATCATCTGAGCTCACCCTTCTTATGTTTCCATTTCCCCAGGTTTTAAAGAATTATGTTGAATGATTTATGTATATAAAGGATTTCAAAAGGATGATGTTGATGACCTAATGTGAAATATGAAAATCTAGTTGTAATGGTGGATGATATTCAACTTTATGAACGAATTATTTATGACTCCAAGTTAATGTGAATTGTTTATGTATAATTTTTTCCTAATTTTCCAAAACTATATAACTAAAAGGTCCTATAGAATTTAAGTGATCCCTATTTTCCATTTGTTTTTCTAAGGTTTTGATAGAGAAAATGGGCCACAATTATAGGCAACATATCTAAAAATGTAAATTTATGGATTTATGAATAGGACTTGGGAGTGTGGGTCCTAGGCTATTATAGTTGATATCAAAGGTCAGTTTAGACAACTCTGGGAAAAAATATGTTTTCATATAAGAGTTTATTTATAGTTTTATATACCATCATAGGACTATAAGCTTAAGGTTTATCATGAGTTCAAAGTCGTATAAACATAAATTAATTGATTTAAGTAATAAAAATATTTTTTTATTAATGTAATTTTTAGAGTCCTTCTTTTGGGCTTGAGGAATTTGTAAAACTTAGGATAAAAATAAAGTATTTTTTTGGTAGGAATTAGTTTTCATTTTTAGAAAAAAAAGAAAACCTGTATTCTCAGTGACAACCCGTCGCATCTAGTAAGGTGGCAGAGATTGAACCCATAAATGAAGGTAGATAAGGGTTTCAGGCACTACCATTATCCTACACGATGTCATAGTTAGAATTAAACTTTTTTAAATGTAAAAATTATTTTAGAAACAAAATGGGTTTTATTTTAGAAATAATGGTTGATTTATCTTAGAAGAATATATGATAAAATCCTTCTAATCTTTGTGTTTCAAACATAGTCAAGAAATTTTTAATGAATACTAAGGATATTTATTAGTGTAATGATTTAGTTTTAAATTTGGGTATTACTTTTTATGATTAGTGTATCATATGATGGTTTATTAATTTTTGGGAATTATCTTACCATGTGATAACCATTTTGGTTTTGGTTAATGCCTGAAGACATGTAGAATAGATTGAATATTAATTTTATGGTTATGTGATATTTAAAAGATCATTTTAGTTATTTATGAGTTAATAAATAATATTTAATAATCTCTGTTGGGAGAAAAAGATGATATTTTTTGGAAATTGACTAAAGAATGAAATTATACTCATAAAGTAAGAATATTTTTTTATTGGTCAAGATGGTAGGAGAATTATTAAACCATAGGAGAAGAATCTTGAAAATTTTATTAACCTAGTACCTTAAATTATGATGAACACGTGTTATTTTCAATCATTATAGAGTTATAGTTTCGAGGCCCTTTACTTTACACTGATCATTCACGTGTTTGTGATCAATGTCTTTAATCACTCTTTATAAATATTTACGTTTTCCTCAATTCCCACCTATGTTCTCCCTAGGTGGAATCCTAGTAATTCATAACTTCCAACAACCTTTTTGTTTTCCAATTTCCCTTTTTAAGATGATGTTTTATTATGTATTTTTAACATTTGATTTTAAAGAAATTAATTCTAATTTTTTTGATCATTTGATAACCAGGATAAATTTCATGGGTGAAATTCAGTTTAAGGGTGGTAGGATATAACTTATTAAAATTTTATGAAATATATTCTATCAAATAAATTTAAATTCTCTAATATATATATTAACATTTTTTTATCTTTCATCACTTGAAACACCAAGTTTATCTTGCATTTTACACAAATTCAATCCTTTTTTGGTGACTTATGTTTCACACAAGAATTAGTTTCACCAGACAATAGTATACTACTGACATTATTTATTTAACATAATAGTTATCTCCTGGAAATTGGAATGGAACAAATGAATATGATTAAATAAATTATAAAAATTATAGTTACACATGTTTATAAAATGAATTCATTGATTTATAATTAATTAGAAATGAAAATAACAACCAAATGAATATAAAGGATGCGTTTTTATGAAAAACTATTTTTATAACTAGAATATAATTTTATCTTAAAAATTGAATTAATCAATATTAGTTAAATATATTAATAAAATTTATATTTTATATATTTAATCTCTTTTTTTTAAAATTCATCCAATAATTTCGATAGTGGTAAGATAATAATAAATCTGATTTTAAGCATAAAAAACTGTATATTTTTAAAAGGGAGTTTACCCCCATTTTAATGGAACACATATTTTATATCTAATTTTTAACACATTTATAATTTTTATTTGCAATATAATATTTAAAAAAAAAATTATAATATAAAAATTTACTTGGGTGAATTTTTGTTATTTTTCTGAGAACTTTGTAATTTTGATGAATACTAAAAGCCACTACTACTAATAACATCATAATTATATTTTCAAAAAAATGTAGGTCTAACATAAGGAAATAAAAACATGAAAACATGTTTAGAATAAAACTAAGAATTAGGGAGGCCTAAAATAATGAAGTCCAAGTGCATCTGCTTCCACTGGATCCACACCTTGACCATAAGGGAGCTCATGCTAGAGAAAAAATATATACTCTCTCGATGTACCGCCTTTGAAGTAAGGAAGTCAAATACTTTGTTTCTCTCCCTAAACATGTTAATGAATTCTATATGATTGTTAATGATACCTCTATACATTCTAATAATATATAAAATTGATCAAGGAATGGTTCATGAGCTGTGAAGGGAGTTGTATAGGGTAACGAAATCTATTTCTGGCTCTGCTGAACTGATATGTTCTTATCTGCATAAAAGGATACTTGTGAGGATCACCATTTATTCTACTAGGAGAGAGCCCTCAATTCCAAAAAACATTATTAATTTGAGAGTGAAATCCCCAATTGGTAATGCACCATGACTCATTCCCTCATTAAATTGAGCTAAATAAACCTTCCGTGTTGAGTTTTAAACTGATGAGAGGAGGTTTCTAGTGAACCCAACATCTCTATTTTACATTCAAAGTAGAGTGAGTGGAGGTCCTTTTGTAAAGGATTGGTCTATGTTTTTGGGCCTCGTCCCTATTTTTTGATGAGGTGATCCAGATCAACCAAAATATTTTTTGTCCTAATAGTAATGGATCTTCCCGTGCACGGGGTGCAATCAATCCAAGAACTATTCCACACCTTCTAGATCATCCATAAAACTTCAAACAGAACCAATGCTCTAACTTCCTATTCCCCTCCCTTAGATTCGTCTCCCATTAACAAAAAATATATAGAGTTTTAAACCTATTCATATTAGACAGAGAAACCCATAAAGTCACTGAACACATTCAACACTTTACGAGCCCAGTCGCCTTCGAAGAAAAAATTCTTAGAACTCTCCTCCCTTAATTTTCCATAGCATGAGAACCTATACATAGTGTAAATTCTGAAATTTTTTTCATTATCATTTTTTGGTAGGTACCGGTTTTGGATATTCCACAGAAAGAAGTTATACTTCACTGGAGTCTCCTAAAACCATATTGTCTTTCCCCACCTATCCTCTAGATCAAATGCATTATACACCCTCCTAAAATCCTTCATGGGGAATCTTATTGATGATGATTTTTTATAAATTCCCTTTTCTGTTTCATTATTTATCTCAATGAGGTCAAAGAACCCCCACTTTTTCTTGTCCATAGTTTCATTGATGATGGTTTTGTGCATGCATTCACTCATGAAAGAAATATATGGGACCGCGTAGCTGGGGAACCTGAGATTGAAACCAACTTAATTGTGATTCTAATAAAAAATAACCCCTACATGAAATACATCCATAATGGTTTTGGAGGGTTTCGAGAGGAGGGTGAATGACTAGACATAGAGATTATGGACCACCTCTCACCAAAACCATGTTAGTACTACATTTCCTTACCCTGAACCTTCCCCAAAGGGTCCATTTCTCAAGAACCTCTCATTCCAGTTTCACATGAATGAAATGGAGCATGTCTAAGAGATTTTTACATTAATTCCTTCTTCTTTCATAGTCTTGATCATTTTACCCCAGTAGGCCCTATAATGCTTATATTCTGAAAGTGAATCCCATATGAACATTTCCAGAATATTTTTAATGTGGGAGATGACTTCCTTTAGAACCTTAGTAGATGAGAGGGCCTAAATTGGAAAGGAAAAAAGAATTATATTCATCAGAGTAATTATTCCACCAGAATATAGGTATATATTTTTTCAATTAAAAATACTCTAAGTAATATTATAATGTTTTTAAAGTGATGTATTCAAGGCCTGAATGATGAAATGGATGCACCTAGGTAGTCCATAGGGAAGGTTCTCCACTCCATATCAATATCATTAATGAGAGAGGAAGTTCTTCTTGAATCTATTGGATATATAAAAGATTATTTTGGTTCGATTTATAATCTATCCACTCCATTTTTAATAGTCATCAAGTACTTTTTTGACTCCTCATACTAGTCTATACTGGATTTATAAAAAATAATGGTATTATCAGCAAACATGTGTTGGGAGATGGTACACGATCACAGTCTGATTTGGTTGGGTTTCACCTCCCCCTAAATGATACTCCTATTGATGAGGTGGATAAAGAAATGTTGGGATATAATGAATATTGTAGGCTAAAGGGAGTCACCTTATATTATCCATCAAATAGCTTTGGAAAACCCATAGTTTACCCCCAATAAGGAGATCAAGAGACACGCCGAGATAAAGAACCTAAACACCAGATTAGTTTCCCAAGGATAGAAACCCATTTTTTCCAGAACCTTGATTATAAAATTCCAATCAACCTGATCTTATTCTTTGTCCATATCCAACATTATTTCCATGTTTGAGATGATTACCTTTTGGTTGATTTCACTAATCACTTCTTGATCCAGTGAAATTGATCCTTGGATATTATTCCC
Organism: Viscum album; assembly: GCA_963277665.1. Classification (NCBI taxonomy): domain Eukaryota; kingdom Viridiplantae; phylum Streptophyta; class Magnoliopsida; order Santalales; family Viscaceae; genus Viscum; species Viscum album. Next base: position 708,726,469 of record OY728150.1, read on the forward strand.
CTTAATAAACCCATGTTGTTCATCTGATATCGATTATGGAAGTTGTGTTGAGACTCTTCTGTTTATCACCCCATCAAGCACTTTTTATGGAAAATTACACATACTTACCGAATGATAGTATTGGAGAGTCTAGGGGTCCTTGATCTTGGGAACAAGCAGAAGTGTGGTAGTGCATGCCACATGAGGGAAGAATCCACCCTAAATAAATCATGAACTTAATTCACCATATCCATTTTGATCAACTCACATGAATCCTTGCAAAAAGACCATGTGAAACCATCTTGTCTCAACGCACCACTGGGTTGATCCCCCTCATAGCCTCATAAATCTCCCCTTCATCAGGTATGGATTCATAGAAAACATTATTAGAATATGAAACCTATTGGGGAACCACATATATAAGGTCGTCAAAGCCCCTTAGGTATCCCCATTTAATGAAAAGGTTGGGCCCTGCAAGAATTGATTTTAAAAGGAACTCTTCTATATGTCCGACCACACCTCTATCATCAGTATAGGTACCATCATCTAACCTTATATTAAGTCATATGACCCGCCACTTTTATCTTATACAGGAATAAAAAAATTCATTGTTCCAATCACCTTCACATATCCTTTTAACCCCTAACTATTCATGTTCCAATCACTCCTGTCTTATAAGAAGGTTAGCTAGAATTTATTTTTAATATATATCCCACAAAAAACTGTCTCATCCCAACATCTTTCAAAACTAATCTCTATCTATTCAACTTCCTCCATAGACACCACAATATCACAGGAGTGTGGAGGTTGGTTTATGATTTAGGACTGAAGGTTTAATTTGAGCCTTTAGAGTTTTTTATGGAGCCCCATATGCACAATTCCCTGAACTAGTTTATTACATAATGAAATTACCACATCATGATACCCGAGTTTGCTGGTCCACTATTGAGAGAAGGATAAATGAGAACTGATGTATTTCATGGTAAAAAATTAATTAAAAGTGGGGAATGGTTAGAAATACTCTACACCAATTTTTGCACCTAGAATCTAGTAAATCATAAAAAGCCTATAAATGGGTAAGGCGGTGGTCAAGGAAACACCCTAATTAGAAGTCCCCTATCTGGTTATTTCACCATGAAAAGAAACCACCATTATATCCCATGTCATGAAGCCCACATCAGGCCATTAAGAAGACTAACATGTGACTATATTTCCATGAAAATAATCCTCTCCATTTTTTATCCTTTAGATTAGATAGTATGTAAAATTCTTCTCCCATAAACCACAGTTACTCCCTCATCTTGAAGGATTCAAGATCATTCCATAAATACACCCTGACTTGAGCATCCCAACTAGAATAGACCAATATGAAGACAAAAAATATATCTCCAAACGTGATTTCTGTTTTGATAAAATATTAAGAGGAACTATTGAGTTCCAATGAGATGTTGGAATTCCATAAGAGCCATATATGTTGGTTCTAGTTGTTGACATACAGGTAGTCATGTATCCTTATTCTATACGTGATGTCTGATATTTTGGAGAAGCCTTGATTGGGATCAAGTACTACAATTAGAGAGATGCAACTAGATTGAAACTAATTAGCAATGAATTCTATCTTGACCCAGGAACCCAAACCTTGAAAATTATAGATTAGAACTGTGATCATGAAAATAGGGAACACCTAGTACTGGCCTTAGGTTACTGGGCACTTTGATACTGAGAAGATGGACCTGCTGAGAAGAGTTTAGTCTGTGACCTCATACATATTCCGTTGAATACAGAAAAGGGAGATAATACATTGGAAGGGGATAAATCTTGGAATTGGGTTGAGACCCTCCTCACCACCCTGGATTGAGGAATGGTATAAATGTGATCTGAGACATTCCTATAAGGATATTACAAGCAAATTCTTATAGGCGAGGAATTTTTGGATCCCTTCTACTTAGGTGGATACTCAAATATCTTCTTTAAGGGAGACCTAGATGAGGATACCACTCCTTTATTGACGTGTGATAATACACTATTATAGTTTTCTGGGGAAAATATCACCAGATCTAAGGACTCGGGATCAAGGGGGAAGATAATCTTGGGAAGGACTGGGCATCATGCAATGACCTTATCGTCATCCAGTAATTTCTAAAGAAATAAATGATTTTATGGAGGACCAAATGACCTATAAAATTTTCCAAAACCCATTGTATGGACATGATTGTAACATATCAACTATTTTATATAATTTGTATCATTATTGTAGGAACATTATGTAAGGGATATCTCTCAATAGTGTTTACCATTTTATATTTACAATAATTCCACTCCCTCTAAATTATAAAAAGGAACTCACCCTCCCCCATTTCATTACACCTATAAATCCCTTTGTATCATCCCAAGAATACCCAAATAATATGCAAAAATCCATCCCAACACTCTAGAGTTCTAACTTTGGATAGAAATCCATCCAAGGAATCCCTTTGGTGCAAACCAAAAGGAGTAACCTGAAAAATAGGTAAAATTATTCAAAGTCCATTTATGTTTTATTTATTTATCAAAAAACTAAATTATTATTATTTAATGATTATATAATAACATAAGTATCCTAAAAATAATTATATGTTTTTTTGTTAAGGGTTATAACTACACCTAAAAACACTTCCATCAAATGGGTAACAAAATTAACATTTATGTGTACAGCGGACTACCGCCTCTTGAAATGATGTCATTCATTTTTTCTTTTACCAGCTATCATGGTTGGTAAATAGGATAAATAAAATGTTTTTATATAATATATATGTTAATTATATTTTATTATTACTTCTTTAATTTGTATATAATACATACCTTCATGCTTTCCATTTTTTGGAAATATGATAACATCGTTTGTGGATGTGTGGAATACCGCCTCCTCAAAGCGATGTGATACATTCACACATTACATGGAATGTATTAAGGATGATTTTAATTAAAGATATGTGAAATAAATTATATTTATATTATATTAATTATATAATTATCTTTTTTACATATAATATTTTTTTTTCTTTATTACCATTTCACACACTGAAAAAGTGATAACGTCGTTTGTGAATGTGTGGACTACTGCCTCCTCGGTGCGATGTGATTATTTTTACATAAAAATAATTCTATATATAAGTATATATCGTTAAATAATATGGTTTTTATTATATTATTATAATTTTGGAATGATAAATGTTTCTTTATTTCTATAATGATCAATGAAAAATGGGAACATTACTCATGAGCATGTATAACCTATCGTCTCCATGATTGTAATGTTGGTTCATTTTTCATAACCATCATTCATGATTGGTTTTAAAATTAACATTGATGTATAAATATGATAATTATTTCTTGATTATTATTCTGAATAGGTTTTAATAATTACCCCATTTGACCAGAGTAGACCTACCAAAGTCATTTTTGACACACAAACCAAAGTTTTTCAAAACATACGACTTAAACATTATTGATTAAATAATTGTATATAACTTGTTTATAAGTGAAATAAAATTAATAATAAATGCATAAAAGTTTATTAAAAATTTAAATAATAAACATAAGTTTATTATTATATAAAATAGAGTGCATGAATGAGAAATCAGACTCAGGGTAATGGGTTTCTTCTCAATTTACATTCTATTGAGACTTAATTGTTATTATGAACCTAGTTACTTTTATATGGTCTATATATTTCCCTATGACTTATTATATAATGATTTTAATTTATTTAATGCTACTAAAATTTTCAATTTATGTTCTTATTTCATGTATCTCATGATTTAAATGTTACCCAAGTTGCAAGGGACTTCGTCTCAATCTCCTTTCATTGAGGAATATCTTGATGTTATACACCTTTACTCTTTTATAAGATATATGTAAAACCCCTTTGACATGTTATATAATGAATAAACTTATTTATCATGATATTATATGTTTAATTTAATGATTATTATTTCATGGGGTTTGCGATTTCAAGGTTACCAAAGCGGTAATGGATTGCTGTCACAATTTTCCTTCTTTGTGACGTTTGTTATGTTATGCACCTGTCTTCTTTTATAAGGTGTATATATTTAATTTTTGAAATGTTATATTATGAATCTCCTTATTTATCATGATATTATAATTTTATTTTAATTATTATTCTTTCTTGGGATTTATAGTCTCAATGTTACAAAAGTGATAATGGACTTTTGTTAAAATTTTCCTTCTTTATGAAATTTGTTATGTTATACACATATCTACTTTTAAAAGGTGTATATACTTCTAATTTTTCATGAAGTATCATGAATATCTTTATTTTCATGATATTACAAGTTCAATTAATGATATTATTTCATGGGTATTATAATCCAAATGTCTCAAGGTAACATGTGAAACTTTGGAAATTTTAAAGATTATTTTCCTCATGAATGTTCTAATGATCATTTAAGGGAATTTCCATTCATTAATGTAAAATAAACTTATTATAAATTATCCTCCACTAGGGATATTTTTTATTGAAACTATCTTATCTATTACTCTATATAGATTAATATTCTTTCAATGAGGTTGTTTTCAAACTCATTTCTTTTTCATGGGTTAATTTTGTTTGCAAAGAGATTATTTTCAAATCCATTTATTTTCTAGGGGTTGATCACATTTCAAAGATATTATTTGGAACCCATTTCATTTATATGGGTTAGTGAAATTTCAAAATTATATTTTGGAACCCATTTATTTTCTATGGGTTAATCATGTTTCAGAAAGATTATTTTAGAACGCATTTCATTTCCATGAATTTACCGTGTTTCAAATAGAATGTTGTGGAACCTTTTTCATTTATATAGTTTAATAATATCATAAAAGGATTAAATATTGTTTCCATGAGATTTATGGAATTCTACATGTATTGGTTCTTATAGATTGTAAATTATGGGTGCGCCCAGACAACATCGGTTGAGATTGTTATAGCTTACTTGATGGGTATGACCAGATAGCACTCTGATGCATAGGGTAATAATTATTTTCTCTGGTGAATTAGATTAGAAGTCAGACATATGGTTATTCCAATTTTTAAGGGTTATTTAATGGTTCAATGAGATTATGTTCCATGATAATAACATGTTTCTTTATTATTTCTAGGAGTTTATAATGTTTTTAATGACTGATGTTGATATCAAATAGATCATGATCGATGATTCTGATGACTATTTACTCTGAATTTTTATTCATATTTGATGGTCTAGTTATTTATGGGTATGAGTTATTTTATTATTTACTCATGAACTTTGATTATGTGATAATTACCTTATGTACTCTTATTATCATTTATGATATTTAATTTTTAATTCTTATGTTTACCCTTACTGAGCATCTGATCTCATCCTTATTATGTTTCTATTCTCCTAGGGTTTAAAGAATGATGTTGAATGATTTTTGTGTATAAAGTATTTTACAAGGATGATTCTGATGACATAATTTAAAATAAGAAAATATGAGTATAATGGGAGATGATTTTCAACTTTATGAACTAGTTGTTTATGAGTCCAAGCTAATGTGAATTGTTTATATAAGAGTTTTTCCTAATTATTTAATTTTCAAACTAAAAGGTCATCCATAATGCAAGTGGTCCATGTTTTAAATTTGATGTTGTATGGTTTTTGTGGTAATAAATTGGTATTTAATTATTGTCAACATTGAAAAAATGTTATGTTATGGATTTTAGAACTGGATTTGGGAGTGTGGGTCCTTAGATGTTATATTTTGGAAGTGTGATTATTTGCGATATGCAATACATTTTTTTTGTAATTATATAAAATATAAATGTGTTACATTTGTGATGATTTAGTTGGTCTTAGAATGGGGTATAGTTAATTTTTCTGATTAAGATAATAAATATAAAAGAAATAAACTTAAACTAATTTGGTTGAGAAAAAGATCTCATTTATTGAGATAAATTTTTCATAGAGTATGTTTTAGTTTTTATATGAAATATGAATATATTATCTTGATATATTATTATTTAGTACTCATGTTAACACTCTTGGTTTAAGTAAATGGTTGGATCTATGATGAATTGAGTTGACAATGAAGCATTGAAAAAAGCATTGATTATCCCAATGATAAACCAAATGGGATGGGAAAAGTAATGAAAAACTACATGGATATGATATCCCATGTTATGGGTAATAACCTAAATCACAGTGAGCTCTCGAATTCACCAAATAAGGAGAAAATCAGTATTGATTTCTTTATGTGACAATAACCAAAATCCTTTTGTGGATCTTATGATCCAAAAATTGTTGAGAAATGGTTCAACATGATAGAGAATTTATTTTCCATTTTTCAATACTCATAGGATGAAATGATACTTTTTATTGTTCATCATTTATAATGTGATCTAGATCAATGGTTTACCTTGATCAAGAAAATGAGACACAAGGAAGATATTAACTCCATGAAATGGAATTATTTGAAGAATGTATTTCTCAATTAATATTATCCCTAAACCCTTAACATATATATGGAGTGGGAATTACACAATATAAAGTGAAAGGAGGATGAATTGATTGGTTTATATGAGGAAATTTTTATAGTACTTTCATGGTATACCACTAATTTTATCATTGACCGTGAAATAAAAATTGATTATTTTTAGTGGTATAAAACTTAAGTTTATAAATATTATTAACTATAAGGGACTTTGGTAGCTATAAATAAATTATTTAGTGTGGTTTTAAAGTGGAAATGGAAATTGTGGAATATTTTAATTCTTATGTATTTTTTGATAAGTAAATGAAAATGGAGTTTATTCAAAAATAAAATAATACAACACATAGAGGAAATATGATTCAACAACTAATATGCTGAAAGTGGGTGAGGAAGCACTAGAGAAATTTCCTCAATGGATCAAGAAGATTTTTTACATGTGGTGGGGAAGGCTATTGTAAACATAATTTTCAAATAAATATGAAGAGTCAAATTAACAAAATATAGGAGAATAAGGTCTCAACTAATGCAAAAACCACTTTTTAATGATTCAATTGTAAATAAATAGGTAACTATAAAATTCAATGAACAACTCCTAAATCTAATGATGAGAATCAGAATTAAAAACCCCAAAATCTAAGGGATCAAGGAATTGATTATGAAATTACTACTATAGATGTAATACCCAAGCCTAAGGCCACTAAATAGTGCATGAACATAGGCCATCAAGTGGCCTCCAGGATGACTTCCCATACCCAAGAGGTCACTGACTAGCCGTGAGGGACTAATCCATATTAATGAGTGACTGTGACCTTGAATAAAAGCCACATAATATAGAAACAATAACTAAAACATACACATATAATCAGAGTACATAGAAATAAATAAACACAATACTATATCTAATTTACCATGTAGTAGAATACAAGAATACATACACAGATCTCCTACTTGGATAATCCCAAATAAAATAAAACCAAAATACAGTTCACACACACCATCCATAATACCACCTGCAATCCTTATACACCCTGTATTTAAAACCTACTAATCTACAACAACCTGATCCAACACACTTCCTATGTTAAACTTGGAAGGAAACATAATGTCTACACATGCACTAAGGATCACATTAAGGGTGTGATAACTAAATTTCAATAGGTTCTAACAAGGTTCCCATTGTATATTACAACATATACACATATGAATGATGGATCAAATAAATATGTCACACAAGATCGTTGGACACTGGTTTCCAACATGGCCACCCCGACCCCCTATGAATCTGGTCATAATGTGATTATTAGGCCACCAACACACCTGATCATACCTAATTTGAAACTATACCAAAATACACCTCTTTGCCTCATCATTCATCTCATACCATTGTACCAATTCCCAACCAATACTTGAATACACTGTGTATCGTGATCTCCAAAACCTTGACCCACTACCCATAAAACTTAGGACAATAATATGTTTGCAAGACATGACACATCCCTTATTGCTCAAGGGAGGTCCATTGGTCTCATCTCGTATCATCGCTCGACCCATCCCCAAGGGAGGTATTAATCCTAAGATGCTTACAGAAAGGACCAACACATTCATACTAACCGATTCTACAACTGGAGAAGTCCTCAAACCAAAACATGAGTGTCAAGGAAAAATCATCCACCATCTCAATACCCAAAGAAACAGGTCAAAATCATCACATGAATTTAATACCTAAAGAAATATGGAACAATCATCCTATCTACCTAATACACAAAGGAATGAGATACAACTATCACATCAACCCATACCCACATACTCTATTGAGGCCACCTCAAGAATATAGACCCAAGCCTCATTAAAGAAAGGTCAACCAGTCACCCCAACCCAAGACTTCAAGTAATGGTACATCAGAACTAACAACATCACCTAGGGACACAACTCATCACACCAGCTCACTAACTAATCCCCGGGTGATAATTCCACTTAACCTATCCCCTCATCTTGAATAAGTCACAAATCACCACTTAGGGAATCCACTAGGTCCTCCAGATCCATCTTGATCTCACCTCACTAATACTACATCATCATAATTTCCCAATGGTTATCCTGAATGTGAACTCCAGATCCCAAACTTTCAGGTTCAACACATAAAAAAGGTGTGTATTTTTTTAAAATTAGATTGAAAATACACAAATAATTTTAAGCTCTAATACCTTTATAGTATAGGTTTTGGAGAATTAGACATATATATTACAAATTAACTAATATGTATAAAAATAAAATAAAATAAGTAAATTTATTCATGTGAAATAATTCTGTATCTAAAGGGAATGGCTTCATAAAATTTGAACCAACCTTTGAAAAATAATTTTAAAAAAGGGGTGAGCATTAATTTTCATAGTAAGGAGTTTTCTAAGAGACCAGTGGAAAATATCTTTATAAAATATTATAATACTTTGAAAATAATTATGCTTTAAAATTTGTTTAAAACTAATCGAGTGATTTTTTCAAAACATCAAGAAAGATTTTAAAAACAAAACCATAGGTTCACTTGAAACATTGAAGGATGTCTGGTCCTACCCACTTTCTTATGGGAAGAGTTCACTACTCACTCCCAATAATATTTACAATGTCTAGGTGCTAATATTTATAAAACCATTTTTATCTTACCTTAAATATATATAAAATTTTTATCGGTGTTTTTTATTTGAAAATGTATTTATACATTAATTACATATACACTCATATTTATATATAAATATATAAATATTAACTTCCTTAAGAAAATAACTTGTGATATTTGGTACCACAAAAGCTCATTTCATTTTGCCTTTTCATGGAATGATAATAATAATGAACACCCATGTATTCAAACTTTTATTCATCAAATCATGAAATACATTTTATATAAAGTGATAAAATTTATCATTTAAAACTCAATATTGAATAATAATATTAAAGAAACATTTACTTAATTTATTCTATGCTTAAAAAAATGACATGATTGTATAAAACCTTCCTATAAAATAATATCAATTACAAATTGAAATTTGTATAGAATAATCATCATCAAAATATTACTCATAAAACTTTATAAAAAAAGTAACATTTGAAAATGAAACATTTCATCATTTCTCAACTTGGAATTATCAAATTAAGTAAGGTTCATGTTTGAATTTAATTGATTATTTAATAAAATCTTTTGATAATTTCCAAATTTGTATAAAGATAAATATATATTTACATATATCTGTACACATACATTTTATGTTTGAAAATACATACTTAACTACAAATTTAAAATTCTTTCACAATTATATGAACATGTATATATGTTTTGATGAACAAAAACTTGAAGGTTCATATAAATATACTTATGTACATAATTATAAACTTGTAACAAGAAATATTTAAATTAAATGATATTAAATAATGAATAAATCATATATGTATATATGTACATACCCATAATGATATTCACTTGGTTTTTTAAGAAAATAATTATAGCACATGAAAAATAATACTTATATATATATGGCAAGCATGAAATTAAAAATCACACATATATAAAAATCATGAATGAATATCCAAAAATCATAAACTTGGAAATTATGTTTATATATGTTATAAAATATATATGTATGCTTTAATAACATAACTATGAAATTTGAAATAATAGTTTTAATCTTTAAAAGAACACTTCAATTCATGATTATGACATTTAAAAATATGGAAATAAATATTTCAACTTCAATATATATAAACACATATAAGAATAATATGAAATTAAATTTGAGAATAATTTATACATATATAATTAGTTTGAACAAAAAGTAAAGAGTTCCCTTATTAATTTGAAAATCAAGAACCATAATTTTAAAATAAATTTAATATCACCCTTACTTGATTTTACCGAAACAATAAAGATTATTTATTTCTTTGGACACCCTTTCATAAACTCTATAGTAAAAATTGTTTTTCCAATTTTATAGTTTAATGTCGATATAAGGGTTTTACAACCATATCCTCCACTGTGCTGTGATATAAATTTCTATAAAATTGGTTTATTCCATATTAGTGAAGGAGAGGAGATTATGGGAGATTTCAAAATAGAGACAAATACAAGCTTTCTCTGCAAGCTGAGTGTACAGATCCAGTCAGCCATAATAAATTGATGAAAAATGACACAAACATGTTGACAAAATCAATTTAATATTACCACTATAGGGATATCCAAATCGAAATCTACGGATCAAAAGTAAATGAACTTCTGTTTATAGTCCAAAAGAAAACTATAACACAACAACCGATCCTCAGTAAAATAAAAAAGTAAATGATAACAGTTGGAAGACAACAATTGAGGTAGAAAGTTTTGAAAAAATTAATATAATACTTTTAAATTGAAAATAATCCACAAAATAGTCAGATTCAAACTCCAGTAAATAAAAAACCTACCTCACTTAGAATTGGAATTAGAAGGTCATGGGTGTTTGAAACCTGATCTACAATAGTCGACTGATCCAAATTTTCGAGCACAGTTCCCCAGTTGAAAACATAATATTCGGTTCCTCACAAGTAAGAAGACACACCACCCATCTCGGGTCCCAGTGTTTGACTCACCTCTCTCGAAGACGAACCCCTCAACACCACATAAAGACCTCGACTTTGAACTCATGGAGATAAAGCTCTCCTCCCGGCTGAATCCTCTGACTCCGTCTACAACGAACCCCCCTTGAGTGAAATAGAACCCTAGGTTCGATTTTCACTTCTTTCCATTTATTCATATCAATAATTTTTTTATAAAAAAACATATAATTATCATATAATTACATTATATATGCATATAACACATTAATATTTTTTATAAAAATAATTAAATTCAGATTTAAAATAATTCTAATACTTATATATTCATAAAAAAATAGTAATTGGTAATTTTATATAATAATTTAATACACCTCACAATTTCATATTAAATTTAAAATAATTATAATTTCATATAATAATATATATTAACTTAATAATAATAATAATAATTTTCTTTTAAAACAACATGTCTTACCATTAATTATTATTTTGATTAATAATACCAATATGTTTAAAAAATAAATCATAGTTTTCATTTTTATAAAACCATTATATTTAATTTTATTTACTAAAAATAATGATAAAATTTTAATTAGTTTATTTGATTTAAAGATTTAATTACACATATATATATTATATTCTAAAAAGTAATTTTAATTTAATATTTAGGTGTTATATTTTTTAAAAAATAAATAGATAAATATATATGAATTAAAATATTATTTTAAATAAAATACCACCATAAAAAAATATTTTAAAATCAAATAATATTTCTTAAAATTCATAATTTTATTTAAAATTATTATAACATAATATTTGAGAACTATAAATTTATCATAGTTGATAAGATATCATTATTTATATAAGGTATTATTCTGTAATCATTGAAAGAAATATAATGCGAAATTATCTTATAATCAAATTTTAGATTAATTAATTAAAACACCCAATATATGGGATTTTACATTCTCCCCCCTTTAAATAATTACACCCTCGCAATTCGTTCATTAAACTTAATAAAATTATTATTTTCCGTCTTCATAATTAATAAAAACTAGAATTAGTAAACTTTAAATCTCCACCACTTTGATTTTCCTCAAAAGAAAACATCTAATATCCAAAATTTTCTAGACTGTTGCTCTGATACAAACTGTGAATACCCAGACTAGCACTTCTAGGTTCAACACAAAAAAACGTTGTCTATCTTTTTCTAAAAGACAACTAAAAATACACATAGCATTTTATGCTCCGAACCTTTTCTGGTCTAGGTTTTGGAGAACTAGGCATATATATTACAAAGTAACCAAGCTATATAAAAATGAAATAATTATATTTTTTCATGTGTGCTACCTCTGTATGTGAAGATAATGACTTTAGAAAAATCTACTCTACCTGTGAAAAATAATTTAAAAGAACGAGTGAGTATTAATTTTCTCAGCAATTAGTTTTCTCAGCGACCAATTAAAATTACCTTTGTAATATTTCTTTATAAAATATAATAATACATTGAAATTAATTTTAATTTTAAAATTGTTTAAAAATAAAAAAATTATTTTTTTTAAACATTAAGCAAGATTTTGAAAAAAAAAACCATAGGGCCACTTGAAACATTGAAGGCTATCTAGCCTACCTATATTCTTGAGGGACAGTTTCACTCCCCACTTACTATCATTTTTACAATGTCCAAGTGTAAATCTTTATAAAATAATTTTTATCCCTCCAAACATATATATAAAATTTTCACCGGATTTTTTTATTTAAAAATTTATTCAAGCATTAAATTCATATACCCTTATATTTATATATAAATATATAAATATTTACTTCCTTAAGAAAATCACTTGAGATATTTGTTATAACCAAAAATCATGTCATTTACCCTCTACATGAACTGTTAATAATAATGAGCATCCATATGTTCAAACTTTCATTCATTAAACCATGAAATAGGTTTTATATAAAGTGATTTATTTTATCATTTAGAACTTAGCATTGAAAAATAATATTAAAGTTATATTTACCTAATTGATTCTATGCATAAAATAGTGGAATGATTGTATAAACCCTTAAAATAAAATAATATCAATTAAAAATTGAAGTTTAAGTAGAATAATCATCAAATATATATTACTCATAAAAATATATAAAAAAGTAACATTTAAAAATGAAACATTTCATCGTTACTCAACATGGAATTATCAAATTATGCAAGGTTCATGATTTGAATTGAATTGATTATTTATTAAAATCATATGATAATATCCAAATGTGTATAAAGATATATATATATATATACACATATATTTATAAACTTACATCATAAGTATGAAAATTCTTACTTAAGCATAAATTGAAAATTCATCCATAATTATAAGTACATGGATATATATTTTGAATAAAAAAACAAGAATATTCATATAAATATACATATGTAAAAAATTACAAACTTGTAACAAGATTTATTAAAATTTAATTATATTAAACAATGAATAAATAATATATGTATATATGTACATACCCACAAAAATATTCACATGGTTTTTGAATTAAATAATTATAGTGGATGAAAAATAATACTTATATATATATATATGTCAAGCTTAAACATAAATATTACCTATATATATAAATCATGAATGGGCATCGAGAAATTATAAATTAGGAAATTATGTATATATATGTTATAAATTACATATGTATGCTTTAAAAACATAACTATAAAATCTGAAATAATAGTTTTCATCTTTAAAAGAACACTTTAATTCATGATTAGGATATTTAAAAAGATGAAAATACATATATAAAATTGAATATATATATATATGTATGTATATATAAAGACATACATGAAGAATATGAACTAAAATTTGAGAATAATTTATAAATACATAATTGTTTGAAAGAACAAGAAAGAGTCACATTACTAATTTGAAAATTTTGAACCACAATTTGAAAATAAATTTAATAACACAATTACTTGATTTTGTAGAAAAACTGAAGATTCTTTGTGGTTTCAGACTCCCTTTATTTTTCTATGGACTGAAAATTGGTTTTCAAATTTTAAATTTTCACATTGGTATAAGGATTTTATATCCACAACCTCTACTTTGAAGTGATATAAATTTATATACAATTGGTTAAATCCATTACAGCGACCCAGAGGAGATTCTATCAGATTTCAAAACAGTAATAGATATAAGATTTCTCCACATGATGATTATAAAAATGCATTCATCCAAATAAAATTGATTCAAAAGCAACAAAAATATATAAAAAATATAAATTTAATATTACCCTTACAGAGACAGGCAAATCGAAATATACAGAACAAAATTAAATAAACTTCTATTCATAGTTCAAAAGAAAACCATTATACAAAAAACCATCCTAATTAAAATAAACACGTAAATGCGAATAGTTGGTAGATAATGATTGATGTATACAATAAAGAAAATATGAACATAATTCTATCAAATTAATAATCATCCCTAAAACATTCAGATTTGGACTCCTATAATGAAAAAACCGACCTCGCTCGGGACTGGTCATAGAAGATCATGGGTGTTTGAATCTTAATTTACAACTGAAAGTCGATCCAAATTTCTGATCATGGTCCCTTGGTCGAAAATACAGTCTTCAGTTCCTCAAAAGGAAGAAGACTCACAACCCAGCTCGACTCCCAGTTCTCCTCTCACCTCTCCCAAATGAGAACTCCTGAGCACCATGCAAAGACCTCAGCTTTGACCTCCTAGAGATGAAGCTCTCCTCACGACTAACTCCTCCAAATCCTTCTATAGTGAGCTCTTATTTAGTGAAATCGAATTGTAGGTTTGATTTTCACTTATTTTCTTTTTTTATATCAATCATTTTTTATAAAATAAAATATATAATTATCATATAAATTAAATTATATATATATATAACAAATTAATTTTAATTTTGTTATAAAATTATTTAAATTTAATATTTTAAATAATTTTAATACTCATGTATGATAACAAAATTATAAGTCATAATTTTATATAATAATTTAATAATTCTCACAATATCAAAATAAATTTAAAATCAATATAATTTCATATACTAATATTCATTACCTTAATAATAATAATAATTTTATTTCAAAATAATATGTTTTACGATTAATTATTTTTGTGATTAATATTACCATTAAATTTTAAAAAATAAATCTTAAATTTCATTTTTATACAACAAATATATTGAATTTTATTTATTAAAAATAATGTCAAAATTTTATTTTATTATATCATATATAATCATTTAATTACACACACACACACAGACACATATATATATATATAATTCTAAAAAGTAATTTTAATTTTCAAATTTAGTTATTATATTTTACAAAAAAAATCAGATAAATATATTTATATTAAAATATTATCTTAAATAAAAAATTACTATAAAACAACATTTTAAAATCAAATCATATTCCTTAAAATTAATATTTTTATTTAAAATTATTATAACATAACATTTTAGAACTATAAATTTTTCATATTTATTGAGATATCATTATTTATAAAAGGTACTACTCTATAATAATTCAATGAAATATAGTTTTAAATTATCATATAATCCAATTTTATTTTTATTAATTAAAAAAATTAATTTTTAGGAAGTTACACTAAAACCTATAGGTTCCACTGATCCTAAACCCAAGGTATATTAAAATCTCATTGAAATACGTCATCGATCCAAATCCCACTACCCAGGGACTATCCTGTTGGATTATAAAGTCTATGATGGCTTATAGGGGGGCTGAATTGTTGTTTAAAAATTTTAAACTAAAAAAAACACAATACCACTTTAAGTAAAATATTGGACTCAAACATCATCCAATGATCATAGTATTAGAATCTACATCAAATAAGATTTGATTATATCATAGTATGTTTTTATCAATTTCATAGTCATTCTGATTAACTGGTTTTTTAGAAATATAAGTATGAAGACTAACTTTATAAAACACGCATAGTCAAAAAAATAGATCTTGTATAGACAAGAAAAACAAAAATTATAAAATTAAGAATGAATTATAAGATATATTAAAATATTTAACTCTTAACCTTAAGAGTAAAGGTAGTCAATGACATTGACTAATGGTATCCATAGTTTTACAATTATTATAATGTTTGTCTTTTCTCACCAGGAAATCACTTAAAATGATGTATTCCTATCCTCATAATCCATCGATACAATGATTGGAATAAACTCTATCTTCCTTGGCTCTAAATCCCTAGATACGTCTGTCTTCCTAGGCTTAAAATCCCTTGATTCGATAGATCAGATTCACCATCTTTCTATTCATAGAATCCATTGACCGTAACAATGATCAGACATAAAATACAATTGAAAATGGTCTAAAGGAAATAAACCTATAAAGGATTCTTTAGAACAAAAACTCTATAATGTATTAAAATTTTTAAAAACAATATTTCTACGTATAGAAAAATTTAGAAGACTTGAGTTTTGAAATTGTATCTGATCTAAACTCTTCAAATTATTGGCTATTTATAGATGAAGCTCCAACCATTATATTTCTGAGTTTTTTGCAATGACCTCAAAAAATCTAGTGCTTGACTGCTCATCTGTAATTAAATTTCCAACATCATTTTTGGTTTAGCACAATTACAGTGCTAAATTGTATTCTTTACGATAGAAACAATTCTTAGTTATTACAATTATAAAATTTAGTTAGTCCGATGGAATTCGTTATTGATTATCAATCCGATGAACTAAATTAGGGTTATTGCAATGTATCAATATGAAGGTCATTCTCATAGTCATTTATTTTTTTAGTCAGTTAGACAAGAAAAAAGTATAACCATTGGTTTGAACAAATGTTATTCCGATGGATTAGGCACACCTTTAGTCCAATGGATCAGACAGAGAAATGTAATGTTTATATCCTTAATACATTAGAAAAAATTTATATATATAGTAGAAATTAATATTTTCTATAAAAATATACTAAAACACATGGCATATAAAAAGATCATAAACATAGTTTTAAGAAGGTGTTTGTGATTTCCAAAAATATAAGAATAGAATAGTAAGAATTAAAACTTTTAATTCAACAATATCCCCCTTTTAGGAAAGCACAAACCACAATTCTTAAATGAAAAAATATAACTTGAAGTATTGATAACCCTTTTACATATTAATAAATTTGAATTTATTATTTATACCCCCTGAGTTTGTAACTCTTTTGTCATATGATGGAGAGAAATAACGAATCACCACCTTAGTGTAACATATGCCCCTTTAAAAACCATCTCCCCATTTATAAAATATTCCCCCCTTTATAAAATATTCTACCCATTTGTGATTTTCAAAAATAATGGTAAAGTATGCATAGTTTCCTAAAATTTTAGAGGGGAAATAACATACAAAGAAAATTTAACATATAAACTAATTATACATCCAAGAATAAAATGAAAGAAAATATATCGAATCATAATTTTAGAAAATTCAATCTTAAAATATTTTAATGAAAATCATTTCATAATTAGTAACCATTAAAATATTTTAAAAAATACACATAAAGTGTTCAAATGAAAAAATGAGTCTTTATTTATGAGGTTCTTTATTAATGCCTTCATCTTTTTAAACTCATGTCTACCCTTGTCAAGCTTCACAATATTTTCTTCCCGAATAGGCTGCTTCCGAACTTCAGTCTTCAAGATTTCAAAATCCAGAGAATAATTTTTATTATATTACTTTATAAAGAAAAGTTCAACTTCACATGATTTGAGATGGGAAATCTCTATCTAAAAATAATTAAAATTTTACTCCTAGACTTTTACTT
This sequence comes from Viscum album, assembly GCA_963277665.1. Taxonomy (NCBI): domain Eukaryota; kingdom Viridiplantae; phylum Streptophyta; class Magnoliopsida; order Santalales; family Viscaceae; genus Viscum; species Viscum album. Next base: position 708,744,353 of record OY728150.1, read on the forward strand.
CCTTTTTTTTCGATCATTATTTGTATCTCTGAATTCCTCCACTAAATTTTCTCGATAAGATACATCAGAAGATAACTTTTTAAACAATTTTTTTTTGATTCTAGAAAGAGTTTCTTTACTTTCAAAAAGTTATCATCATATTACCTTATATCAAAATATACTTTATTGAACCAATTAACCATTTTATTATATAAATTTTTATGAGTCTTTTACATTTCTTGAAAGGTTTTCAACTCTACCTCAATATGGGAAACTAGTTATGATAGCACTTTCAGTGACTCATATTTCTCCCTGAATCTATTTTGAATATGTTTAAACCTTTATTCAAGATTTTAAAAAATTGTAATGTTGTATTCTAACCATTTATAAGATATTAAAAATGTAATCAAATTTTTTTTCCATGGTTGCCTCCAAATCTGAAGAACTGGGAGATGGTTTGGAAGGTTTTGGTATCAAATATATGGCATTGGGTTTTGAAACTTTCTTAGGTTTCTCTTTTCATTTCATTGAAATTTTATTGTCATATGAAATATCTACAATATACACATCCTTTTCTAATTCAAATTTATCAAAAAAAATTATATAATAATGTTGATCTTATTCTTCTTCTTTAAGGATTACATTGATTACTATTTTATTGATGAATTTCTTTCATCCTTTGATGATAATTTTTCTTCAGATCCTTCTAATTATTTATTCTCATTATACATAAAAGGTAAATTTAACTAATATTAAGTTGATTCCAATGATTCATTTTATTTTTATATTTTTTTGTCTGGGATTATTCATCATGAGCTTCTTCCTTTTCTTTCTACTCATATTCTTATTCTTATTCTTCTTCTTCTTATTCTTTTTCTTTTTCTTCTACTTCTTCTACTTATTATTATACTTCTTATTCTATTTTTTCTTCTTCTTATTTTTATTATTCTCCAACATCCTCAATTTCTTTCTCTAATTGTCTTTATAATCAACGAACTTCCATTAAAACACTTTTTGAGAGCAATTCCATTTCTAGTATGGATACTATTACATCTTCAACTATTTCTTTTCCATTATCAGCAACAGAAAGTAAAACTGATGTAACAACTGGGTTTTTTTTTCAAAACAAATATCGACATTTGAATTTATTTTATCATTATGTGGAACATATTGATTTGTATTCTTAGATGCTCTATCTACACATTTTAAAAAACCTTCACAAATTTTTTATTCTTGATACCTTTGTTTCTATTTATTCTTCTTTTGTTATTCCTTCAATTGACCTTGTTTTTGGGTTCTTAAGGCCTTTGGTTCAGCTAGATAAATTCTAAACATTGGATCCCATGGTTTCTTTTATACCATATGAACCATGAGTTTTTGAAAAAAAACATCCAAAATTTTATTTTCTTGTTTTTTTTCACTAGTGGGGAAGATTCATATCTTTTTCTTAAAATCCTCAACATTATTTGATGGTTCTAGCTCCAATGTAGCTCTATCTACATTTTAAACAATATTTTTTGATTTATAATAAAAAAAATTAATTCTTGAAATTTTTTCTTCACCAATGAATAAAATATTGTCTCATACTAGGTTAGAATTATTCTCAACTTTAAACATTTCCATATATTTTATAGTTAAATTATTGATGAAGGATATAAACATGATAATATTAGGATTTATCAAAGAACCTTTAATATTATCCACCATAATGAAAATAAATTTCAATAAGTATATATGCCTAATTTTGACCAAGTAATCTAGAGTAAAGTCATTAAATTTTTTTAATATATTTGTGTCACCATTAATGGGGATTAGATAACCTTGCATCCACAATTATATTACTATGTTGTATGGTGATAAATGGAAAACTTTCCTCACTTTCTCATAGAATAGAAACAAGTAATATTCAACATTATTCTTATCAAATGTTCTAGGTGTGTCTAGTATCTTGTGTGATGGTATATATGCCTCACCATCATAAGGAACACCCACCAAGTTTTCTACAATCTTTAGGGAAAGAATTTATATCTTCAAAACAAGGTAAAATAGACTTTATACTGACCTTCTTCTTTAATAAAAGGAATAGAGGCATAAAATTCTCTAACCATTTCAGGAAAATACATATCAAAATATTTTTCTGGTTTCTCTACACAAACAATTTCCCAACCTTGTAAAAAATTATCCTTTTGAGAGTAGTATTGTATTTATCAAACCTAGTGCTTTCAATGGGTATTTCTATTAAGAATACCATTTCATGTAATCTTCCTAAGTTTCCATCATAATGAGAAATGATCCAAATATGAGATGAATGGAAAATGAATCAGACTCATGACTTTAAGGGGTACGATAGTTTGAGAGAAAAAAACCTTGATAACTGACGTGGGATAATGGGGTGACCAACCTTTATATAGGCATGAGGAAACATAACTTTGTATTACCAAAGAATGTAAACATCAGATATTAAACCTTAACTGATCTGACATTTGATATTTAATCAAATAATTTTTTTAAAAAGTTTTTTTGAACCCTCAATGTATTAAAATATTGTATCAGAATGGAAATCATTCTAATTAGAAAAACTTTAAAAATTTTGAAAAGAAAAAAAATGTAATAAAACCAAAAGAATAAGTAATGAACAACATTATTTACTAATGTAATGGATTAGTGAATTTTTTTTAAAAAAATATAAGAGTACCTTTCAGAGTAGAAAGTTTCATCGATATCGATAACCTATTCTTATTGGTTTTTAAAGTCAGATTACAATAGTTTATAAAACAAAAATAGATTATGGTAAATTTGTTTCAAAAAATTATTATGATAGTTTTATTATAACAACCGATTATAATAGTTTAAAAAACATAATGAGATAGTTTTAAAATGAAAAATGATTATCATAGTTTTAAAATAAAAAATGATTATAATAAAAAAATTTATTTTAAAACCTTTATAATGATTTTTGAGTCCAAAAAAGACATTATGATAAAAAATTAAAAAATTAAAAAATCAATAAATTTTATTTTGGAAAAAATAAACATATGTAAACCCCATATAAAGAGGAGTTAATTAATGTAAAGAGATGAGTCAACCAAAAGTAGATGTGGATTATTACTTAACATTACTCATTCCAAGATTCCTTATAATATATTCAAATACAACAGAACTAAGTGTTTTATTAAAAATATCATCAAGTGGTTCTTGTATTCCATTAAATTGTAAAATTATATCTCCTTTATGTCACAACCTCCTCCCACCAATGATGACCCTCTTAAGCTGGAAATGGTGAAAGGGAGATAATGAACCCCGAGTCCCGCCACCAGTAGGCCCCGGAGTGGCGACTAGCACCAAGGGTACGAGTTTTCACAACTATAAGATGAATTACCCTTTTTATTATTTAAGATCGGGAAATAGGATGAGTCAAATACCAAAAGAAAAAGGAACAAGTAAATGAAAATAAACCCAAAACCAAACCCATATGCATGTTTTATACAATACTAAAACAAAAGTACAAGTAGAAGAATAGCTCCAATGTACGATACCAAAAAAAGAAAGCAAAAACTACAACCAGCAAAACTCCAACGCCCAACTAGCAAGGTCCCACACGGTCCCTAAAGTCCTCCTGTAAACCTGAAAGTAAATGTAGGGTGAGCATACAAGTATACTTCGTAGGAAAACCTAAATCTCTCATGCACAGGTGGGGAGACATCCTAATGCCCTATGAGAAAACAGAAGGAACCAAATCCTAGAGAAAAATCTATCTACCCAACCTTACAAGCCACACCCACCAAATATCGCAAGTCAATAGAGTAGTATAGTAATATTATCAATGTATGGGTACCCCCCACCACCTTTCCACTAAATACTTCTCAAGCCCTCATGCCCAACGCTCTGATGAATCCCACTCTTCATGAGCTAGTGTCACAACCTAGCCAAACAAAGATCGAGCTAGTGCCGTAACTTGGCCATACGAAGCTCATAGTATCCCACCGACACTCAATACTCGACTATAACCACATCTCATCCCGAAGAAACCTGGGAACCACATCACATATCATCTCGAAGACACCTAGGAACATATCAAATCCTCACCCCAAAGACTCTTGGGAAACATCTGCATAACCTACCTGAAGGATCTTGGGCTATAGAACCTGAAAGAGGGTGCATAGGGAAGAACAATAACCAGCCATCCTTTAGATATTTGAGAATCTCACCCCTCATCCCACGGGTGTTCGGAATGTAGTTCTCAACATGGGTGGGGTGCATAAAGAAACATAAAACGTACATATTTATATAATTATATCAACCACTCATCCCATCCTAAGGCTTCTACACAAAATATCTAAGCACATTCCTCGACACTGATACCTCGAAAGTATGCACACAATAAACATCCCCAAACTCCATTAGGCTTTTCATGTTTCAACAGTTTTAGTTTACCAGTTCCTTAACTACGGAGCAACTAATAACAACCAAACTAGATCAATTGTTTTTAAAACATATCCCTACTAACCACAAATAAAGTTACGGAAAACACAAGCAACACAATCAAAGGGTGAGCATTGATGGAAATAAAACAACAACAACAAAAAAATTTCCCCAAACCCGTTATTTAAGGAGTTATTATCTTTATTTACTGGTTCAACCGTATCTCACGAAAACAAGAAGATACCCACCCTGCATGATGCACAAAAAAAGAGAGAGATGAAGGTAAGATCCCTACCTGAATAGGTTTTGATGTCCTTCTACGAGAACAACCACCACGAGGATTTCGATCACTCCTCCCGACGACTACGTCATCCCGTGGACACTGCGGCACAACCGCACTAACAACCAAGGGAGACTCCATTAATATTTAAGGTGTCACATGTCATAGCATGGAAAGGAGGAAAAAAAGAGGAGATCAAGGAAGGAATAAGAACAGGATAGAATGTACCATTAAGATGGAATTTGTCAAAGAGTGTCATTCTTGTAAAATATAAGCAATATTCTCAGTAGGAAACTGCGAGGAGGAATTTGAAGAAGAGGGAAAGGAACGAGGTGCAAGATGTTCACCTCGTCGACACAATCCCGCAACCACCGATGGATCGACGATCGGAGTCTGGATGAAGAAGATTGGAGTAAGGCTTCTGGGTCATCCGGGAGCATCGCCAAGTGGGGAAGAAGAGGGGTTTGTGAATAACATGTGACCCTCTCTTATATGGGCAATGAAAATGGGAAATAGTACAAAATGTGTATTAATGAATACACAATGTGACCGTACAAAGGTTACGTTGTTTGACTGGTCAACACACGACACGTCACGAGGTTTCCATGAGTTTAATGATAATAATAACTTTAATTAATAATAGGTGTTTTATTGACCTGAGACATGAGTCATAAAAAGTTATTCATCATTGGTCTTAAAATGACCATCATAATTTCAGGGTTACACTGCCGCTGACGGTTCATAAAACCGAGGTCACACGAAGAAGTTACAGACAAATTATGGTTTTGACAACCATAAATAATAATAATAATAATATAATATTATTATTATTTAATTTCATTGAAAATTTCTCTCTCCAATCTCATTTAAGATTCACGCACAAAATCCTCTCCAATTTGGTGTGCATCACCAATTCACGAGATTCTCTCTTTTTTTTATTAGTTTAAAATCTAATTTGTTTCCTTTAACCCTTTGTCTCTCTAATCTAACTCTTCCATTCACGATTTCTTCTCCCACTCCACCAAAAGTGGTGCCTACCCTTGACTTTACTCCATTATCACTTTAATTTTATTATTTGTAAAATTAATATTAATAACACCCATCATTAATGTTCTAATTTAATACCATTAAATTAGTTTATAATGGTTATTCTCATATTAAATTAAGACCATTCCATTTAATTAATCACACCCTAATGGCCACCATTACCATTATGATTTAATATAATAGTAATAAATCCTCTTTCAATTTCATCATCGGGTCACCATCATTATCATTAATAATCATTATTATTATTGACGCCTATTATTATCTTATAATTAATTTTATAATATATTAAATGAATATTATTATAATTATTTTAATATTCAAAAATACAAGTTGGATTCACCCTTACGGGGTTGCACCTCATTTATTATAATTTGTTCATTTAATATTTATTCCATGCTCCTCCCATTATATTCCCATTACACGCATCATTTATTATTTATTAAAATTTAAATAAATCCAAAAGAAACCATACACATCCACTCATTGAGTTAAATACATTCAATTTTATTTATTTTATTTCACAATGATTAAATTAAAACAATTTAATCTAATTAACACCAAATATTTTCACGCCACCATTATCAATTATTATTATCAAAAATTATTATTATAACAGGCATCATGTTTGACCACATCAAATTTTTACAAAGTAATGGACCAGAGAGGTCCAAGCCATTACATTAGATACCTCTCAAAACATTCTCATCCTCAAGAATTAAAAACCAAACCATAAAAAAGGGAAAGGTCTAAACAAACACCCTGCAAGATAACTCTCAGAGCTATCATTATAATCAGAATCCAACCACTATCCTAATTATATGAGTCAGGGAATTCCTTCCCCCATGTCGAGATATTATCCTCTTTAGGCGGAACTGACTCACCAGCACGAGTTTAATCACATCCACATTAATGCGTCTCGATTAGGGATTAGGTACTCCCACCCCTATAATTTAGGATTTCTCATACACACACTGTCATGACCCCCTACCACCAAAGATAAAGCATCCACCACTGACGCACCACTCCTCACAGCTGGCTTACTTCTAGAGGAACCCATTACTCTAATAGAGCCCTGATCAACCCAAAGGTGATCTCGAGTTCTTCCAACCAACTCTCTGATTCTGCTTCTGAAGTGATACCTTCATACATATTCAATCTCTATCACTGGAAAGCACGAAACGTGCACTGCCACAAGTCATATTCCTCCTCTCGGTCAATCCTCAGCTGATTGACCGTCTGAATCTGCTGGGCATCGACTGCTCGAGTCACCCGGGAATGACGTCCAGGTGCTATAGTTGTACGGTAAACAAAGAATGCCTAAGCCCATGTAGCAAGGAAATTTTCTCAAGGTTTAATTTTATTATTTTATTTTGATTTCTTTCCCAGAACACCCAAATCAAGTAAAACACAAATCATGATGATGCATGCACCTTTCCTAGGGTCTCTACCCTATAATCAATGTAGTCTTACTTGGCCGTTCGGTAAGCTCAGAGTCCTTGCATCGGATCACCGGGGGCCCTAAAATACCGTGTCCTAGCCTATCTTCCCTGGCCTATGTCACACACCAAGATCAGCCAAAATTTTTTCCCTACCATCCCATGCAATCCTCAATGTGCCAAACTCCAGACTCTATCCTATCTCTCAACCTCGCCTCTAATACCATTCTATCATGACCCCTCCCACCAAAGATTCCCCTCCTGAGCTGGCAATGGTGAAAGGGATACAATGACCCCTGAGTCCCACCTCTAGTAGGCCCCAGAGTGGAGACTAGCACCAAGGGTATGAGTTTTCAAAAATATGGGAGGCATTACCATTTTTATTATTTAATATCGGGAAATAGGATGAGTCAAACCCCAAAAAAAGGAACAAGTAAATGAAAATAAACCCAAAACCAAACCCATATGCATGTTTTATACAATACTGAAACAAAAGTACAAGTACAAGAAAAGCTCCAAAGTACGATACGAAAAATAAATAAAGCAAAACCTGATACCAATAAAACTCTAACGCCCAACTAACAAGGCCCCACATGATCCCTGGAGTCCTCCTGAAAACCTAAAAGTAAACATAGTGTGAGAATACAAGTATACTCAGTAGGAAAACCTCAAGCTCTCATGCATAGGTGGGGAGACATCCTAATGCCCCGTGAGAAAACAGAAGGAACCAAAGCCTAGCAAGGAATCTATCCACCCAACCTTACAAGACACACTCACCAAATATCGCAAGTCAATAGAGTAGTATAATAATATTATCAAAGTATGGGTACCCTGCACCACCTTCCCACTAAATACTGCTCAATCCCTCACACATAATGCTATGATGCTTCCCCCTCTTCCTGAGCTAGCACCACAACCTGGCCATAAAAAGCTTGATCTAGTACCACAACCTCACCATACGAAGCTCATAGTATCCTGCTAGCACTAAATCCTCAACCATAACCACATCTCATCATGAAGACACCTGGGAACATATCACATCCTCATCCCGAAGACTCTTGGGAAACATCTATCATAACCTGCATGAAGGATATTGGGATATAGAACTTGGAAGAGGGAGCACAGGGAAGAACAGTAACCAGCAATCCTTTAGATGTTTGAGAATCTCACCCCCCGTCCCACAGGTGTTCGACACATAGTGCTCAACATGGGTGGGGTGAGTAAAGAAACATAAAACATACAGATTTATATAATTATATCAACCACTCAGCCCATCCTAAGGCTTATTCACAAAAGATCTGAGCACATGCCTTGACACTGCTACCTCGAAAGAATGCACAGAATAAACAGCCCCAAACCCCATTAAGCATTTCATGTTTCAAAAATTTTAGTTTATCAGTTCCTTAACTACCAAGAAACTAACAACAACCAAACCATATCAATCGTTCGTAAAATATATCCCTTCCAACCACGAATAAAGCTAGGGAAAAAAGAGGAACACAATCAAAGGGAAATAATTGATGGAAATAAAACAAAAATAACAAAACAATTTCCTCAAACCCATTCTATAATCAGTTATTATATTTATTTACTGGTTATCTGACGAAAACAAGAGGATACCCACCCTGCATGATGCACAAAAAAAGATAGAGACAAAGGTAAGATCCCTACCTGAATAGGTTTTGATGTCCTTCTATGAGAACAACCACCACGAGGATTTAGATCACTCCTCCCGAAGACTACGTCCGCCTGTGGACACTGCAGCACAACCACACTAACAATAAATATACACTCCATTAAGGTTTAATGTGTCACTTGTCATAGCATGGCATGGAGGAACAAAAATAGGAGATCGAGGAAGAAATAAGAACAAGATAGAAAGTACCATTAAGATGACGTTCATCAAAGAGCGTAGTTACCGTCAAATATCATCAATCTCCTCAGTTCGAAACTATGAAGAGGAAGTCGAAGAAGAGGGAAAGGAATGAGGTGCACGATGTTCGCCTTGTCAACACGATCCCACATCCACCGACAGATCGACGATCGGAGTCCGAATAAAGAAGGTTGGAGGAAGGCTTCTGGGTCATCCGGGAGCGTCGTCGTGTGGGGAAGAAGAGGGGTCTGTGAATAACACATCACCCTCTCTTATATAGGCAACAAAAAGGTAAAACGGTACACAGAGTGTATTAATGAATACACGACGTGACAGTACAACAGTTACTTTTTTTGACTGGTCAATACATGACATGTCATGCGGTTTCCATGCCTTTAATGATAATAATAACTTCAATTAATAATAGGTGTTTTATTGACCCGGGACATGAGTCATAAAAAGGTATTAATCATTGGTCTTAAAATGATCGTCATAATTTCAGGGTTACGCTGCCGCTGACGGTTTGTAAAACCGAGGTCGCACGAAGAAGTTACGAACGAATTATGGTTTTGAAAACCATAAATAATAATAATAATATTATATGATTATTTTTATTTCATTTCATTGAAAATTTATCTCTCCAATCTCATTTAAGATTCATGCACAAAATTCTCTCTAATTTGGTGTGCACCACCAATTCATTATATTCTCTCTTTTTTTATTATTTTAATATCTAATTTGTTTCCTTTAACTCTTTCTCTCTCCAATCTAACTCTTCCATTCACGATTTCTTCTCCCACTCCACCAAATGTAGTTCCTCCACTTGCCTTTACTCCATTATCACTTTAATGTTATTATTAATAAAATTTATATTAATAACACCCATCATTAATGTTCTAATTTAATACCATTAAATTAGATTATAATGTTTATTATCATATTAAATTAGGACCATTCCATTTAATTAGTCACATCTTAAAGGCCACCATTACCATTATGATTTAATATAATAATAATAAATCCTCTTCCAATTTCATCAATGGGTCGCCATCATTATCATTAATAATCATTATTATTATTGACGCCCATTATTATCTTATAATTACTTTTCTAATCTATTAAATTAATATGATTATAATTATTTTTATATTCCAAAATACAAGTTGGATTCATCCATAAGGGGTTGCGCCTCAATTATTATAATTTATTCCTTTATAATTTATTCCATACTTCTCCCATTATATTCCCATTACACACATAATTTATTATTTATTAAAATTTCAATAAATGAAACAAAAACCATGCACCTACCCTCGTTGAATTAAATACATTCAATTTTATTTCTTTTATTTCACAATGATTAAATTAAAAACATTTAATATAATTAACACCAAATATTTTCACACCACCATTATCAATTATTATTATAAAAAATTATTATTATAACACACGTCGTGTTTGACCACATCAAATTTTTACAAAGTAATAGACCAGAGAGGTCAGAACCATTACACTTTAAGTGTTTGATCTCGAAGGAAATGGTGTGTTATATCTATGTGTTTAGAATGTTTCAGATGTACTGGGTTTTTACTTAATGTAATGGAACTTGTATTTGTTAAAAAGTATTTGAGTTTTTGTAAAACTCATGCCATGGTTTGTGAGTGTTTGTTGCATCCACAACACTTTGGTACAACAACTTCCATCTGCCAAATATTCAACTTCATTAGTGGAAAGTAATACTAAGTGTTGTTTCTTACAACACTAATAAACTAAATAATCACTTAAGAAATGAAAATTTTCCAGATATACTTTTTCTATCCATTCTACATCCACCGAATTCTATATCCAGAAAAAAATTTAGATCAAAAACATTTCTATAAGAATAAAATAATCCTATATCCATAGTTCCCTTAAGATAGAGAAATATTTGTTTTATATATTTAATATGGGATTATTTTGGATTATCTTGATATATAGAACATAAGTATATTGAAAACATTAAATATATACAATTATTCGTTATGTAAAGTAGGCTTCAAATCATATATTTAAAAGTTTTTTGATTAACTGGTTTCCTAGATTCATCAAGATCTAAATCATTAGAGGTGCCAATGGGAGTAATAATAATTTTAGTATTATCATACCCAAATTTCTAAAGTAAATATTTTTTATACTTATATTGAGATAAAAAATCAAATTATGGTTTTTGTGAAATTTTAAAACAAAGAAAATATGGTCACTCACCCATCATACTAATTTCAAAATTAGACTTCATAAGATACAAACATAAATTTACTAAAGAACTTCGAGTTGAACCAAATATAACGTCATCAAAATATATTTTTACAACCACAATATTTTTATTTACTTCATTTAAAAATTTATTTGGATCTACATCTCCATTAAAAAAATTTGTAATTAAAATACAATTAATCTATCATAACAAGCTCTAGGAGATAGTTTACGTTCATATATTGAATTGGTAAGTTTAAAAAAAAATTCTAGATGTTTTCAATTTTCAAAACCATGATTTTTTTTCTTCATAAAATTCCTTCTAAACATATTTATTAATAAAATCAAACTTCACATCCATTTGAATTATTTTGAAATTAATAAATGTTGCAAATTTTATAAGTATTCAAATAGATTAAATTATTTCTACTAGTATATAAGTTTCTTCATAATATATTCCCTCTTAATGGTTATAAAACATGGAAATAAGTCTATATTTTTTACTAACTATTTTTCCATTTTCATCACATTTATTATAAAAATAATAATTTTACTGTAATTATAGAAGTTTCTTTAGGTCATAGACTAATGTCTTGACTTAGTTCCTTTCTAATTAATTAAGTTCATCTTACATTTATTTTATCTAGTATTCATCTGGATTATAATATTTGAATTGCGATAATAAATCTAGATGATCAATTTCATTTCTAAAATAACTTATAGTCCAAAATTGTTGATCTGTATCACCAATGATACTTTCACTAGTAATATTCCTAAGAAAAAACTACATTATTAGTTTTTAAAAAGTATGTTCTTCAGGAATAGGTTGAAAATTTTCATAAGGAATAACATTTGAAACATATTATTGAGTTATTTATTAATGATAATAACATTCTAATAAAGGTTGAAAATTAGTTTTAGAAATAACATCCGAGGAAATAGATTGAGGTTGTTTGAAAACAAAGGGACCGATTTCATCATACTTAACATGTACTCTTTCATCATCAGTACAATAATTTTTAGAAAAAAAATCTATAATCCTTACTAGTTTTGGAATAACCTAAAAATATTTCTTCATTAGACTTTGGTGAAAATTAATTTAATTTTTCCTCAGTATTCAGGATGTTACTTTGCATCCAGAAATGTTAAAGTAAGAAATTTTTGTTTTTCTTTCTCTCTACAATTCATAAGGTGGTTTATTAAGAAAACATCTAATTAAAACTTAATTTAGAGTATAGATGGTAGTAATAACTACTTCATCCCAAAAATGTTTATAAACTGGGTATTTACTTATAATGGTTCTAGTAATGTCTTGAATAAATCTATTTATTCTTTAAACTAAATTGTTTTTATGGGGTTTTAAGTGATGAAAAGTTATGTTCAATATCTTTCTCACTAAAAAAAGTTTCAAAAATGAATTTTCAAATTCTCTACCATGATCCCTATTAATAGTTATTAAGGATTGGCTTTTTCTCATTTTTAACTCTAGATTTTTTTAAAATAAATAAATTCTTCATATTTATTTGTAAAGAAATAGACCCATATATATCTAGTGTAATCATAAATGAAGACATATACATAGTATTTTCCACCAATACTTCCTATTTTTGTGGGACAAAATAAGTCATTGTGCACTAATAATAATGTTTCAGAAGCTGATACTTCAGTAATATATTTAGAACTTGATTTTTGTTTATTACCAAATTGACAAGGGTCACAAACTTTTGGAGTATCAAACCTAAGTCCTGGTTTATTTATTCGTAAAATTAGATAAATTTATAAGGTTATAGTTCCCTAACTTTCTATTTTTATAACCATGATTGGTCTTCCATTTCACTTAGGCAAGTTAATTCTTATCTCTTAAGGTGTTCTATATTTTGCGTTTAAAAATTACCTTATTGATTAGAAGAAATAATTAATTCATGATTGTAAATATGTATAATACATTTATCATTTATAAAGTTAACAAGATAACCTTCATCACATAATTGACTTATTCCTATATGGTTGTGCTTAAGTCATCAAAAAAATAAAACATTGGAAACAAGATCTTTTCCAATAAGGACAATGTTACCTATAAAAATGATTTCTCCTTGAGAATTATCTCAAAAAGTTAGTTTTCCACCTTTTATCTTGATAATATTCTTAAATAAATCTTTTTTCTCAGTCACGTGTCTTGCAAAACCCTATTCATATACCAAATATTTTTATTATTGTTACTATATTTCTTTTACTGAAAAAAAGAATTATTTTTTTGGAACCCAAACCTTATTGGGTCCTGTATTATTAGAAAATAGAATTTTTGGAAGCCATGTTTGACCAAAATTAATTCATTGAGTAAATGTAATTTTCTTAGGAAAATAATATTTTTGAAAAGCAAGAGACTAAAATATATTTAAAGACAATTTTTCTTCTAATGTCCACTAAATTTTCATTTTGTTTAAAATGGTTCACTTTTTATAAAAATTGTTTTTACTAAAAATAGGGGTTTTATGAGTATAAGTTGTTTCAGTATTATTACTATAAGGTTTAATTTGTTTATACATTTTATTGAATTTTTTCTTACTTAGATTAAACTTTGATAAATGTTTTTATAAACTAGAAAAATTAGATTTCCATTTAAAAAATAAGTGTTTATCCTCATTAGTAATAGTATTGGAACTGAGTTTATGAAAATCCTTTTATGACGTATTTTTCTCAGAAATAGTTTTCTCAAGTTATTTTGAAATACTATTTTTTAAAAGTTACTTTTACAAAGATATTTAGAGAGATCTAATATTTTATTAGTAAAAAAGGGTTATTCTTGGATATTTATTAAAAATATTTTTCTTGGTATTATAATTTTTTTACAAAACTTTTAATTTTAATTTTATAAAAGTCTTGAAAATATAGAAACTTCATCTTGACACAGTAATATATTGTCTTCCACTAGGGAATATTATTCATTAGAAGATATCTAATTTTTCTCATCAGTAGGATAGTTTTAATTTAAATACATATTTGTATGATATTTAACAGTATGTATCATTTCCATAAGATATTGATTTAACATAGGTAATTTCCCCAAAATACCAATGTTCCTCTATCAAAAACATTTATTATTAGAATAATTTTTTGAAGAATCTCCACCACTGGAACTCCGTGTGTAATAATATTTAATACCTTTTATTTACATTGGACTTATAATATTTCTTAACATTTATATCTGAGGTTATTTCCATTCTATATTTTATTTTAAGCTTAGTAAAATCAGGTCAGATGTGTCCCACCTTTAGGCATTCATAACATGTAACTTCAAAATATTTTACTTAATTCTTATAATTATGAACTTTCATAAATTTATGTTTTAAATATTTATTTCCTACTGTCTTATTAATCCTTATAGAAATATTTTCCAACTTGTTTTCAGAATGTTTTAATGTACTAGTATCAGATTCAACAAAAAATTTACTCTTTTGTATAGATTTTACTACTTTCTCTATCGATTGGAATTTATTAGGAATATTTGATGTTGTAGAAAAAAACTCCAAAATTTTTATTTTATTATTTTTCAGTATTTCTTTCTAATCTCCCTTCATATTTCATGATGGTTCAAATAAAACTATCAAGAGTTGGATTGGTAATATTTCTTGTGTCATCCGTAACTATTATTTTAGATCCCCACTCATTGGTCATTATATTAATAATATTTTAAAAAAAATATCATCATGAAGAATTTTTTCACTAAAAACTTGAAAACTATTGATGATAGTCTTAAAACTTTGGTACATCTTGGAAATTTCTTCACCAAGAAGAAATTCAAAAGCTTGGTAATCATCTCTAACATGGATGTTGTTGTTTCAATGACTTTGGATGTACCAAAATGTTTTAGTTATAACTTATTCTAAATACTAATAGAAGATTCATATGATGATATATGATTGTAAATATTCCTCTTTAGAGAATACAATAAAGTATTTCTAACTTTGTAGTTTAACCAATATTTTAACTTCTTAGTATTTTTAAAACAAAAACTTCATTATCAAGAATCTTATACCTCCCAATAAGTATTAAGAAAATATCAAAACCAGTGTTGATCACAAAATTTTTCATTATATATCCCCATTGGTGCTAGTAATTCCCAATAAATATAGGTGTTTAACTAGGATTTATATAATCAAGTGATCCAAAATTTATACATTCCATCTTAACAAAAATAGAAAATCTTTTTATAATAAAAAATGTTAGTGTAAAAACAATCTAGACAAGCTATAGCAGTAAAAACCTCCTTTGATACCAATTGTCGGATCATAAGATTTATGATGTCTTACAGGGGGTGAATTGTAGTATAAAAACTTTAAACTAAAAAAAAACAGAATACCTATTTAAGTAAAATACTAGACATAGATTTTTTCTGATGATCAAACTATTAGAATTAGTATCGTAGAAGATCCAATTATATCAGAGTATGTTTTTATTAGTTTTATTGTCGTACTGATAAAATGGATATTCATAAAGATAATTATAAATATTAAATTTATAAATCATGCACATTAGAAAAAATTGATCTTGTACAAAAAGGAAATACACTTCTAATAAAATTAAGAATGACTTACAAGCTATAATAAAAGATTTCAATATTTTAACCTTAAGAGTTAATGTAGTCAATGAACTTAAATAAATGTATCCAAAATTTTATACTTACTATAAAGTATGTATTTCATTACCAAGAAAGTCCTTGATACAATGATCAAAATAATCTCTATCTTCCTATGCTCGGAATCCCATGATACGATGATTAGAAAAAGATATTTCTTTCTAAATTCGAAATCCATCAACATAAGGGTCAAAATCTATCTTCTTAGCCCTGAAATCCCATGATATGATGGATCAGATTCACCATCTTCTTTTCCCTAGAAGACCTTGATTATAACAATGATCAGATATAGAATACAAATGAATTTTTTTAAAGGAAACAACCTTAATAAGGATTAATTAGAATGAAAAATATCTAAAGTATAACAATAACTATGAAAAGGATGTTCATGTAGAGAAAAATTTAGAAGACTTATGTTTTGAAATTGTATCAGATCAAAACACTTCCAATGACCGACTATTTATAGGTTAAAATATAATATTTATATTTCTAGGTTTGGTACAATAGCCTCAGATAGCTAGAGCTTGACAGATCATCTATAACTGAATGTTCGACATCATTTTTATTTAGCACCATTACAATGCAAAATTATATTCCTTGTGATACAAATAATTATTAAGTACTTTTATTATACACATTAGATAGTCTTATATAATTGCCTATTGATTATTAATCCGATGAACTAAATGAGGGTTAGTCTGATGTATCAGTACTAAGGTCAGTTTGATATTCATTACTTCTTTCGTTATGGAAGAAAAGATATATCTCAAACCACTGGTCTGAAAAAATTTTATTCTGATGAATCAGAAACAGCTTTAGTCCGATAGATTAGATTGAGTAATGTAAATTTTATATTCGTAATACATTAGTAACAATTCTATGTATGGTTGAAATTAATGTTAAAAAAACATACTAAAAAACTTGTGATATAAAAAGTTAGTAAACATATTTTTAAGAAGGTGTTTTTTATTTCAAAACTAATAGAATGGGAAAGTAATAAGTTAAAATTTCGACCCACCACATCCTTGGTCAACCCGTATTAATCCACCTTGGATACCTCAGATCAAGTCCTCAAGAAATTTCTACAACCCTCACTGGGACCTTTCTCACATATCCAAGGAGATATCTCCCCACCCATCATATAGAAGTAACATTCCTATAATATCATATCATATCCAGTCCATGAATACTTTTCTAGCCCACTTTGATATCCAAAATTCGCTCCACCCCAAGGGGTGTTTATTATCTTATATGAGATGTTTACCCACTCATTTATCTACACATGACTCAAACTCTATAACCTTGGCCAACCAGATCTAGGGGACCCATCCTAGGGTTCTTGTGTTAGAAGAAGAACCCTAAAAACTTCCAAAGTCCATTAACCATCTCAATGACACACTCTCCCCTTGGAAAAAAGTGTTTAGACAATCAGAGTCATCCCAAGTGCTAAAGAGCACTCATCCCAAGCATAGGATACCAAACACCATTTTATATCCCATTTCCAAGATACTCCTTGACCATTTCAATTTACCTAAATCAATTCAAAATCATTAAAAAAAATATTTTTTCATAAACACATATATGTAATTGTATTAATGGGACCACCCACCTTCGAGATAGAGATATCATCTTTTTTAATCTCCAATGATCTTTGTCCAAGCCCTTGTATGGATACTCCAAGCTCTGTCCAAGATAACCAAGGCTCGAATGCAATCCTTGGAACCCACCTCATGTCTTTCAATACAGAAAATTAATTAAAACAATGTATAACTAAATTTTTAGCTAAATTTAATATAGAATAATCATAAAAAATTTCAACCAACACTACCATCATTCCAAAACCACAATAAACTACACCAAGAAGGGCCACAATACACCCTTGAAACCATCCCTCAAAAAATAACTATCTTAAGAATCTCAAGAAACCTTCAAATATGTCCATAAATAATAAAAGACCCTAAATTAACTTAGGTAAGAAACTTAACTTAATTAATTAACAAGAAATGTATTGCATGCATTATCCTAGGACACCTTGTTTTCAATACACATGAAAGATCAATCATTCTCAGTCGATTCCACCATGGTATGATGGAATAGAAATCGAAACATGACTCTAATGTTCTAAAAGTTATTAGCAATGAAATAAAAAACCAAAAACCAAATGAAAAGGGTAAACGTATATTTGATGACCATATAATTTTACTCAAAAACATCAACCCAACATGGGTTATCCAGGAGAGGGAATAGATGGATAAATTATCCATGAAATTGTTATTATCAATATCCCTCCATCTCTAAACCTTAAGTCACATTGACTAAGAAAAGGTTTGGGTTACACTAATTAAAATACACCAACCAAACACCGTCATCTGGCCTGTACTCCCCACTGGTTATCAGGTGGGTGCAGACAGTTTTCCAAGCAAACTGTCTTGGAAAATGGATTGTCAATGCCCCCCTATGACTTGTTGTTGTGTGAATATAGTTTTATAGACATAGTTTATTAACTAATGGTTAATCTATGGTGAAACATAGGTAGGAAGGTGGAACTGCATCTATAATTATAGTAACCCCAACCACCAAGGCCTTCATTTGATGCTTCACTTGAGCTTCCCCAATACCTACTGTGCCTCACCGCTTATCCCAAAACATCTATTTGAGGTGTTTTAAAGTATATTTCCTTAATATGATACATATTTCATAAATTGGACCCTTTATGGAAGGAAAAAAAATACAAATTCCCTTGGAAATTTCCAACTCATAATGCCATGCATCTGGATAAACTTTTAACCATAGCGCTTCTCATCCTTAAGAAGTTATGAAAATACTTGAACCATGTATCCCAAACTATCCTACTCAATAAATCATAGAGATATATTCATTTAAATACATATAACAAAAACTTTTATTCAACTACGTGACTCTAAAATCCAATTCACTATTCAATAGAAGTTACGCCACCAACTTTCTTCTAGCACAAACACCAAGATGATGTTCACACACCCACCTCTCCCAACACACCTTAGTGTATCCATCTGGTTCACCCAGAAGAATATAGTACCCTTCACCATAAAGTTTCACACATAATGAAAAATTCCATGCTATGGTACTATCCAATATAATAACAGGCTAACAGAAACACACATTATGGAGGTCCACCAATATGCCAACCACATCTTTTCCATCACCCCCTATTCAGTTATCATCTATCTATATGTGATCTTTTATAAAAAGACTAGTTAGACACCCTCTAGATGAACTTCACTAAAAAAACATGAAAATAGCTATTAGAAAATATTCAATAGAACACATGATCATGATTACTTAACACTAAGAGGAATCATAAAATCATATAGACACTGACACCAAAGTTCAGGTCTGACTCTTGATGTATTTTTTGTGGTTGAATCACCAAACTCTTCCTTCCATTGTTATTATATCACTTTGAGAACCAACAAACTATTAATCCATATCACATTTATATGGCCTCAAAAAACTCAATCCTAATGCAGATGAACCAAATTCACTCGATAAACCATTAGAATCCTAATTATTTCATTTACTAAGGAACCAAAACACATAAAATCTTACCTAAAAATCACATCCCTGTATCACTATGAGCATACAGTGACCAACTTTTCACAACCTCTATGACCATTCTGAAATAAATCTCACACATACCTGATTGATATGATGATAACCACCAAATGAGTACCATTTTCATCACCCATCACAACCATTAACCCATACTTCTTGTACACTATCAAAAGCACATCCCAGAATCCAACCTGTGCTATCATCCAACATATCCTTCCCGCTAATCCCCTTTGATACTATAATGATCCAAGAGTTTCACATCATTAGGCAAGGAATATCATTCATGATTTTCTCATAATATCTTAGGGTTTCCAAATCCTTAGGAAAATTGATTCCCATCCTCATATCATTCCTCATGCATCACACGATTGTACTAGAACTGACAGGGTTCCATCACCGAGGCATCTAATTCCTACATCATACCTACAAGTGTATCCAGGAATCCCTTGATAGAGGGAATATATTTTAATTACTGAAGAATATATTTAATTGGGATCTACATGACCTAACATCAGAGAAATACATTTTTTTAGATGAGTAAAATTCCACCATCATGTTATATGGGAAAAATGTTGTATAATTTTTTAACACTTTATACAACTAAACTTTTTGTTATAATTCTAATCACATGAAGGAAGAAATACATCATATGATATTACATTTCCATCATAATACATGAATATATCATCTTTATAATGGAACAAGATAAAAAATCCAAAAAAATATGTATGATAATTCATCATGTTAAATAAACATCTCAGTCATAATAGCACAAACCAAGAATAGTAATCTTTCACTCCTGGTAACATGAATTCCCAATGGAATGGTTTATATGAATCACCAATATGAGGTCCATCAAAGGTTCTGACATAATCCAATACCACCCATCTACCATCTCCCCAAATTGAAAAACAACCAAAAATAATTCCCTAATACCACTTTATAATGCCCCTACCCAAGGCCACTCAAAAGGGCCTGAACCAAGGTCTTCATGGGTCTCATATTCCCCACCTCAAATTCTAGTGGCTTCTAACTAGTGTAAAAGACTAATATATACAATTGGGAGACTATTACCTTGAATACGTGATATAGAATAGTGTAAAAATAAATAAAACATCCACATCACATAATAAGAGTATGAAAAAATAAATAAACACAATGCTATATCAAATGTCCCTCTTAGAAGCATAAAAGAATAAAAACAATGATCACCCACTCTATGATCCTAAATAAAAAAGAAAATAAAAAATCATGAAAACTAAAAGAATTTCAATTCTCAGATTTCAAACACCTTGTATCCAAAACCAACTAAGCTACACCTACCAGATCCATTATACATCCCATGAAAAACCTGAAAGAAGACATATGGTCTACACACACACATTAAGGTTCCTATGAAGAGTGTGAGAAATAATTTTTTCTAGGGTCTCACCATGTTCCCCTAGTTTACATTATTTTATAAATGTATCCATGGGGAATATAATAAACATGTCACACAAGTGCCTTGGACACAGGGTGAAAACAAGGATACCTCAACCCCATGCATATCAGTTTACTATGTGTTGACTTGGCCACCAAGAAACTTGATCATACTTTCTTCAATTCCATTATATATTAAAACTTATCTCATCACCATCCATAACATATGATCAAACCGATTCCTAACCCATACATGATGAATCAAAGTTGGCCGATGTATAAAACCTTGACACACTAACCAAAAACACTTAGCATGGTTATACGTCTACAATCCATGACCCATCAATCCTCACTCAAGAGAGTTCCATTAGTCTCCTCTCACATCATCCCATGACCTTTCCCAAAGGGTGGTCCTTGACCCAAGTCACCCATTAAAAGGTAAAACACATGCACACTATATCCATATATAACACCCTAAAATTCTAAAATAAGATCATTTTATTCAAAATAATTTTAAATAGGCAACACCAAGCATAAACAACCAACATAATATATTTTATTATGTAATAACCCCAACTATAGTATCCTAGAGTTGTTTCCTTAATTTATTACATTGGCATATATATAATGGATCGAAAACTGAAATAATATTTAATTTAACTAGTTTAGTGAACTAGATATATACATGATTCTCATTTTACATTGGGAATAGAAAGTAAAACATAACTTATAACAACAAAAAATTAATTTCATCCTTGAAATCTCATTCAAAGATATTTTCTTCATATTTTGGGGAAATGAAAAAAAATATGGGTGAGATAAAATTATCATTAATGGTTAAGTATAATAGAGGAATTCATGAATAAATAAACATAATAAACAATTATTGGTAAATAACTGAAAGAAAATTCCATTTAAATAACTTTATTTCATGAACAAGTAAGGAATAATCAATATGGAATAGTAAATAATATAAAAGTTATTCCATTTAAAAAATAAAACAATAATGAAATGAATCAAGATATAATATCACAGTGAATATTTTCTGGATAATAATAGCCCAACTCTTAATGAATTCAATTCTTAATTATTTGATGTCATGTCTAAGGAATATGATACCTCTATCATCCAGACCTTTCACAAGATAGTTTAAAGTGTAGGTAAAAATATATTTGAATTTTCAAGATGATTTGTCTCATGAGACCTATAGAAGCATCCATGGGATATATAATTCCACCCCCCTCCCATAATTGCAGGTTGATAGTATATATTATAAATTAAATGATCTTTTTAATTCATGAATAAATATTCCTTGTCATAAAATATCTCTGTTGAGTAAAAGAAATAAATTTATCAATATTTCCCAAATTAATCAAATAAATTTCATAGTAAAAACCATATGTAAAAACGGTATATGATTTGGGAAATAATTATATCCATACCAAAATAATTTATATATTTAATATAAATTTAATGGAAAATTATTTTAGGAAGGTGATTGTTTCATGAGAAAGTTAACAATCACAAAAGGAAGTGATATTGCATAATAACTTATATCATTTGGTAATTTTCTAGTCAATCCCCCTTGTATGCAATAATGCATATTAAAAATTAAAATATAATAAATTATAAATTAATTATAATATTATATGTCAAATGGGAAGTATATGGACCATATAAAAGTGAATTGGTGTATAATAATAAATAAGTCTCAATGGAATGTAAATAGAGATGAAATCACTAACCTCAAACTTCATTTTGATTATATATTATTTATACTCCTTTTTAGTGGTTTTAAACATGATATTAAATTAAAATAGAACCTCATTAATATTTATAATATAATATATTATCCTTTTAGAACATATTATCACCCATTAATTAATAATCATTCATTATTTTCATTGTTTCATGTGTTTATTTCCTTGTTTTCTCATGCATATTTTTTTATTAATGATATGGTTCTTAGACATATTAATATTTTTATAATATCTATAATAATAATGACATAATTATCATATTTTTACATCAATTTTACATTTAAAACCAAACATGAATGATGTCTATGAAAAATGAAGTATGTTACGATCATGGAGACTGTAGGTCGTAAGTTTGCATGAAAAACATTTCCCGTTTTCATAGATAATTATGGAAAATAAATAATTAATATTTTTAATTTCTAGAATAAGGATAATATCAATAATACCATATTATATACTTATATATTTCATCAATGTGGTGTGGTGATTAAAATAGAGTCACATCGCTTCATGAAGGTGGTAGTCCACATGTACACGAGTGATGTTATCATATTTATGTGAGAGAAAAGGAAAGAAAGAAAATGATATATATTATCATTAAAGAATGATAAATATGTAAATAATATTAGTATTATATAATTTATATCATATATAATTATTAAATCTATCTTTATCAAATTCTATATGAAACATTAGTGAAAGAAGAATCACATCGCTTTACGAGGTGATAGTCTACCATACACACAAGTGACGCTATCGTATCTCATACAAAATGGAAGGTATATATATATATTTTATATAGTGAATTCATATTTATAAATATGTTTTATATATCATATATATACTTTAATCCATCATTATACCCAACCTTTATAGGTGAAAATGGAAAAACAGGCGACATCAGTTCGTGAGGCGGTAGTCCGTTGTGCACACAAACAATGATTTCATAACCCATTGATGAAAGTGGAGATAGTTTTACTTCATTACCTTATTATAATAACATAATAGTATATGGAATATTATTATTATATTATATAGTCATGGTTCAATAAAAATTAAAATAGGTGGAGAAAGAAGTAAAAAAAAGATTATTGTTGAAGAACATTAAATCTTCTTCTTGTATCCTCCTTAGGTTTGCACTAATTTTTTTTCCTTAACATAAGATTTTTCTTATTTTTACCATTTAGGTTTTTCACTATGGTAACTAGTATTTTTAACCTAGGTAATTTATCCTTTAACACAAAACTAAAGTAATAATTATTTGATAATTTCGATTCAATGATTCTAAATATGAAATCCAATTTATAAAATAAAAATCCTATGTGTGTTGAAAATTTATTTTAATACAATCCCATATACCTTGGAGAACATTACTTTATCCTTAACCACTTTGACATAGATTTTTTTTTATTTTGGGGTCAATATAGTCATTATTAGAGAAAAATTATTCATGAATGGAACATAGCTTATTTTTATTAATATTTAGAAATCAATTTTCAGAAGATATTTTTTTTGTAAGTTTAAATCATTTATAAAAATGATTTATTATAAAATAATATTAATGTCAATTTTAATATTATTCATTTAATTTGTGTTTAAAAATATCAAAATAGTGATATAATTCAAATATATTACATTAAAAACTATGTAACATGACATATTTTTCTAAAAAATTAACGAAATATAATAATTCATTCAATTTACTTCACTTTTAATATTTTTAATATCATTTATTTTATTTAATTATTAACTAAATAATATCTATGTCGGAGTTTCATAAGAATTTAAATTAATTATTTCATCTCAAAAAAATTATATAAATTATCATGATAAAAAACTAATTTTTATTTTAAAAGGAAATATATAACCAGAAATTTGTTATTTTTTCTATTTAAAGGGTTTATAAATATTGAAAATAAGGACATTATATTTTTTGTCTTTTTCTTTTCTTAACTTATTACATGGGTCATATTCAATGGAAATTGTAATGTAATTGAAATATTTTAGATAATTTGATGGTAAATATCAAAATAAACTCATTAAAAAAATTAATATAATATTTTAGGTCATTTTCACTCTTATCATTCTAGTTTAACCCTCGATAAATTGATTTTTACCTTAACCATGGTAATTAATTTTGACAACATTAACTATTAATTTGGGTAAAAAATTAAGTTTAATTTAGTATACATTATAAATTATTTAGATTCCAAATATGGAACCCATTTTCCCTAATTCAATTCATAGAAGTGGAAAATTTTAATTTAAAATTAATCCCACATACGCGATTAGAAAGTAGGGTTTAAAAGAGAAAATGTTCAAAAGATTACAATGATTTAATATTTAAATTCAATATGAGAATGATTCCAATGAAATAAATTTGATTAATTGATATAATATTAAACTAATTTTACTTGAAAAACAATTATAAATAGAATTTTACATTTTAATATTTTTAAAAGAAAAGATAGTGTTCAATTAAAATTTAGGTTTTTTTTCTATTCATCAAAAGATGACGCTTTTTAGAAAAATACCATAAATTCACCCAATGATTATTTTTATACATTTATTTAAAAAATTAATTTTATTTTTTCAGATAAATTTTATAAATGTGTCAAAAATTAATTATATATTTTTTGTGTAAAGCATGATTAAATTTTCTTTTAGAAAAGATACAGTTTTTTCAAAAATGATTCTTTTTCTTCTAAATAGCTCTTATTTTATTAATAGTCAAGAAATAAAAAAATTTCATAGTTTAGTTTTTACTATTCATACCCACCAATTAAACAGGTATGTTATAACTTATCATATTAAATATTAAGATTTTAATAACATGTTGCGTTTCATTTAAACATGGTGTTTCCTGTAACACACACTAAACTTAATGTTGTATATAACATAAGATAAACTCAATGTTGTATGTAATGAAAGCTATATAAGATATTGAATTAATAAATACAATATAAAATATTGTGTTGCTGTATTATATTCTTGGATTGGTGATACGTTTCATACATTCTATTGAATAAAATGTTCTTCTTTTAGAATTTCAGGGGGTTACATTCTCCCCACCTTAAATAAATTACATCCTCGTAATTTAAACTTAATCTTGGTAATAAATGTTTTTATATTTAAAAATTAATTTTTTGAGAACCCACATTATAAAATTGATAATAAAATATCCTTATAATAAGAGATAAAGGTAAGTAAAAAGGTCATTTGGAAATGTCACATAACTAGGTTTTCGAGTAGGAGAACATACGTGGGAAATGAAAACATGGAAATGGAAGAGGAAACTAACACCTAAATACTGATAGACAGTGATAGTGAAAATTTATCATAAGAAAGTAGGTGATATAGATAAGTTTAATGACTACAAAACCATAAGCTAAATAGTTCTGAAAAAGGTCATTGATATCATAAAAAATGATGATAATAAGATTTTTTTTCAATAAGCTTTCTCCTATAATTGAGGAATTATTTTACACTATAGGTATATAAGAAAATATATGTATGTGATATGTTTGTATTTCATAAGAACAATTTCATCCTTTGGTTATGCTGCAACCAATTTTCAATTTATATCTTACTCTATGAAATGAATATCATAAAAAGAAAATTTTAATACCAAAATCACTAAAATTTCCCTTTTAATAGATTGTATGATCTATTAAAGAGTGAAAATATATTCCTCATGTCTTTAATAAAACCAAAATGGTTAGTAAAAGTTATCCAATAACGCCTAATGACCAACTTAATCCATTTCATAAATAGTTAACCTTAAATCTCATCCAAAATTTTTATGATGAAATTTAAAAGGAATGTACTAAATTAATATTGTATTCTTTATAAAAAATAAAGTGTCTCTTAGTCATCACAAACCAAACATATGAATACCTTAATCATGGATTCACTTGAAATATGTTAATGAAATGAATTAAAATAAAACAATATTGAAAACATGCATTCTTCCTTATTCCTTAAATAAAAAAATATTGTTGGATGTATTACATAAATTGAAAGATGTTGTTAACCAGATAAATGATAGCATAAACCACTTCATCAATAAATCACTAATTAGTTACAAGTTAGTCAATACTATCCAATTTATATTATCTTCATATATAATTTATTTATCACAAAATTATTATATCAACATCAGAAACATATTAAGCATCATATTTCCCTCAGTCATGTGTTTTAAAAGAAGTTTAACTTTCCAGTGAATAATTTTTATTGGTCATCAATCCCATTATACATATACTCTAAAATACATAATTAAATAGTACTATAGTAAAATCCTTATATATTTCATAATTCATATAATGAGAGTATTGAAAATAAATTAATGTTACTATATTTTTCTTAGATCCAAATACACAAGAAAATTAATCATTCCACTTTATTTGTATCCATATCATAAAATTGAACATGATCCCTTATCTTATTCTGAGATATATTTTCTTATCATTTGGGGAATTCATTTTCACAATTCCCCATATCCTTATAGGTGAAACACTTAATAGCAGTGTTTTCTTAATTCAATTTGAATTATTTTTCACGGTGACCCTTTTATCTACACATATAATAAACCTAAATTCCCTTAAATAATTTCCAAAGATGATTATTTCCATAGTCACCACATATAGGAAAATCCTTCTTTCCATTATTCCCTTTATCTTAATTTTTACTAACCATCATATCCTAATATTTAATTCCCTTGAATCCATAAAAATTGGATAATTCTTTATTTATCTTGATAGCACATAAAATAATTTCATCGTATGAAGAAAATTTTTGAGAGACCAACACCCTTCGAAGAATTAGCTCAATCCCTTCAAATAAATGGTCAATCTGGAACTCTATGTTTCATATGTAATCCATAGAATACTTGTATAACCTTGTAGAGGTATCCTCATACTTAGAAACACTTTCTTCTTCCTTTTTCTTCAATCTAATTGAAGTCCTACTCCTTTTAATTTTTTTTTATCTTAAGAGAAATATTTATTAAATAATGTCTCCTTAAAATATTTCTATTCCATGAGTTCTATTTCCTATTCCTCCCTAGTTTTCAAGATCAATGAACACCATTAATCACCATCACCTTTGAGATAGTACATTGAAAGTGTAACCTTTTCCTTTTCATCACATCATAATAACATAAATACTTTCTCTAGAGACTTAATTCATTGCTCCACTATAATTGGATTAAAAGTACCACTAAATGATGGGGGATACTATCGCATAAAGCAATAAAACCAAGGATATTATCAATGGGGAATAATATTCTCCAACCATTCAATATTATTCGTCATAACGTGATTAAGCTTCTCTAATATGGCAATAATTTCTTGAGTTTGAATACCATCAAGATTGACTTCCTCTTTAGGGAAATCCCTACATTGACTACGAGTGTTAATACCCTTTTTCTTTCAAGGTTCCATTTCTAAAAAATGGAATGCACTAGATCATCTCAAAAAATTATGAATTTTAAATCATAATGTAAAATTACAAAAATGGTGTAATTATTAACTTAAATTAAACTTTATGTATTATCAGTCGCAGAATCATAAAATTTTGTTTCTTTGGGGATATCATTACTTTAAGATATGTTATAATGGTTTGTAAAGAAAATGTGAATTATCTTAATCATATCCTCTGGGAGTTTCAAACCAGGTTCATATTAAGGCCAATTGTTATGCACCAGGTAATTCTTGAGTCAATTCTAATGCACCTTTTTTGAAGTTATTACCCCTAGGTAACTCTATTCGAAAACCATGTCCAATTTTAGTATTCAGATTGGGATGTATTACTAGGAAAAACCACAGAATATCTACATTACCAAAACTTTAGGATGGTCTTCTATAGTAATCCTCAAGGTCTATCATATGGTTATATTTCTTAATATGTGTTTCTTTAAATCTAGTTCCCAAGGTTTCCGTTTTAGTTTATCTCATACCAACTATAGAGACCCTAACCCCAGTAGCCGGAAGTAGATGCCTTACTTTATTACATTAGCATAGATAAAATTGCCCAAATCTCAAAGGACTGATAGAACTAGATACATACATGAGGCCCATTTTACAATTGTAATAGAAAATAAAAAATAATACATAACTACATAAAATGAGCTGCATCCTAGAAATATCAATCAAATATATCTTCTTCATATCATGGGTAAAGGGAAAAAAATATGGGTGAGATTACATGATCATTAAGGGTTAATTACAATGGAATATATCTTGAATAAATAAGAATACTCAATATGTAAATGTAAACAACTAAACACACATTCCATTTAAATAACTTGACTATATGAACAAATAAAGAATAATCAATATAGAAATGTAAATAAATAAAAAATCACGCCATTTAAACAATAAATAGAGAATGAAATGAATCCTTAGAT
Source organism: Viscum album (assembly GCA_963277665.1). Lineage (NCBI taxonomy): Eukaryota > Viridiplantae > Streptophyta > Magnoliopsida > Santalales > Viscaceae > Viscum > Viscum album. The sequence goes on from OY728150.1 coordinate 708,773,443, forward strand.
AATATCATAGTAAAAATTTCCTAGATAATAATAATTAAATATTAATTATGTTAAAGATTAATTATTTTATGTCATGTCTCATCCACATGACACCTCTACGATTAAGACCTTTCACAAAATAGTTTAAACTATAGGTAAAACCCCATTTAATTTGGTTAAATAATTTGTCTCATAAAACCTATTGATGCATCAAGAGGATATATATTTTTGATCCCAACCCATCACTATAGTTACCATGAATTTCTAATATATCAAATAATCAATTTAAATCACGAATCAATATTCATTATCATTAAATATCTGTATTGGGTAAAGGATTATGATTTATCAATATTTCCCCTATTGATCAAATAAAATTCAAAGTAAACACAATATATAAAAATTATACATGATTTAGGAAATAATTATATTTGTCACACAATAATGTGGATATTTAAGTGAAATTAAAAAAAATTGTTTTAATATAGTGATTGTTTTAAGAGAAAGTTAACATTCACAAAATAAATTGATATTGCACAATAAATTTTACCATTTTGTAATATTAAATTCAAATACCCTTGGATGAACTAAATAAAATTGAAAATTAAAATACCCTGAATTATTAATTAATCATGATTTTACATTTCAATGAATTATTATATACACTACAAAAATTTAATTAGTGCATAATAACAAATAAGTCTCAATGAAATGTAAATTGAGAATAAACCCATTACCTCAAGCTTCCTTTTGCTTATACATTCTTTAAAATACTATATAGTGGTTTTAAAAATGTTATTAACTTATAAAATAACCATATCAATATATATATTATCATATATGATCCTTTTATAACATCTTATCACCCATTCATTAATAATAAATCATTATTTTTATTGTTTCATGTGTTAATTGCCTTGTTTTATTATGCATGTTTTGTGATTAATGATTATTGACTTGCACATATTATAGAGTTTTATAATCTCCATAATAATAATAATTATATAATTACTATATTTTTACATCAAATTTATTATTAAAATTAATCGTGAATTATGTCTATTGAAAATGAAGTATGTTACTTTCCTGGAGATGGTAGGGCATACATAGTCATGAGTAACGTTTCCATTTTTTACTGATAAAAATAGAAAGGAGGTAAGTAATATTTTTCCTTTAAATAATTATAATAATGTCATTAATACTATATTATATACTCATATATTTAATTCATGTGTCATGGTGATGAAAATAGAGTCACATTGCTTCGTGAAGGCGGTAGTCCACACGTACATGAATAATGTTATCATCTTTACATGAGAGAAAATTGAAGAGATAAAATGATAAATATTATCTTTAAAAAATGATTAATATAGAATGAATATCAAAAAAATTTCATGAATAAAAAAAATAATTATTTACTTTATATTTATCACCTTCCATGTGAAGCGTTTGTGAAAGACGAATCATATCGATTCACAACGTGGTAGTCCGCCATACACACTAGAGATGTTGTTGTGTCTCCTAAAAAATGGAAGGTAATGAGATATATATGATTTAGTAACTAATATGTTTAATTATTTTATAAATATTATAAATATATACTTTATATCTATCATCATACCCAACCTTAAGAGGTGGAAATGGAAAAATCAACGACATCGGTTTGCGAGGCGATAGTCCGCCATTAACATGAATAATAATTTACTAACCAATTTAATGGAAGTGGATATGGTTTTAGTTAATTAAATAATTAAAAAATTGCCATTATATGGAAGATAATATGGTTATTATATCATCATGGTCAAATAACAATTGAATGATGTGGAGAAATAAGTTAAATAAAGATGCTTATTAAAGAACATTAACTCTTCTTCAGGTATCCTCTTTCAATTTTCAAAACAGACTTCTTAGGGTTGATTTTTTCCAAAAATAATGATTTTAAGGAGAGGTTATAGAAGTTAGTAAATTCTTTGTATCGTTATGGATGAACCAAATAGGTTTGAATGTGTGAAGAAGTGAGGGGGGTGAATGATATTTTAGAGTTGAGGAGGAGTGTCATTTTGGTAAATACTCAAAAGTATTTACTATTGGGAGGTCAATATTACCTAAAGTGGATCCAAAATAGATAATTAAATGATTATATGGATTATATGGTCAATAAATACCTCCATCACATAGTGAATCAAATTTTTTAAACATTTTATTCCTTAACTTCTATGTTCCCTTATTTTTACCATTTTGGTTTTTTACTACGGTAAGAAATATTTTCAACCTAAGTAATTTGTCATTCAATTATAAATTAAAATGGTCCATATTATATATTTTGGATCAAATTATTATAAATATTAAATCCAATTTATCAAATAAAATCTCTATGTTTGTTTTTACATTTTATTTTAACACAAGTGAATATACGTGCAAAAACACCGTTTTAACCTTAACCGTGCTAACATATCTTTTGTACTATTTAGTGGTTAATATAGTCATTATAAGAGAATAATTGGTATTTAATTGAACATATTTGATATTTATTATCATATACAAATTAATTTTCTAAATATATATTTTTTATTAATTTTAAATCATTTAATAAAATATCATTTATTATAAAATAACATTAATATTAATTTTTACTTTATTTATTTAATTTGAATTTATAAATATCAAGACAGTAATGGAATTAAAATATATTAATTTAAAACATGTGTAACATGATATATTAATATAAAAATTTAATGTAAGGCGTTTATTCATCTGGATTTTTAAAATGTTTAATATCATTTCTTTTATTTAATCATTAGCTAAATAATTATTATGCTATCGTTTATTATGCATTTAAATTAATTATTTCATCTTGATAAAATTAAAATATATAATCATGAAAAAAATGAATTTAAATTTCAAAATGATATATATAACCTAACATATGTTACTTTTTCCCCTATCCCAAGGCGTTATACATGTTAAAAGTAAGAACAATATTTTTTTGTCTTTTTCTTTACTTACCTTATTATATGGTTTATATTCAAAGGAAGGTGGAAATGAAGTGAAATATTTTATAGAATTTGGTTTTCAAGATAAAAATAAAATCCTTAATTAAAATTAATATAATATTTTAGGTCATTTTCACCCTTATCATTTTAGTTTAACCCTTAGTTAATCAATTTCCACCATATCAATGGTAATTAATTTTTACTACATTCACTATTCATTCTAGTCAAGAATTAAGTTTACTTTATTAAACATTATAAATTATTATGATTCCAAATATTGAATCATTTTTTAAAAATTAAATTCATAAAAGTGTAATAATTTAATTTAAAATTAATCTCGCAGACGAGATGAGAAAGTAGGGTTTTAAAGAGAAAATGTCCAAAAGTATACAAAGTTTTTATACCTAAATTTAAAATAAAAAATATTAAAATAGAATAAATTGATATTAAATTGAAATAATTTTAATTTAAAACCAATTAAAAATATAATTTAACATTAAAAATTATCTAATTAAGTGGTAGTTTTCAATTAAAATTCAATATTTCACTTCTCATCAAATAATGAAACATTTCAGAAAAATATCAAAAATTAACCCTAAGATAATATTGAAGTGATTATTTCCAGAATGAATTTAATTTTGAAAAATAAATTTTCTAAAATTTTAAAAAAATTATAATTTTAAATTATGTGCATAAAGTGCGATTAAACAAACTTTTATAAAAAATAATGTTTTTTCCAAAAAAATTATTTTTATTCATAATGATTCTTATTTTAAACTAAAAAGTAAAGAAACATAATTTTAAAAATTTAGTATATTACATTCATACCCACTATTTTTAAGTATATGTGATAAATTATCATATTAAATATTATTTTATAAAAAATATTTCATTTTTTAAAGTCAGTGTTATATGTAACGTATGATAAACTCAATGGTGTGTGTGAGAAATGATAAACTAAATGTTGCATGTAATTAAAGATATTGATGAGATTGAATTGATAAATATTTCATAAATTTTCATGTTTTTATATTCTATTATAGTATTTGTGTTTCATGTCAAAAATTATATCAAATTAAATTTTCTTCTTTTAGAATTCCGAGGTGTTAGACGTTAAATTTTATGTCTTTGATAGCTTGTGAAACATGCTACCCCGAGTTGAAGTGAACCATAATATAGTAACCTAGTGTTAAATGTGAGGGTATTAATAGTACTAAATAAATTATCAAATTTATATGGCATTTACATGTAAAAATAAATTAATTGGTTATCTATTGATTAAGAATAAGATAAGAATCATTTGAAATAAATGGAAAAGTTTTTTTAAAAACTAAATTTTTTCTAAAATATGGCTTAATTACTTATTGCATACATATTTCAATTTTTTTTAAATTTTAGAAAAACTATTTTAAAAAATAATATATTTTTTTGAAATCATCATATAAAAATTTGCTTAGGGTGATTTTTTGATGTTTTTTGAAATATTTCATTTTTCAATGAATATTAAAAATACTGAATTTTAATTGAAAAATATATATTTTTTAAATAATATATGATGTTAATTTTTTTTAATTGGTCTTAAATTAAAATTATTTTAATTTTATATCAATTATCCCACTTTATGTCATTTTAATAATTCTTATTTTGAATTTAGATATGAAAGCTTTGTAAACTTTTGAATATTTTCTTTTTAAAAACATTCTCTCTCATTGGGCTTGTGAGGATAATTTTAAATTAGAATTTTCCACTTATGTGAATATAATTTAAAAAATATATATCCCATATTCATAATCATAATAATTTATAATTTTTATTATGTTCCACTTAATTTTGGACCGAAATTAATTTGGAAAACAGTAAAAAAGTTGTAACATTGGTTAAGGTAATAATGGGTTTACCAAGGGTTAAACTATAACAATAAGGGTTTAAATGATTTAAAAAGTGTCTAAAATATATTTATAGACATATTTATAACTTAAATATTATAGGTTCTATAATGGACAATTTCAGAGGATTTTGGTATGATAAAAATGTGGGTATGACTAAAACATTAAAAATATTTATAAGTGTGCCACTCACTTCACTTATAAAAGGCCAACCCTATCCTCTCTTATTAACACATTAAAACCATTTTTGTTATTAAAATAGATGCAAAAATAACTTCCCAACATACATAATCTCATTCAAGAAGCCTTAGTTTTTCAAAAAGTTAATCTTGGAAGGATTTAGTGCAAACCTATGGAGGATATATGAAGAAGAGGTAATGTTTTCAATGAAAATTTTTATTTTATTTATTTATACTCCTACATAAATTATTATTAAACTATTATGATATAATAAAATCAGAATATTATATATACTGAGATGTTTTTATGCAAATTTCATTACCTAAAATCACCCTCACTCCCATCAAATGGGTTATGAAATCATCATTCATGTGTACAGGGGACTACTGTCTTTCCAACCGATGCGAATCATTTTTCCATTTCCACCTATCATAGTTGGGTTTAATGATGAATATAAAGTATATATATGATATTTATAACATAATTATACCTCTATAATAATTCTTATAGAGGTATAATTATGTTATAAACATCATTCATGTACGTGTGGACTACTGCCTTCACGTAGCGATGTGACTCTCTTATTATCACCAAAGCACATGGATGATATATATAATTATATTCCAAGAAATAATATTGTATATATTATATTATTATCATTATGGAAAGATAAAATATTACTTACCTCCTTTCCAAAATGATCATTGAAAATTGGAAATGTTACTCATGCGTACGTACGACTTACCGTCTTCATGATTGTAACGTACTTAATTTTTCATAACCATATTTCATTATTTATTTAAAAATTAAATCTATTGTAAACATGTGATAATTATTTCAAGATAATTATTCTTTAGTTTTTGAACTATGTAATATGTGCAAGAACCAGACCTTTCTTGATGAAACACATATGAAAAAATAGGGCAATTAATACAAAAAAAATGAAACTAATGAATGATTTTTAAAATGATCATATATGATATTATAAATATTAATATGATTCTTGTAAAATTTAATGACATATTTAAAACCACTATACATGAGTTTAACACACGTTCAACCATAGAAAATCACGTGGTAAGGGATTCATCTCAATTTCATTTCATTGAGGCATATTGTAATATTATGCACATAATTTATTTTATATTGTATATATAATGACTATTTTACATGTTATATTATTATGCATTAATAATTAATGGTATTTTAAGTTTCAATTTGTATCATTTCATCTAAGGGGATTTAAATTGAAAATTACCAAGCGGTAAAGAATTTCAAAACTCAATTTCTATTTATTGGGTTATATTACTTATTCATTATTGTTGATATTATTAGATTATGTGTAAAATTACTTTTTATTATCATATGTTTCATTTAAAACTATTTTATGTTTATTTACATTTGATACACATAATAGATTCATTGATTAATTCTTATTTCAATGTTATGATCATTGTAATGGTTTATTTCAGAATCTCATTCTAATCGAGATTATGTATTCATGAATTTAAATTGAAGGAAATTATTTGATCATTTTATAATAAATCCCTTAAATTTTATTATCCTATGGTTATTCATGACATCTTTCTGTAATATTACAAATTTTCTACTCTTTTGTTCTTAAAGTTGTCATGAAAATGTCTTTACAAAAATCCGACATCATTTTTCTCTTTGGTTGAGAATATGTTTTCCTCCAAAAAAATATTTTATAAAAATGTTTTCAAATTTGTTTTTAACTATTTTAAACTTAATTATTTAAAATATTTTTATCCATTTCGACTTTTATTTTTTTAATGTAATCTTCTTGTCATTTACTAAACAAGGCACTTTTCTAACCCTATTACTGCGTAAAAGGAATGTTCCTTTTAACTTGTACAGAATGTACGAATTACCCACCATCATGGTGATTAGTTCATTGAAAATTAATTTTTATTTTTCCATGGATTTTTATGGATTTTTACTAATATTTTTTAAATTCAAAGTTTTCAAAAGTGATTTTCAAAGAAATGTATTTTCAAAATGTTTTATGTTTTAAAAAGTGATTTTAAAAATTAAAAGGATGTTTTCCTCCAGAATGTTTTAAATATTTTTGTGGTATTTATATTTATTAATGAGAACAAAAATTTATTTTTCATAAGCTCCAATAGGGATATTTTTTATTGATACTATCCTTATTATTCCTATGGATGCTTTATGATTATTTTTGACCAAGGATAGTATTGAAATTCACTTCCTTGATTTATTTTGGGAGTCAACAGCTTTCCATTGAAATTTTCACTTTCCTATGATAATTGGAACTTAAATTTCCCCTAAATATCCATATTATTCATCATGGATATTTTTTATCACTTGAACGATATATCATTTCTAAATAATGTGTTCTATACAGAAATTTATTTGTAATGTGATGAAATATTGATAAATCTATATTCTTTACACAATATGTATATTTAATGATAATACACATTGTTTATTAATTAAAAAGATTATTTGATTTATGATATTTTTTTTATAAATTCATGACATGGTTAGATCCATTTGATAGGTATCCCCTCAATGCACTGGTAGTCTCATGGGACAAAATATGTGGTGAGCCTTAGTTAAATGAAATTGCCCCCATCAGTTTTAAAATGTATTGAGGATAGAACTAGATGATAGATTTATCATGTTCCTGAGAGATGAAATAGAATAACTAACCATTTCCTTCATTAAAAATTTATTTTTTTATTATCCATGTTATTTTAACAATGATATTATTTATGGAATCATTCCATTATTGATATATTGGTTAATGGAACTTTTTTTAGTTATTTAACCTTCTATGTTGATTATGACTTATCTAGTTATGGTAGTCATGTTATTGATTAATTGTCATGTGTTTTTAGATATTTACATTTCCATATTGATTATTACTTATCGTATTACCCATGATATTTTCAACATGATATAATCTATGAATGTATGTCATTCTTAGCCTATTGATTCAGTGACATTAGTGTTTAATATTTAACTTTCCATATTGATTATGCTTATCTATCATGATAGTTTCCACTATATGTAACCCTTACTGAGAATTTTATCTCACCCTTGTTTTTTTCACCTTTACCCATGATTCAATGAAGTGTACTATGATTTATATGCAAGGATATTCTAGAGAGAATAATTTTATTATTGAAAAACATTATGCTGTAATTTTTTGTTTTGAAATTTAGTGTAAGACTCGTGTACGTATCTACTTTACCAAGAATACGAAACTATCCAGTCCTTTAGGATATGATTCCTTGTATATTATTCCAACATATTATATCAAGTAGTGGATTCAGTCTACTATGGTTTGGGTCACTACACAAGTTGCAACTAGAAAGGCTATTGACCTAATACCTGAGCTTCAGTGTACACTCATCTACCGACCCAATACCCAAAGGAAATGAGCATGGTCATCACACTAATTGAATAATATAAGTAACTAGGCATGGTCACCACATTAAACTAATATGTGAAGGAACATGTCACAATCATGACATCGATCCATCCCCTCAAACTATGGGGAGGTCACATCAAGTACACTGACTTAATCCTCCTCATGGGAAGTTCTATCAGTTATCTGAAACCAAGATTACAAGGTGGGGTCTATAAGCACTCACAAAATCACCTTGGGATGTATCCCATAACACTATATCACCATATGATCACAAAGAACTAGTCCATCATGACCATTACCACATATGTAAAAAGTCAAACCTCACCACTTTGGGCATCCATTAGGTCCTCCAGACTTGTCCCAAACTCACCATATTGATACTGTCTCATGTCCATCCCTGTATAGTGACAGTATAGCCCACAGGTTCCTAAAAACTAGACTGTAAGGTCTAGTCCATCCTCATAAAAATACCTAATTAGTCTTAGTACTACTTCCCATGGACCACCCAAGGACAACCCACCTTAATCCCTTTAGAAACCATATTTTATGTGCTCAAGAAACTCCCATTATACTCTCTGGGTTTCATCTCAAATCTCATAGAGGATATTTCACCACCAATCATCTATAAGTAAGCCTCATGTCATAGAACATTACGTCTTTGATGACCCATCCTATTCAAATCACTCTCCAAGACCCCTCTCCACACCATAGGAGTGTTTTATAGAAAAACGGGCTTAACATACATGGATATTACATAATTTTGGACGAATATTTAGTACATTTCAAAAATACATGCCTGAGGTTCATAATATATAGTTTAGTGTCTTTGGAAATGTGGAAACAAAATCTTCTATCCTGGTGAAATATATTCAATATCTCCCATAAATATTTAAACCATTATAACTTCTACGTAAAACATTTCTTTATAACCCCGGGAGAGGAAATATAATAAATGAGTGAACACATACGCTCAGCAAGGGTAAATAAAGAAAATGTGTAAGCATAACATGAACAAATGGGTATTTAACATGATCATAACATTTGAAGGTCATGCCCTACATATCATAGATCATAAAAAATATTTTAAATTTATAAGATATGAATCTTAATAAAATAATAAACATAATCTATGAGATCATAAAATAGGAATAAAACATGGAATTGTGGAAAACACATATAAAAACCATAAGTCAAGGTGACCTACCAAGAACTTTGTAATATGTTCGTCTTGGGTTAGTTACCCATGTACATGCTTAGGCCTTGGGATACCCTCACATGTACCCTCTTGTTTCAGGATTGGGATGTCCTCTCATGTATCATCTTGCTTCGAGATTGGGATGTCCTCCCCTATTCCCTCTTGTTGTGGTCTTGGGATGTCCTTTTTTGTACCCTATTATTTAAGGATTGGGATGTTCTCTACTTTTCCCTATTGTTTTGGGATTGGGATATCCTCCCATGTACCCTCTGGTTTTTGGATTGGGATTTCCTCCCATGTACACTCTTGTTTTGGGATTGGTATGTTCTCCCATGTTACCTCTTGTTTCGGGATTGGGATGTTCTCCCATGTTCCCTCTTGTTGTGGGATTGGAATTTCCTCTTGTGTACCCTTTGAGATCATAAAATATTTATCATTATCCAATGCATTGGAATTAAATATAGGTCCCACCTATCAAATAATGAAATCATACGTGCATGTGCTACAAAAAATTTATCATATCTTGACCCATGAAAATAAATGGGTTTAATAAACATCAAATCATAACCCAAAAACTGAAATGATAATTAATAACATTGCATCACATCATAAACTACGAAAAAGATATAGGTTTAATAATAATTTAATTAAAGTGTAACCCATGAAAAGAAGTAGGTTTCAAAAGCATATAACCCATGAAAAGAAGATGGTTCCATAAATTTGTAACCCATTAAAGGGAAACGGGCTTCATAAAGACAATGAAATTGAGAATAACCCATTCATATAAAGAATATGAATGGATCCTCTAGATCATTTCCCAGAAAGTCATGAGTAACATCAACAGATGTCATCTTAGATTGAAAATAATTTTGAAATATCTATCAAAACAATTTCTTGAGGAAAATATTTTTTTATATTTGAAAAATTCTGTTTAATACATAAAACCATTTAAAAATAATTTTTCTTAGAAAATTTCTTGAAAACTTATAAAGAAGACCTGAAATAAATTTAAAATTTTTTTTCCTTGAATACTTATAAAATAATATTCAAAACATTTTTAAAACCTTTTTATTTTAAAACACTCTGAAATATTATAAATAAACTTTGTAAATATTTTGAAAACTATTTTTGAAGACATTTTTTGACTTCATGGTCTTTTTAATACACTAGATTTCCAACCAAAGAGAGAGATGATGAAGTTTTACATAAAACATAATCTTAAGTACCAAAGATTGGAAATGGTACTAATAGAAGGATATATCTTGAATAAACACAAGATAAAGAAACAGATGATTTTTATGAAAAGATGGATCATAAAATTTCCTCAAAGGAAGCATAAAGATAAACAATATCAAAAAGTGATGAGATTGTCACAATAAACCCTTATAACTTGATAACTTGGGATCAAAATCTCCATGAAAGGAAAGGAAATTAAATTAAGATTAAAATATCCCGAAAATAATTATATTCATGATATAACATGTAAAATATAAGTATATAGACCTCAAAAAAGAGTTTAGGTGCATTACAAAACTTGAATCTCAAAGAAGGAAAATTGAGACAAAACTATTTTACCGATTTGGTAAATTTTGAAAGCTAAACATAATGAAAGGAGGATAAAAATATGGGTATGTGAATACACATAAATTTAATTAAAAGATACATTGATTAAAATCATGTGCAGTATGAACACCACACAAAAGGATAGTGTAGTGAACACACCTTGTATCACACATAAATTACAAGTGAGACGAAATCCTCTTTCCTTGTGTCTTGACTCTCTCCATACTCATACGAGTTTCATGTATAATAAATATAAGATTATTATAAATATTTTACAGAATATTATTATTATTATAAATAATACCATATATGTGTTTATTATGACCTTATATTACCCGCCTGTTAACTATCTTATGTTAAAGTTTCACTTTGGAAAAAATTCCCTGTGTTCTTCACATGTGTCTTAATTTGTTACATATTTGGTACTTATACTTATACCATGATTCCAGAATGTAAAACATGATATAAATATCAGGTATATAAAATATATTTATATTATAATAATCAATATAATATAGGAGTATTAAATGTAATACACCATTCATGAAGACGGCAATCCATACGTACGCATGAACATTGTTTCTGTCTTTATTGTCATATTGAAATAAAGTATGTAAATGGAATATATATATATATATTATCAGTACAATATAATTAATATATCATATATATAATATAACTTCATTAAACCCATCCTTAATACATTCCATGTTGTGTGTGAATGAATCACATTGCTTTGAGGGGCAGTAGTCCAGACTTCCTCATACAAGATTATCATATTAACACCAAATGGAAAGTAAAGGGATGTGTGTTATAAAAAAGATAAAAAAGATAAAATGAATATAAAATATAATAATAATATATATATATTCCATCATAATGACTTCCATGATTGGTGCTAAAATAGAAATGAACAATCGTCGTTTCGTGAGGCAGTTTTTCACCGTACACAGAAACAGTATGTTCAACATCCATTAGATGGAGGTGTGTGAATGTGTAAGTAAGAAGCATTGCATAAAAAATCCTATTATATAAAGGATACTTGTTTTCCAAACAATAATATAATAAAGAGATTTGAGGGTGTGGATATAGAAAATAAATGGAAGGAGCCTGAGAGATGATGTTATCTCTAAATCGGGTAACTTTTTTTGGTTTATGCCAAAAGGATTCCTTGAGAAGCTTTCTATACAATGAGAGGATTAAAGGATAAAGGGAGGATTTTTAGGCTAATTGGTTAGATCTTGGATGAATCTAAAATTTTTGAGAGTTGTGAGGAATGGGGAGAGGTGGTGACCTTTTATAGGGAATGAAAAAGACTCACTTGGAATTTTTTTAAAAAAATATGTGTAAACATGTTATTACCTAAAAGAAGTCGTAAAAATCCAAAAAAAAATCAATATTTTATGTTTTATGGACTAAATATGGACATAGAGTGGGTTTTGGACAATTGGTATGGTCATTTGGGCTCTTAATTTTAAGGTTTAGTCTCTAATTAAGATTATTTTGTCCTTAACCATTGTGATTAATTTTAATCACCATTACAAATCATTTTGGTTAAAAAATGACATGGTCTTATTATAATAAAAATATTAGAATAAATTCAATGGTTTATGTATAATTTCTTTAAATTCAATTAATTGAAGTAGAAAAATTAATATTACCGCTAATCCCGCAGACTGGATGAAATAATGGTGTATTGAAGTACAAAAAAAGTTCACAATTTTGTTAATATTTTATATTCAATATCAAAGTGACATTGATTATAACGAATTAAATTGTATTAATATATGTAATATTTATCTAATTTGACCTTGAAACAAATTTATAACATCATTTAACCTTAATAATCAATTAAATAATAGGGAAAGTTTTAACTAAAAAGTAGTATTTTCCACTATTCCTCAAAAAATAATATTTCCTAGAAAAATCCTAAAAATCCACCGTAGGATAATTTCGATGATCTGAAATAAAAAATGAAGTTTATTTTATTAATCTCAATTTATAAATATGTATAAAATTACTTTCATTATTAGAAGCGGTTTATTCGAGAAAATGATGTTTTTAAACAAAGGACTTTACCAAAAATATCATCTTTCATTATCAGTATATTTTATTTATATAAATAGATTATAAGAAATATTTGAAAAGTAGTTATTAATATTCCTATAACTATTTTTAATGTCCAGGTTATAATTATATCATTTAAATTATATATATATATTTAGATATTTCATAGAAACTCAGTGTTGTGTGCATTGTACACCAAGTCAGTGTGGCGTGCAACGTACGCCAAGTCAGTGTTTTGTCTAACGTACACCATGTCGGTGTTGTGGGTAGCACAATACAAGTCGGTTTAGCAAGTAGAATAAGCCAATTCGGTATTTCATGTGAAATTAATGTTTGACTTAGTGTGGACATATATATACAATGAATTATTTTCATTGTCATGTGAAATTAAAAATATCGAAAAGATAAATTAATTAAAAAATATATTTCAGAAAAAACTCGAGGTGTTAAATTCAACCCCCCTTAAAATGAATTTCTCCCTCAAAAGTTTTTAGGTTATCAAAGGTTTCATACTTGAAATTTTCATTCATAGAAACCCCATTTATATAAATGGATACTAAAACTTCCCATAAAAAGGTAAATTTGGAACCAAAACGTTTAACCAATGTAACATATAATTGGGTTTCTACATAGGAGAACATAGGTTGGGAGGGAATATTGGACATGGAAGAAAAATATAATATCAAGTTCTGATGGAGAGTGATAGAGAACCAGTTCATGAGAAAGTTAACAACCAAAAATCCATAAATTTGTGCTGAACTAAAGAACTGCCTAATTTATTGAAAATGGAGGTACTTGGAAAAAATTATTTATTTCAATATCCTTTTTTCATAAAGTCTAAGAGTTTTCATTAAAATATATACTTTCATGATATATAGACAATGTCACCCCTTTATTGTTCGTTGATCCAATTCACCTCTTTCTATAAAAAGGAATGGAACTTTTTTTCTTTCCCGAAGTAATAACCAATCATGAGATCCATGATATTCCATCCCATTTTTCATAAGTTATCATAAACACAAATTATTTTTAACTGGATATCCAATATGAATAAATCCTCACATAGAGAGATAATACTTTAATCTTACTCACTTCATCTGTTTTTAACTTAAAATTTCCATAAATGGTTAACCTTGTAATCCTTACAAAAAATTAAGATTCAAAGCTTTTGAAACAATGTCATGAAATCAGATTAACATTGATCTCCCATATATCACAAAGTACCACTAGGTTGTCACATTCCAAAACATATGAATACCCTCATTTTATATTCCCTCGAAACATGGTAACAACTTTAATTACAATATATTCTTTTAGAAAACATGCATGATTCCTTATTCCAATGACTACTGGATAAATTATTTAAATCCAAGAAATTGTAAACTTCATCCTTGATTATATAGAACAATTTTTCAATGAATAGATCCAAGTTAATCTTTATTATCCAATTTTCTTATTTATATCCAAAATTTATTTATCCAAACATCATTTTCTCAACATCAGACATTAATTAAGGCTTACCTTCCCTTAATCAAAATACAAACATCCCATGGAATCACTTTTCATTGTCTCCATCACCATTAAATATTTCCTTTTAAATCATTAATGAAAATTTATACTGAAAATTATTATATATTTCATGATTTATATAAAATAAACTTTGAATTCCAATATATAATTACTTTATTTGTCCAAAAGTATTCTTAAACCAATACTCAGGCTTCATCAACTTATTCCTTAAGACCTATTTACTTGAATATGAAATATGAGTCATGTATTAATTTTCCTCAACCTCAAGCCAATCATTCTTATTATGATTAATGTAAACAATACTGTAAGAACATCACATACCTTTCACTTTTCGTTTGCGGTCTCTTTATTATAAGTAGAAAAACCATCACTTATAACACCTTTCTGAATCTCTTCATGAGATTTCCAATTGAAATATCAATTATCATAATGATCATAAATTCCACATATGAAACATTTAATGTTAACCATGTTCCTTCTAATTTTCACCACTGACCAAAACAAGAAATCATAGTGTGAGCATTACTTATCATAGTAGAAAATGACATAGACATTAAAGTATTTACTTATAGGATATATAAATCATATAACCTTACATAATATATGACACCCAAAGATAATCCTAGGTTATTCATATCCAAATTATATTTAAATCCTTCATGATGTTTCATGAAGAGTTTGTGAATTCACAAATCGTATCCCCCGAGAGTGTCAATCCAGTTGTGTAGCAAGGCCTGTTTTCATGTACCAAATTACCCCAAGTCAAGG
This sequence comes from Viscum album, assembly GCA_963277665.1. Lineage (NCBI taxonomy): Eukaryota > Viridiplantae > Streptophyta > Magnoliopsida > Santalales > Viscaceae > Viscum > Viscum album. The sequence continues at coordinate 708,789,025 of OY728150.1, forward strand.
CCAGAACATCTTATCAGAGTTTTTACCCCTAGGTACATATTTTCTAGAGACACATACAATTTTAGTATACATACGATGATTTATTTATAAGAAACTACTCACTCTATCTATTACCCAAATTCCTGGAATTTTTCAAAAATGTTAACTCATCCTTATACTTATACTCAGTGACTTCCCTAGACATATCCTTTGAAATAAACCAAGGGATATCACAAAGGTTTTCTAATTATTGTATCCAAAGGTTTAATAAAACTTTCCTTTAATACCAAATATAGAAACCTAGGCTTAATATATAAGGATATTACATCATTTTAGATGAATATTTAGTATATTGTAAAAATACATGCCCAAAGACCGTAATAGTTCAATGTCTTTGGAAACATTGAAACAAAATGTTCTATCCTGGTTAAATATCTTCAACATCACCCATAAATATCTACACCATTATCACTTCTACCTAAAACCTTTCTTCATAACCTGGGGAGAGTAAATACAAGGGAAGGGGAGAGCATAGATTCTCCGTAAGGGTAAATAAATAAAATGTGTAAGCATAGCATAAAAAAGGGTATGGAACATAAGAATTACATTTAAAGGTTATACAATGCATATCAGAGATCATAATAATTATTGGTAGTTTCGAATACATGAATCATAAGGAAAAATGAACATAATCCATGACATCATAACATAGATATAAAACACAGGATTGTGGAAAACACATATAAAAACCCTAAGTCAAGGTGACCTTCCAAGACCTTCATATCCTTTTAGGATTTGGTTAATCACCCATGTACCAGCTTCAGGCTTGGGATTCCCTCTCGTGTACCCTATTGTTTCAGGATTGGTACGTCCCCTTGTGTACCCTCTTATTCCGGTATTGATATGTTTTCTCCTATTTCCTCATGTTGTGGGCTTGGGATGTCCTCCTGTATAGAAACCCACCCTTTTCTTACTTTACTATAACATAATTTTAAAGATAAAAAACATAATATCATTGCACATAGAGGATCAAAAGGTTTAGTGTCTTGGGAAATCTAGGACCATACATAGAAAATACAACATCAAGCATAAACGTTTATTTAATTTCTTCATCTCTAGCTTCTTATTGACACTTTTACTCTCCTTAGCACATGTAGCCACCTGAGGATATAAATCAAAAAGAGTGATCTAGAAGTCCATTAAGAGGATATATAAGAACAATATAGCATGGGGTGAGCATAATCATTACATAGGAAAAAGATCATAAACATGAGAGGAGCATAAATAAAAGACTTGAAATGTGGTAAAGCATAAAAATGTAACATCATGTCTTAGTGGTTAACTACCACACGTACTTGTGAACCAAAATAGAATCTTGTTCACACATCATTTCACATTTACTCATGATATTCATCACTTTATCCAATGCATTGGAGTGCTATATAATTTCGGACTCACCTGTCACATTTAAACATTCATAATGCGCTATATAATTCTGGACGTACCCGTCACATCATAACATTATCATTTATCATGCATGCCGAAATGAACATATAACATAAATCGACATAACTAACCCATGAAAACGAATGGGTTTCATCTCATAAGAACAAATTCAAAAACTTTGGGTTCCCAAAAGAAAGAGGGAACAACATACTTGATACAAGAACCATCAACCTTGAATGAGAGGTAAAAGTTGAGTTCTTAAGAGAAGAGTTCTTTCAGAAAACATTTGTATTAGCATAAAATTCATTAGAAAACATGTATATCCCAGAAAAGGAAATACAATGATGAACAAATGATATTTATGGTCTGAACATATCAAAAATGGAGTGAAAGATGTAGAACCTGATGAATGAAAGTTGGGTTCGAGAATTTCCCCTTACCTTGTACCCGAATGCTTCCTTCTCTTTAATGTCCTGTATAATGACATTATATTCATTAATTAGAAATCCAAAACCATTTTTACATTAATAGGGTTAATTATGGTTTCATTATGTCATTTTATGTTCCTTTGTATGACTTATAGAGTTTAAAAACATTGTTTTGGGGATGTTCGTTTTTATGGGTTTTTTGGGTTGTTCACTTGTATTCTTAAATTGAAGTTTGGGTAGAACATGAGTAAACATCCAGAAATTATATTACATGTCATTAATGATATTAAATGAGATTTAATTATTTTATAATGAATTATATTAGATCCATGTGGACGAATCATTAGATAAGAATTAAATCATGGTTATTTGGGTCAATTTGGGCGGTTTTTGGATCACAATGAACTTGTTTTAACTTATCACTTAGAAATATGTCCATAGGTTATTTACAGAACTTTAAATAGAACTTAATAAAAATAAAATATTCTGGTTCAACCATAAAAATGGTTTCATGACCAGATCTGAAGGTAGAAATGGAAGAAGAAAGTATGTCATTCTTGAAGGTGATAAATTAACACCTCACGAACAACGTTCTCTTTAATAAAATAAAAGGTAGAGGGAAAGGGGGTTGGATGATATAATATCCCATTAGACTAAAAAAATTATACTATGTGTATAATAATGGAGTTACAATACAATTTTGATGAATATAGGTGGAGAGAGATCAAGAAATGAACTTGAATTTCAAAGGAAATTAAAGGAGAAGAGGGAGGGAAATTACCTCTTGAATCCTCCTCTTGAGAACTTCCTTGAGGGCCTAAGCTTGGTCTTTTTATGAGACCATCAGCTCTTGGACGTGGGGGAGGGTATAGGGAAGGTTTTAGGGAAGAGTTTTGAGAAATCTTGGAGCTAGAGAGGTGTGCGGAAATGATGGTGTCAAGGGTGGCTTTTATAGTGGAGGGGAGAGGGGTTTCCTTAATATAAAATTGATGAGTTTATTATTTCCCTAAACACAAGGAATAGTGTGTCTTGAATGACCAATAATAGTAATTTTATAATGTAATCCCGAACCAAGTGGGCTTACATCAGCAGAACATCACACATGACCCTATAATTAGCTTATTTAGCTTATTTTGTAAATTACTGTATTTCAGTATTCATCAAAAATTCAAGTATCTCAGAAAAATCCCAAAAATTTACCCCTACCATTTTTCGATGATTAGAATCCAAAAATGAATTCCATTTTTTAAAAATAATTTTCTAAATATTATTAATTTAATATTTAATTAAAATCATAAGTTACTTAAAAACAGTTTTTAAGATTAAAACTTATTTTATAGTGCTTTCAAAAATTACGTAGGTTCTTATAAAATTATCTAAAAACTATAAGACATTGATTCAATAATTTATGAGTAAATTTTAGGGAAATAAATATTCTTTTAAATTAATTAATTAATTATAAATAATTATTTATGACTTACAAAATACCAAAACGTTTACTAAGGTCAAATTGTCACTTTCTAAGATGTCTAAATTTTATTTAATTATTCATAGGTAATGTTACACTTATATTGAATGATTTAATATTCATAAGGTTCATATTACTATTCATAAGGGTATGTTACTATTCATAAGGGTAGGTCACAATTCACCAAAAATTATTTTTGTTTCATTAGACTCTAAAAATCATCTTGAACACAACCGTGTAAGTTGGATTTTCAAAATTCCAAACATAGAAGTGAAATAATTATGTTTAGAGGTCACTTATCACTTATTAGTTCATTATTTTGTGATTTCATATTATTTTGTGACATAAATATAAGAATGTAATTTCCATTGAAAAACTTTGGGTCGTTACATTCTTCCCCCCTTAAGGAATTTCACCCTCGAAATTCTAGTTTACACAAACAGGTGAGGGTACTTCTCCTTCATTGCCTCTTCGGGTTCCCAAGTTGCTTCCTCAAACTTATGGTTCCTCCACAACACTTTGACAAGATGAGTTGTCTTGTTGCGTAGAACCTTATCTCTCTAATCCAAAATCATTACTAGCTGCTCCTCATAGGAGAGATCATCTTCCAGCTGCACCACATCTGAGTTTAGTACATGTGAGGGGTCTAGTATGTACTTCCTCAGTAGTGATACATGAAACCCATCATGAACTTGAGCCATATTCGGTGGAAGTGCAAGCCGATAGGCCACAACTCCTATGTGGTCAAGGATCTCAAAGGGCCAATATACCTTGGGTTTAGATTCCCTTTCTTCATAAATCGCATGACTCTCTTCCATTGAGATATTCGAAGGAAGAATTTATCTCCAACGTCGAACTCCAAGTCCCTTCGACGATTATCAGCAAAGATCTTTTTCCGACTTTGAGCAACTTTGATGTGTTTCTGGAGGACTTGAACCTTCTCTATCATCTCTTGAACTAGATCGGGTCCAAGCACCTTTCTTTCTCCAACTTCATCCCAACTGGTGGGAGTTATACATCGATTCCCATAAAGAGCTTCATACAGAGCCATCCGAATACTCGAGTGGAAGCTATTATTGTATGAGAACTCAACCAATGGGAGATGCTGATCCCAACCACCTTTGAATTCAAGAGAGCAGGCTCTTAGTATATCTTCAAGCATCTGAATAGTCCTTTCAGACTGGCCATCGGTTTGGGGGAGATAGGTCGTGATGAAATTTAATTCAGTACTCAAAGCATGTTGAAGGCTTCTCCAGAATTTAGATGTGAACCTTGGATCACGGTCAGAGACAATTGAGAGTGGAACACCATGTAGTCTCACCACTTCCTACACATATATCTTTGCAATTTTTTCCAGCGAGAGATCTTCCCGAATTGCAATAAAATGGGCAGTCTTGGTGAGTCGATCAACCACCACCCATATAACATTATTTCCCTTTGACGTCTTCGGGAGACCTATGAAAAAGTCCATAGTAAAATTTTCCCATTTCCACATGGGTATAGGAAATGGTTGCATCATACCTTTGGACTTTTATCGCTCAACTTTAACTTGCTTACATACCAAGCACCTTGATATATATTCCATAATCTCCTTATTAATGTTGTCCCACCAGAAGTGTTCTCAGAGATCATGGTACATCTTGGTATTCTCAGGATGGATAGAGAATGTTGAGATATGTGCATTGTCTAATAGCTCCTTCTTTATCCCGGGTGATGAAGGCACACAAAGCCGCATTCCAAACCGAATCACACCATCATTGTCGATATGGAAATCTTGTAGTTTTCCTTCCTTTAATACATTCACCCTCTTTTGTATCTCCACATCATCCCTTTGTGCTTCCTTACTCTTCTCCTGTATGGATGGTTGCTCAATCATTTGGGCAAGGTAGGATGTATCCCCTACCATTATGATTTCCAAATCTATCCTTTTCCTATCTAAGAAGATATGGACTTTGTCAATCCGCAACATGGAAAGAGCAGTAGGTTCTTTTCTTCTTAGAGAATTAGCTACCTTGTTCACCTTTCCAAGATGATAGTGAATAGAGAAATAGTAATCCTTGATTAGCTCTAACCACCTCCTTTGAAGCATGCTGAGATCCTTTTGTGTGAATATATACTTTAGGCTCTTCTGGTCAGTGTATATGTCGCACTTTTCACCATAAAGGTAGTGCTGCCATATTTTCAAGGCAAAAATCATGGCTGCCAGCTCTAGATCATGCGTCGGGTAGTTCTGCTCATGGATCTTCAACTGTCATGAGGTGTAGGATATCACATTATCATTTTGCATGAGTAAACAACCGAAGCCTTTCTTTGAATCATCACTGTATATCACAAAAAAATCTCCACTTTTCAGTAGTGTGAGTACAGGTTCAATGATCAGCCTTCTCTTTAGCTCCTTGAAGCTTCCCTCACATTCTTCTGTCCTGACAAACTTTACCCCTTTCCTTGTTAACTTAGTTAGCAGGCTTGACAATCGTGAGAAGTTTCTCACAAAACGTCGGTAGTACCCATCTAATCAAAGAAAACTACGGATTTTTGTGACACTAGAGGGCCTGGGTCATTCCTCAATCTCCTTTGTCTTTGAAGGATCCATAGAAATTCGCTCACTTGAAATCACACATCCTAAGAATGTGACTTGATTCATCCAAAAGTCACACTTGCTGAACTCAGCGTACAACTTCTCCTTTCTTAATGTCACCAACACAAGTCTTAGATGTTCTTCATGTTCCTCCTTGCTCTTGGAGTAGATGAGAATATCATCGATAAACACTACCACAAATTTGTATAGGTAATGTCAAAAGACTCTATTCATCAAATCCATGAAGATTGCAGGGGAATTAGTAAGTCCAAAGGGCATCACCAAAAACTCATTGTGCCCATACCATATATGGAAGGTAGTCTTCTGAATATCTTCCTTCTTCACCTTTACCTGATGATATCCAGAATGAAGATCCACCTTTGAGAAGTATTGAGATCCACTTAACTGGTTGAACAATTCATCAATCCTTGGGAGAGGAAACTTATTATTTATGGTGATCTTGTTGAGTTCCCGATAATCGATACACAACCACATTGTTCCATCCTTCTTCTTTACAAAGAGCACTGGTGCACCCCAAGGTGATGCACTAGGGAATATGAACCCTTTGTCCAGATGATCTTGCAGCCACTTCTTTAACTCCTACAGTTCGATAGGATCCATCCTATAAGGGCACTTCGAGATAGGAGTAGATCCGGGTATAAGTTCAATTGGGAACTCTACCTCACGATCCGGGGGGAATTCTGGGTAACTCTTTAGGAAATACATTGTTGTATTCCCTAACGATGGGAATTTCATCAAGGTTGGAACTTTCCTTCTACTCAACCATTTGGGCGAGGTATGATTCTTCATAGGGAATCAAAACCCACACCATTGAAGGATTTTTCAAAGGAGATTCATGATCTTCCTTGCATTTGTAGAGGATCATGGGATGGTTTGGAATATGAAAAGATATTTCCTTTTCTCGACAGTTGATATGCGCTCTATATAATGAGAGCCAGTCCATTCCCATTATAGCGTCGAATTCCACCAAGGTAAGTATTACGAGATATTCCGGAATAATCTTCCCACATACGCCAATGGGAGAAGAGTCAAACACTTGGGTTACAATTATTGCACCACTTGGTGTTTTTGCAGATATCTCTACATCAAGGTTTCGGGGCTTCGATTCTATAGTTCTAGAAAACTTGAATGATATAAAGGAATGCGTAGAACCAGAATCAAATAAGACTTTTTCCATTCTTGAGTGAATAGGAAGTGTACCTTGTACAACTTCATTATCATGCTCCACCTCCATAGTAGTGATGGCATAAGACTTCCCTTGTTTCTTTTGATTTGGTGGTTGCTGACGCTGATTACCCTCAAGAGCTCGTGGTTTAGTGCACTGGATTGCATAGTACCCTAGCTCCTAATAGTTGTAACATTGAACCATGAGTGGTTCTCTCCTTTAATCGGCTACATTCTCCTTCTTTTTCATGTCTTTTCGACACTCTTGAGCATGGTGTCCTTCTTTCCCACACTTAAAGCATTTCCCCATCCCTTTGAGGCAGTTCCCATTGTGCAACTTCCCACATTTTTGGCATGTGGGTCGTTGATTTTTCTTCCCACCTTTGTCATTAGATCCACTGGCTTAAAAATCCATCATTCTTTTCATATCACCATAGCCATGGGACCATTCTACAAACTCCATCTCCACTTTGAGAGAACAAAGAAAAACTTCTTCATAACTCCCAAAGTCTCGAATTTCAAGAGCCTTTTGAAGGTGTGGTTTTAATCTACTAAAGAATCTATCAATTTTTCTATCATTGTTGATAACAAAACCCAAAGAATACCTTGTGAGCCTTGTGAAATTCACTTTATAGGTTGTGATAGATTCTACTTATTTTTTCTTGAGATCTATGAATTCTCTCTCTATCTTCGTGCGAAGAGTTCATGGGAAATACTTATTAAGAAACATTATCTTAAAGTCTTCCCATTCCATCTCTTCAATTTCCTCCCTTGGCTTGGTGTTCTTAATCAAATCCCACCATTGATTGGCTTCCCCTTCTAGACGATAAATGGCTAGAGTCACCTTCTCCATCTTAGAACAGTGAAGAACAGAAAAGATCTTCTCTATGGAGTTGACCCACTATTCCACAACTAGTGGATCAGAAGATCCACTAAATGTCGATGGTCGTTGACACATAAAACATTCGATAGCCAGTTGATCCCTCTTTGGTGAAGGGGGACGTTCCCCATTATTGCGGTTATTATTCATAACCTGAGATAATTGGGCAAGAATTTCCATGAAGTTTTGAACTCCACCTCCCAAATCATTAGGGATGTCATTCGGGAAATCATTTCATTGTCCCTCGCAATAGTTGTTGGCCTGATTTCTCCTGGTTCCCACCATTTTCTAAAATAGAAAAGGTTAGAAAAAAACATAGGAAAACAAGTCATGAATAACTTATTCATTTAAACAATTTATACTAAAAACATAACATATGGTATCCCTAGGTAAATATTCTTTTGTGCATATTTGTACTTAGTCTCATGTTGTAGGTTTTCCCAAGGGTTCACTAATCCTAATTCCCAAATTAACTAAACCTTGCCTCTGATACCAACTATAGGGACCCATCCTTTTCTTACTTTACTATAACATCATTTTAAAGATAAACAACATAATAGCATTACACATAGAGGATCCAAAGGTTTAGTGTCTTGGGAAAACTAGGACCATACATAGCATATACAACATCAAGCATAAATGTTTATTTAATTTCTTCATCTCTAGATTCTTATTGACACTTTTCCTCTCCTTAGCATATATAGCCACCTGAGAATATACATCAAAAGGGGTGATCTAGAAGCCCAGTAAGAGGATATATAAGAAAAATATAGCATGGGGTGAGCATAATCATGACATAGACAAAAGATCATGAACATGAGAGGAGAATAAATAAAATACTTGAAATGCGGCAAATCATAAAAATGTGACATCATGTATTTGTGGTTAACATCCACACATACTTATGAACCAAGATAGCATCTTGTTCACATATCATTTCCCATTTACTCATGATATTCATCACTTTACCCAATGCATTTGAGCACTATATAATTCTGGGCACACCCATCACATTTAAACATTCATATTGTGCTATATAATTCCGGGCGCACCCGTCACATCATAACATCATCATTTATCATGCATGCCGAAATGAACATATAACATAAATGAACATAAATAACCAATTAAAAGGAATGGGTTTCATCTCATAATAACACATTCATAAACATTGGGTTCCCAAAAGAAAGAGGGAACAACATACTTGATACAAGAACCATCAACCTTGAATGAGAGGTAAACGTTGAGTTCTTAAGAGAAGAGTTCTTTTAGAAAACATTTGGATTGAAATAAAATTCATTAGAAAACATTTATATACCATAAAAGGAAATAAAATGATGAAAAAATGATATTTAAGGTCTGACCATATAAAAAATGTAGGGAAAGATGTAGAACCCGAAGGATGAAAGTTGGGTTCAAGAATTTCCCCTTACCTTGTACCCGAATGATTCCTTCTCTTTAATGTCCTGTATAGTGACATTATATTAATTAATTATAAATCCAGAACCATGTGTACATTAATAGGGTTCATTCTGGTTTCATTATGTCATTTTATGTTCCTTTGGATGACTTATAGAGTTTAAAAACATTGTTTTGGGGATGTTCGTTTTATGGGTTTTCTTGGGTTGTTCACTTGTATTCTTAAATTGAAGTTTGGGTAGAACATGAGAAAACATCCCGAAATGATATTAAATGTCATTAATGATATTACAGGAGATTTAATTATTTTATAATGAATTATATCATATCCATGTGGATGAATCATTAGATAAGAATTAAATGATGGTTATTTGGGTCAATTTGGGCGGTTTTTGGATCACAACGAAGTTGTTTTAACTTATCACTTAGTAATATGTCCATAGGTTATTTCCAGAACTTTAAATATAACATAGTAAACATTAAATATTCTGGTTCAACCATAAAAATGGTTTCATGACCAGATCCAAAGGTAGAAATGGAAGAAGAAAGTATGACGTGCTTGAAGGTGATAAATTAACACCTCACGAACAACGTTCTCTTTAATAAAATAAAAGTAAGAGAGAAAGGGGGTTGGATGATATAATATCTCATTATAATCATAAAATTATAGTATTCGTATAATAATTGTGTTACAATACAATTTGGATGAAGATAGGTGGAGAGAGATCAAAAAATGAACTTGAACTTGAAAGAAAATTAAAGGAGAAGAGGGAGGGAAATTACCTCTTGAATCCTCCTCTTGAGAACCTCCTTGAGGGCCTAATCTTGGTATTTTTATGAGACCAGAAGCTCTTATACGTGGGGTAGGGGCTAGGTAAGGTGTTTGGGTAGAGTTTAGAGAAGGCTTGGAGCTTTAGAGGTGTGGGGAAATGAGGGTGTGAAGGGTGGCTTTTATAGTGAAGGGGTGAGGGGTTTCCTTAATATAAAATTGATTAGTTTATTATTTCCCCACAATACAATGAATAGTGAGTCTTGAACGACCAATAATAGTAATATTATATTGTAATATCTAACCAAGTGTGCTTACTTCAGCAGAACATCACACATGACCCTATACTTATCTTATTTAGCTTATTTTGTAAATTACGGTATTTCACTATTCATAAAAAATTCAAGTATCTCATAAAAATCCCAAAAATTTACCCCAAACATTTTTAGACATTTATAATCCAAAAATGAAGTCCATTTTTCAAAAATAATTTTCTAAATATTATTCATTTAATATTAAATTAAAATCATAATTTACTTAAAAAAACATTTTTTAAGATTAAAACTGATTTTATAGTGCTTTCAAAAATTATGTAGGGTCTTATAAAATTATTTAAAAACTATAATAAATTGATTAAATAATTTATGAGTACATTTAAGGGAAATAAATATTCTTTTAAATTAATTAATTAATTATAAATAATTATTTATGACTTAGAAAATACCAAAAGTTTACTAAGGTCAAATTGTCACTTTCTAAGATGTCTAAATTTTATTTAATTATTCATAGGTAATGTTACTCTTATGTTGGATGATTTACTATTCATAAGGTTCATATTACTATTAATAAGGGCATGTTACTATTTTTAAGGGTAGGTCACTATTCACCAAAAAATTTTTTTGTTTCATTAGACTCCAAAAATCATCTTGAACACAACCGTGTATGTAGGATTTTCAAAATTCTAAACATAGGAGTGAAAAACTTATTTTTAAAGGTCACTTATCACTTAGTAGTTCATTATTTTGTGATTTCATGTTATTTTATGACATAAATATAATAATGGAATTTCCATTGAAAAACTTTGGGTCGTTCCATCCTGTGTACCCTCTTGTTTGGAGATTGGGATTTTCGCCCATTTTCCCTCTTGTTTTGGGCATGGGATTTTTTCTTGTGTACCCTTTTGTTTTTTTATTGGGATGTCCTCCCATGTACCTTCGTGTTTTAAGATTGGGATTATCTCCCCTATTCCGTCTTGTTCTGGGATTGAGATTTTCTCCCCTACTCCATCTCATTGTGGGCTTGGGATGTCCTCACATTTACCCTTTGATCTCATAATACATTTATAATTACCCAATAAATTGGAGGGAGATATAGGTCCCACCCATCACATAATGAAATCATACATGCATACCCCACAAAACATTCATCATATCACGACCCATGAAAAGAGATGGGTTTTATAAACATCAAATAATTACCCACAAAATGAAATGGGAATAAATAAAATTTAATCAAATAATAACATTTTCAAAAGATATAGGTTTTATAATAATTTCATCAAAGAATACCCCCAGAAAAGAATCTAGCTTCAAAAGAATATAACCCATGAAAATATGCGTGTTCCATAATCATATAACCTCTTCAAGGGAAACCGGATTCATAAATACAATGAAATTAATCATAAAACATTCATAGAATGAATATGAATGGATCCATTATATCATTTCTATGAAATGTATGAGTAATATCAAATGATTTCATCTTAGATGTAAAATAATTTTGAAATATCATTCAAACATATTTCTTGAGGAAAATATCATTTTATATTTAAAAAAGAATTTTTAATACATAAAACCATTTAAATATAAATTTTCTTAGATAATATCTTGAAAAATTATAAATAAGACCTGAAATAATTTTCAAAACCTTTTTCCATGAATAATTATAAATAAGCATCCAAACATTTTAAAAACCTTTTTATTTGAAAACACTCTGAAATATTGTAAAGAAATCTTGAAAACGTTTTGAAAAACAATTTATTTGAAAATAATTTGAAAACTTATAAATAAATTAGGAATAAAGTTTGTAAACTATTTTTGAAAACATTTTTGAAAAAACAGTATTTTTAATACACTAGATTTTTGATCGAAGATAGAGATTGTCAGATTTTAAATAAAACATCATCTTAAGTACCAAAGAGTGGGAAAATGGTACTAATAAATGGATATATCTTGAAAAAACAGAGGTTAACAAAACATATAATTTTTCTAGAAGGATGGAAAATAGTATTTCTTTAGAGGAAGCATTAACATAAACAATCTCGAAAAGTGTTGCGGTTGTCTCGATAAAACCTTATAACATGATAACTTGGGATCAAACTCTCCATGTAAGGAAAGGAAATTACCTGAAGATTAAAATAACTTGAAAATAATTAGATTCATGATATAACATGTAAAATTGAAGTATATACACCTTTAAAAAGAGTTTATGTGCATAACAAAACATGAATCTCAATGAAAGAAAGTTGAGAAAAAACTATTTTACCGATTTGGTAACTTTTGGATGTTAAACCCCAAGAAATAAGGATAATATAATGGGAAAGTAAATACCCATAAATTTAATTACAAGATAAATATAATATAATCATGGAAAGTATATATACCATCCATAAGTTAATGGGGGTGAACACAACTTGTATCACACAGAAATTACAAGTGAGATGAAATCTGGTTGCCTTCTATCTTAAACCACTTCGTACTCATAAAAGCTTCCTATATAATAAATATAAGTTTTTTATACATATTTTATATAAGAATATTCTTATAAATAATACCATATATGTTTTTGTTGTTACCTTTTTAAGAGAACATGTCTATGAAGATCGACCCTTTGTGTGTTTCCGAAGACTGGGGTGCTCGGAGGAGGCTTAGAGGAAGTCTGGAGGAGTTAGGTCATGAGAAGATGGAAACAGGGGGTCACATGACATGACCAAGGGGTACACAACGTTTAATATTTCTAGTTTTGAAAAAAATGACTGAGGTGACATGTTTTTTGGCGGAACTGGACCTCAAGGTAGTACACGACATGAATTGGAAGTACGGGTCTTGTATTGACCCACCATTGTATGTTTCAAAGACATTCCAGACACTCAGGTATTTCCAACCCTACGACTAAGGCTTATCTCTCTCTAATACCATGTGACCCCAAAGAACCCTCCGTGGAGTTTTAGAGATCTCTTCAGCTAGGTTCAATCTCGAGCTTCCTTCTTCGATCAGTCTTCAATATGAGGTAAGATCTACCTCCAGTCTTGTGGTTTTTCGATTTTTTTCTATCCTATTTCTCTTTTCTATGCAATGGAGTTTTATCTCCATGATCTTAAGGGAGTTTCCTTTAGGTTTTTTGTAATGCGGTTGTTCCAAGAAATCCTCAGGTAGATGCTGTTATTGTGGGGAAGGCGATTATTATCCATTACTTTGATCCATTATCAAGCGAAGAACATCAGAAACCTTTAGAGGTTGGGGATTCATTGATTCTCTATTATTTTACATAAAACTATATATTTATCTTATTTTATTCCTTTGAATTGAAATATAATTGACCTAATTAAATATTTGAACCAGATTAAAGTAATTGGTTTGATACCATGTAGTTGTTTTTCACTGTGATAACAACTTTCCTCTTGATTTTCTAGATATTGTGATATATATTCTTTTTCTTGTTCGCATGTTTTCATGGATGAAACTGGAAAATAAAGAAAATACAGAATTAATTAATAATTAAATTTATAAAGATAAGGGGGCATGTAAGTGAATCTGGTTATTGTTATTGTAATTTGATGTTAATCAATTTGATCCAAATGTGATTGCCTATTCCAGTCGGCTGTTAAACCAAAAGCATATTGATTCTTGTTGTTTAAAAGAATGTTAAATTAATTGTTTAATTAATTCGTGGTAGCGATATATCTTACAGTTTAGATTTCCCATATTTGGAACCTACTAATAATGAATCAGTTAATTTAAGATGGATTAAAGAAATGGTTGCTTCATAAAGGATAATGCCTGGTAGGGTGCTGAGTTACCGTCTTGCATGTAAAACCTAGTGCCTTGTGCTTTGGAGCCATGATTTCTCATTATGTATGAATATTAGACACCTTGTTTAAAGTCCAAGAGCTGAGTGATATGATGTTTTTTTCCTGATGCTTGTGTTGTGATGTGATCCTGGGTGGATATTGTGAGATATGAGGGCAGGGAGGCCCATTGGTTGTGGTAGTAATTGACAATTAAATTGGAGAGATGCATTGATTTATTCATGTGCGTGTCAGGGAGGACACCAAAGATGATTAAAGAGGTTGGATGTGAATGATTGGATGCTAGTTGAATCTTGTTGGTTGTTTATATTCTTTAATTTCCCCAATGATTAAGGCAGTTGGTCTTTCTTACCGTCCTTCCAAAAGAGGCGAAGACGCAAGGGGTATGCCACGTGCTTTCCGTGTTTATCTTCTTGAGGGAGGATGAGTCTATGCTTCTGATATAATTCGAAAAGACTCGACGGGTAGTTCACCTACTTACTGTGTTGAGCCTCTTATGTTTGGTAGCTTAGAATGTTTTTTCTAGAATTCTTGGAAATATGAAAAAGTAATAATGCTATTAATAAATGATGGAATAAATGATGTTAAACCATGGGGTTGAAGCTTTATGGGTTGAAATTCTGAGGTTATATTTATGAGAAGCTGTGGACTTGGTTCAGTTATGCCTAGTGGGAATGGAACTTTGGTCTGATGCCAATAAAATATAATGGGGAATTGTTAATGGTTAATTAATGTTTAAATAATTAACTAAAATAAAGTTCCGTTGATAAAAATTGAAGGAGGTAATATAATAAATCTCTTTAAATGGTTGTGTGCTTATAGGATACCTAGTCTTAGTAGTGGTAGTTGGGAGTCAGAGAGATGTTAGTTGTAGTTGAGTTAAAGACTAGGTTATGCCCATATTGTGGTTGTGAGCTATAGTATATTCTGTACTTTTTGTGTTTCTATATGCTAATATACCCTATCAATTAGGGAAACTGACACCCCAGGTATTCTGAGCCTTGGGGGTTATTTTATCCAACATTTCAGTGGGAGGATGGATGGATGACTACCCCCTTTGACCTCACTCTCTTCTCCTGGTTGTTACTTATGTTGGTAAGCACAATGATTAGTTTTTCCCAAATATGTCTGTAGAGGGTTGTAATGTCTTGTGGTTATTTCACACACACATATTCTAGATATAATTTTCTTTTATGCTATTATAGGTATAATTTGTATAGGCGGCGGTGGTATCAAGATCCTAACTTGGGGTATAGGTCATAATGGCTTGAGCCATAATACCCGATATACAATACACGTTATGTAGGCTGTGGTGGCTCCCAGAAACTACCTAGTTACGTTTGAGGTTGTGTGAATGGTGTGGTGATTAACCTAGGTTTCTGTGGGAAAGCTTTGTGTTTCACAAGGTGCATGTGGTAGTGCTCTCCCAAGTGTCTTCGGACTGGCCTTTTTGGACAGAGATTCTTAGGACATGCAATGGTGGGGAAAATCAGAAAACCAATGGAAAAGTAGTAGCAAGGTACCCTTGATATGTTTTATTATGTTATATAATATTGTATGTGATACTTCGTGAGAGTAGCCATGGTGAGGCTCGGAACTTAGTATACTTGTTTAGGTGATGAGTTAGTTTCAGTTGTTGTTCACTGTGCTTTAGCATGCTTTATTGAATTTTTCACGAGAGGCTCCAAGGAGGATCCTACTAAGTATACCATTATACAAACCCTACATATATATAAACTGTTTTTCAGGTCACTTGCAGCAGGTTGGAGATCAGGCTAGTTACTACTATCTTTGGGTTATAGGAGATGTTCAGACTTCAATGTGACTGTCATTTTTTACATTCCTTTGATACTTGTTGTTTTCCATTTCATATATAGTAGTTTTTTCATTTCATTAGATATGTGTACTTGGGATTTTTTTATATTTCCTTCCAAGTTAGTGTTGGTTGATATCTGTCTTATCCATGTCTTCCACATGTGTTCTCTTAGAGGGTAATGCCTCTTATTTTTGTGTTTACTATACCCTCAGTGCTAGTCACCAACCCGGGGCCTACTAGAGGTGGGACTCATGGGGGGGGGGGGGGGTCAATATCTCCCTTCTCACACTTTCGAGACAAGATGAGTACACCTTGAGAGGAGGGGGTTGTGATAGTGTGGTATCAGAGGGCTCTAGTTTTGGGATATGATGGATTTTTGGTGTTAGCCACTAGTGAGGTTGAATGGGTTGGTAGAGAAACAATGTCAGTCAAGATTAGCAAGTGATGTAAAAACCATAGATTGGCTGAGACACATGTGTTTAGGGCCCCTACTGATCTGATGTACAAACCTTTAATATTATAGTGGCTAATAAATGAGGTGATACTGGTTTCAGGGTAGAGCCCTAGGAAAGGATCATGAATCATTATTATTTTTGACTATGTTTTGATGGGTAGACATTGACATAGGTTAACCTAAAATGAATAAAAGAACACAACTAATTAATTAATGTTGAGTCTTATATATTCTAGGTTTAGGAGATCTAACTATTTTTTATTTTACAGGTATGGATCTAAGTCGACATCCTCGTCAGGTTTTCAATGAAGATATCCAGCAGGCTGCACCAACAGATTGCCTTAGCGTTGAGGTTGATGAGGATGAAAATTGGAGGAGGACACTCTGAGAGTTTTAACGCCAGAGTATTCATAAGTATGAGGGTTCCATTTCAGATGAAGTCAAAGAAGACTGATTGGAGGAGGTTACAATATCCTTTAGTTCGATTCGTGCTTATAAGGAGCACTGGGTGTCTTTGTTTGTGACGATACTATGTGGGGTAGCGACGCAGTGGTGGTTATTTTTCTTCGGGGATCACGAGGAGTTGACGATCTCGTAGGAGGAGTTCTGAGACAAGTTCAGAGTCAAGTTTCTTTATTCGACTATGAAGGAGTCTAGTCTCTAGGAGATTCTTACCCTTCTAAAGGGGAGATCTAGTGTGTAAGAGGTTGGAATCCATTTCATGAACCTTTTTCGATATTATTCAGACCTATTTCCAGATGAGGAGGCCAGAACAAGGCATTTTGAGAAGGCTTTGTGTTCAGAGATCTAGTGCCAGGTCACCCCGTTTATGCTGAAGACATATCTTGAGGTGCTGATGAGGGACAATGCCGTCAAGATGACATTAGCCAGAACCAAATCTTCATGAGAGAGGAGTCGTCAGGATTCCTCAGAAAGCAGATCTATGGTCCAGGGTTCCTGATTTGTAGGGTAGTAGATGTTTCATTTGGACAGGCGTAGGCCCCTGCCCTCAGTGTCTTGTTTCTCTGGGTGAGGCGGCTCTTAGGTCTACGCCAAAGGGTTAGGTGTTTTTTTTCTTGTGGTGGCTGAGGTTATCAACAGTGGGAGTTCCTGATCTTTTAGAGTGGTCATCATGCACTAGGTGTTCTGCTCCAGGTTCCTCCATTGAGGCAATTCCAGTTGAGGTAGGAGTAGCAGGTTTCACCTGCTTTGGATCAGTATAAGGTAGATGGGCTAGGCAAAGGATAGTCTCAGGATGCTCCCTATCATCAAAGAGTAGAGCGCGACCATGGTGGTGGTCACCATTAGGGTAAGAGAATCCATGGAGGAGGCCATGGTCAGCTTTGTTCTTTAGGGTTGTCAGTACCAGGCGAGCCAGACATCATTCAAGGTATCCTTTGCTTATTTTCTACTTAGGTGCATGCCTTGTTTTATTAAGGATAGACACACTCCTTCATATAACCTACCCTTTTCCATTCTTTGGGACTTAAGGTAGAGAGGGTTCCAGTTCCTTTGGCATTGACTACGCCAGTTGGAGGTCGAGATGACTTGTTTGAAGTATATAGAGATTGTGAGCTAGTGCAGAGGCAACACTAATCTTGGTGATATTTCCAATTTTTACAGATACAACCATACTATGTCATCCTATTCATGTATTAGTTTTATTCAGTGATGGATATCATAGATTTCATAAGGAGGAAGGTGGTGTTCTTCGATGCTGATGGAGATCCAGCAGTGTTTGTTGGTGAGAAAGACCCTCAGATGGGTCAAAGGCATGTTCTGTCCTTGTCATCCTTGATGGATGAGCTGATGATATGTTTTTAGAGGTTCATTAGTTAGAGTTTCTTATGTTCATAAAATAGTACCCTAATGACATTCTATAATAGGTTGAAGCATTATCCCCTCAACGAGAGATCAAGTTTGGGATCCACTTAAAGCCAGGAGAATCTCCTATCTTTATGTCTCCATATAGGATGACCCCTTATGAGTTATGGGAGCTATGTATATTGATCAATGGTCTGTTATAGTGCTGTTTTGTTTGGTCTAGTATGTCTCCATGGGGTGCACCATTTTTTTTGTGAAAAAGGCTAATAGCTGTTTGTGGTTGTGTATCGATTATCATCACTTAAACAAAGATACAGTAAAGAATTGATATCCTCTTCCATAGATTGGTGATTTATTTGATCAACTAAAGGGTGAAAGTTTGTTCTCTAAGATCGAATTATTGTCAGGATATCATCAGATGTGTGTGAAGGATGAGGATATCCCAAAGACTACTTTTTGTTGTCATCCTGGGCATTACGTGTTCACTGTAATGTCGTTCGGTGTAACGAATGCTCCAACTATGTTCATGGGGTAGATGAAAGATGTGTTCCTTAAGTTCAAAGATATGGTCGTGGTGGTCTTCATCAATGTAATCCTTGTGTACTCCACATTTAATGTGGAGCATACAGAACATCTGCATATCATTTTGGGAGTTCTTTGTCAATAAAATCTATTTGGTATGTTGTTGAAGTGTGTGTTTTGGGCTCAAGTAGTTCATTTACTAGATAATTTGGTGCCCCAGTAGGGAGTATATATGGATCCATAGAAGATAGAAGTAGTTGTGTCTTGGGAAGCCCCCTTGATAATGGTAGAGGCACAAAGTTTCCTTGGTGTCACAGGATACTAAAGGAGGTTCCTAGCTGATTCCTCTTGGGTTGAGACTCCTCTGACAGCATTAAACATGAAGTATCAGGAATTTGTATGGATTGATCCGTGTTAGGAAGCTATTGAGTATTTGAATTGGAAGTTGGTTTGTGATCTATTTCTTTTCCTTCCAGCAGAGGGAGTTCAGTTTGATGTTTTGTGCAATGCTTCTTGCCTAGGGTTAGGCTGTGGTCTGTTGCAATTAAGATAATTCATTTTTATGGTTCTCAGAAGTGGCATCCCAATGAACGTAACTATTCTACCCATGATCTTGAGTTTGCAGAAATGGTGTTTTCTCTGAATTTGTGGAGACATTGCCTCATTAGTGAGCACTATGTGGTTTTCACCGATCATAATATCCTGAGGTATGTTTTCTCCCAACGTGACTTGAACTTGTGGCAGCGCCGGTGGATGGAGTTCTTATCGGAATATGACTTAGAAATATTGTATACTCCTGGAAAGGGGAATATTGTAGATGATGTGCTGAGTAGGAATTCATGTAGTGATGTAGTGCATGAATCTGGTGATTCCTAGAAGAGTGATGAAAGAACCTTCAAAATTACACCTCAATATGGGAGAAGTTGGGGGAATAGGTTATCTTTTTATGATAAAGGTGTAGTCATATTTGGTTTAGAAGGTGGAAGATTCCTAGTTAGGGGATCTAGAGGTGGAGGTTTGGATATACCATGTTGTTTGTGGCGGGGCCCTTGGTGGATTGTCTGAGGATTAAAAACATTGTTTTTTGTATCAAGGAAGGATTTTCATTCCTTTGGATATGTGTGATATGGTTCTAAGAGAGTCCCATAGTTTACCTTTAGCGGTGCATCCCGACATGAAAAATATTTACCAAGCCTTGAGGAGTCAGTTTTGGTGGCTTGGGTTGAAACGTACATTTGTGGAGTTTGTGTCTCAATGTTTGGTTTTACAGATGGTGAAGGCTGAGAACTGTGTTCCCAGTTGTTTTCTCCAGCCTCTATATGTTCCTCAATAGAAGTGTGAAGACATCTCAATAGACTCTGTTACTAGTTTACCTTGAGCTCAGGGATTCCATGCCACTATTTGGGTGGTATTGGATCATTTAATGAGATTATCCCACTTCATAGAGTTTATAGAGTCAATCATAGTGGATATTTTTTTAAGGCAGTGTCTGGAGGAGGTGGTGAGACTCCACGGAGTCCTAAGGATGATCATCTTCTATTGAGATCCTCATTTTACCTCCAGGGTGTGGAGAGGTCTCTAGCATGATTATTCTTCTCAGATATTCCTTATCACTGCTTTTCATCCATAGAAGGATGGTCAGAAAGAGTGGACCATCTAGAATCTTGAAAAATTGTTGTACTCTTATGTCCTGGATTTTGGAGATTCGTGGATGAGGAACTTACCCTTGGTGGAGTTTGCTTACTACAATAGTTTTCACTCCATAATCGGTATGGAATTGTTTGATTCTTTGTATGTCCAATCATTCTATTATCTATTATGGTGGAATGGGGTTGGAGAGTCAGTAATTCTCATAATAGAACAAGTGTAGAACACATCAGAGATGGTTCAGTTGATTTGTGAGAGGATGAAGACATTGCAGAATTATCTGAAATCAAATGCTGATCAAAGGAGGAGACCATTAGAGTTTGATGTTTGGGATCACATTTTTTTGAAGGAGACTCCTTGTCAAGGGCAGTGATGGTTTGGTCATGGGAGTAAGATTTATGCACAGTTGTTTGGGATTTTCGAGGTGTTGGATCGTATTGGAGCAGTGGAGTATCGATTAGAACTTACCGCACAGATGAGCCGGATACACGATGGTTTTCATGTATCATAGCTCTGTCGTTATCTTTATGACAACTCTCACATAATTGATTGGTGTGAGATCTACGTTGAAGATGATGCAACCTTTGAGGAGTGGCCTGTAGAGATCTAGGACCACAAGGATAAGGTGTTGTGTGGGTGTATTATCCCTTTTGTTCATGTCTCGTGGTGACGTAGTGGAATGGATCATAGTACCTAGGAATATGAGTTGTAGATAGACACTCAGTATCCTGAGATGTTTGATGTTTATCTCTTTCCTTATAATGATATTCATTTTATGGTTATAGACCTTTCCTGTATATGATATGGCTTCCTTTTGTTGCTTGTTGTGGATTTATCTCTTTCGGTGGTATCTCCCTTGTGAGAGTGTTTTGGAGATGGTTGGGTTTGTCACACGGTGTCACATTGTTATTTTGATGTGGTTGATCTCCTGTGGTTGCGAGATACTTGAGAGGTATCTTGCGGGGTGGTTGTTTGGACAACCCATTTTATGTTTCCTCTTTGGTATGGTTTTGGATTCTCGAGGATGAGAATTTATTAGAAGGTATCTGATGTAAGGGACCAGATCCGCAAGGATTAACACTTTGAATGTTTTCAAATACTGGGGTGTTCGGAGGAGGATCAAAGGAATTCTAGAGTAGTTCAATCATGATAACCTAGAAATAGGGGGGATAAATGACGCGACCAAGGGGTATATGACATGTACTATTTCAGGTTTTGAAAAATAAAATAAATGACTGAGGTGATGGTTTTTTCAGAAAAACCCAACCTTAAGGAATTACAAGATGTGAATAGGAAGTACACATCATGTACTAACCTGCCAACGTATGTTTTAAAGACATACCAGTCACTTGGGTCTTTCTTACCCTATGACCAAGGTTCCCCTCCCTCTCATCCCATGTGACCAAGTAGACCCCTCTGTGGCATTTTAGTGATCTCTTCATCTATGATCGATCTCGAGCTTCTGTCTTCGATCCGCTTTCGATTTGAGGTAAGACCTACCACTGTTCTTGTGGTTTCTTCAATCTGTTTTTCCCATTTCTATTTTTTATGATATGGAGTTTTATTTACATGGTCTTAAGTGAGTTTATTTTTTATTTTTGTTGATGTGGTTGTGTCGGGACATCCTCGGGTGAATGTAGTTATTGTGGGGAATGTGATAGTGATCTGTTGATTTGATCCATTCTTAAGAAAAGAACGTCATAAACTTTTTGAGGTAGGGGATTCCTTTATTCTCTATTATTTTATGTGCAACTAGATATTTATCATGTTTTTTCCCTTTCGATCGTAATGGAATTGACTTAATTAAATGTTTGAACTAGATTAAAGGAATTAGTTTGATCACATGTTGTTGCTTTTCACCATGATAATGGTTTGCCTCTTGATTTTCTAGATAGTGTGATATATATTATTTTCTTGTTAGCATGTTGTTCTTGATGAAATTGGTAAAGAAAGAAAATATTGAATTAATTGATAATTAAATGGATAAAGATAAAGGTGCATGTAAATGAATCTGGTTGTTGATTTTTTAATTTAATGTTAATCAAATTGATACAGATGTGCATGCCTATTCTATTTGGTTGTTAAACCTAAAACATGTTGGTTCTTATTGTTTAAAGGCATGTCAAGTTAATTGAATAAATTAATTTGTGGTAGATATGATATCTCACAGTTTAGTTTTCCCACAGTTAGAACCTACTAATAATGAATCGGTTTATTCAATTTGAATTGAAGAACTAGTTTTTTAATAAAGGATAATTCCTGGTAGGGTTCTGAGTTACCCTATTTCTTGTACGACTGGGTGCCTTGTGCTTTGGATCAATGAGTTATCATTATGTATAAAGGTTTGATGCCTTGTTTAAGGGAAAGGAGCCTAGTGATATGATGTTTGTTTTCTACTTCTTATGTTGTGATGTGAGCCTGTGTGGATGTTGTGAGATGTGGGGCTGAGAGGCCCATTGGTTGTGGAATAATTTGATGCCTAGAGTGGTGGGATATATTAGTTTATGAATGTGAGTATCAGGGAGTACACAATATATTATGAAATAAGTTGGATGTGAATGATTGGATGTTTGTTGAACCTTGTTGGTTGTTTATCTACTTTAATTTTCACACTACTTAAGTTAGCTGGTATTTCTTACCCTCTTTCCAAAATAGGTGAAGACGCATTGAGTATGCCACATGCTATCTTTGTTTATCTTCTCAAGGGAGTATGGTTCTATTCTCTTGATATAGGTGGAAAAGACTTAGTGGGTAGTTCACCTACTCACTGTGTTGATCCCCTTTTGTTTGGTAGCTTATATTTTTTTCTAGAATTCCTAGGATTATAGGAAAGTAATAATGTTGTTAATAAAAGATGGAATAAATGATGCTAACCCATGGGGTTGGAGCTTGCTGGGATGAAATACTGAGGTTATATTTATGAGAAGCTATATACTTGGTTTGGTTATTCCTAGAGGACATGGAACTTTGGTGTGATGCTAATTAAATATAATGGGGAATTGTTAATGGTTAATTAATGTTTAAAGAATTAATTAACTTAAAGTGATAATAATAAAAAGGGAAGGAAGTAATATAATAAATATCTTAAAATGGTTTCGTTCTTATAGGATACCTATTTTTAGTAGTGGAAATAGGGAGTCTGAGAGATGTTAGCTATAGTTGATTCTTAGACTAGTTTATGCCCATAGTGTGGTTGTGATCTACAGTATATTCTGTACTTTTTGTGTTTCTATATGATATTCTACCCCACCAGTTAGGGAAACTGACACCATGTGGATTCTGATCCCTAGGGGGGTGTTTTCCCCAACATTCTGGTGGGAGGATGGATGGATGACTACCCCCTTTGGCTCTGTTGTCTTCTCTTGGTAGTTACATGTGCTAGAATAAATAGTGTTTAGTTTTCCCCATATATGTGTGTAGCTTGATTTAATGGATTTTAGTAATTTCCCACACATATATTCTAGAAATAGTTTCCTTTTTTCTACTATTGGTATAACGTGCATAGGTTATGGTGGCTTAAGGATCCTTACTTGGCGTTTGGGTTGTAATTACTTGAGGTATAATAGCCAATGTATAATACAAGTTATGTGGGCTGTGGTGGCTCCTGAAAACTACATGGTTACATTTTTTGTTTTGTGGATGGTGTGTTGATTTTCATAGGTGTCTGTGGTAAATCTTTGTGTTGCATGAGGTACATGTGGTAGTGCTCACCCATGTATCTTCAGACCGGCCTTTTTGGAGAGAGACGCTTAGGATGTGCGACGTTGGGGTAAAGAGGAAAACCAGTGGGGAAGTAGTAGCTGGGTACCGTTGTTATTCTTTATTATATTATATACTCTTTTATGTGATACTTGGTGAGAGTATCTATGGTGAGGATGGAAACTTAGTATACCTATTTAGGTGACGAGTTAGTTTCACTAGTTGTTCACTATGCTTTAGCATTATTTGTTTACTTTTGCACAAGCAGCTCCATAGAGGATCCTACTGAGTATACTGTTATACTCACCTTACGTGTATATAAACTATTTTTCATATCACTTGGCGCATGTTAGAGATCAGGATGGTTACTACTATCTTGGGGTTACAAGAGCTATTCGAACTTTGTGGTCACTGCCGTTTTTTCTTTCTTTTGGTGCTTGATATTTTCCCTTTCAGTTGTAGTAGTTTTTGCATGACATTTAATATTTGTACTTGGGATTTATTTTATATTTCAGTCTGATTTGTATTCGTTTGGTGTCTATCTTATCTTTCTCTTCTCCATGTGTTCTCTTAGAGAGTAATTTCCTCCCATTGGTGTGTTTACTATACCCTCGGTGTTAGTCACCAACCCGGGTCCTACTGGAGGCGGGACTCGGGGGGTCACTATCTCTCTCCTCCCATTTTTATCCCAGGAGGGGTACACCTTATGGGGAGGGGGTCATAACAACCTTATATTACCTTCTTGTTAACGATCCCATGTTAAAGTTTCACTTCTAGTAAATTTCTCTTTATTCCTCGCACGTGTCTTTTTTTTGTTACATATTTAGTCCTTATAATTATATTGTGATTACAAAATGTAAAACATGATATAAATATTATTTATATAAATTATATTTTTATTATAATAATCTATCTAAAATATTATTACGAAATAGAATACACCATTCATGGAGATGTTAAGCCATACATACGCATGGACGTTGTTTCCATCTTTATTGTAGTATTGAATGAAAGTTTGTAAATTATATATATATATACATATATATATTATTCTAGTATAATTACTATATCATATATATCATATAAGTTCATTAAACTCATCCTTAATACATTTTATGGGCTGTGTGAATGAATCACATCCTCAAGGGGGTGGTAGTCCATACTTCCCCAAACAAGATTATCACATTAACACCAAATGGAAAGTAATGATATGTGTGTTGTAAAAGGAATAAATAAGCTTAAATACATAGTAAATATAATTTATGACATATATTAATATATTTTAATATATAATGGACACTATTATTGGTGGTAAAAGAGAAATGAAGAATCATTGTTTTGTGAGGTAGTAGTTCACCATACACAGAAACTGTATGTTCAACATCCATTAGATGGTGGTGTGTGTTAGTGAAGTTCAAAAAAATTGAATAAAAACATCATAGTATATTAATGATAATGGTTCTTTCACACAATAATTTAATAATGAGAGTGGAGGGGATGGAGATGGAAAATAAATGGAATGAGCTTGAGAGATGATGTTACCTCTAAATCGGGTTACTCGTTGTGGTTTATCCCTAAAGGATTCCTTGAGAAGATTTCTACCCAATGGGAGGCTTCAAGGTCAAAGGGAGGATTATTTTAGGCTATGTGGGAAGATCATTGATGAATATAAAAGTTTTTATAGGTTCAAGGAATGGGTAGATGTGTTTTCCTTTTATAGGAAAGGAAAAACGACTCACTTGGAATTTTTAGAAACAAATTAGGTTTACACATGTTATTATCTTAAAAAAGTCATAAAAAACCAAAAAAATCAACAATTTAAGGTGTATAGTAGAAATATAGACATACAATGGATGTTGTACAAGTGGTTTGGTCATTTGGACCCATACTTTTTAAGGTTTTGTCCCTAATTATGATTAATTTGGCCTTAATCATTGTGATTAATTTTAATCAGTTTTACAAATCATTTTGGTCAAAAATTAACATGGTCTTATTAAAATATAAATATTATACTAAATAAAATGGTGTATATAGAATTTTTTAAAATCAATTCAGAGAAGTGTAAAAATTAAGATTAGTTCTAATCCTGTAGATGAGATGAAATAATGAGTTTTTAAAGTAGAAGAAAAGTTCCAAAGATTGTTAATATTTTATATTCATTTTCAAAGTGAAATTGATTATAATTAATTAAATTGTACTAATAGATGTAATATTTATCTAATGGTACCTTAAAAAAATTTATAATATCATTTAAAATTAATAATTAATTAAACGAAAAGGCAATTTTTAACTAAAAAATTGTATTTTCTACTATTCATTAAAAAATGAAGTTTCTTAGAAAACCCCCAAAAATTCACCCAAGGATAATTTAAACATTCTGAATTCAAAAATGATGTTTATTTCATAAAATTTAATTTTTAATGGTTTCTAAAATTACTTTCAATATTATAATCAATTCATTCGAGGAAATAATGTTTATAAATATAGAAGTACTTTACCAAAAATATTTTCTTTCATTGTCAATATGTTTTACTTATATAAATTGATTATAAAAAAATTTAAAATTAGTTATTACTATTAATATAACTAAGTTTAATGGTTAGGTTATAATTATCCCATTTAAATTATATATATATAAAGATATTTTATAGAAAGTCAGTGTTGTATGTATTGTACACCAATTCGGTGTTGCGTGTAACATACGCCAAGTTGGTGTTTCATGTAATATATGCTAATTCAGTGTTGCAGGTAGTGCAAGAAAATTCGGTATTGCATGTAGAGCAAGCCAAGTCCGTATTTAAAGTGAAAGGAATGTTTGAATTAGTATATATATATATATATATATATATATATATATATATAAAGAACTATTTTCAGTGTCACATGAAATGAAAAAAATTGAAAATTTATATTAATTCGAAAAGAAAATATTTCACAAAAATATCAAGGTGTTATATGTTTCTTATATCACAATAGATGTGTCACCATCTCATTTATTAGTATAACACCAAAGCCCTCCCAATATGGAAAACTAGCCCTAGGGAACCCAATCTAGGATACTGGCATCACATATAAAACCCTGAGACCTTCTGAAGCCCTCATGCCATATCAACATTCTTCTCCACCCTAACAACATAGTCTCTAAGAAATCTCTATCATCCTAAGTGATAATGAGCACTCATTCCGAGAATAAGACACCGAAAACCATCCAATATCACTTTTCTAAGGATTTCTCCATCCTTATCTATCTATCTAAACCCATGTACATTCATGAAGACAAGAATTCATGCCTTAAAAAATATAGATTTTTATTAAAGGAACTACCCATTTGGGAAATAGAGTTATAATCCATGTCAAGCTATGCTAATCCTTGTCCAAGCTTGAACATGCCTCTTATATGCCTCATCCATGTAAATAAAGGACAACCTTAACTCTCGAGCACCCAAACCACATCAAATGATATAAAAAATTAATAATAACAATTTATAAATAATTATTTAACATAATTAAATATAGTATAATTTCTGGAATGCCCACCATGCACCACCATTATGCAAAAACCACACCCAATTTCACCTAAAGGGTCCATAATACACCCTCAGCACCATCCTCCAACAAATCCATGTTATACCTATCAATATTTAATAGAGTTTTCTGGATAAAAACATATCATTTATTTCTACTAGTTTCAGTTAAGTGATTTTAGTTTCTATTTAACAGGATTTGAAGCATATTTATTAATTCAAATGAATACTTTTCAGAATCATTAAAGGTATTGTTAAAGTCTTAATAGACTTGGTGAATACTTGGAAGGAAGGTGTAAGATCCATAAAATTCCATGGAAGGAAGTTTTGGTGCCAATTTTTAAATAAGGATGTAGTAGACAGCACCGACTAGCTGGTGTAGTTCCATTGGGTAGACATTAGTTGCCACATCCTCTAGGAGTACACCAGCCAGTTTGTAGAGGAGAACAATCTAGCTAGTTCTAGTTCAAGAATACTAGTGAATTCTAGGAGACCCATCAGCTAGTTAGTGAGGTGCACTGGGTAGTCAGTGGCATCAATATAGTCGGTTTGAGTCTACATTTTTTGTTGTTCAAAAATAAATTAATGAATTATTATTTAGATTCATTTACCATATATATTTTTATAAGCTTCCCATACCTTTTGTGTCTATTAAATAGAGACATTGGGTGCTTGGTCTCATTACTGAATGTTTGCAACAACTCTCTGATTTAATAGAAACTAAATCGACAAAAATCACTAATCCCGCATATCAAAGAGTCAATTATTTATTTTTCAATCTCAAAGGATCTCAAATTTGTCTCCATATCTATACATAACATCTTTTTCCATCTTTATAAAGAGATATGAGATTGTAATTGTGACTGATTTTCAATAACTATATATTCTATTATCATCCTAACTTCTACCTTTGGTTTCTTTATATCTCCATCAAAAATCAAGGGAAATTGGTTTCTTGTTATATCCATTGAAAATTATGGGAAATAATATATTTCATGATCTATATTAAAATCTAGGGAATATAGAAAAACCTCTCAACCCAAGAGGAGGAGACGTATGAGCTCACACCAATCTGTTGCTGAACTCATTTATCAAACAATATTTTTTATCTCTTTTATGTTACAAATTGCATCTTATGAAATAAATTCACATAAATTTATTAAATTAGATTCATTTAATCTCTATTGTTCTTAGTCACTCTATTAAATTTTATATTAACTTCATAACATAGATCAAATTTATCATCTATAACTCTAATGATTTCATCTCTTTAATCTCTTTATCATTTCAATATAATTTTGTTTTCAATTTTTCCTTTTCATTTGTTTTAATTTTTAAATGAAAATTCACCCTCCTCTACCATTCTATGGTGGCCAAAAATTGGATATATCTATATTTTTCTCAAAAATATTTTTGTTTTAAAATGTGTAGTTATTTTAAAAATTAGTTTTTATTTTTCAAAATCCTAATCGATTTTAAATTATGATTTCATGATGGAAGATACCTCTTATAATGATGCTCCTTTATTCAATGGAAAAAATAATGTTATTAAAAAAATAATATTTCTAATAATATTTTTTGCAGTAAATATATTGTCTTGAAAATGGTTATACATGAATATATTACATCTAATGAATAATAATATAAATGGAATCCTAAATATATTTATTCTTTTGAACTTAATGGAAAATACATTGACACTCTCTACTATAGGCTTGAACAAAATAAATTTAATTTAATTTCCACTTCAAAAACCAGCCATGAAATTTTGACACTATTAGAAGTCACACATGAAGGCACAAATAAAGTTAAAGACACAAGATTTGATATTTTTAGAAAATATTTTCAAAGCTTTTATATGAATCCAAATGAATCCATTACTAGTATGTTTACATTATTTAATAACATTTGAAATGGTTGAATGTATCTTAGTGATGATCTATCTAAATAAATTCTTTTGAAAAAGATACTCTAGTTATTTCCATGAAAATTAGAACCTAAAGTCACAACCATACAAGAAGCCAATGACATAAATAAAATGGGGTTCGAAGAGATCATTAGATCGCTCACAACATATGAAATCACTGTGAAATGACAAGAAGTAATAGAAGAAATGGAATCAAAATAAACCACGATTAAACTCATTTTAAATGAAATCAAATATGATTATTGTTTTAGAAGTGACATCGATGATAAAGATTATATTGAATGATTGATCTAGAGATCAATCCAATTGAACAAAAAGATTAAATTCTTCCCCCATTTGAAAAAGTAAAATAATTTAAAATATCTTAAGTGACTTGTTATGAATGCAACAAGAAGGGTGATATTATACTAGAATATTCTATCTACAAAAATAAGTTAAAAATAGGAAAGGTATGAAAGGTCTTAAAGTCTCAACCTAGAGTGCTAGTGAAGACTCCCTTTACTCAGCCTCTTCAGTGAATCAACCCCTAAATGCCTCATGAAACACGTTTTGTTAGTTAATGAGGTTAGTAATTCTATTTCTCACTCTCCATGTATTTATTATTCTTTCTCCTCATGTCACCATAATTATGAAGGCCTAAAATATGCTTGTGATCAACTGAAAAATGGTTTTCAAGAACTTTATTCATTATACAATGATCTCAAAAAAAACATATATAAACAAGTTCCTCATTAGAAAAATAAACTTTATAATAAAAAATATATTTTTTAAAAGCAAAATATGGGTTGGTTTTTAAAGTAAAGGATCATCTAAATGTTGATAATTTTAAATCCCAAATCAAAGATATTAAATATGCACTCACTCAATTCACCCATGGTGACCAATATCATGATATGATTCTGGGCTATCAACGTTCTATAAAAAATCAGCATGGTTTTGGTTATTCAAATAATTCATGTTTTTTGAAAAATAATAATTTTCAAAATGAATTTATCAAAATAAATTTTGAAATTATGGTCATAAAACAAAGAATTTAATTTATGAGTGTGGCTATAAAAACACTGAATATAGAAGATCTACATTTAACCATCCATCATGTTATTTAAAAACTCATAACAAACATGTGAGGGTTCTTAAATCTTTATTATCCAATCTTAGTGGACCCAAATTTGTTTCATCTTCAAAATAATTTTTATCTAATATGATTAGACCCTCAAGGGTACTAAAGGAACTTAATTTTGAATTTTATTAAGGTCATTTGACCGATACTCATTGATCTATCATAGTGTGAATTCTCAATAAAATATGACTATCAAATCTTGGAATGATTTATCCTTCATTTACCTCTTATTATATTTTTTTAATGATCTAAAAATTATAGAGGGTCCTTGATATTTATATTCTTGAGAGGATATGGACATCCAACTTGATCTAAAGGAGAACATGATTTTTTTTCTCTTTAATATTAACATTCCTCTTGATCTACATTTCAAGATCACTCCCACATCTCTCATATATTTTTTCTTATTCTTGAAGGGGAGAAAGTTGTTTTTTTAAAATTTATTATTTCAAACTCTTTTAAATTTGTTTCAAAGTTTATTCAATTTTATTTTACTAAATATTTTTCTAAATTTTATTTTACTTATATTTTTAAATTTTATTTATCTTATATTAATCAAATATCTTTTCAAAATCTTTTATCTTCTTATATTCAAGATGTTTCAATCTTATTTTTTTCTAAATTTTTTTAACTTTTATAATATTCTCTGAATATCATTTCAAT
This sequence comes from Viscum album, assembly GCA_963277665.1. Taxonomy (NCBI): domain Eukaryota; kingdom Viridiplantae; phylum Streptophyta; class Magnoliopsida; order Santalales; family Viscaceae; genus Viscum; species Viscum album. Next base: position 708,820,460 of record OY728150.1, read on the forward strand.
TTAAAATAATGCAAGATTTGTCTCCAATCAAAATCTTGTTCTTTAATTTTATTTTAGTATTCGATTTTTATTCATTCTCTAATTTTGTTTATAATAATTATGGGGAGACTGTATTACTTATCTTTACGATTTCACATTTTGTTTAATTATCTTATTGATATAAATATAGTCATCTATTTTACCATCCTTTTTTCGTTTTTTATAATTACAAAGTGGGAGATACTTCAATGTTGTTTTTTATTTCAAAATGGGAGAAGTTGGTTTATGTAGTGAGAATATTGGATATCTTTTAGTTTAATTATTTAGAATATAAATGGTCATTTATTTTTTAGTCCAGATGAATATCTTAATCTTCAATATCTTGAATATATGTTTAGTCTTTATTTACTACTGATGTATCTTTTTATTTTAAGTTTTTTTGATCATAAAATAGGTATTTTGTTATACCCCTATATGTAATTATGTTTTCATGATCATAAACACTATATTATTTTTTTAAATAGTTTCATTTAAGTTAATTCAGTTTTATTTAATATACTTTGATGAATTATTGATAAATTCATTAAAGTATTTGAAGAAGCCTCAAAGGTCTTGTTTAATTTATAATAGACTTGGAGAAGCCTTATAAGAAAGATTTATGATCCATATAACTCCATGTAAGGATGTTGTTATTACAATTTATGATAAAGGACACAACAGAAAACACCAATCAACTACTATAGTTTCACTAGGTAGTTAGTGGTATGGAATGTTGATAACTCATTCTATAAGATTCAATTGGCTTGATGGTGGATGAAAACTAGATCACTGGTTCGAATTCTAGAAGCCCAATTGTTTCTAAGTGATAAATCAGCCAGTCAGTGAGGTGAACTGGGTAGCTAGTGGTGTCAAGATAGCAGGTTTAAGGATGGATTCATTGATGGTAAAAAATTCCATTAAAGAAGCCTAATTTAGATTTAATTCCCCTAGTAAATTCTAGAAGCTTCTCAGGAATTTGGACCCTTTAAATAAGACCATGGGTGTTTGGATCTCATCAATGAATGTGTGCAACCACTCTTTGGTATAATCAATAACGAATCTCCAGTGATATCCAATCCCTCCTCTCAAAGATCCAATTCTTTATTTCTCAATATTAATGGCTCTTACCTTTTCTCCATATATCTCTATCTTATATTGTTCAATACTTACAGAGAGATATTTGACTATAATTGTAATATATTTTCACCAAAAAAATATACTATTATATTTATTCTTTCTACCATTGGTTTCTTACTATCTCTATAAAAAACAAGGGAAGTTGGTTTCTTTCTATTTCTATCAAAAAGCAATGGAATATTTGGTCTCTTGATGTCCATTAAAATAAAGGGAACAAATAAAAACCTCTCAACCTGATGGTAGAAGACTGAGGTTCCAACATCGAGCTATTTCTGATATCCTTGATCAAAACATGTTTTCTCACTCTTTTATTTTACACATTATATCATCCAATCATTCTTCACATAAATTTTATTATTTTGATTCACCCACTTCCTAGTCTACTTGATCTATTAACATTGATATTAACTTTATAAAATGGATTAAATTATTATTTATCACTCTATATATTTCATCAATTTAATATCAATATCATTTAAAAATAAATTTGTTTTGTATTTTCCATTTGCTTTAATTTTTAGAATTAAATTCACCCCCACTTTACGTTATACTATCACTAACAATCCATAACTTGTGATACCCATGAAACCATCAAATACAAACAAATATTCCCAAAACCAATATATTAACTTAGGATGGTGACTTAATTTGATGAATTATAAAGAAATTTCATTCATTAATTGTCTTGGGATTACCTCTCACCAAGACACATGAAATCCCCATCATTCTTGGTTGATTAAACCATAAAATTGTGGATTCAACACTAAAACCTAACAAAAATTCACAAAAATTCATAGGTATCCAAAGAGGAAACTAAAAAATAAATAAAAAAATGAATAACTTAACTTATATCACCACTAGATTTCATCTAAGAACATTTTCCCACCAGTGGAGATTAATGAAAGGAAATAGAGTAGTAAATATCCAAAAAACAGGATTTCCTTAGACCCTTTACTTTTAAACCCTGAGGAAATCTAAACTAGAAAGGATAGGAGTGCCTCCAGTAAAATTTAATAGGGATAAACCCCACTAATGAGCTGGTGGGTGAGCACAATATGCCCACAATACTATCCTAGCCACCGGTTGACCAGTACACCCAACTGTTGAGCCACTATCTAGCTAGTGGCACTATTATTGCATTTTCAACAGCCTTGGACACCCCATCCTTCCAACGAAACATAACCTAATCTTCCCCAACACCTCCCAAACCTACTTTATAATCTAAATAACACCTATTTGAGGTTTTCCAAAGTTTGGTTCCTCAATCTGCTACTTGGTTTAATAATAGAACCCCTTGTAGAATGGAATAATTCAAATTCCCTCATAAATTTCTTACCCATAATGATCTAGGATGTTTCAATATAAGTGGATCATAATAATAAAGTGGTGAAATAAAAACTTATTATTCGATGAATAACTATCATAGCCTGACCCATCAAGGCCCAATTGGTTTATGATAAGCTATGTGTGACTACCATAATACTACCTATAAAAGGCCATGGGTTGGAGACCCACATTAAGTAGGCATAACACTCACATGGGAGGCCTTAAACTAAGGTACTTGTATGAACCCACATATCTCCAAGACCATACATTTTTTAAATGTAAAACAATTGATACTAATACATGCATACATCTAAATCCATCAATTATAGTAGGAAAATAATACTGGAAAGCATAAAGAAAAAAATACAAGCCCACAAAAACTGAGAAGAAAAACAAACTTATAGAAAAAGGGAAATATAGTCAAATGTGACATCTAGAATGAATCATGGTATATCTAGAATATTATAATCTATGTCTACTCTTAGTATACCGATAACCTCATCAGACGACCGATATTTTTCATAATACATAACATGTTCGGGAAGATCCTGTGTAGGGGTGAGTATAATAACAACCATAAAACACACCAAAATCACTAATAATAAATCATCAAGATTATTCCACACATATCGGGATAGGTTGATCGTAATTCCATACATAAAATAAAACAACAATAAAAAATCACGGTTGACACTAAGTATGATGGTAAGATAACAACCACATTTCTAGCATAAGTTTCTTCTCGAGAGTATGTAACAACACTCACCTAGCGGAACTAACTCTATGAGTCTAATAATACGAGTAGAATCCATTAGATATGTCATTCTCTTTGGTGATATCCATAAGAACGTATATTCTACAAGTTATAAGAGATTGATATAGATATGGGGATTACACCTAGGTCCATGGGGTATAAGAATAACCCAATTTATATTAACCATATAAGTAGGGGATTGATGCTTGGGTAAAGTTGTTCATGCCAATTTTGAGAACCCCAATGAGAAAAAAAGATGATATTAGATTCCACATAGGTCCATGGGGGATTCCAAAAACATTACCTAAGAGTTATTCCTTTAGAGGAGATCACAATCCTATAATCAGGATACAATAACATACTATACCCTCTTGGATTGGATCGATGGAACACCACCTAAAGAAACTTGTCCATGTTGAGGTGAACAAGGTATCTATGTCATCATTGAATAAGTAAACGACATGAAAATTAGAGATACCATATGTACTACTAATATCAAACCTACCAGTTTACCTCTTCCCAGGTCCATGTACATCTAGTTATGACTGTATATCTAGGTCATTTTGTGTTCCTAGTTATGTCAGAGTATCAGTTAATTCCCTTGTACTCTATATAAACCATGTACTTTTCTATGTCTATTCCTGTTTAACCTCCATGATACATGCCTAGTTACCATGGAGGGATCACACAACATGTTACGTGTGTCACATGGAATGTGATACTTTTCTTCTCCCTAAAAACCCTAGCACCACAACCAGGGATCCACATGATGTGTATCTTTAGATTACACCCCGTGTAGTATGGAAATTTCCAGAACCCCTAGGTTCTGCACACATTTTTTATCTTTTCCACCACCACCTCTAAATCTACTGTAAATCCCACCCATGGAATATGGATTTGGGTCAACCATACTTAATCATCATAAAAAATGGATTCTATCTATCTATCTTGATCTAGAATCATCCCATAGTTATGTCATCACTGTATGCTCAAAAACCACATGAAGAAATCAGATATTGTCTCAATCCATCCTTGGTTCCATCAAATCTTGATCCATCATCAACATCAAACCCAGATCTATTGTATCAATCTATTACACCAAATAAAGGGTGAATAATGATTGATTACATGATATTTTTTTTGAACCACCAGTCAAATGAAAACACCAATCATTAATGCACAAAGAAAGATAAATAAATGAAAAAACTAAAAATATGAGGAACATACCTCATCCAATGTTCATTTTGGGCTTGATTAATTTCTAGTATCATTAATAATTAAGAGATATAGTTATTAAATAATAAAAATCACCAAATCGCTGGTAAAAAGCCCATACTCGCAACATGATCATCCCAAAAATGAATTTGTTGGTTGATTGATTCATGTTCAGTGTGGGTGAAATCAAATGGGGATAAATCCAAAAAAAAATCCAACCTAAATATTGGACCTATTTTTTTATTAATAATGGTTTCATTCTATTTTTATTGATGTGATTCATAGGTTCTATTATCACACTGATCATTAAATCATGATCCATCGATGATCATCCATGAATCTCCTCCACCTATTCCTCTATCAAATTATAGGATTATTCATCCAACCCTTATATTTAGCTATAATTGGGTTTATAAAAAGTCCCATTAGGTTTCTACATCACCACCTTATAGATAAATTAATTCAATTAATTTATTTATTATTACCACCCATGATGAATTTTTAACATATACCCAACTTTGAAAGATATTACTTTGTGCCTAGGGTAAATCCCTTATTTCAAACTCAATAGAGGTCTCAAATTTCTGATTCAAGATTTTGTTAAACATTTATTAAACCTTTTTAGGAAAATACATGTTTTTGACATTAGTATATTCAATATTTTTCTGGTACCAATTTCAGGGTCACTGGGACTCGATGTCTCATGCAATATTAAAAAAAAGATCTAAAAATATTACAAGATATTTTTCAAAGTTTTACATTAAAAAAAAATTTTAAACATTACATTCTACCCACCTTAGGTATTTTCATCATGAAAAGAAAAAAAAGACTACTTAAAAAGGTGTGGGTAGTGATCTCATAGTTGTGTCTCCACTTCTAGGTTCTCTCAAAAAGATTCTCATGTTTCCACTATACATGAACCAAAAGAATTGTTCAACCATATATGGTCTTCTCCTATTGATCCTTGATCTTCAGTGTGTACTCCACAATGGTAGCTCCATCCTCACTATCAAATTCACCCCATTTGATTACATTTGGAAGGTCATGGATTAACCTCATCAACTGCGACTTGTTGAAGATATTGTGTACTCAGTCTGATTATGGTAGTAGATCCAAGTGGTAGGACACCTCAACAACTCTATTTAGTATCTAAAAATGGCTAATGAATCTTAGATATAGCTTGTCTCCCTGGTTAAATGAACACAATCCATGTTGAGGTGATACCTTCAAAAACATGTGGTATTCCTGATCGAACTACAAGGGCCTCTATCATTGGATATTTTAAGACTTGTGATGACTCTATGCAGTCTTTATATGCTCTTGGATTACATTCACCTTCTTTGTTTTAGCTCAAACCAACTCTGGTCTTATGAGTACAGTCTCTCCTGGATTAGTCCAACATAGTGGTTACCTATAGGGTCACCCATAAAAATACTTGAATGGTGTCATATTGATTGTAGAATGGTGGATGTTATTGTTTTAAAACTCCACAAAGGGTATATAATACTCCCAACTATATCCAACGTCCAACATGAAATCCCACAACAATTTTCTCAAATATCTCAATGGTATGCTCTTTTTTTCCATCAGTCCAGTGGTGAAATGTCATGATCAAACATAACTGAGTCCTAGTGGACTCCTACAATCCTCTCCATAATCGTGATGTGAAATGATCATCATGGTCAGAAACAACCATTAGGGGAAATATGTGGACACAAACTATCTCTTGCTTTTAAAGGAATCCAAATCTTTATACTGAACTCTTCTCTTGTATACCTAAGTAGTGGTTTAGTCTATGATAACTTAGGTGGTACTATATACTATGGACATATGTGGAATCCCCATCATGAAGTCTATGTATATCCCTTCCCAATTCTACTCTAGATCCTCAAGGGGAAGATTTGAACCCACTAGATCCAGGTTCTCATCATCCACTTGCTGAAAAGTTAGGAATTAAGAGACAAGCTATGTTACTGAATTTCTCATTCATGTCCACTAGAAATAATTTTAGAGGTCTTGGTACATATTTATGAAACATGGATATACCTCCTATGTGGATGTATGAAACTAACCCATTACCTCCTTTTATAATATCACTAGTAACATAGTCTATACTCTGAATATTATAACATTCTCCCCATATTCAAAAAAATATCAGAAGCATGTACAATGGTTATTTAATAATTAATGGTCTTATAATTATTATGTCCCTGATGAGACTCCCCAATAGGTTATAGATGTGGAAAAGTAACAATCATAAACTTTATATAAAGAGAATCATCCTTGTCCACTATGGAAAACTACTACAAGGCTAACTAATTTGAATCCATGTTCAAAAACTGAGAACTAGATCTCTTATTGAGAGCATCTAGTACCACATTTCCCTTTCCAGGTGTGTAAACTATTTAGAAGTCACAGTACTAGAGGAAATATATCCATATCTTCTACCAAAAGCTAATATCCTTCTGAGAGAAGATATACTTGATACTCTGGTGGTTAGAATAGATGATGAACCGCTCACACATAAGGTAATGTTTCCAAATCTTTTGTTCAAATAACACCACTTCCAAATCAAGATAGTGTTCTATGTAGTTCTTATCATGATGTCTCAACTAACATGAACCATATAAAATCATCTCCTTAATATGAATCAAAACAAACCCAAGCCCAGTTCCTAAAGCATCACAGAAAAATTTGTACTCAACACCCTCCTCCGGCAACCTCATGATTGGGGTGGGAACTCATCAACCTCTTCCTCAACTCATAAAAAGACTGTTGGAATATTTATATCCACATAAAATAATTTCCCTTCCATTTCAAAGAAGCAAAATTTCCTATATCCCAGAAAAACTGGGCATGAATCTCTTGTAGTATCCTGCCAACCCAAGGAATATTTGAACCTTTGTCACAATCTTAGGTGGATCCCAGGCTAACACTACCTCATGATTTGTTGGGTCCAATACCACTCCTTCTTATGAGATGAAATGTCCCAAAAATTTGACTTATTGAATCTATAACTAACGCTTCAAAATATTAACAAAAATTTGGTGCACTCGGATTATGTCCAGGACCATCCTCAAGTGTCTTGCTTGCTCCTCCTCGGATATCAAGTACATTAGCATATATTTGATAAATAATACCACAAAAATTTCAAAGAAAGTCTTAAATATCTGGTTTATTAGTCTCATGGACACTACTAGGGCGTTCATCATTCCAAATGACATCACTAAGTACTTGTAGTGACTGTAGCCCCATATGAATGTTGTCTCTGTATATTCTCATCCAATACTCCTAGCTATTGATATCCTGATCTGAGGTCAATATTATACAACCATAGAGTTACTCTAAAGTGATTTAAGAGGCCTTTAATGATCATTAGTGAATACATATTCTTCATGGTCACCTATTTTAGGCACCAATAATCCACACACAAACTCAAGATCTTGTTTTCCTTCTCGGTGAACTACATTGGGGCTGCGTAAGGCGAATCATTGGGTCTAATAATGCCCTTCTTTAGGAATTACTCAAAATTCACCCTCTAATAATAAATTTATAGGGGATACATCCTATATTGTGGTGAATGTATTAGGTTATTCCTAGTTATAATTCAATGTACATGTCTATCTATTAGTGGGGAGTTAATCCTAGCATGTCCTCAGGAAAGATGCCCTCATACTCAGCCACCACATCACGAAACTGATATCCCATAACATCCAATGGTCCAAGTGTCTTGCTATAAATATGGTGAGTAATTAGCTACACCCTCCAACATTTTATTTCATACTTTTCTATTTGTGTCTCCTTATCACCTATAAAGGAAACACTCACACCATTTACATAGACACACCACTTTCTCTTACTAAAATAATCAATATGTGGATAAATTTTCATACATAATCCATGTATAAGATGATGTTATAAGGCCTCATCACATCAATAAATAGATCCCATGATAAAATATATTCTCCAAGAATCACATCATACTATTTTAAAAGAGTTTTAACACTGATTTATCTTTAGTATGATTCTCCAAGTGTAAGGGTCGAGCTAAGTGCTCAATAAAAACCTATAATTCTTAAACTAGGGATATATAAAGAAAATAGTGGATCATTTCTATGTATATAAATATTATATATAATGTATGAAATAAATATATAATTCATTTAATCATCCTCATAGCATCTTGATCTTATGACTCTATGTCTTGAAGCTTTATTCACCCCAATACACTAGCTACCAATGACTAGCAGGGACCACCTGGGGGTGGTGGAGGTGACAAGTCAAAATATATGCCACCACAAGATTCTCTCCAAACCCCTCTACCATGAATTCTTCCCTAAATAGCTATCTAATACTACCACCACCGCTATCTAGGTGGCCCATCCACTGTATCGACATCATCTGTATGGTGGGTCAGACAAACTCAGGTGAGATATCCCTAGTTGTCCCAAGAGCATCACCACATCTCCCTTGGCTGACTAAAACAATAATGAGACCCCTAAACCGTAGAACCTATGTCATGATATCTCCTCATAAAATGTATCTAGCATTCATATCCCCACATCTTCCATCAACTACCCTCTTCTAAAGTCTCATACCATGTGTTTTAACTACTGGCACCCACTATCACCACAACATAGATATGAATGATGAAAGGAATCAAACATAACCAAATTTATATTTTAGACCTATCTCAATAGTACACACCCAAAATAATGTATCTCAACCCATATCCATCTAGTATCATGAGATTTTGTTAAATCTCAATGAATACTTAATTGTAGTCATGCAACCCAACTATAGCTGTAAAAGGCCCTGGATGTGCACTTCTCGCATTATAGCTGGAGAGTTCCCCTTGATAAAGAGATGGTCAAACTATGTCCATGAAAGATTATCCTAATCATATAATAAAACCATAAGGTTCCACTAGTGTTATACGAGGCCATTAAGAAGGATCACTTCTAGGACCCCCATCTGGTCAATAAGTGTCTCAACGAGGCAAAATACTCACATAACTACCTTGAGACAATCATAGGCTTCCTATGGGTATAAATCACCTATGAACTTAAGGGTTATATAATGATAAAACTCTTGAAGCATTATCATCCTACAAACCTCATATATTTGTACTAATAGTTCCAACTTCTACTTGATAGGTTTAGGTATAGATAAAAAAATAGATGGATGCTCTACCTATTGAACAGGTCATTATATCGATGTCTTATCACTGATGGGACCATCCTCACTATCCTTTTTCTAAATACAAGAATAAAATCATCATTATGGAATCATAAAGCAGATAAGATGTACCATGGTTAATGACTATATCTAGGGAGATGACTAAATAAGGATATAAAAAAAACCCATTACTATATGATGTATATACAAAATTCTTCCCTGTAAATAATGTCTATATATAACGAGTCAAAAGGAAGGTAGTCAAAGTCCTAGTGTATAAATTTTTTGGCTTCTATTCCATTACTAGATTCCCCAATATTAAATCCAAACTCAAAACATTTAACATTGTTTCACTGAAACCCACACCAATCTCACAGCTAGACAAAAATCCAAACTCTGGTCCTAATATGGATTATCGCTCTAATACCATTTTATCACGACCAGACCAAATAAGGCTTGTCTGTCCTGGAAAAAAATTATTGTGACTACCCCAAGTGCATTTCCAATAGGTTTGGGGTTAGAGACTAGTGCTAAGTAGGAATAACACTCACATGGGAGGCCCTAGCCCAAGGAACCAGTATGCCCACACACATCTCCAAGACTATATAATTCTAAAATATAAAACATTTGATACCAATTCATTCATACATCTAAATCCCAAAATCAAATTACAACAATAATAATAGAAATAATCTTGGGGAAAATACAATCCTACCAAAAATTATAAAGAATTAAAAATTACTAGAAAGAGGTAAGTACAATTAAATGTGACTCTAGTTATGAACCACAGTCTTTCTTGACCAATATATGATCTGTATTCTCTTGTTTTAAAAAGAAACCAGTCAAGCTATTGGTCATCTGCATAAGTCACAAAATGTAAGGTCATAGCCCATACAAGGGTGAGTATAACAATACCCAGAAGGACACCCTGAAATCAATAACAATAAAGCATAAAGAGTGGTTAGATGATCACATGATATGTTGGATATAATACAAGGCATAAAATAAAACATACAAATATACTCATGTTAGACACTAAGTCTCAAGGTATGGTCCTAACTGCATTTACAACCTATTATTCAACTAGAGAGTACCTATCAACACTCAACTGGGAGAACTCACTTCGTGAGTTTGATATAACTTACGGAGTCCATCACATATGTCATGATTATCAGGTCTCTCCATAATAAAGTACATGCTAAGAAGTATGAAGAGATTGATGCAAAAATGGTGTTCAAACCTAGGAACGTGCGGTATACTAACAACACAATCTGAATTAAATCTCTAAATAGGGGATCAATAGTCATGTAAAGTTAGAAACACTTGTTTTGTGAACCACAATTATGACAGAACCTGATAGAGGATTCCACCCAGGGCCATGGGGGATTACAAAAACTATATCTAAGACTAATTCCCTTAGAGGGGATCCCAATCCTATGATTAAAACTTAATACTATACTATACCCTTAGGGAATGTATTGAGGGATTGAACACCAAATAAACTTTTCCATGTTGAGGGGAACAAGGGATCCAAGACACCTTTGAAGAATTACATGGTGTGTAACACTAGTCTTGTACCTGACCATGTTTGTACCTATATACCTCTTCCTATGACCATGTATATTTGTCCATGCCTGTGTATCTTGGTCATGTTGTATATCTAGTTTCGTCTAAGTATCAGGCCATCCCTATGTACTCTACTAATGCCCATGTACCTATCAGTGTCTGTTCCTCTATATCCTTCTAGATAGAAATTGAGCTTAATGGGATGGTTCATATAGCACGTGACACATGTTACATAGAGTTTAATACATTTATTCTTGATAGAAACCCAAACACCGTAGCCAGGGCCCCACATGTGTATCTTAGGATTACATTTTGTGTAGTTCAAAAATTTATAGAACCCATATACTTCTCACAGGTTTTCCATTGATGATACCACTACCACAAATTTTCCACAATTCCATCACATGGATCACAGATCTAGATCATCCATACTCGATCATCACTGGAGACCAGATTCCTACCATCTAGCTTGATTAAAAATCATCATGTAAACATGCCATCACTGTATGCCCAAAACCTACATGAAGAACCCTGATATGATCCCGATAGATCATCACATCAATCAAATATCAATCCATCATAAATACAAAACCTATATCCATTGTATGAATCCATTTCACTAAATAATATGTGCATAATGATTGATTTACTAGTATTTTATCGAACCATTGGTCAAATGAAAATACTGACGATGAACAGATAAATTAAAAGAAAGAAGCGAACAAACCACAAACATATGGAACAGAACTCATCCAATATTCATGTTTTAATTAATTAATTTTCATTATAATGACTAATGAAGATATATAATAATTCAAGAATAAAAATCCCCAAATCCAAGGTAAATCAAACCCATAAACACAACATTATCATCCTACAAACCAATTTATTGGTTGATTGATTTGTGTTCATAATGGGATATAACAATGAGGATAAATACACATAGAAAAATTTCAAACCTCACTATTTTATTGATCATTGATGAATAAAAGTTCTATGTCATTGTCATTGATGTGATACATATGTTATTTTGGCACACTGATCACCAAAGGATGATCTGTCGTTGATCATCCATGAATCTTTTCCACTGGTTCCTCTCTCAAATTATAAGATTATGCAGCCGAACTTTAAGTTTAGTTATAACTAGGTTTATATATAGATATATTAGGTCACTATGTTATCACCTAATAAATAAATTAATTCAATCACATTATTTATTATTTTCTCTCACTATGAAATTTTAACAAACGTCTATCACCGAAAAAGATTATGCCATGCCTTGGTTAAAGATCGCATTATAGACTCAATTAAAGTATAATATTTCCAATATGAGAAACCTTTTAATATTTAATAATATATTTTTAGTAAATCTAAATTCTCATGATATTAATATATTTAATATTTTTCAAATATAAATTTTGGTATCTTTGGGCCTCAGAATATCAAATCGTCTCGGTGACTGGTTCAAAAAAATTACTATATATTTAAAATATTTGCATGAAAAAAATACATGAAATTACAAAAACTATAATCATATTATTTTTTTACCAATACTTTGTATCCATAATGTTTTATATTATTATTTATTCACCACCTCTTAGATTTGAAATTGATTTAATGGAGAAACACGAAGTGGTGTGATGATTGCTTCACAAATATATAAATCTTCGTCGATTTGGGTTGTGGTAAGATACATCCTTTATATCTTATTATTATTACCTTTTTTGAATTTGATGATATATGGTGCACATATTATCTCTATATTAATTGATCTTATATCAACTTTCTTGATAAAAAAATATCATTTTACATCCCAAATAATCATATGATCAAATATCAATGCAAATATTATTATGAAATTATATGGGTAAATAACTCATTAATATATACATTGATGCCAAATAATAGAGGATATTTATCTCTCATGGTGTTGATGTACTCAAAATAGAATATATTACAATTATATCAGAAAATGTGAATGTATTTCTAGAATATTTTCATGGTCTTCTCCCAAAACATGATGTTTAGTTTTAAATTGATCCCATATCTAGTTTTATACCTATATCAAGAATTCCGTACATATTAGATCCCACCTAGTTGGATGAATTGAAGAAGCTACTAAAAAATAATTTTAAAAAGGTATTTTTATGCCCAGGTGTTTCTCTATGGGGTGCTCAAGTTCCCTTTGTTAAAAAGGACCAGTCAATGTTTCTATACATTGATTATTTTGAGATTAATAAAATCATAATCAATAATAAATATCCTCTACCCCATATTTATGTTTTTTCAATAAACTTAGTGGGGTTTAATACTTTTTAAAGGTGGTTCTTTGATCAATATTAATTGATTTAATGAAGAAATAATTTATATATTAACTTTACCAGTTTGTAGTATTCTTTAGATATGATATTATAATATATTACAAGTGAATACAAGAGTATAAATATTATTTGAGTATTGTTTCAGAGTCCCTGTGAAATGAGAAATTATATTCCAAATTTAGAAAGTGTTAATTAGGACGATAGAAAGTATCATTCTTGGATCATGAAATCATAAGAGAGGGTATATCTATAGACCCTTGAAAGAAAATTGTGTTCAAATAATTGCCTAAACCAAAATATGTAATAGGGATCCCTACTTTTCTTAGGTTGGATGGATAATTTCAATGTTTTTTGAGAAATTTATATTTATTTTAAAATCCTATAACCATGTCAACATAGAATAGAATAAAGTTACCATGGGAAAAGTACTATGAAAAGAGTTTCCTAGAGATTATATAGAGATTTGTAATTTCACCTGTAATAACATTACTTGAAATTTATGTAGGGGTTGTGATATAAAATGATGCTTAATTAAGGGATTGGGGTGCATTCTTATGTAAAATGATAAATTGAGAGCTTGCACCTTATTGAAATTAATTACCAATGATAAAAATTACTTGACACATGACCTACAGTTAGCAGTTTAAATTGTTTCATTAAATATTTAGAAGAATTATTTCTATAGAGAAAAGTGTGACATATATACTGATAATAAGAACATAATTTATTTATTTATATATAAAGAGTTGAATATTCCCCAAATTAGATGGTTAGAATTAATCAAGTATTATGGTTTCTCAATACATTACCAACTCAGGACGGAAAACAAGGATGCCAATGCATTGATTTGAAAGGATCATGCTACAATACCCATTATAGGGATTGAAAAATACCAAATATTCATGGATATTCAATGGATGTACATGTAAATCAGATGTTATAGTTTAAAATATTAACACACTCAACTGATTTATCTACTATCCATCCATTTGAATTCCAAATAGGAATAACTTTTGAATATATAGCTATAAAAAAGTTTGGATATGTATAAGATTACAACCTTGAAAATGATGGAATTATATGATTCACAAAACAATTTTATGTCCATCAGTATAGGAATGGAAGGAGTTGTTGTATGATGAACATAAAATATGATTATCTCTTCATTTTGAATGTGAAATTATGATCAAATATATTAAAAATAACTTATTATATGACATCATGAAGAGGTGGATTGTGAAAAATTTATCCTAGTGTTTGGTATGTCACAATTATAGGATGGACATCATACGTATAAGGGGATGATACGACCCTTTCCTATATTATTATGTAAATGAGATATAATCACTATGGATTTTTTAATGTATATACTAATAAAATTTATTTGAAATACTTACATCTGGGTAGAAGTGGACTGACTTAAAAAGATAACACACTTAATTAACATTTTAGAAGAATTCTCAATCGATCAACTTATAAAGATATACATAAAAGAAGTGGTAAGGATTCATGGAGTACCACTTTGAATTATATATAATAGATATTAACAGTTCACATCAATTTTTTAAATAAGTATCCAATAATAATTTGATACCTAAAAGGATATCAACATGTCTTATCATCCCCAAATTGTTGGTCGATCAGAAAGGACCGTTCACATATTAGAGGATATTATATGATTTTGAATCGATGAATTTAAAAGGAGGATGGGTTCAATATCTTCCTATAATTAATTTATTATATAAAAATAGTTTCTACTCCATCATTTAAATGGAATCATTTGAGCCTTTATATGGTAATAGACATATAACACCAAAATTCTAGGATGTAGTTATATAAAGAAATCTATTTGTACATAATCATGCTAAAAAATGATAGAAAACTTTTAAACCATTCCACGACATATCAAAGTAGAAAAAAATAGATAGAAGTATTATATTTATAATAATCAATTAGATTTTGAGTTTGAGGATGATGATATAGTATTCCTTTTAATATCCCCATGAAAGAGGGTTATGAGACTTAGGATTAAGGGAAAGCTAATCCCAAGAATCATTAGACACATAGAGATTCTAGAGGATGTGGAGACTATAGTTATCAGTAAACACTTCCACCAAATCTATTCCAAGTATCCCCATGTTTCTCATATATTAATTTTGAAGAAGTACATTCCAGATTTATGATATATACTAGACATATAAGATATATAATTGGAACTTGAAATCTGTTACGAGGAGAATATAGTAAAGATCTTGGATCATCAAGATAAATTATTATGACATAAGACCACACAACTAGTCACATTCTTTTTGGAAAAATCACAAGTTTGAGAAAGGGAACCCAAAAATATTATGAGACAAAATTACCCCATATTTTTTCAACTAAGTAATGAAATATTAAGGGTGTATTTTTTAAAGTGGGAGAATGCAACACACCAAATATTTATTATCAAATTTCATAGAAATAAATATAACGCGTGAAACATATTTAACTACATGAGAGCATATAAATAATATGAAAAATACTTTTTACCTTATAGTAAAATTTTATAACTAAATAGAAAATTAAAATATTTCTAAATGAGCCATAATTAACACAATTACTATAGGAATGAAAATGAAAGTAAATTAAAATAATATGAGATTGTAATATTATTTATTAAAATCTACAATGAAGATAATTTTTCCAATAATAACTATATAAAGGATGGAGTACATTAAAAATATAATAAAATTTTGGAAAAGTAATGAGTTAATGGAAGGATTTTTTTAGATAAGTAAGAAATGTTAGATAGTGGAAAAATATAACGACTCAGGGTAGCTATTATATATCTGTTAGGGAACCTCTTGTGGGAAACCATTATATGATTTTTGGGGATACCATTATATGATCCCTAGAATAAAAGGAATTATACCAATTTTATGATTAGGTAAATTTTATAAGATCTATTAGATACTTAATATATATTTAAATTTTTATGTCTACTTCATGAAATTAATGTTTTTTATTACAACGTTAATTCTATTAACATGATTTATTATTTTTACCTATTTAATAAATTATTTAAATCTTTTAAATTTTATAAATAGATATTAATTTTAATTATATATATTTATATTTATATTTAATGTTATAGTAAATTTAGAAATAAGAATTGCATGGTAAAAAAAATGTGATTTACATCTTAACAGAAAATATTTATTATTCTAAATAAATAAATAAATATTGTTTAAATATATTTTATGTTTTCTTTAAAAATATTATTTAATAGTTGGAGATTTATTATCATAAGTTTAATTAAAAAAATTGTATGATTTTTAAAAAAATTGGATTCAAATTACTATATCAAAAAATTATTAAAACAAGTTATGAATTTAAATAGTAAATGTGATGTATAATCACATATTTTAATAAAATATTACAATAAAATATTATAAATTGTATTTTTATTTAAATGTATATTTTTAATGTTTTAAAGTTTTTATTTGAGAATTCAATATTTGAATTCAATGGAGTTTATAAGTTGAGTAATAAATTTATTGTTTAATTCTATATAAGATAAAGAGCATGGTTTAAAATTAAAATTTATCACTTATTAACATATAAATATAAATAATTTTTATAACAATTGAGAAAAAAATGAATTATGATAGAATATTCTAGATATAAAAATTATTATTAAATGATTTAATATTGAGATTTTATTTGATTAGAGGTTGAGTAAGAGAGTTAAATTACTTATAAATTAATAAGAGTCCATATTTGAATAAAAATCTATAATTAATTAGATATATAATTTGTAAAAATACCAAAAAATTAATTTCAAAAGTTAATGGATTAATAGGAATTAGTCAGAGTTTGAGTAATATTGTTAAACTCATTTTGAGAATAAGAGTTAAATTTTATGTGAAAATCCACTTCTTATAATTATATTTTTATTTAAAGTGGTATGGAACAGTATATTAACCTTAGAAAATTTTATTCATGATAATATGTTTAATATATCTTGTATAATTTATTCAATTAATACAAATTATTATTTATTACATGATAAATATGAATGTATTTATCAATGTTGACGTGCTGCTTGTAAAACATAAGAAAAATAAGAAATTATTACTTACAGACAATATTAAGAAAGTATAAATGATTAATTAACCATAATTGGAAAATATTATGATAAATAATTTATATTAATATAATAATGTCAATTCCATATTTATCATGATATTTTTAAACTCATATTACAAAAAATATCACTAAAACTCTATTTAATTGGAATTATTTTTTTTGAAATGATTTATTCATTAATAAATAATAATAAAAACTTATATTGAGTCTATGTTGATCAATACTATTTGAACCTATCTTCTCCAATCCATTTATGAGCCACTTACCATATAAAAAAGAAAATTTTAATTCTTTAAGATTGAATATTTATGCAAATATCATCGAATCTTATAAATTAAATATGACTCATTGAACCATTTATAATACACCTATAAATTTCATTTTTCTATTCAATATATACCAAAATTCCTTCTTGTACAATACTATACCAATTTTGGTAACTTCTAGCCACATGAAGGATCCCCAAATCCATCATTTTTAGTGGTTCTTTAACTGAAGATTCAAATTTTCAATGAATTTATTAAATTATACATAAGAAATTATATTTATCTTTTCCATCCTCTTACATATGATTCATCACTTTAATAAATTGTTTATGAAATCATTATTCTTCTATAAAATAGATATTAATTTTATACAATAACATATTCAAACTCATTAATTCATTACTACAGGCTATTGTTTGGGTCAGTTTTACCACATACATGAATGATTTGATAACCTTTGTATCATGAATGAATAATAAAAATTAAAATGAAATTAATGTTTTTTCATAATTATTAATTTATTACATTATTATAATTCTATAATGGTAATATATATGTATGTTCATTAATAAAATCAATTCTTTTTAATTGATCTAATGTTTAGTAAAATGGGAATTTATTATTGATCATTATGAATTTTAATCGAAGAATCTATGAAACAGACATGGAACACTGAAACCATATCATTAAGATCTATATTTTATTCCTGATCATTCAAGAGTTGATGGACACATGAGAAAAGAGGATGGAATAGAACCATAATACCAAAGAAAGCATGGAACAAATTGGATAATTAACACTCCACTACTAGTTTTATCAAAGAATGATCAATAAATTAGAAATAAGAAATTATAAATGAATGGTGATGGGTAAAAAAATGATATACTTTAATAATAAACCTAAATTTATTATAAATGAGGTTATAGTGTGTACATCCAAGAGAGAATCTAATATAAGTGTTTTTCTTGACTAAAACTCTTTTATTTGAGTCATAATACATTCTCTTTGACTATGTTATTCTATATTTGAGATATTCTAACCATTCCATTTGAAATTTTTTTATATATTTTATTTAATGGAGAAATTAAATTTTCATTTCAAAATATTCTTCTTTGATAGATTTAATTTTTAATAAAATATGTCATTGAAAAGAATAATTCTAATCAACTATATTGAGGATTTATTTTCCGTGTCCATATTATTTATTTCAAAAATATTAATGTATTATTATTTTGAAATATATATATATATATGTATTCTCTATTATATCCATCTTATTTACCATTATCTCTTTTCAAAATAAGATGTTATAATTATTTCTATCCATATGAGTCTTCTTTAAAACTATCAAATGTGATGAAAAAGAATTTAATTCCATTTCTATATATTTTATACATTCCCCAAGATATTTCATTACAATAAAATTATTTATTATAATGTATACATTTTAGGAAATCTTTTCAAAATAATGCTTCAAAAGTATTATTGTCACCCCTTGAAAAGGATTTTGAAAGTGAATTATAACTTCAAAAAACACTTATAAAAATTCTTTTTATGATTTAATTTTTACTTTCCTCCACATAATTAAATGATATATATCATATGAAGTTATGTTTTATGTATATACCTCTAAATTATCTTATTAAATTTCTATTTTGGATGATATAAGTTTAAGTATAAACTAATCAAATTATTGATTTATCTTTTTTATACAACTAAAAAGTGGAAGGTAACCCATTTTTTCATGGGGTTTTCCATCACTCATGTATGATTAATTATATATGATACATATTTATGGTTTATCATTATATGATGGGTTGGTATTATATGTCACTTTAATGAGTTTTATAAATCCTAGTATCTTGTGAGATTAAAATTTGATGTGAGTAGTGATGCTCTATCAACTACGAGACATGGATTCTATTTCATGATCCATTATGTCATGGGACGTAGTTAGTGATTCCTATTTCACTATGTGATGATGGTATTGGAAGATATATTTAATGAATTTAATGATTTAAATTCTTATGTTTGTTCCAACTTTCTATTTTATGTTTACACGTGTTATTATTATTTTCACGGGTCTTCATGCCATGGTATATGTGTTATGAATTTATGATGGTCATTTTTGTGTATTATGTACCCATGTTATGATATATATTTTTGTATCATTTATTATGCTCATATATTATGATCACATGATACTTTTAATAAATTATTTCCCCCTTTTTCATGTTTTTTCATATGGTTATGATATAACCCTGTATGACTTGTTAATATGTTTCACCCTTTCTGATATTTTTAGATCACCCTTCATAATTTTTCCTAGGTCCTTAGGAAATTATTTATAAGAATATTTCAAAGAGGATTTAATGTCCTAAAATTATGCAGGATATGGTTGTGACTATTTTTTGATAAGTTTTTATGTTTCAAATATCTAAATACACCAAACCATTAGGTTCTAGGAGTGTTTTATTTATGAAATGTGATTCTTAAATTATATATAATAATTTAAAATATTTATATGTTATGTTTGGGTTTCTTTAGTTGGTATCAAAGTGAGGTATAATTAATTTTAGTTATTGGGTTAAGATGGATAAGATAAATAAACCCAAACTACATAGGTTGAAAAAAATAGAATATGGGTAGATAAGTTGTCATAGAGTAAGTTTAATTTATAATATTAATGTTTAATATTTTTCATAAGATATTATTATTTAGTACTCATGATAAACATTTTGGTTTTAGTAAATGGCTAGAACCTAGTGAAGTATATTTAAAAAAGGTGTATTGGGAATGTGGTGATTTTATCAAAGAGAAACAAAAAAAAAGAGAGATATTGTACACCTTTATGGATATATTATCCCATGTTATGATTTATAACTTGAATCATTTCAACCTCCCAAATGAATCAAATAATATAAAACTTGCTATCATGTCCCTTATGTGGAAACTATCACCATTCTTTAGTAGATCTTTTTATCTGCTAATTTTAATAAGTGAATCAACATGACATAAATGGTATTTTTTATTCTTTGACATTTCGATTATGAAAATTTAGTTTTAATTTTTTATCATTTATAAGGTGGAATAGATAAATGGTTAACATTTATTATGAACATGATTCACAAGGATAAAGTTTTTATCATGGAACAAGCGGAATTTAAGAAACTAATTCTCAAAAAATATTTTCCCAAACCCTTTAAATCAATATGGAGTAGGAATTTATTAATGTAAATTAAAAAAAGGATGAATCAATTTTTAATGCCCCGACCGCATTTACCTAGAGTCGGTGAATTACTATATAACATTGGAATGATCATAAGAGATCAAGTCCTGAAATATCGATCAGTTAAGTATCCTTTAAAGTACTAGAGACATACATAAGTTTTACATTACATTATGAAATGAAAAAGTAACATTGTGTATCCTTTGAACACACTCATATCCCTTAACCTATCCCTATCAGTCAGTCATAATATACTTCTTAGCATCCTAGAAAAAATAAATTATAATAAATGGGTGAGCTCAAATGATTAGTAAGGATAACAATATAGCGGAAACTATCATAAATAAGAATAAATATTTAAGGCTATGTATAAGAGTAAAACAAAAGACTTTTAAACATAAAATTCAGTATAATATGACAATGGAAGATAAGATAAGGCCATTTAATTATTCACATTGATATTTTAATATTCAAATAATCACATAAAATATTAATAGGTAATCTCATAATGATGGAATGCAAAATGCTGAACATCATAACCACATATTTAAGTCCTTTTGACAATACTACAAATAAAAATATTGTCAAGGCCTTGTGACAAGACACCAATTTGTCTCACGAGACCTACCGATGCATCGAGGGGCTATAGCGGGCCCCACCCTTCACTTACTACGTCCAATGCATTCCTCATATGAAAAGGGTGAAACATAACATAAAAATTCATATTAAACTAGCATATGAAATGCTAATACCTTAACCATAAATTGCGAATGGCATAAAAATAGAACATCAATAGTCAAACATATCATAAAACTATCAATATAATATGGAATATTGCATCATAATAAGTCATCTTATATTAAACATAAAATCCAAAAATAGATTCTTACACAAATGAAATCAATCAAAAACTACTTGATAGAAATATGTCTTTCTACTTTGTAATCTTTTAAAAGTGGGATAATTATAAAAGAAAACATTTATTTTGAAAATATTATTATAAGCTTGTAATGGAAGATTAGAAGTTGTTATAACTGCTGAAAATAGCCTCACCTTCTGTATAAGTTAAAAAAATTCTTTCCATAATTTTTTTAAAAGTTCATAAATGAACTTGTTTGGAAAATGATGGAACAATTCCTTTGAAAACATTTTATAAAAAGTCAAACAAGGGTATAAATTACTTTAACCCATATTCTAGGAAATAGTTAAATTGTTTTGAAATACATTTTTAATAAACATGGATGTGGATGATAAAGAAGTCCCAGAATATACTTACGTCTAAACAACCTTAGATAATAAAGAGATTGTAAAATTAACCATTACCTTGTACTTTGCCTTAGTCGAGGGTACATTAACCTTATGTATAATGATTAAATCATTGTAATTTAATTATAAAATAACCACATACATAAATATGATATAATATATGATCCTATAATATTTCCTTGTTAATAATATTTTAGTAGTATCATTATTTCAGGTGTTAACTGATTCTTTTTTCCTAAATGGCCAGAAGGCCTTATTTTTATTGATTTTTTATAACCCCCCTTTCAAGGGATTCGGAGGAAACCTTACATGGGCCGTAGGTTTCGAGATTACATGACCTATAGGTCTTAGGTAATTTAAATACTATACTTGGAACTCATCCTCCAAGATTCATTATCGTGATATCAACTCTCCACCTTTGCATGGATGTTCGGATAGGCTTACCATGTAAGAATAGGCTGGTCCGGAGGGAAATACCATACCCTCTATTTCTGAAAAATCCTCTTAGATTCTACTCTGGGGAATTCGCCTGCGCTGAATCCACATCTCGAGTCTACTCCTTGTAGAGTCTGTCTTCTCTTTTAAGCATAGTTTTAGGTGTACCAAATGATTTGAGGTGGCCTGAAGGCCTTGAGGTGGACCAAAGCGCTTGAGGTGGCCTAAAATACTTACTAGACCAAAGGCCTTGAGTGGCCCGAAGGCCTTCAAGGACCCGAGGCCCAAACCGGTGGCCCGAAAGCCAGAAACTGATGAAACGTTTTGGTTACTACAGTACCAAATAGATTTTTCTACAATATATGATATTGTACCGAACAATGTCCTATATAGAAACTGCTACAATATTTAAAAAGTAATACTAGAGTACCCAAAAATATGTCTCTACCCGGTTTTGAACTCAGGTCTCTTTGATGCACTCGTCGAGTCCTCACCAACTGGGCTGAGGCTCTTATGCCTGATTCATTTTTCTTTAACTTTTTTTGTTACGTAAGTCATGTTTTTTATGAATATGATGTATTTTAATAATATCTAGAATAATAATATATTCTTAAACATTATTTTTTAATCATCAAATAAAAATTATTCATGAATGGTTACGATGGGGAATTAATTCTCATCGCATCTTGGAGATGGTAAGCTGTACGTACGCACGAGCAACAATATCATTCTATTGATGGTGAAAATAGTACATAATTGGATGTTATATTATATATAAATAATCATTAACATGTTATTTTTATTATTTACATCAATTAAACTCATTATTATACCCATCCAAATAATGAAGTGTTGAATAACAAACTACACCATGACGTGGAGACGGTAAGCCGTATGTATGCACGTATAGTGACTTTGTCATTAATAGGATGGATAGAATAATGAATATAGTTGTACCATATTAATAATAACATCTCAGTATGTATAACGTACTAAATTTAATATTTTATTATGCAAACAACATAGAAAGAGGAAGTAGAAGAAGAAAAAAACGTTGAAAGATGTGATAAAATAATTACCTCTTCTTTAGGTGATTCCTTTTGATTTGAATAAAATGGCTCTTTATATTAGATTTATGATCAAATTAAGGCCTCTAAGTTGAAGTGAGAGTAGTTGGTAGGAGATTTGGGTTGGTTTTTTCCAATTCAAATGGCTTCGGAGGTGTAATTTTATGATAAGGGGAAGTACCCATTTATAAGAGAAGTGATGGGCACTTTAGGAAAGGATTGAAATATTAATTTATTATAAAACTATTTTCTGGTTATAATAGGTAAAAATGGATTTATATCATGGATAAGTTAGGGATGTGTCAAAATCATCTCATCCAATTGGTTTTATACATGTGTACGTCTTTATATAAACCTTATATTTTAGATTTAACCCTTATTTAAATAGTTTATCTTTTACCGTGTCTTCTTGTATTTTTATACTAAATGGTAAATATAGTTACCATAAATTGCCAAGAGAACCTCAAGTGGTTCATTAATGACATATGTAGCATTATATACTTAATTTTTCATAATCCGAGATTTTTATAACTATTATATAATTTAATAAAATATCTTTTTTTTAAAACAAATTTATATCAATTTTGACACTAGTTAGTATTTGGTTTTTGTTAAAGTCTTCCAAACTAGATTCCTTTGAAAAAAAATACATTGAATCAAACCTAACAGGTCTTATTCCCCTATAAAATTCATCTATGAAATCAAAAGTTTCAATTTACATTTATTTTAGTATTTATAATATAAATTGTTTAAATCTTTCATTAATAAGGTAATTATTCTGTCATCATTGTGGCATTAATAAATTTAAGTATTTATTGTCTAAAAATTAAAAATAAAATAATATTATGTGGGAAATATTCTTATATTTATAATTAATACTTATATTCTAATTTATCTTATGTATAACCCTATATTAAAAATGGTTTTGTTATTAAAATTTGAATTTAATACCTTTTACTCTTCATTAAATAAAATATAATAAATGTCATAATCTATTCCAAGTGGATCAAAAAGGATCATATTTTGTTCCTAAAATTGATTTTGTTTAAAACAAATTATCCAATAGAATTAGGACATGTGTTGGGATAATTTAATATTATCATAATATTATTTTTACCTTTAATTTCCCTATTTACTTTTATCCGTGGTAAATAAAATTCAAAAGTTACTATTCACAAAAAAAATATTTTCATCATATTGAACCAAATTTTACTTACTGATGACAACTGTGTGTGTCGGATTTTTAAAATTCAATTCACAGAAGCGGTAAGATTATGTTTTATGTAAATTTGCAAATGTGCCTAGAAGGTGGGTAAACGACGTTATATAGTTCAATAAAATTTTATATATCTAATATTATTATAAAATGACTCCAATGAATTAAATTGGACTAATACAATTATTATGTGTCTATTTTGATATAAAAATAAATTAAATTTAAATATTTTTATTTAAATAAAAAGTTGGTTTCAAATAATAACGTATTGTTTTTCACTATTCTTCAAAAATTGAATGATTTCAGAAAAATACCAAAAATCACCCTAAGCTAATTTTGATATCCTGTTCAAAAAATGATGTCTGTTTTGAAAAAAATTATAAAATTTCAAAAAGTGGGTATTACTATTCATAACTACTTTTATAATGGCTAGTTTGATTGGTCACGGTGTGCTAGAACTTTGAGCTATGTACAACACAAGCTATTGTATTATTCAAATAGAAGCATACCATAGATGTTTGGGGTGTTAAATTCTTATTTCCTTCAAATAATTTTGTCCTTGAAATTTCTAGAATATTACTTCATAAAAAGAATCAAGTGGTTCTTCATCATAACTTCTTATGGTTTCCACATTGCCTCTTCCATTTTATGGTTTCTCCAAAGAACTTTTACCAGACTAGTCGTCCATTTTCTCAACACTTGTTCTATGGTATCAAGAATATTTTTAGGCTCTTCACAATAAGATAGATCTGGTTCAAATTATATTTCTTTATAAGAGTGTACATGCATTGGTCCAGGCATGTATTTTTTCTACACTGGTACGTGGAACACATCATGAACTTTGGAGAGACTTGGCAGCATTTCCAAATGGTAAGCTATAACTCCAATTTGTTCTAGAATTTGGAATGGTCCGATGTACCTGGGACTTAATATACCCTTTTACTGAATCGTATAACACCCTTTAATGGAGATGCCTTCATGAAAACTTGATCTCCTACTTGAAATTCCAAAAACTTCATTTGGTTATCAGCGTAGCTCTTTTTCCTACATTAAGCTACTTTGATGTGGGTTTGGATAATCTTCAAATTTTTCATTGTTTCCTCAACAAGTTCTGGGCCTACTTGTATTCTTTCCCCATCATCATCCCAACAAGTTGGTGTGTGACATCTCTTTCCATATAATGCTTCATATGGTGCCATCTTAATACTTGAATCGAAGCTATTGTTATAGGAAAATTCTACCAGAGGTAAATACTGATCCTACATACCTTGAATGTCAAGTGAGAAAGATTTCAACATGTCTTTTAAGGTTTGAATAGTCCGTTTTGATTGTCCATTAGTTTGAGGCTGGTAGGCGGTGCTCATACGAAGTTCAGTATCCAGGGATTTCTGAAGACTTTTCCAGAATCCTGATGTAAAACGGGGACCACAATTGGAAACAATCGAAAGGGGTACACCATGAAGTCTTACTACTTCATTAATTTATAGTCCTGCTAAACGTTCAAGTTGTAAATCTTCTCTTATAGCATGAAAATGGGCTGACTTGGTAATACAATAAACAATGACCCATATTGCGTCATTCCTTCTAGGAGTCTTTGGTAGCCCCATGACATAGTCCATCATAATATCATCCCATTTCCACTCAGGTGTGGGAATAGGTTGCATGACCCCTATAGGATGTTTTCTTCCAGCCTTCACCTACTAAAAAACCATACATCTTGACACATAATCATAAATCTCCCTCTTCATGTTGTCCCACCAAAAATTTTCCTTCAAATATCTATACACCTTATTGTTGTGAGGGTGTATAGATGAATTGGAGCTACGAGCATCATCCAACTATTCACTTTTTAGATCATGTACATCAGGAACACAAATACTCTTCCCAAATTTCAAAATTCCATATTCATATACAAACTTAATCAATCTATCATCATTTACAGCTTTAATTTTATTTTTAAACTCCTTGTCATGAGTCTGAGAACTTTTTATCATTTCCAATAAAGATTTTATGACAACCATTTGAAAAAGTATTTATGTTTCACCTTTCTCATATTCATATTTATTAGATCCATGAACATTAGATCTCTTTCAACTCTCATCTTATTCAGAAATCCATAATACTTTCCACTCAAAGAAACTTCCACCTTATTTTCCCTCCTCGGGTGGTAGTGTATTGTGAAATCATAATCCTTTAGTAGTTTAAGACATCGCCTTTCCCTCATGTTAAGTTCTTTCTGTCAGAAAATATACTTCAAACTATTTTGATTAGTATATATCTCAAAATTTTCACCATAGGGATAGTGTCTCCATATATTCAAAGAAAATATTACAGCTTCTAACTCAAGATCATGAGTGGGATAGTTTTGTTTATGAATTGTTAGCTGCTGTGATGCATAGGTGATAACTCTATCATTCCGCAAAAGGACACAACCAAGTCCTTTCTTTCAAGCATAACTATAAATAGATACCCCATCATTCCCTAATGGTATATTCAAGATAGGATCATTGACTAATATCCTCTTCAATTCTTCAAAAAATTCTTCACACTCTTTTTTCAGAAATATTTTTACCACTTTACGTGGGAGATTTGTTAATGGGTTAGACAATCTAGAAAAATTCTAGATGAAACAATGATAGTAACCTGTTAAAACAATATAACAAAGTACCTTAGTTATACTCGTCGGTGCTGGAAATTCTTGGATTTCCCTTGTCTTTGAAGGATCAATAGAGATTCCATCATTAGGGAAAATATGGCCAAGAAAAGAAATTTCTTGAATCCATAATTCACACATTCTGAAATTCCCATAAAATTCATTTCTTTTAAGAGTTTTTAGTTTAGTGTGAAAGTGATTTTCATGATATTCATAGCTTTTAGAGAATACCAATATATCATCAGTAAATACCACTACAATGTCATCAAGATATTCCTTGAAAACTCTATTCATTAGATCCATGAAAACAGAGGGTGCATTAGTCAGTCAAAATGTAATTACTGTAAACTCATAATGCCCATACCTGGTTCAAAAACTGTCTTTGGGATGTATTGATTCTTCACAAACAACTGATGATATCCATATCAAAGTTCAATATTTGAAAAATATTGATCTCTATGAAGTTGATCAAATAAATAATCAATGTGATACAGGGGATACTTGTTCTTTATTGTTATAAAAATGATTTCCTTATTGTCAATGAACAACCTCATATATCCATCTTTCTTATTAAAAAAAGAATAGGGGCTCCCCATTGAGAAATAATAGGGAGAATAAATACTTTATTAATTAACTATTCTAGTTTTTATTTAGTTCTACTAATAATATAGTGGCTATTATATAAGGGGTCTTTGATATGGGTCTAGAACTGAAAATTAAGTAAATGGAAAACTAAATTTCTCATTCTTGAGGATGTCTAGGTAAGTCCTCTGGAAACTCATAAACATATTATTCCATAATAGGTACATCCTCTATTTGAGAATTATTTTCATCACCTATAGTTATTTCACTCCCTTCCACCCAATAATTGAATTTAGTAGTAATACTGGGGGTGGATCTGGATGAGAATCAGGTAGTGATGTTTCTACTCTAAAGATAAGGGATTCCTTATCATCACCAAAAATTGTAACCTCCTTATTCTTATAATAAATTGTCACATCATGGTCTGAAAGCCAATACATACCAAGGATTATATCAAACTCAATCATTGGTATGACAATAAGATCATCAAATAAAGCATATTTATATGACAAAAAGGTAATTAATTGACAAAATATTATTGTAATGATACTTCCCTTTGGAGTTTTTACTCACAAATCCCTCGTTAAGTCAAATTGAAAATATCTATTTTTCTTAGAAAACTGGAAAGATATGAAAGAATGTGTTGATCAATAATCAAATAGAGAATTGGATAATTTTGAGGAAATAATTAAAGTACTTGTCATCACGTTATTTTGAGCTTCAACCTCAGCAGTGGTGATCGCATAAGCTTGGCCTTGATTCCTTGTCCTTTTCTGAGGTAAGTTGTTTGATTCCTAGGACATTAATTTTTATAATTCCCCATTTATTTACAATTTTAGCATTGGATATTGACAATATCTTTCTTCCCTTTCAATAACAAGCTTGGTGGACTTTTTCTCTGTACTTGTAACAAACTCGCATCCCCTTTAGTTATGTACTAGGGTGTTTCTTACCACAATTTCAATAGGATGTAATGTCAAATTTTCCTTTACTCCCCTTATTTCACTTTCTAGAGTGTTTAAAGATATCTTCTTCTCTTTATTCACTTTAAAGTCATCAGACTTAGAGAATTCCTTTTCTGTCTTGATAGAACATAACACTATATCTTTATATGATGAGAAGGATTGTGAGACCAATGCTTGTCGGAGAAATGGTTTTAACCCATCAATGAGTCAATCAATATTACTTCTTGAGTTATGTATATAATTTTCAGCATGCCTTGCTAACCTTTTAATGTTTACCTCATACTTTGCAACATTCTCATCCTCCGTTTTCCTGAGACTCAGAAATTGCATTTCCATTTCCGCTTGATGTTCATGAGGAAAGTATTTTTTCAAGAAAATATCATTAACCTCCCTCCATTCCATATTTTATTATTCTTCATCCTCCTTTTTGTTTTGAATTAATGACCACTATTGATCTGCTTCTCCTAAGAGTTAATAAACTGCCATGACAACATTCTCCCTTTTTCTACTCCCCAAAGCATGAAATGATTTATCTAAGGAATTTATCCATTACTTAGCTACAAATTGATTTATAGTCCCATTGAATGTTTATGGTTGTTGCCTCATGAAGTGGCCTAACATTGATTCTCTACGTTGTAGATCAGGGTGATCCATACGGGTAAGGTTATTATTCATTACTTGGGTGAGTTATCACAGTATGGTTATAAGCTATTTGACACTAGTTGCATCACCATATCCACTATAATTATCTTTAATACGAGGGTAATACCTATATGGATTAAGTTCATTGATACAATTTTCATCATTTCCACTAGTCGGCATTTCTAGCAATGGAATACACCAGATTAGTTTAAGAATTTCAATGCATAATTCTAAAGTAGTAAAATGCTTAACGTAAATTGAACAGTTTATGCATATAATCCATAATCATATTAAAGTTTTCTTTGGGGAAGTATTTACGCATAAATACTTTATAATTATTTATAAATAAAATGTGAATTATCCTAAGAATATCACCCGGGATTGTCAAACCAAGTGCACCGTAAGGACCGTTGTCGTGTACCAGGATACCCCGGGTCTAGCCCAAAACTCCTCGTTAGAGTTTTCACTCCTAGGTACATCTCTTCCAAAACCACGTACACTTTTAGTTTCTAGACAAGGATTTATTTCTTATAAAACCTAAATAATATCAATATTACCAAATTTTATGGATTTTCTTCTAGACTAATCCTAAAATTATATCTTTGGGTAATTTTCTCTAATCATAGTTTTTATAAATCTAATTTCCAAGGTTTGTACTAAAAATTCTCTGATACCAACTGTAACACCCAGACCCCAGTTACCTTGAATTAGTGCATTATTAAATAACATTTGAATGATCACAAGAGACCAAATTCTAAAATATTGATCATTTTAGTATCCTTGGAAGTACTAGATACATACATTATTTTTATATTACATTATGAAATGAAAAAGTAAGATTGTGTCTCCTTTGAACTCACTCATATCCCTTCTCCTATCCCTGTTGTCCATTCATAATATTCTTTTTCACATCCTGGAAAAAATAAAACATAAGAAAGGGGTGACCTCAGATGCTCAGTAAGGATAACAATATAGTGGAAGCTATCATAAATAAGCATAAACATTTAAGGAAATGTATAAGACTGAAACACAAGCCTTTTAAACGTAATATTCATTATAATATAGTAATGTTAAATAAAATAATTCCATTTACTTATTCACATGAATATTATAATAGTCAAATAATCAAATGTAATATCAATAGCTAATCTCATAATTACAGAATGCATAATACCAGACATCATAACCACATAGTCAAGGCCTTGTACCAAGACTACAAATAAAAATATTGTCATGGCCTTATGCCAAGACCCTAGTTTGTCTCATGAGGCCTAAAAATGTATCTAGGGGATATAGAAGTCCATGACCATCACTTACTACATCCAATGTATTCCTCATATGAAAAGGATGAAACATAACATAAACATTTGTATTAAACTAGCATATGAAATGTTAATACTTTAACCATAAACCATGAATGACATAAAAATAGCACATTCACAGTCAAAAATATCATAAAACTATCAATATAGTATGGATTATAATAATAAACCAACTTTAATTAAACATAAAATCCAACAATAGATGTTGACATAGATGAAATCAATCAAAAACTTTTTGAGAAAAATATCTCTATTTTTACTTTGAAATCATTTAAAATTTGCATAATTATAATAGAAAACATTTATTTTGAAAATATTCTTATAATATTGAAAGGGAATATTATAAGGTGTTATTACCGAAGAAAATATCCACACCCCATGTAAAAGTTTTAAAAAAATTCTTTCCTTAATTTTTCAAAAAGGTCATAAAGGACGTTTTTTGGAAATAACAGAAATATTCATTTCTAAATATTTTATAAAAATTAAAACAAGGGTATAAATTAATTTAACCCATATTATAGGAAATATTTAAAATGTTTTGACATACATTTTTAAGAAACATGGATGTGGATGATAAAGAATTTTCATAAGATACTTACGTATAAACAACCTTAGATAATAAAGAGATTGTAAAATTAACACATTCCTTGCACTTTTCCATAGTCGAGGGTACATTAAACTCTTGTATAATGGTCAAATAATTCTCATTAAATTATAAAATAACCAGATACATAAATACGATATCATATATGATCCTCTAATATTTCTTTGTTAATAATATTTCAGTAGTAGCACTGTTTCAGGTGTTAACTAATTCGTTTTACTTTATATGTTTTGTTATGTAAGTCATGTTTGTTATGGATAGGATATATTTGATTTATATCCCAAATAATACTAAGTTATTAAACATTATTTTTTAATCATAAAATGAAAATTATTTTTGAATGGTTATGATGGAGAATGAAATCTCATTGTGTTATGGAGACGAAAAGTCATACGTACACACTAGAGACAATATCATTTTATTGATGGTGAAATCATATGTAATTGACTGGTATGTTATGTATAAACAAAATAATTAACTTGTTATATTTATTATTTACATCAATTAAACTCATTATCATATCCATTCAAATAATGAAGTGTTTAATAACAAACTACGCAACAACGTGGAGATTGTAAGCCATACGTACATATGTATGGTGACATTTTCATTCATAGGATGAATATAATAATCATTATGGTTGTACCATATTTATAATAACATCTTAGTATGTAGAAGGTATTGAAGTTGTTATTTTAGCATGGAAACAACATAAAAAGTGGAAGTATAAGAAGAAAAGAACTTTGAAAGAGGTGATAAAAAAATTACCTCTTCTTTTGGTGCTTTCTTTTGACTTGAAAAAAGGACTCCATAGGTTGGGTTCCTTATCAAAGTAATGCCTATAGGTAGAAGTGAGACACTTTAGAAAAATCTTGAAATATTAATTTATTAAAAATTTATTTTCAGTTTCTAATAGATCCAAATATATTTATTTCAGGGATAAGGTGGGAATGGGTCGAATTACTCTAAACCAATAGGTTTTAGACATGTTTAGGTCACCATATTAACCATATCATTTAGATTTAACCCTTAGTTAAATAGTTTAACTTTTACCATGTCTTCTTTATTTTTATTCTAAATGGTTAATATAGTTACCATAAAATTCCAAAAAAACCCCAATTGGTTAATTAATGAAATATTTTGAATTATATAATTCATTTGACCCAATATTAGATTTTTATGACAATTATATAATTTAATAAAATAGTATTTTTTTAAAAACTCATTTATGTCAATTTTGACACTATTTAGTATTTTGTTTTTGTTAAAGTCATCACAACTTTATTCCTTCAATCAAAATACATTGAATCAACCCTAAAATTTCATATGAACCTGTAAAATTCGTGGATGACATAAAATGTTTAAATTTACATTTATTTTAATATTTATAATATTAATTATTTTAATCTTTCATTAATAAGGTAATTATTGCATCATCATTGTGTCATAAATAAATTTAATTATTTAATGTCTAAAAATTATAAATAAAATACTAAGATGTAGGAAATATTTTTATATTTCTAATTAATATTTATAGTCAAATTTATATTTGTTATTACCCATTTTTAAAATGGTTTAGTTATTAAAAATTTAATAACTCTTCTTTAAATAAAATATAATAAATGTCCTAATCTAATACAAGTGGATAAAAATGGATCGTATTTTTTCCTAAGGTTGATTTTCATTGAAAAACACTTATCCAATAGAATTATTACTTGTGTTGGGGTAATTTTATATTATTATAATACTGTTTTTATCTTTAATTACCATATTTATTTTAACCGTGGTAAATAAAATTGAAAAGCTACTATTCATAAAACATTATTTTCAACCTATTAAACCAAATTTTACTTATTGATGACAACAATGTCTGTTGGATATTTTAAATTCAATTCATAGAAGTGGTAAAATTATGTTTTATGCAAATTTACAAATGTGCCTTGAAGGTGAGTAATAGAAGTTAAATAGTTCAATAAAATTTTAAATATCTAATATTATTATAAATTGACTTTAATGAATTAAATTGGTCTAATATAGGTATTATGTATCTATTTTTACTTTAAAATAAATTTAAATTAAAAATTATTATTTATATAAAAAGTCAGTTTTAAACAATAATGTTGTGGTTTTCACTATTCATCAAAAAATTGAAATATTTTAGAAAAATACCAAAAATTCACCCTAATATAATTTTGATATTCTAAATAAAAAAATGAATTATGTTTTGAAAAATAATATTTATAAAATTTCAAAAAGTGGGTATTACTATTCATAACTACTTTTTAAATGGCTAGTTTGATTGGCCGTGGTGTGATAAAACTCAAAGCGACATCCAACGAAAGCTATTGCACTATTCAAAGAAAATTCTATTGTGGAAGCTTGGGGTGTTACAAAATTTGTACAAATTAGGAAAAA
Organism: Viscum album; assembly: GCA_963277665.1. Taxonomy (NCBI): domain Eukaryota; kingdom Viridiplantae; phylum Streptophyta; class Magnoliopsida; order Santalales; family Viscaceae; genus Viscum; species Viscum album. The sequence goes on from OY728150.1 coordinate 708,854,768, forward strand.
TTAATTATACTTTCATTATACACCTCTATTTTTATCATTAATCTTAAATGAAAAATTGATCACTTCTTTAGTGGCTTAAAACCCAATATTTAAAAATTATTATTTATAAGGGGCTTTGGTAGCTTGAAAAAAAAATTATTCCTTATTTTATTAAAGTGTATATTGAAATTAGGTAATCAAATTATTATGATGGATTTAGTGATAAAAAGTTGACTAGAGTTTCATGGAAACTCAAATGATAAACCACACGAAGGAAAAAAGATTCAACTGCTTACATAATTACATTATAGGAAGAAGCACATGATAAATTTCCTCGAAGGATTAAGAATATGTTTTATGTGATATAGATTTGGCTGTCAATAATTTAATTTTTGAAGAAATATGAAGAGTAAAATTATCACAAAAGAGGATAATAATGACTCAAATAATGCACTACCCAAACTCTAATTCTTTAAATGAAAAGAGTTTAGGAATTATGAAAATCAATTAACCAATCTATACGATGATGAGGAGAATTAATTTAAACTACACCAAAAATTATTGGACCAAGTAAGGGATTATGAAATCACTACTATAAAAGTGGATCATAATAATTAAGTGGTGAGTGGTATACTTATTATCCTCTAAAAAACTATAAACATCTTATTTGATTAGTATTCTAATCATTCCTACATATCTAAAAAGTTTTCTAAGATTACTAATTCACCAACTCAAATATTATATATTTATTTTTTTTGGAAAACACCAAATGGTGAGATGATTATATCCCAATTATATAACTCTTTTATAAATAAGGTTCTGGTGAAAATACTTCCTAAAAATTTTATCATCCTCCCCTTAGTAGAATTTTATGTGATATTGGTGATGGATTATATCTCTTTTCATAGAGTTTATATCGATTTTTATGATAAAGAAATATCATTAAGCATCACAAATTATCCTCCAATAAAATATTGATGCAAGGATGGTTACAAACATCCATTGGAGAATAATTCCCCAATACAATCCTTGAAACCCTATAACAAGGGATATTTAACTCAAATGATTAGGGAGTAATTGAAAAATTAATATATTTAAATTTTATAGTAATATGTATAATTATTTAAGAATATTTTCCTTACCTTTCTATGGAATGTGAGGTTCATTTTTTAATTGAACTCATAACTAGATTTATTCATATAAAGAAGAATCAATATAGGATATCACCCACCGAGTCAGAGTAATTTAATAATAAACTATAACAAAATACATACAATGTATATATACATCAAAGTGTTTCTTCATGGTTTAGTATAGTTCTATATGTTAAAAAGAAGGATGGATCAATGCATATATAAATTTGTTGACATGGGATTAATAAAGTTAGGATAATGAATGAATATTATGTATCTTATATTGGTGTTTTATTTGATCAAATTAATGGGGGGTAAATACTTATAAAAGGTGTATATTTTATCAGGATATCATTAACTAAGATTAAAGAGGGAATATATACCCAAAAGGACATTTTGAACATCATGTAATAATTATGAATTTATAATTATTCCATTCAGACTTATAAATTCTCCAAATTTTTTCAGGGATTTGAGGAAGAGAGCCTTTAGTTATATCTTCTATTAGTTTACAATTTTCTTTGTCGATTATATTCCATTGTATTCCTAGTTTAAAGGTGACCATGAATATTATTTGAAGATTATGTTAGATACCCAATGTAAAGAGAAATTATATTCCAAATTTAGAAAGTTTTAATTATGGATATATAAATTATTAGACTTAGTTCATGTAATCATAAGAGAGGGTATATACAGGGATAATTCAAAGACAATAGTGATTGAAGAATGTACTAGGATAATATCTATAATTTAGATCTATAGTTTTCTTGTGTTGTTTTAGATACAATGAATGTTTTTTGAGAAATGTTTCACAATTTTCAAACCCTCTAACCAAGTTAATTATAATGGAAGTAAAGTTTCCTTAGATTGAATAACGTGAATAGAGTTTCATTAAGGTTAATTAAAGGTTAGTCATTTAACCTATAATCACATTAACCTATGGTGGGGAAGGTTTCATGATATACTTTGATTCTTCAAGTACGGTATTGAGATGTGTACTTATGTATAATGATGATGTGATAGATTATTCCTTATATAAATTAAATAACCTTGAACAAAATTACCAAAAACACGACCTAGAGTTAGAAACAATTATTTTTACATTAAATATTTTGAGAAATTATCACTATTTATAAAATAATAATATATATACTACTCAAAAGATGTTAAATTATATATTAACATAGAAGGTGTGGAACTTGTTTTAACGTTTATAATTAGAGTTATTCATGGATTATGATTTCTCACTACATTACCATCCTAGGAAAGAAAATGATCTAACTAATGAATTGAGTAGAAAAGTTTGTGCTACCTTATCCTGAATAAGGATTTAAGGAGAACCAATCCTCACATAAATTTAAAAGATATACCTGGAAATCATAAGGAAAATGATGAAATATTACCTACCCTAATCAATCTCTCAACCATCCATCCGTGTGAAGATCAAAATAGCATAAAATTATTATATTAAGAGATATAAGAAGACATTAAATGTCTTAGAATTCCACATTGAAAATGATGGAATTATAAGACTTAGGAAATAAATATGTGTCCCTTCAGTACATGAATTGAATATGGGGATATTGAATGATTTATAAAACTTATAATTTTCTATTCAATATAGAGGAACCAATATATTTAGAGAACTTAAGAAAAACTTCCCATGAGATAACATAAATGGGAATATTTTAGAGTATATATCTATTTTTTTGTATGTTTGTAAGTTAAGGAAGGAAATCGTAAGTAGAAGGTGATAATGCAACCATTACATATAGTATAATTGAAATGTGAGAACATCACCATGGATTTTAGCATAGGTAATTCAAAGACCTCTAAATTATAAAATGCCATCTACGTAGTGGTGGATCTACTTACAATTTTTCCACACTTCATTACCATTATAGAATATTTCTCACTATATCAAATTGATAATATATACACAAAATAAGTTGTAAGGAAACATGGATCACAAATTTCAATTATATATATTCAAGATCAAAGGACCACATAAACTTTATAGAGAATTGTGAAGCAAGTATTGGATATAGATCTAGATTTATGAATAGATCAACATCCTCAAAATGATGTACAATATCAAAGTTCCATTAATATATTAAAGGATATGATTATATCATAAAATATAGGTTTAAAAGAATGATGAGAATAATATTTTCCTTCGATCAAATTATCATATCACAGAAGCTTACACTCTAATATTCAAATAGAACCATATAAGGCTCTATGTGTGAAGAGATGTGGATCTAAAATGTGTTGGAATGAATTTAGAGAGAGAAAGTTTATTAAGACATGATATTGCTCAAGAAATGATATAAAATTTTCAAACCATTCAATGACATTTAAAAGTTTCACAAACATATCAAATGTTTTTTTTCTAATTATCATTGATGATATTAAGATTGGTGATAAATTATTATTTTCAATAAGACATTGGAAGAGGGTTATAAGATTCATGAATAAGGGAAAAGTGACCCCAAGATATAATAACACTTTTCAGATTCTCTATCATGTGGGGACTATATCTTATTGCATAGTGTTTCCATAAATTCTCCCAAGTGCATGATGAGTTCCATGTATCAATTTCAGGGAAGTATATATGAGATCCATAACATTGATTGATCATTAAAAATATATTACTGGATCATGGTCAATATTATCAAGAATAACCAATGATGATATTTGATCATTGAGATAAAGTACTATGAAACATAACCACTCACATTTTTAAAGTTCTATAGAGAAATAATAAAATTTGGGAAGCTTTGCGGGAACTAAAAGATGATATTATACAAAAGTTCCATCATATGTTTTTAACTGATTAATTAAATTTCAAGGGAAATTTTTCTTAGGGGGGTGGGGGATGTAAAATTATAAATTTTTAGTCTAAAACTTTATTTAAATTATTTTTTTTCAAATAGAATTTATTACAGGAAAACACTAAACCAAGAAGAAAAATCACTTATTCTGTTATAGTAAATTATTACAATGGAATATAAACTAACAAGATAGATAAATGAAACATAATTAATAAAATTACAAGGGAAATAAAACCACATGTAAATAAAATACTATGAGATCATAATATTTTTCATCATGATCTAAAATGAATTTCGTTATGCCGATAACAACTGTAAAAACAACGTAAAATGTTAAAAATATGATAAACATATTTTGGAACAAATTAGATAATTGAGGGATTGTCTTTTTATAGAGGTAAGTGAGATTACTTATAGGAAAAAATATAACCATTGAGGGTACCCATTATATATTCATTAGGATAGGAATTATAGGAAGCTATTATTTAAACATTTGTGATACCATTATATGATCCTTAAAATAAAAAGTAAGATAACCAATATTTGATTATGTAAATTTAATTTTATCCATTAGATACTCATTATAAATTTAAATTTATTTTTTTTACCCCATGACATGAAATTTATTTTATTATGAAGTTAATTTTATTAACATGATTTATTATTTTATCATATTTAAATAATTATTTAAAGAATATATATTTTTTAAAATGGATATTTATATTAATTATTTGTATTTATATTGGTATTTACTTTTATGATTTATTTAGAAATAATTATTTCATGGTATGAATTGAAAATGTGTTTTTTAGATTAAAAATAAATATTAATTATTCTAATTATATATGTATATATATATATTATTTTAATTTATATTGAGTTTAATTTTAAAATTATTTTTTAATTGTGATATTTTGGTTTTAATAAATTTAATTAAACAATTTGAGTTATAAGGAAAAAAACTTAATTGAAATTATTTGCTTAAAAATTTATAAAAATAAGTTCTAATTTTAAATAGTAAATGTGATGTATAATCACAATTTTTTATAAAAAAAATTACTATAAAATCGTATAAATAACATATATATTTCAATTAATGTTCTTTAAATTTTTAATGGTTTTATTTTGGAATTAAAATTTTTAAATTAAACAAGGTTATAAATTGAGTAATACATTTAAATTTAAAATCCTTATAAAAATAAGAGTTTGATTTTAAATTAAATACGATAACTTTTTAACAAATTAATATACAAAATATTTTATAAAAATATATAAATATAAAAAATATGTTAAAATATTATATATAAAAATATAATTCATAGGTTTAGTAGTTTGACTCTATTTGATTAGTGTTTGATTAATAATTTTAAATTATTTATAAAATAATAAGAGTGTATGTTTGAATCAAACTATATAATCCATTATTAAATATATTTCTAGAATGTTATTGAAAAACTATGAAAATATATAAAATTTGAAAATATATAAAATATATAAAACATAAATTTATGAAGTTTATGGTTGAATTTTAATTATTTATAGCCTTAATAATACACTTAACCATGTATTTATACTAAGGGTCCAATTTCAAGTTAAAATTTTCTTATTATTATTATATTTTTATCTATAATGGTATGGATTATTATAAAACCACATATAATATGTGTTACATGATAAAATAGTTAAAATATAATATTATAATTATTTAATTAATATAAATAATTTTTTATGGAAAGATAAATATAAATGTTTATATTAATGTTGATGCACTATTTAGGAAGCAGTGGAAAAAAATTGTCCCTGAATGATGATATAACAACCCAAGTATTTGTAGAATAATAATTTTTCATTTCTATTAATATTTTTAATAAGATATTATTTTTACAATAAAGGGGTGTCTTTGTCCAATAACATACTCAACACGCAACAATGGGTTTCTTTGAAAGCTTATGTTGCACACAACTTTGAGTTATACTGAAAAATAATATAATAATATTATATTTTTAAATGGCTGTTAATGCCTAGTGGTTGTTTTGGTGGGAATGAATAGAAATAACCATATTATGATTAAACATGTTTTTTAAATGTTTTTACATTTATCTAATAAAATTTAGAGGCTTGAAATAAGAATAAATCTAATTTTATGCATGAAATACTCAAATAAATTTAAAAGGTTGGTTTACCACCTTTTGACGTCGAACCCTTTTTAAATATAGTTTTTGTAACTTTTATATGATCTATTTGAAAACAAAAACTTCTTATTTAGAAGCAGGACATCAAAATTTACTTTGGGAAAATCTTTGGTATTTTTCTGATAAAGTTACTTTTTTAATGAATAGTGAAAAATACTTCCTGAATGGCCCGAAGGACTTCATTTTTTTATTATGGATAATCCACCTTTTAAGGATTGTAGGGTAACCCTAACATGACCTGTAGTGTAATGCCCTAACCCCAGAATCTCGGTGTTGGTGCATTATCTTAATACACAAACATGATTACAAGGTATTAAGTCCTGAAGGACCGATCAATTTTGCAATCTTAGAAAATAGAATACATACATGAACATTACATTACACATTCAAACATAAAACACAACAACAAAAATCCTTTGAGAACTCCATTATTCACCTATATTAACCCCACATATCAATCATAATACACTTCTTGGAATTCTGGGAGAACCAAACAAAAGAAAGGGGTGAGCTTAGATATACAGTAAGGGTAAATAATTTAGCGAAAGCTATAAACTTTTTAGGCAAGATGTGTAATAAAAATAATATCCTTTTAAACATGAACATGAAAATAATATGGAAAAAATAAATCAAACATTGCCATATAAACATGGACATGGATATTATACTAGTAAAATAATCATATGTAATAACTAATTTCATAATGAGGGAATGCATAATGCTAGACAACATAACCACAGAGTCAAGGCCTCATGACAAGAATAAAAATTAATATTTTGTCAAGGCCTTGTGACAAAACACTAATTTTTCTCATGAGACCTACCGATGCATCGAGGGTCTATAGCGGGCCCTACCCATCACTTACTAAGTCTAATGCATTCGTCCTATGAAAAGGGTGAAAGATAACATAAACAATCATATTAAAACAGGCATACGAAATGTAAATACTTTAACCATAAACCATGATTGGTATAAAAATAAAACATCCATAGTCAAACATATAATAACTCATTCAATATAATATAAAACATTGTATTATAATAAATAAACCTCAATCATGAATAATATTCCATAAAGGATGTTGACATAGTTGAAAAAGATCAGTAAAAATCTTCGAGGGAAATATCCTTTTTTCATGAAATCATTTAAAAGATACACAATTTATAAAAGAAGAGATTTAAAATAAATTTTGGAATCAAAGTTTCCCATAAAACTTTGAAACTTCTGAATGGAATTAACATTTTAAAATATTGATGCACATATAAATAAATCCTTAAAACCATTTTGAAAACATTGACATTAATGAGAATGATTTAGAAGAATAAATATTTAAACCATTTAAAATTATGTTTTAGTTAAATTTCACCTTAAATAGAATTCATTTGAAAACCGTTTTATGAAACATGTACATGGATAATAAATATTTCCTAGTAAATACGTACACATAAACAATCTCTAATAATAATGAGATTGAGGAATTAACCCTTACCTAGTACTTTTCTTTAGTTGAGGGTATGTTTAGCCTTCTGCATAATGACCATAGTATGTTATTAAATTATAAAATAACCATATTAATATTTATGATATCATATATGATTTATTTATAACTTATACTACCTATTTAATAATAATTTCCATGTTTATGTAACATTTCGGGTAATTTTCGCTTTCTTTATCATGCGTGTTTTAACTTGTTATTCTTGATCGTATCACATAGATCATTATTTACATACTTCCATAATATAAAACATTATTTATATATAATTTATATTCAGAATATAAATATTTATAATAGAAAGATTTATGAAATGGAAAACACCATTTATGGAGACAGTGGGCCATATGTACGCATAAACATTGTTTCTGTTTTCATGTCATATTGAATGGAATTTAGTGAATGAGATATATACAAATACACACACACAAATATAAATATATATATATATATATATTTCCAGTAGAAATATTATGTCATATATTACATACTTGTTAATAATATATATTTTTATAATCATCTTTGAATGGTGAACGTGGAAATGAATCTCATCGTGTCTTGGAGATGGTAAGCCGTACATATGCATGAGCGATGATATCATTCTGTTGATGATGAAATCATATATAATTGGATGGTATATTATATATATATAATCATTAACATGTTATATTTCTTATTTACATCAATTATTGTTAGTTCCACTAGGTTAGATACCCTGGGGGGTGAATCAGGGTATGAAATATTAAAACAACTTCCCCCATTGGTCTTGTTTTGCTGTTAAGAAAAACTCTCTTCTCTCTATATATTTTAGAAAAGTATAAGTAGAAACTAAATCATGCACAAGAAACAACTATTTTTACTTGGTTCACCCTCACTGGGCTACGTCCAAGAAGCATACACTGAAAATGTGTCGATGTACCAAATCCACTAAAAGCGTACTATTGTTTCCAAAGTTCAGGCTAGATCACTTTTTTGCCTAGTCTGACTACCTTTACAAAGTTTGGGGTTAGCTTATAGCTTTCCTAAGGGCCACTCGTTGTTTCTCTCTCTCTGGCTCACTACTGGTGGATAGGATCACCTTCTTCCTCTTCCTTTTTCACACTACTCTATAAAGGATCCACTCATAGTTTATGGACTTGTAGGTCTCTTAATTATCTCTAATGAATATGAATATTTAACTGTTGATAGATTCTCTATTGACGTCCAAATTTCACCCACAGATGAACCTCTATTTGCACCAGGTGTAATAGAAAAACCCAATTTTTACACGCCACCTTCTCTGGGCCTTGCGCGTAATTCCCTACTTTTGCGTGAAATCCACTTTTCGTGCAACACCTACTTTATTTACAACCAATTATTTTACGCGCAACATCCTTCTTATAGACGTATCTTTTCTTTAAAAACAAAAACCTTTTTACGCGTAGCCTGATATTTACGTGCAACTTTCTTTTTACGTGCCACCTTTTCTTTATGCACAAACACTTGACATTTCACCCAAACTTGAAATTTATGCGCAACTCCCTTGTGTATTCCAATTTTGCATGTAGAGCTCAGATAATCTATAAATAATCAGCTACATTAAATGAGGGGGTCACTTCATATTTATAGGAAAAATCGACCCATGCACAAAAAACCCTCCTTCATCACGTAATCCTATTTGAGCATGAAAATCACACCTTTGCGCAACACCGTATTTCACGTAATTCTCCTATTTTTGGTGCACCTCGTGCATTTTCCAATTTTCAAGCTTCTGATCTCGAATCACCTCTTGTGCGAAAATATACATTCCTCTATTTTGTGCAGCACACCATTATTTCACACACCACTTTCTTTTTCTATGCATCGCTATAATTTTCTGCAAACCCCAGGCCTTTTCCAATTTTCAAACTTCTGATCTCGAACAAATTTTTGAGTGAAAAACATCCTATCACTATTTCTCACACCACATCAATATTTCTTACACCACATTCTATTTCTTACACCACTCTAATTTTTCATGCACCTCCCTTTTCTAAAAAAATATCTCTCCATTTGTGCCAGAGCCACCTCTACCTGCCTATATCCAGACAGGGATGTATTTTTTTGGAAAAAATCACAATATCTCAACATTACCAAAATTATAGGAAGTTCTTCTATACTAATCCCCAAAATCTATCTAATGATAATGTTTCATAATCAGAGTTTGTCAAAATCTATTTCCAAGGTTGTTTCTAAACTTACTCTGATACCAAATGTAACACCCCAACCCTAGAAGCTCGGAGCTGGTGTATTATTTTAATACATTGGCATGAATACAAGGAATCAAGTCCCGAAGGACTGATCAGTTTAGCAGTCTTGGAAAACAGATTATATACATGAAAGTTACATTACAAATTCAAAAATAAAACATAACAAAAAATGATCCTTTGAGAAGGCCATTATTTATCTAACTTAACCCCTCATATCAATTATAATAGGCTTCTTGGAATCATGGGAGAATAAAACATAAGAAAATGGTGAGCTCAGATGCTCAGTAAGGGTAAATAATTTAGTGGAAGCTATAAAATTTTAAGGCAAGATGTGTAATTAAAATAAAAGCCTTCTAAACATAAACTTGAACATAATATGGAAAAAATTAATCAAAAATTCCCATATAAACATGCACATGGATATTCTACTAGTCGAATAATCACATGCAATACCTAATTTCATAATGAGGGAATGCATAATGTTGGGCATCATAACCACATAGTCGAGGCGTCGTGCCAAGACTACCAATGAAATTTTTTTCAGGGCCTTTTACCAAGACAATGATTTATCTCATGAGACCAACCAATTCATCGAGGGGCTATACCGGGCCCCACCAATCACTTACCAAGTCCAATGAATTCCTTATATGAAAAGGGTGAAACATAACATAAACATTCGTATTTAAACTAGCATGTGAAATGTCAATACTTTAACCATAAACCAAAAATGGTATAAAAACAAAACATCCATAGTCAAAAATATCATAAATATTTAAATATAATGTAGAAAAATGTAGTATATTAAATAAACCTCAATAATGAATAATATCCAGTAAATTATGTTGACATAGTTGAAAATGATTAGTAAAACTCTTTGAGAAAAATATCCCTTTTTCATTAAATCATTTAAAAGTAAAATAATTTATAATAGAAGAAATTTAAAATACATTTTTTTTAAAATTTTCCCATACCACTTTTAATCTTTTCAAAGAAATTAATATTTTAAAACATTCATGTCCATATAAATAAATCCTTAAAACCATTTTGAAAACATGGACATTAATGAGAATTATTTAGAAGAATAAATATTTAAACCATTTAAAATTATGTTTTAGTTAAATATTCCCTTAAAAAGAATCCATTTGAAAACTATTTTATGAAACATGGACATGAATAATAAATATTTCCCAGTAAAGTCTTACACATAAATGACCTCGGATAATAATGAGATTGAGGAATTAACCCTTACCTTGTACTTTCCTTTAGTTGAGGGTATGTTTAGCCACCTATATAATGACCATAGTATGTTATTAAATTATAATAGAAACATATTAATATTTATGATATCATATATGATTCATTTATGAATTTATACTACCGATTTAATAATAATTTCCATGTTAAAGTAACATTTTGGGTAATAATCGCTTTCTTTATCGTACATGTTTTAACTTGTTTTTCTTGATCTTATCACTTATATCATTATTTACATACTTCCAGAATATAAAGAAGGATTTATATATCATATATATTCATAATATAAATATTTATAATATATATATTTATGAAATGGGAAGCACTGTTTATGGTGAGTGTAGGTCGTACGTACACATAAACATTGTTTCCGTTTTCATGTCGTATTGAATGGAAGTAAGTAAATGAGATATATGTAAATAAATATACATACACACATACATTCATACATATATATATATATATACATTTATAGTATAATTATTATGTCATATATTACATACTTGTTAATAATATATATTTTTATTATCATCATTGAATGGTGAATGTGGAAATGAATCTCGTCTCATCGTGGAGACGGTAAGCCGTACGTACGCACAAGAAACGATATCATTCTATTTATGGTGAAATTGTATGTAATTGGATGTTATATTATATATACTGAATCATTAAAATGTTATATTTATTATTTACATTAATTATATTCATTATTATACCAATCCAAATAATGAAGAATTGAATAACAAACTACACCACGACGTGGAGATGGTAAGCCGTACTTGTGCACATATGATGACTTTTTCATTCATAGGATTGAAAGAATAATTAATATGGATGTAAAATATTTATCATAACATCTCAGCATTTAAAATACACTAGAGTTATTATTTTGGTATGGAAACAAAAAAGAAAGAGGAAGTGGAAGAAGAAAAGAACTTTGAATGAGTTGATGAAATAATTACATCTTCTTCAGGTTCTTCCTTTTTATTTGAAAAAAAGGGGTCCTTATGTTGGATATATAATCAAATTAAGGCTACTATATTGAATTTTGGGTATTTGGTATGATATTTGAGCAGGGTTTGGCCAATCCAAATTGCTTTGGAGGTGTGAAGATAAGAGAAGGGGAAGTACCCTTTTATAAGGGAGGTGAGGGGCACTTTTGGAAAATTTTGAAAAATTAATTTATTATAAAATCATTTTTGGTTAATAATAGTTCCAAATAGATTTATTTCGAGGATAAGGTGGGGATGGGTAGAAATTCTCTCAACCAATAAGTATTAGGAAAGTTTATATCAACATATTAACCTTATCTTTTAGATTTAACTCTTTGTTAAATAGTTTGACATTTACCATGTCTTCTTGTATTTTCATGTTACATGGTTAATAAACATACTATAAAATGCCAAGAGAACCTCAAGTGGTTCATTAATGATATATATACCCTTATCTAAGACATTTTAACAAACTATAAATTTTTTTAAATTTTTATATAGTTTAATAAAAAAGTATTTTCATTGAAAACTCATTTATATCAATTTTGACACTATTTAGTTTTTGATTTTCCTTAAAGTCATAACAACTTTATGAATTAGAAAAGAATATATCAAATCATCCCTAATATGCCATATTCACCTATAAAATTATTGTATGACATTAAAAGTCTCAATTTACATTTATTTTTATATTTATAATAACAATTATTTTAATCATTCATTAATAAGTTAATTACTGCATCATCATTGTGTCATAAATAAATTTAATTATTAAATGTATAAAAATTATAAATAAAATAACATGATATAGGAAATATTTTATATTTATAATTAATATTTATATTCTAATTAATATTATATATAACTCTATATTAAAAATGGTTTAGTTAATAAAATTTGAATTTAACACTTTTAACTCTTCTTTAAATAAAATCTAATAAATGTCTCAATCTAACCCAAATTGATCAAAAGGATCTTATTTTTGTCCTACGGTTGATTTTGGTCGAAATACACATATTCAGTAGAATTAGTAAATGTGTTGAGTTAATTTTAATATTATTTATCTTTAATTACCTTATTTATTTTTTACCGTGGTAAATAAAATTCAAAAGTCACTATTCACCAAAAATTATTTTCATCCTATTAAACCGAATTTTACTTATTAATATCAACTGTGTCTATCAGATTTTTTAAATTCAATTCACAGAAACAATAAAAATTACATTTATGTAAATTTGCAAGTGTGCCTAGAAGATGGGTAAATGTGCCTAGAAGGTGGTTAAAAAGACGTTAAAATGGTTCAATAAAATTTTATATATCTAATCATATTATAAAATGACTACAATGAATTAAATTGGACTAATATATATATTATGTATCTATTTTCACTTTAATATAAATTTTTAATTAAAATTATTTATTTAAATGAAAATGCCGGTTTTTATCTACAACGTTGTGTTTTTCACTATTCATTAAAAATTGAATGTTTTTAGAAAAATACCAAAAACTCACCCAAAGATAATTTTGATATTCAAAATTCAAAAATGATGTAAATTTTACCAAATTAAAAATATAGAAGTTTCATTAGTTTATTTAAAATTAATTCCCATCGTCAAAACCAAAAAGCGGGGTTTTAAGAAGTTAAAACTATCAAAAGATTGACATATGTCTCTGTACAATTGAAATGTGAAATTACATCCAATGACCTAAATTATATTAAATGATAAAAATATAATATAAAAAAACTTTAAAACCACTCAATTGAATAATTTAACACTATAAATTATTTCAATTAAAAAAGTTTTTTTAATTTAAATTTAGTATTTTTTATTATTCATCAAAATATAAAAGTTATCAGAAACGTACTAAATATTTGTCCAAACAATATTTTTATGTCCCGCTTTTGAAGAATAATTCAATTTAATTTAATTAAATATATAAAAGTGTCAAATATTGGATTTAAAAAGGGTTATTCATTAAAAGGTGGAAACCTACATTTTTTGAAAAAAATTTCTTTTATCTAAAAAATTAAATTTGTCCTTATATTATGTATAAGAAACACCTAATATGGATGTTAAAATTATATGGAGTATATAAAATTCCAAATTCAGTTAATAATATTCATAACTTCTTTTTAAATGACTAGTTTGGTAAGTCATGGTGAGCTCGAATTTAGTGTTGCGTGTGGTGCAAGCTATTAAATTACATAAAAGAGATAATGTATTATGAAATCCTAGGGTGTTACACATAGGCCAAAGTCACAAGGACTGACAAGACCTGAAGCCAATACATGACCTGAAGGTCGAGAGACATATTATGCTCATTACATGACCTCTAGGCCCAACCCCCAAAACTGCCCCTCCCCATCTTCTACATCATTGATAGCCTAGCTTCCCAAATTGCATTGTTGATTGGCTAGAATTCCCCCATACAAATATGCATGGTTCCTGGTCCTAATGGAAGTTTCCATACTCTCTCATTCTTCCAATCTGATTAGATTTGCTTCTGGTGACTGCTACTCTTTGCTCTGATTCTCTTTTGGGGCATGCTCCGTGTGAACTAGTCTATGGTCTCTGTGGACCAAAGGCCCTGAGTCCTGAAGGCCTTTTATGACCTAAATGTCCTGAGACCCGTAGCCCCAAACCGGTGGACCAAATGCCCAAATCAGGTAAATAGTTTCGGTTTCTATAATACCGAATTGTACAGGCTACAGTACTACTATAATTCCTGCTACAGTGATACTACAGTGCCCCGAAAAATTATCTTCCACACAGTTTTGAACCTAGGTCTCATGGATTCCAATAAGAGCCCTTAACACTCGGGTACAGGCTCATAGGCATGAAAAATACTGCATTTTATGTGAAAACTTCCTTTTCATCTAATTTATTTATATAGTTAGATTGTCCTTTTAATTGTTTTCAAAGTGTAATTGGATTATATTTTTATATTTTAATCCAATTTTGGTCATTTTAAGTAATTTTACTTTGAATGTTGGACATAAACACATGTCAATCTTTTGGTAGTTTTCACTTCATAAAAACAAGTTTTGGGTTTTGACAACATAAATTAATATTAAATTAATTTCTCCAATTTCTATGTTTTGAATTGGGAAAAATAGATTCCTTATTTGAAATTATGTGGTCCAAATTTTTTAAATAGGTGCCTTTTTAGACATTATGAATAGTAATTTCAGTAAATATTTTATTTTCCATGGTTAAAGGGTAAATCTTGTAAATAATGGTAAAAAATAATATTATAATAATATTAAATTACCCTAACACCTATCTTAATCCTATTATATGCGATATTTCTGACCATGGAAATCCTTGTGTTGATTTTAGGACCCCATGGAGACCCTTGTGTGAGAAAATGACATTAAATTACTTTTAATTTTAAGTTAAGGAAAATATAACCTAATCATGTATCTTTTAGTAAAAAAAATTTATATGAGGTAATATAAGTTATCGTTTTGACTATAAATATTCATTAGAAATATAAAAAAATTCCTACATCATGAAATTTTATTTATAATGTTTAGATATAAATAAATAAAATTATTTATGACACAATGGAGATGTAGTGATTACATTATTAATGAATTATTTAAATAAATGAGATTATAAATATTAAAAATAAATTTATTTTGAAACTATTTATGTCATCACAGAATTTTATGGAGGATTATTAATTGTTATATTTTAATTAATGAGGTTTTTTTGAAATAATCAAGTTGTTATGGATTATTTAAAAGTCGTGATATGAATAGTTTATAAATTGACATAAATGAGTTTTTAAAAAAAATACATTTTTATTAAAATATTTAACAGTCCTAAATATATAATACTCAGATAAATGAATTAGATAAGGTTTAACATGTCATTAATAAACCAATTTAGTTTCAATTTTCATTTTATAGTAACTATATAAACCATATAGTATGAATATGCAAGAATACATGGTAAGAGTCAAATTAGTTAACTTAAGGTTAAAGCTAAAAGATAAGGTTAAAGCTAAAATATAAGGTTAAATTTGTGAACTAGACTTGTATAAAACCTATTCTATGAGAGTTTTTTAACCCAAAATCATCTTATCTTTGAAATAAATTACTTTTGGACTATTTAAAACCGAAAAATGTTTTTAGAATAAAATAATACATTCAAACTTTCCTAAAGTACCCCCCTCCCACTTATAAAAGGGAAAAAACTCTACCCATTTAATCACACCTCTCAAGAACCTTGGATTATCCAACCTCTTCCCAAATAAATTCCTAACATCCCTATATTTCTCCTAGAAGCCTTACTTTAGGAAGAAGTCAATTAAATAAATCCGTTTGGCTCAAATCTAAGGGAGTTACTCGATTTAGAGGTAACGTCTTCTTTCAAGTTCTTTTCTTTAATTTTCCTTATCCAACCCACTAAACTATATTTATTACATTATTTTTTAGAAACACAAGTATTTTTAATATAATAGGATGTTTTTATGATATTTATTTAAACTACACTTCCAAACACCTCCATCTAATGGATATGAACATGTTGTTTCTGTTTATGGAGAACTACTGCCTCACGAAACAATGATTGTTCGATTTTATCCTACCACCTCTCATGGTATACATTAATATAGAAATATATTTATATATTATATTTATTATATTTATTTTTTCACTATTATTTGGTTTTCTATTTAAATTATACCTTTATGCTTTCCATAATGTGTAAATACGATAATTTCATTTGCAGAAGTGTGGACTACCGCCCCCTCAAAGTGATAAGACTCATCAATTACATAAATTGAACATATAAAGGATGGTGTTAAAGAACTTATATATGATATTATACTGTATTTATAATATAAGTATGTATCATTTAGTTTTAATTCTTTTAAATATGAAAAAAATTATAGTAGCGTTAATGCCTACGTACGGCTTACCATCTCCATGAACGGTGCATTTCATTTCTTATCTCCAAATGTTATGCACTATTATAAATACATATATATAGTCGATATATTATATATATATGATATCTAAATCTTGGGTATCATTATGGAGATAATGGACTTTTTAAACCATGGACAATTTGTAATAAGAACAAGTTCATATTTAACTCAAGTACCAAATATCGACAAAACGACTGATATTAACTTAAATAATTAAGTAATGTTTATAAAATAGTAATAAGTTATATAAAAGGAATAATAAACTTGAAAAAGGTTCTGAATCAAGTATAAATTAACTTAAGTTTATTATTCAGGAAGAACAAGGAACTTACATGACAAGTCAGACTCAAGGTAAGTGACTCTTTATTTCAAGCTATCTATTTTTCTTATTTTCACCAATTTATTGTATTGAAATTAATTTTCCATCATTTCAACATGTATTTGAATGATTATTAAAAATTTTTATTTTCAAAATTTGGTAAGGGAGTTTTCTTTATTTATTTCACATTTATATTTTTTTAATGGTTTCTCATAAGGGACATTTTTCCCTACATTTTTGTCAAAATATGATCTATAATTTTTATTTTTATGGATTTAATTAAGGGGATTTATTTTAATTTACTTATAAAATACGATTCATAATACGTTCTAAAATTACTAAAGGGTACATAGTTTAAAATTATTATTTTAATTTTCTAGTGATGCGTGTAAGGGAAACTTCTGGGTATTTCTTTTATTATTTAATTTTCAAGTAAATATAAGTTGTATAAGTGAAATTTACAGGAGTGATGTTTTCAAATTTTAATTCTTAACTTGAATGGGTTTTAGTAAGGGAACCTTTCAACCAACAATTTTATTTATGTATTTCTTTTATGTTATGTATTTTAATTTCTACATTCATATGTTGGTATATATTCTTTTATATCCTTATTTTTATACATTTTATGTCCAAGTGCTGAGAGACTTTCTCTCTCTCATCAACTCATTTTATGAATTTTAATGTGACACTGTTAGGCTTCCAAATTTTCATAAGGTACTATATCTCAGTCTCCCTTCATTGAAGAATATTTTTATATTGTGCACTTGTATTATCCTATAAGGTTTATATACAACTATTTTGACATTTTATATCATGAATTTCTATATTCTCATTATATTTAGAGATTCATTTTATTTTATTCTTCAATTATTATTATTCAATTTTTTCTCAAGTGGTAAGGTATTCTTTAACTAAAACATCGTTTTAACTATTTTAAATATTTAATCTTCTAAATATTTATCTTTAATGTCCATGTTTTAAAAATAATTTAAGGATTTATTTATATGGATATTTGTGTTTTAAAGTGTAATTTTCTTTCAAAAGATTCAATGTTGTATCAGACACTTTGATTCAAAACTCTTCTTTTTGAATGTTTTATATGAATTGATTATATCAATATATAAAATGATATATTGTGGTTTAAATGTGAAAATATTCTCTTTCATTTATCCTTGTTTTATGTGTTATGATTTTGTTATGGTTTTTGGGCACTGTTTTTGTATATGGGTGATTCTGTGATAAACCTAGGGTGAGTGAGCCCGAGATAGCTCTCTAATGCATTGGGTAACATGATGGAGGTAAATTTTAATGTTTCTTCTAAGATATTTAAGTAATATACTATGATGGTTATTCTAAACATAACTCCCTATATAGTTGTGAAAGCTACAATGTTAGTATGTTTTGGATGCCATAAGTTACCATTATGATGTATGATTTCTATGTGTTATTCATTAATATTATGTTTTTATGAGATATGTTAAAGAGTATATGTTTTATGATTGAAAAGTATGATCTCATTTATTTGTATGTATTGATGGGATAATGTTTTCTTTCTTTATTTTATAACCCTTACTGCGCTTTTTATGCTCATCCCAAGTTTTTGAAATATTTTTCACAGGGTATAAGGAAGGGTAAGAGAAAGGAAGAATTGGTGAAGATTTATATCAAGAAAAGAATTCTTTTTTTCTTTTAAGATTTTTTCTTTTATAAAAAAAGGATAATGAGTTGAAGTATCCACATGTAATATTAAAGTTGTTATGTATAAGTTATGAACTAATTATTTAAATATCTAAACCTAAAAAGATCTTCAATGTTAATTATTAACTTAATTCAAGATTATGAAATGTTTAAGGCTAGGGCCTTATAACTG
Source organism: Viscum album (assembly GCA_963277665.1). Taxonomy (NCBI): domain Eukaryota; kingdom Viridiplantae; phylum Streptophyta; class Magnoliopsida; order Santalales; family Viscaceae; genus Viscum; species Viscum album. Next base: position 708,874,002 of record OY728150.1, read on the forward strand.
GCATCAGAGGTCAGCTTAGAAAATTTTAGGAGTTAGTATTTGGTTAAATAAATATCTATAAATTTTTTTTAGTTTATGAAAATATTTAAATGATGTGGAATTGGATGATTACTATGTTTCTTTTCCTAATATATTTCTCTGTTCAGAATGGTTTTCTGTAGTGGAAATAGGGAAGCTATGATGGGTTGACATTAAGAGGAAAACAACCTTCCAAATTAGCAACCTAAAAATGGCCGAAATTGAAACTGAAAAGTTTGTTGTAGTGATGGTATAGTTGAATTGTGCTATAAATGGTGGTGGTATCCATGAATGAGATCGGTTAGATCAACCACAGAGGAATATTTCAGTAGTGGAGCATTTCATGAGGCAAAATCCCTTATCATTCATAGGGTCATATGACCATGTCCTAGATGAAGGGTGGATTAAATCATTGGATAAGACTTTTAATGTCATTGGGTGTTCAGAACATCAAAAGGATAGTCTTTCTATTTATCATTTTGAAGGTAAATCCAATCAATGGTCTTCGATGGTTAAAAATATCAGGGATAATGTGGTGATTGATTCTCATTATTGGGATAAATTCAATGGTATATTTCTTCAGAAATATTTTCATAGGGTGGTTAGACTTATGATGGAAAAACAATTATCGGATTTGAGGCTGTAGGATGACTCAGTGGCTGCTTATGAAGAAAAATTCAATCTAATGGTAAAGTATTCTCCAAATTTCATACGGGATCTTGATTATAAAATCTATTGTTTTTACTCAATATTAAATCCAATGTAACGAAGGGATTTAGCTTCTCGGAAGTTTAAAAGTTATGAAAAACCTGTTCGATATGAGGGTGAGGTAAAAATGGAGATTTCCAATGATTAAGTGTTCTTTGAAAAATAACAAAATAAGAGGTTGAGTTGGCAGATGAAAGGGAAGAACTCTTCAAAAAATTCTGATGGTAAGAAACTTAAATTTACAGTTTGTGAAAATTGTTGTAAAAATAAAACTGGGTAATGCCTTTTGAATTATGGTAAGTGCTTCATATGTGGTAAAATGGGACATAAGGCTCGTAATTACACTAAAAAATATCTGGGTAATGGTAATAGAATATTTTAATTATAGTTTATAAAATGGTTTAAGTGTAATGAAATGAGTCATTATGAAAATGAGTTTCCAACGAAGAACTAAAATGATGGAAAGCAGTCGGACTACAAGTAAAAAGAGGTGGTGAAATCCTTTTCAACTACTTCATTAGATTTTGGTCTATCAAATGAAGTAGTATCAAGTTCATTATTTATTTATTCATATCATTCCATTGTGTTTTTATAATTCAGGGACTACATATTTATTCATTTCTGATAAATTTTCTTGTAAATTGGGAATTCCATCTCAAGATAAGAATCCTAAATATGTGGTAAAAACACCAAAATGAAATTTTGAGACAAAAAGAAATTATAAGAACATTCATGTACTTTTTGGAGGAAAGAATCGACCTGAAAACCTAATTATTATGCATCTAGTATAGTTTGATTCTATTTTGGGTATAGATTGGCTTTATGTTTATCATGCTAAAATTGACTGCATAGCTAAAGATATTTCTTTTCAGAAAGAATTTATATTTTTGTACAAGAATGAACTCTTACTTTTGATAACATATCATGAATTCAATAAACTAATAAAAGATGTAAATGAATGTTACCTTGCACATATTGTTGAAAACAAAGGAACTGTTCCGATTAATAATGTGCTAGTAGTAAATGAGTATCTTTATGTTTTTCCTGATGATTTTCTTGGTATAATACTTGATCAGGAAGTTAAATTTACTATTTAATTAGTTCCTGATACTAAGTAAATTTTAAATCCCTCTTATTGAATGGTTCAAATTGAACTTTTAGAGTTAAAGAATAAATTATAGGAGTTATTAGATAAATGTTTCATTTTACCTACCACATCACCATGGGTTTCTCCTATCTTGTTTGTTAAAAAAAAGACGGTTCAATGAGATTATGCATTGATTATATATCCTTGAATAACATAACTATTAAGAAAAAGTATCCTTTACCTCATATCGATGATTTATTTGATCAGCTCCAGGGGGCTTAATATTTTTAAAAGATAGACTTTAGGTCAGGGTACCATCAGTTGAAATTAAAGGAAGTGGATGTTCCAAAAACCGTGTTTCATACTAGATATGACTATTTTGAATTTTTATTTATGTCTTTTGGTTTAACCAATTCACTTGTTTTATTCATGGATCTTATGTATAAAATTTTCCATGAGTTCTTGGATATGTTTTTGGTTGTGTTTATTGATGATATTTTGGTATATTCCAAAAATAAATAGGAACATGAATGTCATTTAATGGTTGGGATTCAAACCTTAAATAAAAATAAATTGTATGGGAAATTCATCAATTGTGATTTTTGGTTGCAGAAAATTTAATTGCTTGGTCATATTGTTTCTAAAGATGAAATAATAGTTGACCCTTCTAAATAAAAAGGTTTTTGAAGAGTGGACAAGACCTACTAATATAATAGAGATCCATAGTTTTCTTGGTTCGGCAGGCTATTGCCAAAGGTTTGTTGAAAAGTTTTGCACGGTTATCCAGCCCACAGACTAAGTTAACTAAAAAAGTTGTTAAATTTAGATGGATAAAATAATGTGATTATTTTTTTTAGGAATTGAAAAGAAAATTGGTGAATTATCTATTATTGGACTTGCTTTCTAGAAATGGTAAATTTGTTATCTATAATGATGCTTCATTGAAAGGACTTGGTTGAGTCCTAATGTAGAATGATCAGGTAATTTCTTAGGCTTCACGCCAGTTGAAAATTCATGAGTTAAATTACCCTACACATGATTTGAAATTATCTTCTGTTTTTTTATTTAAAAATTTGGAGACATCATTTATATGGCATAAAGTGTGAAATATATACTGATCATAAAAAATTTGAAGTATATATTCACTTAGAAATAATTAAACATGATACATAAGAGATATCTAGAATTAATCAAGGATTATGATTGAATGATCCATTACCATCCAGGAAACGAAAATAAATTGGTTGATGCTTTGAGTGAAAATAATAATGCTAAATTAACTATGATATGTTTGTAACAAGATCCTTTGGTTTTTGATTTGATGAATATTGGATTTGGAAGTTGTTGGTTCAGGGAATTCTTCTATTTTGTTTCAGGTGGTAGTGAAATCATCTCTAACATATAGAATTAAGTAAGCACATAAAGAAAAGATTGAGTTGAAGAAAAATGTAGAATTGGATTAGAAGAGTAAGTTACCTGAATTTACCATTGATAAATATTGTATTTTGAGGTTTGTAAAGAGGTTATGTGTCCCTTGTGATTCACATTTGATGAAACAATTGTTATGTGAAGATCATATTTCTTCATTTTCAGTTCATCCTGGAAGTACGAAAATGTAGAGGGATCTTCAAGAGTATTACAAGTGAGATGGAATGAAAAGAGATATTGCTGACTTTACTGTGAAGTGTTTAACTTGTCAACATGTTAATGTAGAACAACAGTTTCCAAAAGGGATGCTTCCTCAACTTCCAATTCCAGAGTGGAAATGGGGAAATGTGTCCATGGATTTCATAGTGGTATTACCAAAGACTTCCCGAGGTAACAATGCAATTTGGGTTAATATTGATCGATTGACTAAATCTACTCATTTTATTCCAGGTTACATGGAGTTCCTCTATCCATTATATCTGATCAGGATTCTAAGTTCACTGCTAATTTTTGGAAAGGACTTCAGATGTCGTTGGGTGATAAATTAAATTTTAGAACAAATCTTCATCCACAATTAGATCGGAAATCAGAACAAATAATTCAGACCATGGATCATATGTTATGTTCTTGTTCAATGGATTACTAGGGAAGTAGGGGACAACATATTTCTTTGGTTTATTTTTCTTATAATAACAGTTTTCATTATATTATACAATTGGCACTATTTGAAGCATTATATGGAAAGTAGTGACAAACTTTAACTTTTTTGGAATGATGTTGGTGAAAGGAAGTTGATGTGAACAAAATTGGTAGAAGATATGGAAGAAAAGGTTTAGTTGATTTAGAATCACATGAGAAAAGCTTAGAGAAGGCATAAATGTTATGCCGATAACCGGAGGAAGGATATTTCTTTTGAGTTAGGTGATCATGTCTTTCTCCAAGTTTCTCTATGGAAAAGTGTAATGCGTTTCAAAAAAAAGGAAAAATGAGTCTAAGGTTTATTAAGACCTATCAAATCATAGAAAAAGTTGGATCAGATTCCTACAGAGTGGTTTTACCACCAAGTTTATCCCAGGAACATAATTTTTTTCATGTTTCAATGTTAAGAAAGTATATTCTAGATCATCTCATGTTTTGAGTCCTGAGGTAGTTCAGATGGAAGACAATCTTTCTTATGAGGAACAACCAGTCCAGATTCATGACCACAGAAAGAAAGTGTTGTGGAATAAGGTAATCCATCCGATATAGGTTATATAGAAAATCTATATGGTTTAATAGGAAACATGGAAATAATAAAATTATATGAGGGATAAATACCCCCTCTTATTTGATAAGGGAATAAAATTTCAATGACGTAATTCCCAAAGGGGGTAAGGATGTAACAACCCAGTTATTTATAGAATAATACTTTTTAATTTCAATTAATATTTATGAATAAGATATAACTTTCACAATAAATGGGATTCTTTTTCTGATAGCGTACTCAACACACCGCAACAGGTTTCTTTGAAATATTATGTTTCACACAACTTTGAGTTATACCGAAAAATAATATAATAATATAATATTTTAATTGGTAGTTAATGCTTAGTTTTTGTATTGGAGGGAATGAACAGAACTAACTATATTGTTATTAAACATGTTTTTAAATGTTTTTACATTAATCCAATAAAATTTAGAGGCTCAAAATAAGAATGAATCCAATTTTAATCATGAAATACTCTACTAATTTTAAAAGGTCGATTTACTGCCTTTTAATGTACAACCCTTTTTAAATATAGTTTTTGTCACTTTTATATGCTTAATTTGACAAAATAAACTTCTTATTTAGAAGCAGGGAATAAAAATTTACTTTGGGTAATTTTTTGGTATTTTTCTAATAATGTACATTTTCTAATGAATAGTGAAAAATATTGCATTTTATGTCAAAATAGCCTTTTAATCTAATTTTTTAATATAATTATATTATCCTTTTAATTTATTTTAAAGTGTAATTGGATTATATTTTTATCATTTAATCCAATTTTGGTCATTGTAAGTAATTTCTACATTGAAATTAGACATAAACACATGTCAATATTTTGGTAGTTTTTACTTCTTAAAAACACATTTTTGGTTTTGACAACGGGAATTAATTTTAAATTATTTTATGAAATTTTTATTTTTTTAATTTGGAAAAATTTATTCCATATTTGGAATCATGAGTTCCAAATTATGTAAATAGGTGTTTTTTATTTTTAGACATTATGAATAGTAACTTTAGTAAATATTTTATTTTCCATGGTTAAAGGGTAAATCTAGTAAATAAGGGTAAAAAATAATATTATAATAATATTAAATTACCATAACACATGTCCTAATCCTATTGGATTAGTTATTTCTAAACATGGCCATCATTGGGTCTATTTTAGGACCCCATGGAGCCACTTTTGTGAGAAAATGACATTTAATTACTTTTAATTTAATGTTATGGGAAATATAATTTAAACATGTATCTTTTAGTAAAAAAATTTATATGGGGATATATATGTTATCTTTTCGACTATAAATATTCCTTATAAATCTAAAAATATTTCCTACATTATGGAATTTTATTTATAATTTTTAGAGATTAAATAATTAAATTTATTTATGAAACAATGGTGATTTGAGATTGCCTTATTAATGAATAATCTAAATAAATGAGATTATAAATTTTAAAAATAAATTTATTTTGAAACTTTTTATGTCATCCCAAAATTTTATGGAGGGTTATTACTTGATATATTTTAATTACTAAGGGTTTATTGAAATAATCAAGTTGTTATGGATTTTTTAAAAGTCATGATATGAATAATATATAAATTGATAAAAATGAGTTTTTAATAAAAGAATTTTTTATTAAATTATTTAATAGTATTAAAAATATAATACTCATAAAAATTAATTAAATAAGGTTTAACATGTCATTAATGAACCACTTGATGTTCGATTTTCATGTTATAGTAACTATATAAACCATATAGTATGAATACGCAAGAAGATATGGTAAGAGTCAAATTAGTTTACTAAGGGTTAAAGCTAAAAGATAAGATTAAATTTGTGACCTGTATAGAACATATTGGATGAGAGTTTTTTGACCAAAAATAATATTATCTTTGAAATAAATTTCTTTGGGACCATTTCAAAATGAAAATCATTTTATAATAAAATAATACTTTCAAACTTTCCTAAATTGCCCCTCCTCCCTCTTATAAAAGGGAATCACCTCTACCCATTTAATCACACCTATAAAGCCCCTTGGATCATCCAAAAGCAACCCAAATAAGCTCCCAAAATCCCTCAATTTATCTTATAAGCCTTATCTGAGGAAAAAGAAAATTAAAGAAAGCCTTTTGGCTCAAATCAAGGGGAGTTACTCGATTTAGATGTATTATCTTCTCTCAAGTTCTTTTATTTTATTTTCCTTCTCCAACCCCCTAAACATTATTTATTCCATTATTTTATAAAAATCAGTGTCTTCAATATAATAGGACGTTTTTACGATATTTATTCTAACTACACTTCCATACACCTCAATCTTGTGTATACGAACTTACTGTTTCTGTGTACGGTGAACTATTGCCTCACGAAACGATGATTGTTCAATTTTTCCATACCACCTCTCACGGTGGCCATTAAGATGGAACTATATTTCTATATGATATATATTATATTTATTTTTCACTATAATTCTATTTATTTATTTAAATCTTACCTTTATTCTTTTCATAGTATGTAAATACGATAATTTCATTTGAGGAAGGGCGGACTATCACCCCCTCAAATTGATATGATTCATTAATTCCATATATGGAAGATATAAAGGATGTATTTAATGAAAATATATATGATATTATAATAGATTTATAATATAACAATGTATCATTCAGTTTTCATTCCTTTAAATATGAAAAAGAAATGAAAGTAGTGTTCATGCGCACGTACAGCTTACCGTCTCCATGAACGGTGTATTTCATTTCTTATCTCCAAATGTTAGGTAATGTTATAAATATGTATATATAATATATATATGATATATATTATACCTAAATCATGAATATAATTTGTGTAGATAATTTAATTTTGAACCCATGAATAACTTTTAGTTAGAACAAGTTCATTTTTTACTCAAATACCAAATATCGACCAAACAGCCGATATTAACTTAAATAATTATGTAATATTTATAACATGTTAATAAGTGATATAAAAGGAATAATAAAATTGAAAAAGGTTCTGAATAAATTATAAATTAACTTAAGTTTATTATTCAGGAAGAATAAGGAAGTTATGTGACTAGTTAGACTCAAGCTAAGTAACTCTCTATTTTATGCTATCAATTTCTATGATTTTCACCAATTTATTGTATTCAAATTATTTTTCATTGATTTAAACATGTATTTTAATGATCATTAAAATGTTTTATCCTCTAAATTTATTAAGGGAGTTTTGTTTATTTATTTCACAAATAGAATTTCGGTTTAATGGTTTCTCATAAGGGATATACTGACATACATTTTTGTCAAAATATGATCTATAATTTTTAGTTTTATGGATTTAATTAAGGGGATTTATTTTTGTTTACTTTGAAAATATGATCCATTATTTTCTATAAAATTACTAATATATACATAGTTTAAAATTATGATTTTAATTTTTTGTTGATGTGTGTAAGGGAAACTTCAAGATATTTCTTTTATTATTTAATATTCAAGTAAATATAAGTTGTATAATTGAAATTGAAGGGAGTGATGTTTTCAAAATTTAATTCTTAACTTGAATGGGTTTTAGTAAGGGAACATTTGACCCTGCTCTTTTAGTCAAAGACTTCTTTTATGTTATGTATTTTAATTTCTATTTTCATATGTTGGGATATATTATTCTATATCCTTATTTCTATACATTTTATGTCCAAGAGATGAGAGACCATTTTCTCTCTCTTCAACTAATTTTCTATATGATAAAGTGATGTTGCTAGGATGCCAAATTTTCATAAGAGACTACATCTTAATATCCTTTCACTGAAGCATATCTTGATATTGGGAACTTTTATTGTACTATAAGGTTTATATACAACCCGTTTGACATTTTATATCATGAATTTAAATATTCTCATGATATTTATAGTTTCCTTTGATATTATTCTTTAATTATTTTTATTCTAGTGTTTCTCAAGTGGTAAGGTATTCTTTAACAAAAACATCATTTTAAATGTTTTAAATATTTAATCTTCTAAATCCTTCTCTTTCATGTCCATGTTTTAGAAATTCTTTTAAGGATTTATTTATATTGACATAAGTGTTTTAAAGTGTAAATTACTTTCAAAATATTCAATGTGGTATGAAACACTTTGATTCAAAACTCTTCTTTTTGAATGTTTTATATAAATTTGTTATATTAATATCTCAAATGATATATTGTTGTTGCAATGTGGAAATATTCTCTTTTCTCTATGATTGTTTTATGTGTTATGATTATGTTAAGGTTATTCGAAATTTTTTATGTATATGGGTAGTTACATGATAAACCTAGGGTGAGTGAGCCTGAGATAGATCTCTAATGAATTCGGTAATGTGACAGAGGTAAATTTTAATGTTTATCCAAATAGATTTAGGGAATATACCATAATGGGTATTTCAAATGTAACTCTCTATGTAGCAGTGAAAGTTATAGTGTAAGTATGTTATGGATGCCATGAGTTACCATTATTATTTATGATTTATATGTGTTATTCATAAATATTATGATTTCAGGAGGTATGTTAAAGAGCATATTTTTTAAGATTGAAAAGAATGATCTTATTTATTTTTATGTATTGATGGGATAATGTTTTCTTTCCTTATTATATAACCCTTACTGATATTTTTATGATCATCCAATGTTTTTGAAATGTTTTTCATAGAGTATAAGGAAGAGAAAGATAAAGCAAGAATTAAAGAAGATTTATATCATGAAAATTATTCTTTTTTTCTTTTAAGAGTTCTTATTTTATGAAAAAAATGGATACTAAGTATAAGTGTCGACATGTAATATTCAAGTTGTTATTTATATGTTATTACCTAATTCTCTAAAGCTCTAGACCTGAAAAGATCATCAATGTGAATTATTAATTTAATTAAAGATTATGTAATGTTTAAGGCTGGGGCCCTATAAATGATATATGGAAATAATAATTACTTTATCAATCATAATGGATAAATACTATTATATGAAATGATATAAATAACATAATTTAAATACCAGAATCATCTTGATATTTTAAAATTTAATAAAAAAATAACCCTAAAAGTATATATATGTGGGAATGTTTTATTAAAAATGATTTATTAATTAATAAAAAATCCTAAAAACTTATCTTTAGTCAATTGGGGATAATTAATGGTAAAATTTATCTTATATTGTCCATTTATGAGCCACTTTCCACATGAATATGACAATCTTAACAAGTATTATTTTATAGTTATGAAAATTCCGTCAAATCTTTTCAATAAAAGGAGACTCATTATACCCTTTCCTTGAAACGTCTAAAGATTTTTAGATCTCCAATATTTATCTTAATTACCAATAGTATGTGAATATAACACTTTGGGAGATTTTTTCATAATAAGGATCCCCAAGTTAATCATTTATATGAGGTTATCTAAGTGGGGAGTCAACCCTTCAAAACAAGTGTTAATTTATATTTAATTATTTTATTTACCATTATCATAAAAATAATCTAAAATATGATTTATCACTATATTAAAATCTTTCTACATTCATTATTATTTTATAAAAAAGTAATTAAAATAATACGAAAATATATCCTTACTCAATCATAATAGAACATTCTTCTTTGGGTTGGTTTTACCACATACAAGAATAATGATATAACATTTTCTTCATGAATGATTATGATAACATAAATTATGGTATTATGTAGTCATATTAAAAAATTTAATATTTTTTATAATTATGGATTTATAACTTATATAATTTTTATTATTAATAAAATCAATTCCTTTTTATTGATCCAATGTTGATAAATAATAATTTCTCACCTATAATTATAAAACATCATTATAACATACATGAATCAATCATTGAATGCTGAAATGCTTTAAAGAACTAGTATATCATATAAATTAAATATATGTAGGTGATTAACATAATAGAAAATAGAATGGACTATAACCATCATATTGAATCAAGGTTGGGACAAATGAGAAAATTAAGGCCTGGATATTAATTTTATCAAATAATCATAAATAAATGGTTAATAAGAAATAATAAATTAATGATATCAAGTAAAATAATATAAATAATTTTTTATATAAGTGAATAATAAACAAAAATTGATTATTAAATATGATAGATAATGTTTGACCAAGAATTAATCTCTTATAATGGTTTTACTTGACTCAAACCCTTTTCATTGAGTCAAAATCATTTCTCTTTGACTATATTCTTATAATTTTGAGATATTTTTTGCATCCTATTTCAAAAAAATTAATTTATTTTTCTTTTTATGGAAATTAAATTTCCGAGTGAAAATATTTTAATTTGATAGATTTATTTGTTCATAAAATATGATGTTGTTAAGAACAATTATCATTCTCTGTGTTGGGTCTCCCACTCCCATGTCCATATTCGTTCTTTTTAAAAAAAAAATCATTACTTAAATTGAAATATTAAAAAGTATTATCTTATATACCATTGTTGTTTATATTTATCTATTTTCAATTGGAATATTTATGATTTTTTATATATATGCAAGTCTCTATAATACAATGAAATGTGATTTAAAAGTTATATCTTTCTATTTTAGTTTATTTTATACCTTCCACTATACATTTCATTGCCTAATATTTCTTTCTTCTCAAGGTCCCATTACATTGACTTCTTTTTAAAATATTTCATTTAAATTATTCATTTCTACCTCTTGAAAAGTAATTTGAAAGTGACATATAACTTTGAAAAAATATATAAGATATTTCAATTTATGATTTCACTTCCATTTTACTTTATATATCTAAAGGATCTACACAAAATTAAGTTTTTTTTCATGTATCACACTCTAAATACATTTATGCTATTTTTATTTTGAGTGATTAAATTCTTGGTATGAATCTATATGATTTTTTTTCTTTGTTGGCATTATTCTAAAGTGTCAAGTACATATATTATTTTCATGGGGTTTTCAAGCATTGAAATATGATTGTTTATATAAGAAAAAATTTGTATGGTTTATAATTATGTGAAGGGTGGGTCCAATATAGAAATATAATTCATTTGTTAATACCTTATATCACAAATTGGATCTTTGTGTTTTTTTGAAAAACAGTTTTTTAAAATTTATTTTAGTTTTAAAAATTATAAGTGATTTCAAAGATTGATCCTTCTTTTTTAAATGGAATATTATTTTCAAAAATCTCCAGAATGAATTTACTTGGGATTTTCTCCTTTATTTAATGGTTCAAAATATTCTTATTAGAATAATCACATGTATACCTTTCTTAGTATAATAGGTTATCCTATTAAAAAAATGGATATACTTGGATATACCACTATAGTTTAATAGGAATAAAAATGGACACCTTAAGATATTACTAATTTTAAATTTAATAGAAAATAAAGAATTATCACCCTTGGGTGATTGAAAAAAAATGAATTTAATCAAATCAATTCTTGAAAAACCTCGTATGAAACCTAAAAAATCTTAGTTGTTACTCATTTAAGAAAAAATAAAGTTAAAGACTCCATATTGGATATGTTTGGACATAAATTTGAAATCTTTTTTATGAATTAAAATTAATCTATTAGTAAAAATTGTAGGAGGTTTTCTAACATTTAAAATGGTTGAAAATCTACCACTAATGATTTGTATTCACAAATGATAATAAATAAAATTCTCTAGGTATTTCTAAGATTTTTGGCTCCAATGGTTACTATTATTCAAAAAAACAATAGATGAAAAAAAATGAGCCTCTTTAAGAGCTCATCTACTCCATTATGGTATAAAAAATAATGATAAATATTCGAGATAATAATGAAGTGATGGAAGCCAAAGTAAGAAATAGAAAATTTTCATTTAAAATAATGATAGATTATTATTCTATCAAAAGTGATATTGATGAAGAATGTGAAATTGAAAACTTGTCAAGAATATTAAACAATCTGAATAATAATAAAAATTCTTTCAACGAGCCAAAAAGAAAATTCAAATTTATTTTTCAGAAGTAACTTTTATTGGTTACAAAAAGACAGGTCACATAAATCTATATTTTTCCTTGACTAAAAAGTATAAATAAAATAAGAAAGGTATGAACACTCATAAAGTTTCAATATGGAGTGAAAATGAGTATTATCCTTCAAAAAATGGATCAAGTGAATAAATCCTTAAATTCCTTATGGCTTACATCAAGGTAGGTGAAGAGGTTAGTTCTCACTCTCTTTCATATTCCTCTTCTCCCTCCCATTCATCCTAATATTCTTTCTCTTATTATCAAAAAGATTAAATTTAATTTTTTGTAAATAAATCCTTTCAAAATATGATGATTTTTCAATGGTATATAAAAAAATTAATAATTAGAAAAATCCACTTCTTAATGAAAAGGACATTCATTTAAAAGAAAAAGTGATTTCGTTTTGAAATTAATTAATCCAATAGATATTGATGTTTTAAAATATGAAATCAAGGATCCTGAAGGTTCTATTTATAAATTAACCCTTGGTGAAACAAGTCTTAACATGATCCATGTTTTTCAATGTTTTGAAAGAAATATTCATGGTGTTGTTTTTTAAAATAATTAAATCTATTTAGAAAGTGAATCTTTTTTGAATGGGATATCTCAAAATAAGTTTTAAAATTAGCGTTGAAATTTTTTCATTTAATTTATGAATGATACTAAAATAATTTTATATTTGGAATAACTAAATCCATTAATATTTTTCTCATGTTCCTAAAATAATCTATCATTTTAAAAAAATTTGGGGTCCTAGATCCTTATAAGCCACTCATAGTGGACACAAAATTATTTTTCAATCTCAATGTTTATTAGCTAACACTTCCAAACCCATCAGGGGATGAAAATAAACATTGTTTTAAGATTTTTTCCAGATAATCTACTGAACCTCATTGGTATATCATTTGCTGGGATCTCAATAAAATGGTTTTTTAACTCTTACTAACTCTTTCAATCCAGATAAAATTATTTAATGCTCCAATTTAGGGGGTACATAGATCTTAAATTTTCAATTTAGTTATAGATTATATATATAATAAAAAAAATTCAATATATTTCTCTTTATTTACCTCTTGAACTAAATTTCTGTATCTCTGCTCTATCTCTCTTATCTTGGTTTTCTTAACAGAATATGTGTCAAATTTTTAATCTTTTATTTTTTTTCTATCCATTATTTCACTTAATATTTTTTTCATATTTATTCTCTTTTATTTTTTATTATATTCTTCAAAAATAATTTTTCTTTTCTTCTTAAATATCTTTCAATATTTTTTAAAATATTGGGATTACACTTATTACCTTTATTGAATTTAATACCTTGTATTTTTATGATTATTTTAATTTAAATGTTATGTCTTAAATCCATTTTCTAAAATTTACATGCCTTATTATTTAAACATGTTTTTTAAGTTTTTTAAAAAAATTAATGTTGAGTCAGTATATCAGGTTATAATTATTTTACCTTTGTTACAATTAACCCCTTTTTATAGTCTTTTATTTTCCCTTTTTTGTTTTTTGATAATCAAAAGGGGTAGGGGGAGGTTTTTTGGTTGTTGGTATTTTTGGTACAAAGGGAGAATAATTTATTTATGTTTCAAAGGTAGATATGTTTCTTGGTATTCAGAGAGAAGTTGGTTTAAGTATTGTACATGTTGAATATCTTTTTATATATTGATCATATTATAGATTTTATCTCTTGAGCATGTTGAATGTCATAATAAATAATATCTTGAATTTCTTTGAATACATGTTTCACTCTTGACTTACACTTGATATATATTTATATGTCAAGTGTTTGGGAGAATAAAAAAATGGTAGATTGTTGTACCTATTTCTCTCTTAGAATTTTCATGATCACAAACATCATCTTATGTATCTAAAGTTTTCATTTATGTGAATTTCAACATCAAAATTTGAAAACCATGAAACAAACCTATACTTCCTGTTATAGAAAACTATAGAACAGAAATAATGATATGATGGGAAGGACCCCACTATAGTATATATTAATCCATCTTCCTTTCCAAATATAACTTTGAAAATATTATAATTTGAACTATAGTCAAACCTCAGTTACTATAAACTTATGTAAGTCCACAATACAAGATAATTATATTTTTTTAGATATTATACAGTAGTTTTATCCAAAATGAAACATAAAGTCCATGTCATAGCAACCTGGAATTAAAAAAACTTCTAAAAGGATAAATCAAGACTCCACACCATAGCCCAAAGCTATACATTACACCGTCCACCTCAACGACATAGTGAAGTCTAACATTCCATAAAGACCATTGATCCAGATCAGTAAATGATATTTTTTTTCTTGTATTTAAAGTCTTGTCTTGGGTATTTAATGTATTGGATCAATCCAAGACACTCCCAACTCTGATGAAGGCTATTAATAAAATATTTTTGTGTTTGTATCAAAAAAACAAACTTATACAATGAACTCCAATGAAATTGACATTGAATCACTAGTATTATCCAAGCCCTCATGTTAAATAGAAATTATTTATTCCAAAATCTCAAAGGATATGTACTTTTTTTATGTATATATCTCTCTCTCTTATTTGTATATATATTTATATAGAGATAGAAGACTAGTTTTGTTAAGGATTTGCATTAAATAAATATATATTTCTCACCTCATATTCTCAAGGTACTCACTACCATGAGTGATGTATGGGTATTTCATAACAAGTGAGGGATATTAATTTGTGGTTTTCTTGTAACAATTTTGAAAAGAAAATAAAAGTGTTTCTTAGGTTTCTATTAAAACTAATGGAATTTGTTCTGGGGTTTCCAATAAAACCAAGTTAAGTTAGTTACTTAGTTTCTATTAAACCAAGGGATATTGGTTATTGGATTTATATTAAAACCAATTGAATTTATAATAATAAATATATCTTTAATTTAGGGGTGGATATGTGCGGGAACCTCATGTTCCATTTCTAAACACTTTATCATGTTGTTTTCAAACTATCTTTATAACTCTATATTAGAGACTTCTAATCTCAACACACATAAATTTCATAATTTTTTTATCCTCATTTCTCTATGATTAAAAACTTAATTAAAATTAATATTATAAATATTTTATGAATCAAATTTATCATCTAATGCTTAACCGATTTCATTACTTTATCATTTTGAAATATTTTTAATCTTAATTTTAGGATTGAATTTGTTGAGTGATTTTTTAAAGGAAACTCATTACCTTATTGACATTTCTACATTGATATATATTTAATATTTTTAATAAGATATTATTGTCTAGTATTCATGTTAAAATGAATCAATTTAACTATATAATCTTTGAGAAAGGTAGTGATTTTCCCAATGATTAACCGAATGGGATGGGAGATGGATTACATACATTTATAAACATGATGTTATCTTTTCCAGGTAATAACATGAATCATATCACACTCTCAAATGAAACAAAGAAGTATTAAATCATAATTGATTCCTTTATATGAAAAAAACCACCATCCTTTAGTGGATATTTTTATCCACTGATAGATTAGAAATGGATGGACATGTTAGAAATGATATTTTCACTAATTTAATTAGTATAGAATGTAAAGGTAGTTTCAGTTGTTTATCATTTTGATAGTGAGGAAGATAAATGGTGGGATTAGATTTAAAATATGATGCATAAGAAATAAATTGACTCCATGGAATAGTATGACTTTATGAAATTATTACTTAATAATTATTTTCCATAAACATTTTTCATTAATAGAGGGTAATAATTCCTCAAACAAAAGAAAAATATAGACGAATTGATTATATTATCTAAGGAGAAGTTATTAATAAATTCTAGAATTATATTACCTCAACTAGTTTATGTTAGTATTTATATATTATATTATAATATATTTAGAGATAAATGAAAATCATGAAGATTATTTTATGATTTTTTTAAAGAGAAATTATATTAGAAATTTACCAAGTGTGAATTATTATTGAATAAATTATAAATTTTGGGTCATGTAATCACAAAAAAGGGTATTTCTACAGATCCTTAAAATATAAATGTGATTGAAGAATAGGTGAGAAGAATTTATGTAATAGAGATACATAGTTTTCTTGGTATTTTCATATACTATCATTGTTTTTTGAGATATTTATTACAATTTAGAATTCATTATACCATTTTAACAAAATAATATATTTTTTATATATATAAGAATGTGGACAGAGTTTTAGGAAGCTTAATAAGATGATACTCCCTACACAAATTCTCACATTACCCTATGACAGAGAGTGGTTTTTGATACACAATAAGGATTCTATAAAGGTGTTGGGATGTGTCATTATAAAAAAAGATAATGTTATAGCATATTTTTAATGTTAATTAAATGAAAATAAGAAAAATTACCCAACACATGACCTATAGTTAGCAATTGATTTATTTCAAAAATAATTGAGAGGGAATATATTTGTGGAAAAAATTGTCATATATATACTAATAAAAAGATATTGAATCATATATTCACACAAAAGGAGGAAGACATATTCCCAAAGAGATGTTTAGATAAAATAAAGCATTATGATTACTCAAAATATTACCATATTAGGAAGGAAAACGATGTATTAGATGTATTATATAGGAAAGATCATGATACCTTATCCATGAAGAGGTTTTAAAGAGACCCAATATCAGGGATATTTGAAGGATCAATATGGAAATAATAATGGAAGGGATGAAATATTATGTCACCTAATAACATTTCTCAACCATCAAACTATGTGAAGATCAAATAGGCAAAAAATTATGATATAGAGCCATATATGAAGGTAATAAATATGTGATAGTAAAACCCTAATAATAATGGAATCATAAGATTAAATAATTGAATATGAATCTCTTTAGTACTAAAATTGAAGAATGATATATTGAATAATTCACATCACTAATAATTTTCAATTAATACTAGAAGAAAAAGATATATATATAGATCTTAAGAAGAACTATTTACAGAAAAAATGAAATAGGGGATTTTAGATTATATATCTATGTGTATGGTATGTCAATAAGTTAAGGTTGATCATTATAATTCAAATGAAGTGATGCAACCATTATTTATACTAGTATGGATATGAGAGAAAATCACAATGATTTTTTTCATAAGAATTTATAATACATGTAAAGGAAAAAATACCATTTTCGTAGTTTTGGATTGGTTTAGAAATTTGGTAAACATCATTTATATTCGAGACAATTTCTCACTCAATCAATTTGATAAGATATACATAAAATAAGTGGTAAGTCTACATGGAGTTAAACTATAAATTGTATTTGATCATATTCAAAGGATTACACCAATGTTCTAGAGAAGTATCAAATAAGCATTGAATATAGAGATAGATTTTATCATGACTTGTCAAACTCTAAATAATTGTTAATCATAAAAGAATATTCTTATATTATTTGATATACTTAGATAATGATCAACATATTTCAAAGGAATATGGGATCAACATCTTCCCAGGATAGAGTTCTTATATAATAACAATTTCCTCAATAGTATTCAAATATCACCATACTTGGGAATAGATGTATAACTCAAAAATATTGAGATAATGTTTGAGAGAAAAATTTATTGGTACCTAATCTAGCTAAAAAAATTATATAAAAGGTTTAAAATATTCACTTACATATCAAAGTAGTAAAAATTCAAAAAATAGATTGGTTGAAAATCATCAATGAGTCAAAAGTTTTAGATCGCTATTCCTTGGATTATAAACTTGAAAGAGGATTATCACATTCTAGAAGAAGGTTAATCTGATCCCATAATACATTGGTCCCTTTGGGATTTTTAGTCATGTTGGGGATGCATCTTATCACTTAACACTTCCAAAAAATCTATCTCAAGTGTATGATATATTACATGTATCACTTTTGAGGAAATTGATACTTGATCTATCACATGCACTAAACATAGAAGTTCTATAATTTTAACATGATCTTTCTAATGAATAACAATCGGTTGAGATCTTAGATCTTAGAGATAAAATATTATGAAACAAGACCACACACCTTATCGATTTTTTCTAGAGAGATTATAAGTTCTAGGAAGCAATGTAGGAACAAAAATATGTGTTGAGGCAAATGTTCCATTATATATTTTTCAACTGAGAAATTAATGTTTGTGGGTTATTTTTTTTGGTGGGGGAGTATGTAACACCCCAAATATTTAGTTTAAAATATCATTTAATTATAGATTTCATTTCAACTAAGTTTTCTTATATCCAATCAGTGAACTAAGATGAAAAATAATTCTTCTATTTATTTCTAATATTAAAGTGGGATAGGGAACTATATGATATCTAAATTAAACATAATTAACAAAATTAAAAAAGGAATAAAACAAAAAGTGATTAAAAATACTACATGATCTTAATATTCTTCATCACGATCTATAATAAATATTATTTTGATAATAATAACTATAATTAAAATGTATAGTGTTAGATATATGATAAACATCTTGGAAATTAAATGATATAATAAAATAATTTTTTATAGAACTAGGTAAGGTTATATGTAAGAGAAATATAATTGTTGATGTTATCCATTATATATTTATTGGGTAAAACATTAAGGGATGCTATTATATGACCATTGGGAATAATATTATATGATCCATGAAATTAGATGTAGGATACCCATTATATGCATAGGAAAATGTATTATAATCAATTAGATAACCATTAGACATTTAAGGTAATTATGTTTACTTAATTACC
Source organism: Viscum album (assembly GCA_963277665.1). NCBI lineage: Eukaryota > Viridiplantae > Streptophyta > Magnoliopsida > Santalales > Viscaceae > Viscum > Viscum album. The sequence goes on from OY728150.1 coordinate 708,893,247, forward strand.
TGAAATATGTATTATTATGAGGTTAATTTTTATAATATTATTTATTAATTTAACATACTTAAATAATTATTTAAATTTAAATTTTTTTATAAATGAATATTTATTTTAATTATATATATTTATATTTATATTAATTAATATGACAAATTTTAAAATAATCATGTCACAATATGAAATGAAAATGTATTTTTAACCTAAAAGTAAATATTTATTATTATAAAAATATATATGTTATTTTAATATATATTAATTATAATTTTAAAATTATTATTTAGTAGTTTGAGAATGGTTTCACCAAATTAAATTACATAATTTTAATGGTAAAGTAAAAATTATATTGAAATTGTTTGGTATGAAATTTTAAAAAACAAATTATAAATTTAAATAGTAAATACGATGTATAATCACTGTTTAAAAAATATGATAAAATTGTATGAATTGTATTTTATTTCAATTAATGTTATTTATAATGTTTTATTTTGGAAATAAATATTTAAATTTAATTGTGTTATAAGTTATAAAATACATTTAAATTTGACTTCATTATAAAAAATTAATAGTTTTGTTTCAAATTTAATTATATTACTTGTTAAGTTATAAATGTCATGGATATTTTATAACAATTGTAAAATTTAATAAAAAATTTATAATGTTAAATAAATAAAATATTATTATTAGTAAGAGTTTAAAAATCAATATGGGGTTGAATTGAGTTTCTAATTAAAATATTTGTTAAAAATGATTTGAAAATAAATCTCAAAATTTATAAAATACAAACCAGTTATCTAAAATAGTTGAAATATATAATTTTACCTTTCAAAAAATATTCTCATAAGTTTGATCAAATCTTAGTTAAAATAGGTTTTAATCTCTTTTAAAATTTTAATTATATTTACTAGTATTATACATTGTATCTAAAACAGTTATTAAAGTAAACTATTAGAGTAGTTTGTTTCTATTGAGTATTGAATACTAAAATAGGTTGGTTTTAAAAATAGAGTACACAAAATAGGGAAAACACATATTGGAATAAAATAAGAGGTTATGTCTTAATCCAATACATATTCATCTCTAACTGGAAATTAACAACTGCCAAGAAGTTTATTAATGAATAAAATAATCCACATCCAGTATTGGGTTTTACATACAACTGTATGCAGATAGTCCATGCTACAAAGACTCTTCCATAATTCTACATGGGATAATAAAATATTTACAACTACAATAAGTTAGTCCATGAATCATAGATCCTCTTCCATAGTTCTTTGTGGGAGTATAGATGATAAGAAATAATTTTAGAAAGTTTCTCATACTCTCTAGTATAATGTATAAGCATGTTATTAAAATATATACAACATAAAATAAACACATCTAAAAAAATTAAAAAATAAAATAAAATAAGACAAAGTAGTTTTCTATATATGATGAGTTTTTTAGTTTTATAGATAATTAATCTCTTCTTTAAGTTCTTTTTTTGATTCAGTAATGAGATGCGAGATGATGGATGTTCTGTGATCTAGTAGTGAAGTTTGAAATAAAATAGGGAGTTTTGTATTTGTAAAAAATATCCTTATCACCTATATTGTATCTATTTTATCATTTTTATCTATATTTTAATTTATTTTAAAAATAATAATTTCATAAAGGAATATGTTAAAAATTCATCATTGAAGATCCTCACACTCATCATGAAAACCGATCTCACTAAATGCTTTTGACCAGAATTTATTTCTACATAGAAATGTGGTTGATATATTATACTTAACAATATAATACAGGATTTAGATAAATTAAATTTAATGTGTTTCATGTTATCATCTATAGTGACTTCAACACTTTGTGATAATTCTAATTGGATCTCTTGAAAAAATCATATGGTTAATCACTTTTATAATATAGTTAATTACATAGTTTTCTAAATTTTGATGTCATTCCAAAATCTCTTCATCATTCCATGTGGTCACTTCACTACTTTTCCATCATTTCAATTTTCTAATATATTCTCTTTCCTTCAACACATGGTCGATTGGAAAATTATGGAAGCTCTAATTTTGTTGTATGGTTTGTAAAATACTGTGATATATTTTAACAGATGAACGGTCACTTCACTTTGGATGTTGGGTTAATCCTAGAGTTTAAAATATATCTAAAAATCATGTTGTTGATCCTATAGACTTATAGTCAAACCACTTATCTTGCAGTAGATCAATTCCTTTGTGAAAAAAACATATCATTGTGGTTTATTGAGATACAATGTGCGGTCACCTGTTTTTTCTTATGGTCACTTGAGTATATTATATTGTCTTCTATAATCAATTCATCTTTTGTATGTTTGATCTGATACTTTTATAATTTTTTCACTTTGTAGTCCTGATTGAAAATTTGTCGTGATAAGGTTTATGGTCGATTAAAGATAATTTTTTTTATAATTTTATAGAAAAAGCGATAAATTTCATAAAACATAAAATGTATTAGAGACAAAATAAACATTATTTCTAATTATTAAAATAAATAATATATAGAAAAAGGCAAAAATATCCCCTTATTTGATGATCAAAAATCAAAGCCTAAATAGATACTTAAATCATTAAGAAAATAATGAAAGATTACAATCTTATGTAATACGCAATTTTCTATAATAGATAACCATGCCAATGTGTTAATATGAAATATGTTACTCCCACTTTTCTAATTATCAATAAGAATGAAAAAAGGGTATTAGTGGAAAAATTAAATAAAAAATTAATGCAAATAAGTAGACCTAAATTAGAATAAAAATATACTACATTAAAGTTCATACAATATTAAAATGATCCTTATCAAATTAAAATCATAATATTAATATTTGGGGACCAGAAGGGTGGAAAGAACAAAGGGACCTTTCCTTTTACCAACAATAGGAGGAGAAAGTGTCGGCTCATAAATTCCACTGGCTTCTATAATTTTATTACTCTTGTGAATTTTTTACTATCTTCTGTAAGGCCTATAAAAAGGACAGAACAAATGGTCATGAAGGTGGTGTAATAGATGAGGTTGAGTTTGGAGTTGAGGAAGCTACATAAACTGAAACTAAAGCTATTATAGTGGATTGTGAAGGAGATAGGGAGTTTTTGGGAATAAGTAAGGTAGGATGATCTAGAATAGGGGCATTGAAAAAATATATATAATGGTCTAAAATCTAAGTAATGTCAGTTAAAATCATAGATTCATCTTCCTTAATATGAAGCTGCTTTTCCTTTACTAATTTGAACAGGTATAGAAAATAAGACATGAATAATATATTATCAAAAATATATTTTAAATATGCATTCATAAGAGGCATTTTTAATTCCCTTCCCAATTAAAGGAACCAAGTCTTGAAATATTCCTGGATGTAAATATGTATAAGATATTACTTTATTTTATCCTTTTCTTTAACAATATTGATTGATTCAACTCTAATTAAATTAAAAAGTTTTTTTCCATATGCAGTAATATCTATTTTCAATTGATTATTTATGTCCTTCACATTATCAATGATATTCTCAATTTCTACATGAAATAATCCTAGAATGATATCCTCATCAATATAGACTGAATTAGGTGGTGTTGACACTAATTTAAAGGGTTAAAAAGTATTTATAATAATTGAGAGGAACCTTTTGTCCATTATATCCATCATATATATCAAATCACTCATTAGGGACCCAATATAACCTCAAAATTTCTCTATTTAATTTCATAATATTGAAATCTAATGATGCATATGATCTATCTTGAGGAAAAAAATTTGATATATACGTGATACTACATTCAAAATAGTGTAGGTAATATATTCATCTTTATCAAGATTATTTTACCAACTAATTTTGAAAAATACATACTTTAAAAATTCCAATAGATCATTCTTTAACTATTTGAATTCAAAATATATAATAAATTAAGGTGAGGAGGAAGGTCTAGCTTTCTGACATAGAGTATATTAAGAATGAAAAAATTCCGGAGGAGCATGATCTTCCTGATGAGAGGAGAAAGAACTAGAGTCATTACACTTATGGGTTAATCTCCAAGGTTCTTTATTAAGAGAAAAAATTCCAAGGGGTATCTTAAATTATTTATGAGATACATTTTATTATTCCTATGAATATTTCATAGCCACCAATTTTCTCTGAGGAAAAGTTTTAAAGATAGGCTCTCCTTTAAACAGGCTTTCTTATACAGGTATTGGAGAATATGATGTGGTTATGATAGGGCTCAATATTAAACTAATATTCTAGAGAAACATTCCTCGGAACAATAGGCTCTAAAAACATTGATGTAATTGGAATGAAATAACCTTCTAGAATATATGGATTTATGTCATTATCCCCATCATCATCATCATAATCATCATTATCATTGTTATCTTCATTATCATTGGTATGGGTAGATAAATCCATATCACATGACGGTTTATCTAGAGATCCATCTTATCCTAAAGGTGAGGAGTCCATGATTGAAGCTCCCCCTATATCAAGCACTGGTGGAATATCACAAACTATATCATATCCATTTCCACTATTAGATTTATTGAAAGTTTGTCTAAATGTCATGACCCCTTCCCACCAATGATGCCCCTCCTGAGCTGGCAATGGTGAAAGGGAGATAATGACCCCCGAGTCCCGCCTCCAGTAGGCCCCGGGGTGGCGAATAGCACCAAGGGTATGAGTTTTCACAAATATGAAAGGCATTACCCATTTTATAATTTAACATCGAGAAATAGGACAAGTAAACAACCAAAAAGGAAAAGAACAAGTGTAAATAAATAAACTCAAACCAATCCCACATGCATGTTTAAATAGTTCGGAAACAAGGTACTAGTACAAGAAAGCTCAAAAGTACGTTACCAAAAGAAAAAAGAGTGCATCAACTGCAACAACTCCAAGTTTCCTGACTAGTAGGGTCCCCCACGGCCCTGGTAGTCCTCTTGGAAACCTGAAAGTAAACGTAGGGTGAGCATACAATTATACTCAGTAGGGAAACCTAAAGCTCTTGTGCACAAGTGGGGAGACATCCAAATGTCCCATGAGAACAACAGAAGAAACCTATCAAGGAATTCTATCCACCCAACCTCACTATCCACACTCACCAAAAACACAATCACAGCAGGCAGTAGTATATAAGAACAAGAGTATTGGGTACCCCGCACCATTTCCCACTAGTTAGCTGCTCTTCCTAACGGAAAATGTCCTGACGCTACCACACTCTTCCCGCCCGTACACACCTGGGCCTCACAACCACGTATCCCGCATGCACACACCTAGGCCTCACAACCATGTATCCCACCCGCACACACATGGGCCTCATCCCGAAGGTTCTTGGGAAATAGTAAACTTTCTCGAAGAGTCTTGAGCTAAAAACCACCCCAACCAAAACCTAACCAAAGAGTCTTGGGTGTAAGGTCGCCTCAAGCCATCACAACCTAGGGAAGAAGGAGCAGGAAGGAGCTAGTAACTAAGGGGAAAAAACCCTCTCCCATGAAATGGGAGTGTTCAGCACTAAGTGCTCAACATGGGTGGGGTCCGATAAAACACAAAGATACAGATATATATATATATATATATATATATACAAAACACTTTGCCCAACCTATGGCTTCTAATCAGAGAACTGATCACGTGCCTCGGCACTGCCACTATGAAGCATGCATACAACAAAATCCCAAAACCCCGTTTAAGTTTTCATGTTTCAACATAATTAGTTTATTAGTTCCTTAACTACTGGGAAACTATCCACAACTAACCTCATCGATCGTTCGTAAAGCATATCCTTGCCATCCACAAATCAAGTTAGGAAAACACTAGAAACACAACCAAGTCCTTCTTACTAACAACCCAACCCCATTAATTATTATTTTCGTTCCATTACCAAGCCCCACAATTCATTATCTCTTCTACTTTTATTTATTATTCACAACCCATAGTTCGTTCACATTCAAACCCAACCCTGCAGCTCCGCTGCCAACCACCATAACCACAACCACACCGTACATCATCATCCCTTGATACAATTTATCGTAGCCCCACTACCCATCACCAAAATAGCATTCATACCAAGCCACAAACAATCCAACCACAGCCCCGCTGCTCACCCGATCCACAACAACCCACAAAACACCCCTTTACATAAATTAACCCCAAACAACACGCACATGTTTATTATTTCAATTTTGTTCAACCGGAGTGATCACACAAGGGTTATATATTTTAAATCATCCAACATTACATGATTAACCAAATTTCCACATTAAACAAAGTTTCCATCCACAAAACGGTCTAGAAAGATTGGGAAAATTTTAATTGCGCAATCAAAGGCCCCCAACGACCGTTATTTTCAGTAGGCATAAGCCTATTCAATTCACAACATAATATCACAGGATATAAAGATAAACATAACAACTTCCCCATCCCTGTTCTTTAGCCAATTATTATCTTCGTTTAAAGGTTCATCCATTTCTCAGGAAAACAAGAGGATACCCACCTCGCATGATTCACAATTTAGAGACACAAATGTAAGATCCCTACCTCAATAGGTTCTGATCACAACGCTCCCCCAGATCAACATTACAAGACATCCGTCACCATCCGCCACTTCTGTCTAAACCCAGCAAAACCTCCTCGGGTGGATGTTGGAAATGAAATTCCAAAGGAAAGACAACGGATCCAAGCTCAGAAGTTCCGCCTCATCGTTATGATCCCATGGCTTCTGACGGATCGTAAATCGGAGCTCGGATGAAGAAGTTATGGAAGAAAAAGAGCCTTCGAGTCTCTTGGGAGAGCTCTGCTCAGAGGAATGGGGAGGATAAGGGTGAGTTGAAAAGGAGGAGGGGACCCCTCCTTTTATAGGCGTGAAAAACAAAAGTACACGGCGTGTACTTTATGGTACACAGCATGTACTTGCCCATTTTACACGGTCACCACGCGGCTTCCAACATAGCTTTCAATGCGGCACACGGCCGTTGACTGGTCAACACACTGTTTGAAGGTAACACATATGCGGGGAGGGACTACATGACGTGTAGTATTGGCTATACGGCGTGTACTCATTTATTTCACACGGTAAGGACATGGATCCCACATGGCACACAGCCGTTGACTGGTCAACACACGGTTTGAGGGTAACGTGCACGCGGGGAGGGACTACATGACGTGTAGTATTGGCTACACAGTGTGTAACTCTTAGGGTTCTCGTTATAATAGGAACCCAACCAACAACCCTAATCATAGGTGTTAGGAATTCCATCTCCTATGTCGAGATATTATCCGCTTTAGGCGGCACTGACTCGCCTGCATGGGTTTAATCGCATCCTCATTAATGCATCTCAATTAAGGACTGGGTCTTCCCACTTCCATATATTAGAATTTTCCAACTTACTCTGCCCCCAACACCGTACAACCCACACATTGCTCGAACACGTGGTTTGGGGAAAAATTTCTTCTCCTATGTCGAGATATTATCCGCTTTAGGCGGCACTGACTCGCCTACACAGGTTTAATCACATTCGCATTAATTCGTCTCGATTAAGGATCAGGTTTTTCCCTTTCCCCCCACATCCGGACATGTTACACATTTCCAGGGAACAAGGAAACAAAACGTCACACAACCGACAAGACAAGCATTCCATATATCAAAGTTACAAAGTATAACCTCAAAACAATGCTCAGAAGAACAAATCAAACACAAGTCAAAACAACTCTGGGTACTGAGCGCGCATCTGAGCCTCCTACTCCCAAGTGCTCTCCTCGAGGCCTCCATGCCTCCACAACATAGGAACCAAGGGAATGGTTCATCCATGGAGCACCTTCTCTTTACGATCCTCGATTCTGACTGGTCGTTCCTCAAAGGTCTCGACAGCTCCCATTACTAACTCTCCCCAGTCGATAACGTGAGATTCGTCATGTAAATGTCGACGTAGCTGGGAGATGTGGAAGACGTCATGAACCTTCTCCAACTGAGGTGGCAGGGCTAGATGATATGCCTCCTCGCTGACTCGCCTCAGCACCTCAAAAGGTCCGATGAACCTAGGTGAGAGATTGCTCCCTTTCCCAATCCTCTGCTGCCCCCTTCGAGGGGAAACCTTCAAGAACACATGATCTCCCACCTTGAACTCCAAGGGCCTCCTCCGACGATCAACATAAGACTTCTATCGGTCCTGAGCCGCTTTCATTCTCTCATTTACAAGCTGGACTTTTTCTGTGGTGCTCTGCACTACCTCTGGCCCAAGAGCACTAGTCTCACCAACCTATGCCCAGCAAATGGGTGAACGACATGGACTTTCATTAAGAACATCAAACGGTGCCATTCCAATAGTATAGTGGAATCTGTTGTTGTAGTCAAACTCTACTAATGGAAAGTGTCGTACCCATGATCCTTCGAAATCCAGAATGCATGCTCACAACATGTCCTCCAACGTCTGGATAGTCCGCTCTATCTGCCCGTCGATCTGGGGGTGGAAAGTAGTGCTAAGGCATAGCTGGGTGCCAAAAGCATGTTGTAACCCCTTCCAGACTCATGAGGTAAACCGAGTATCCCGGTCTGAGAGGATAGTCTTCGGAACTCCAGGCAAAGGCACCACCTCGTCTACGTACCTCTGTGCTAAGGTACTCATCGGGCCCGGCTCCTTAATTGCTAGGAAGTGAGCTGATTTCATCATACGATCCACCACCACCCAGATAGCATCATAACCTCCCTGAGCTCTAGGTATTCCTGTGACGAAGTCCATTGAGATGTCATCCCACTTCCACTCGAGGACATATAATGGCTGAAAAATCCACTGGGAACACGGTGTTCAGCCATTACTTGCTGACACACAGGGCACTTAGCCACAAACTCTGCCACTGCCCGTTTCACCCCGGGCCACCAAAACTGTTCCCTATGGCCTTGGTACATTTCTGAAACTCCCGAATGTACCGCCAAGGCTGAGATATGGAACTCACGGAGAACTCCCTCACGCATCGCCTTCGGAACAAACAACCTTCCATGGAAAAGCATCTGATGTCGGCTGTCCTCTGACCATCCTTATGGAGCGTGTTTTTGATCGACACGATCCCGCATCACTTCTGCCTCAGAGTCCCCCCACTGAGACTCTTCCACCTGCTACAACAAGGAGGAATGCACCGTCATCTGAAACAAACAGCCTCTAACACCATCTACCCTTGCATCCAAGTGCAAGGTGGCCAACTCTCCCATCACTTCCCAAGCATCAGCGGATTCCCGAACCACTTCCTTATGCGACTTCCTTCTCGGGGCATTAGCCACAATGTTGCCCTTACCTTCAGTGTCGGAGATCTCGAAGTCATATTCTTGGAGAAACTCAACCCATCTCCGCTGCCGCAAGTTCAGGTCACGTTGGGAGAAGATATAACACAGGCTCTTGTGATCTGAGAAGACCACAAAGCGCTCCCCAAAGAGGTAATGCCGCCACAACTTTAGTGAGAACACTACTACTGCAATCTCCAGGTCATGGGTGGCATAGTTACGCTCGTGAGGGTGCAACTTCCTAGACCCATAACAGATCACACCCTTCTTTTGCATCATCATGCACTCCAGACCATGTCCAGAAGCATCACAAAACACCTCATACAACAACCCTTCCTCTGGAAACCTGAGTACGGGAGCAGTGAAAAACTTCTCCTTCAGGTAGTTGAAAGATTTCTGGCACTGCTCTCTCCATAGGAAGACCTGGTTCTTCCAAGTCAAAGCTTTCAATGGAGCAGTAACTCGAGAAAAGTCTGAAACTAACCTCTGATAGTAACCTGATAGCCCCAGTAAACTACGAACTTCTTCTACGCTCTTGGGTTCCGCCCAAGAAACAACTACCTGCACCTTCGACGGGTCCACCGAAACTCCATGCTGAGAAACTACGTGCCCAAGGAAGTGTACTTATTGTGTCAAGAACTTACACTTTGACAATTTTCCATAAAGCTGGTGGTGTCGAAGGACTTCCAAGACTTCCCTAAGATGCTCAACGTGCTCCTCCTCTGATCTTGAGTAGATCGGGATGTCATCGATAAACACAACGACGAACCGGTCCAGAAACTCTCGGAAGACAAATTTCATAAGTTCCATGAACACAGCCGGTGCATTTGTAACTCCAAACAGCATCAATACAAACTCGAAGTTCCCATACCTGTACCTGAAATCCGTCTTTGAGATGTCACTATACTTCACCCTCAGCTGATGATATCCAAATCATAGATCAATCTTAGAAAACAAACCTGCTCCCCTCAGTTGGTCGAAGAGACAATCTATCCTTGGAAGGGGTAACGGTTCTTGACCGTTACCTGGTTAAACCTTCGGTAGTCTATGCATAACCTGATACCACCATCTGCCTTCTTCACGAACAAAACTGGAGCAACCCATGGTGACACGCTGGTTCGAACAAAACCCTTCTCCATCAGATCGTTAATCTGAATCCGCAACTCCCGTAACTCTAAAGGTTCCATCCCATAAGGGGCCATCGAAATCGGATGGCCACCAGGTTGTAAGTCTATCCTGAACTCAACGTCACATCGGGGGGGGGGGGGGGGGGGGGTAGAGTCACAACCTCCTCGGAAAAAACTTAGAGGAATTCTCCAACAACCTCTGGGACATCCATCATCTCTGTGTCAGCTGGAACAAATGACAACCCTCCTAACAAGGAAAGGAGAGGCTCCACACACCGGCTTCCCTCCTGATAGCTCCTCTCGCCAACAAAAGCTACACGTTTCCCATCCACGTCGGAGAACACAACTCTTCTCTAGAAGCAGTTGATAATGGAACTAACAAAAAACAGCTGGTCGATGCCTAGGATGACATCTTATGGCTGCATCTATAACAGAATAAGGTCCCCACTAGATCGATGTGGTCCCAACGTCATCCCACATCCCCAGCAAACACAAGATACGCTGGTCTTGCCTCCAACTGGTGTACTCACCCCCAGTGGTACGGAAAGTCTCTCTACGTCTAGTCCCAAATCATTGGTTAGACCAGGTGCAACAAAGGAGTGCGAAGCTCCCAAATCGAACAAAGTAGAAATGAGAGTGCTGAACAAACAAATCGTACCTCGCATCACCTATGGTCCTACTGGAGTTGCCAACTCTGCTGCGTGCAACAGTCCACGCCCAGATCCTCTACCTCTCTGATGTCATCCACCTCCCTGACCACACCCTGGTCGAGGTCCCTGAGGAGCACCCTGAGGTTTGACTCCTCCTGCAACGTCTTCCCTCGGGGGAGCATGGTCCTACTGCTGCTGGAAGGGCCTCATCGGCAACTGGTGCTGCTGAGGTGGGCGCTGAACCAGCCCACCTCCACCGTACTGAGCTCGGGTCGGGCACCGACTCTGAATGTGGCCAAAATCTCCAAAATAAAAACACTTCGATCTTGGGCTCGTGGAAAAGGGACGAGGACCTGATGATCTAAACTGTAGCTGCTAGAGCCTGCTCCCCATAGGCCTGAACCTGGAAGGTCCCGTTGCAGGAGACCTGCTGCTGACTACCTTCCCCTTCGGCGAACCTGGATGGATCCCCTCACGTGGTGCACCTCCCTGCGAGTGCATCCTATCTACAACCTCTGCCTTCTTCTGTACTTCCAAGTACATCGGAAGGGTGAAGGTGGTGACAGCATTCTGGAGCGAAGGATGAAGTGCCTCCTCCAAACATCTTTCCCGAGACTCGTCATCTGGAAAGAGATCCGGAGAAAAGCATAGGAGATCATTGAACTTGATCCCCAACTCCCGTACTGACATACTTCCATGCTGGAGGGAGAGTAACTCTGGCCTCTTCTCCGCCTTGATCATAGAAGAAATGAATTCCTCTCGGAAGTCCTTCTCAAAGTTAGCCCACGGAACCTCTGCCTCTATCCTCTATCCGAGGTAGAGCGTCCACCACTGTCACGCCTCACCTCTCAAATGACTGACTACTAGGGGAACCCAGTACTCCCTCGAAGCACGGATCAAGGTAAAAGAGATCCCTAGCTTCTCAATCCACCCCTCAGTCTCCATATCTTAAGTACTTCCCTTGTACTTCTTGGGGGTCTATTCCTGGAAGGAATAGAGAGTACTCTGCCACTGGTCATCTTACTCCTCTCGGTCAATCCTCAACTGATCGACCACCTGAATCCGCTGGGCCTCGGCCGTCTGAGCCACCCGGGGACGATGTCCAGGTGCCATAGTTGTACAATAAACAAGGATCGCCTAAGCCCAAGTAGAAAGGAATTTCTCAAGGTTTAATTTTATCATTTTATTCAATTTTTTTCCCAGAACACCCAAATCAAGTAAAACACAATCATGATGATGCATGTACCTTCCCTAGGGTCTCTACCCTGCAATCATTTTAATCTCACTTGGTTGTTCGGTAGGCTCAGAGTCCATGCATCGGATCACAGGGGGCCCTAAAATCTCGTGTCCTAGCTGGTCTTCCCTGGTCTATGTCACGCAACAAGATTAACCAACACTGTTACCCTACTATCCCATGCAATCCTCAATGTGCCTAACTCCAGACTCCATCCGATCTCTCAAACATCATCTCTGATACCATTCTGTCATGACCCCCTCCCACCAAAGATGCCCCTCCTGAGCTGGAAATGGTGAAAGGGGGATAATGACCCCCGAGTCCCCCCTTCAGTAGGCCCCGGAGTGGCAACTAGCACCAAGGGTATGAGTTTTCCCAAATTTGGGAGGCATTACCCTTTTTATTATTTAAGATCGGTAAGTAGGACAAGTTAACCACCAAAAAGGAAGAGAACAAGTGTATAGAAATAAACCCAAACCAATCTCACATGCATGTTTAAATAGTTCTGAAACAAGGTACTAGTACAAGAAAGCTCAAAAGTAAAATACCAAAAGAAACAAGAGTACAATAACTGCAACAACTCAACCTGTCCCGACTAGTAGGGTCCCACACGGCCCTGGTAGTCCTCCTGGAAACCTGAAAGTAAACGTAGGGTGAGCATACAAGTATACTCAGTAGGGAAACCTAAAGCTCTCATGCACAAGTGGGGAGACATCCTAATGTCCCAAGAGAACAACAGAAGAAACCCAGCAAGGAATTCTATCCACCCAACCTCACCAGCCACACTCACCAAAAACACAATCACAACAGGTAGTAGTATATAAAAACAAGAGTATTGGGTACCCCTCACCATTTCCCACTAGTTAGTTGCTCTTCCTAATGGAGAACGTCCTAACGCTACCACACTCTTCCCTCCCGCACACACCTGGGCCTCAAGAACCACACATCCCGCCCGCACACACATGTGCCTCACAACCACACATCCCACCTGCACACACCTGGGCCTCACAAAAACGTATCCCTCCCACAAACACATGGGCCTCACAACCATGTATCCCGCCCGCACACATGTGGGACTCATCTCGAAGGTTCTTGAGAAATAGTAAACCTGCCCGAAGAGTCTTTGGCTAAAAACAACCCCAATCAAAACCTACCCAAAGAGTCTTGGGTTTAAGGTCGCCTCAAGCCATCACAGCCTAGGGAAGGAGCAGTAAGGAGCTAGTAACTAAGGGGAAACACCCTCTCCCGTGAAATGGGAGTGTTCATCACTAAGTGCTCAACATGGGTGGGGTGAGATAAAACACAAAGATATATATATATATATATATATATACAAAACACTCAGCCCAACCTATGGCTTCTAATCAGAGAACTGAGCACGTGCCTTGGTAGTTCCACTACAAAGCATGCATACAACAAAATCCTGAAACCCCATTTAAGTTTTCATGTTTCAACAAAATCAGTTTATTAGTTCCTTAACTACTGGGCAATTATCCACAACCAACCACATCAGTCGTTCGTAAAGCATATCCCTGCCATCCACAAATCAAGTTAGGAAAACACAAAAAAACACAACCAAGTCCTTCTTACTAACCATCCAACCCCATTAATTATTATTTCCGTTCCATTACCAATTCCCACCATTCATTAACTTTTCCACTTTTATTTATTATTCACAACCCATAGTTCGTTCACATTCAAACCCAACCCTGCAGCCCCGATACCAACCACCATAACCACAACCACAACGTACATCATCATCCCTCAATACAATTTATCGTAGCCCTGTTGGCCATCACCAACATAGCATTTATACCAACCCACAAAAAAGCCAACCGCAGCCCTGCTACTCACCCGATCCACAACAACCCGCAAAACACCCCCTTCACATAAATTCACCCCAAATAGCACCCACATGTTTATTATTTCAATTTTGTTCAACCGGGGTAATCACATAAGGGTTCTAGATTTTAAATCAGACAACTTTGTGTGATTAACCAAATTTCCACATTCAACAAAGTTTCCATCCAAAAAATGGTCTAGAAAGATAGTGAAACATTTAATTGCGCAAGCAAAGGCCCCCAACGACCGTGATTTTCAGTAGGCATAAGACTATTCAATTCACAACATAATATCACAGGATATAAAGATAAACATAACAACTTCCCCATACCTGTTCTTTAACTGGTTATTATCTTCGTTTAAAGGTTCAATCATTTCTCATGAAAACAAGAGGATACTCACCCCGCATGATGCACACTTTAGAGAGACTAAGGTAAGATCCGTACCTCAATAGGTTCTGGTCATAACACTCCCCCGGATCAACTTTAGAAGACGTCCATCAATGTCCGTCACTTCTGTCGAAACCTGGAAAAAACTCATAAGGTGGAAGTTGGGAAGGAAGGGCCGAAGTAAAGACAATGGATCCAAGATCATAAGTTCCGCCTCGTCGTTACGATCCTGTGGCCACTGACGGATCGTAAATTGGATCTCAGACGAAGAAGTTATGGAAGAAAAAGAGCCTTCGAGTCTCTTGGGAGAGCTCTGCGCAGAGGAATGGAGAGGGGAGGGGTGAGTTGAAAAGGAGGAGGGGACCCCTCCTTTTATAGGCTTGAAAACCAAAAGTACAAAGCGTGTACTTTATGGTACATGGCGTGTACTTGGCCATTTCACACGGTCACCACGCAGCTTCCAACACGTCCTTCAACGCGGCACGCAGCCGTTGACTGGTCAATACACAGTTTGAAGGTAATGCATACACAGGGAGGGACTACATAGCGTGTAGTATTGGCTACACGACGTGTACTCATTTATTTCACACGGTAAGGACACAACTCCCACACAGCACACGGTCGTTGACTGGTCAACACATGGTTTTAGGGTAACGCGCACGCGGGGAGGGACTACACGGCGTGTAGTATTGGCTACACGGAGTGTACTCATTTATTTCACACGGCAAGGACACGAACTTCAAAACGGGGTATACCCGGTGATGGGGTACACGGCGTGTACTCACACTACACGGCGTGTAGTTTCAAAATTCTGAAAAGTGTGGGAAAGGTCCATTTGACCCTCCAGAACACTTTATGACCCTCTTTTTGACAAAGGAATGGGCTGGAGAGGTCCAGGCCATTACACTAAATAACAAGGACCTAGAAGCTCCCCCCCTAAATTTAGAGTTACTAATCCTTCCCTAAAGGAAATAATTCTAACTACCATTTCAAAATTCAATGATGCTTCTTGAGAAATAGATACTTATTCCCTTATTGGTTCTACCTCATCGGGAATGTCAAATCACATTGGAAATACAAATATATGAAATTCACCTAAGCTCTCTTTATAAGTAATCCTTGTTTCCTCAATGACATCAACATGAGAATGAGTAATATCTTAATTAGAATAATAGTTAACCTAAAAATATTCAGCAGGTTACAATATTGTATCAATGATATCCATATATATAGAGGGATTATTCATAGGATTAAGTTTTTCATACACTTTGATTTCATTAGCTTCCCACCAATTCTCTTACATATTCCAATAAACTTTAATCCTTTTTCATATGGTATGATTTAACCAGATACTACTAGAAAAACTTGAAATCTCTACTTTCTTATGAATTAAAATTTTATGTTTCATCATAATAGAAATAAACTTCTGGTATGGAAGTTTATTGGATCATGAATAATATTTACTTAGTTATTTCATACGTCTCATTAAGAATCTAGGTCGGCTGACCTACATTCCATGAGACATAAGTTATAATAAAAAAGATATTGATACCTGATCAAGATGATGTATCCCTTCTGAGGTTAGATACAATACTATATTAACTTTAATAATAATCCACATTCTTTACTTATCTCATTTTCACTAGGTATTCTATAGGTTCACTCATCTGTTATTTCTTTTAGCACATTAAAAATCTTGAAGTGTTTATGATTCATAGTATAAGGACCCACCCTTAAATAATTTTGTAAATTGAATCTATAAAAGAGGATTAAATCTATCAAAATTAATGGTCTTTGAAGTTTTATAGTTTTATATAATTAGGTTATAACTATTATATTACAAAACCCATATATTACGAAGTGAAAACTTCTATTAGTATCTATTTCTTCCACAATATAAAACTTTAAAAAAAAAAATTTTCAAGAAAAAACATCAGTACTTTCAAAATTAATTTTACTTTTTTCCTTACCAATCCTTAAATCCTATGAATTTTTTTTAAAATATGGGATGAGCTCAAAAATCATAGTAAGAGATATATAAAAATAATAAAATAAACACACTAGTCATTTTAAAAAAATGGGATCAAAAAATAAAGTTATTATTTAATATATTTTACTTTTATCAAAAATAATAATTTTTATACATATGAAATTATCTTTACAACCAAAAGTTTTTCATAAATTACTTTATAAAAAACATAAAGTAAAAAAATCAAAATCATGAGGGTTTTGTAAAAACCATGAGAACTAATGAAACAATTCTATAAAACATAACTTTTACCCAAAAGCAGAATAATCATTGATTACCTTTTGAAATCAAGTGATTTCTGTGAAATTTCATAAGAAGGCATAGAAAATTCTTGTAGGTTCCTTGGGACATAATCTTTATATAACCCTTACAAATTGAAATAACCATAATATAAACTTTCAATATAATTACCCAATTTATTAGAGATCTATCTAGGTGAACCAATAATGTAAGATATATCAATATCACCAAAAATAATGACATATAAAAATATTATCCATCGTAATAAATAATTTTAAAGGACTATATCATGAATAAAACAATTTAGTCTTGCACGATTCCATCATAAAAACCTTGAAGAACTCTTTTGAACCCATATGAGAAATGCTTTGGGTATTGAAATTCCCGTTTTTTAAATCCATTTTCAATAAAAAAGACATAAAAATGGAAGGATTGTATTTTACTTAAAAAACAAGATATATTATAAATTAATAAAAAAATAAAATAATGGTTATAGAAGTGGGAAAGGTCATTGTCACCATATATGTTAAAATAAAACATTTGCCTTTTCATATATAATAATTAAAAATATTTTGTAAAATTTTTCCTTTTAAAAACATTTGAAAGAATGTAAGAAGAGACATAAAATATCCTATAAAATTATTTTATGTATGTATAAAAACATTAATAATAAATTTTAAAAATATGGACATTTATGAAAAAGAGTTGGAACAGAAACGTTAAAAGATGTTCTTTAAAATAATGTCTATTACCAGGATTTTGACTCATCACATACGTTATTTATCAACCTGAATAATAACTATTTGTTAATTATTTAATTAAATTATATACCTTTTCAGGTTTGTTATTAGTTTCAACCATGTTATAATAAATTACTAAATCAACTAAGTTCATGTAAGATTTTCTGATGATATTCAGCTCATATATAAAAAACGGATTTGGTAGGTTGACTATGG